>CM066032.1:1420788200-1421388200 GCA_033557465.1 Ichthyophis bannanicus
CTAACTCCTAAAAGATATTTGGTCAAAGGTTTTGAATGTCAAAAAAAAATGCCAATAAAAAGTATTGGTAACGCCTCACATCCCAATGCCTGAATATTGCCATTACACGCTACCACCACTGTGGACACAAACAATCATGTAAATCACAATAAGCATCTGCTAACAGGTACCACATGCACATGAACACAGACATAATACCAACCCAACAACCAGCAGAAAAAATGCACATATAACACCATCAAGAAGGTCAACATGCACTGTTGTATTGGGGAAACAGTGCTTTGTCACATATACCAGGATACATGGAATTCTCAAGTACGAAGTCCTATGGTCAGGCACACAGCCACACTCCAAACATAATGTGGCAATGTGAGTGTCGCTACCACAAGCCATAATCATGACCGTGAGGATGGGAAATGCAAGGTGTGTACAGGACATGCTGACTGTCATTTATGCACAGTAAACCAACACAAGAAGCAGCATATGAATAAGGAAATAATGGACAAACATATTACAGGGATCCACACAGAAGCCATATGTCCACATGTTGTGTCTCAGAAACATAGTCAGTCAGTTGCACAAGCACAAGCCACATTGCAACATGATATAGTGATGACACACATGCATGTAAGCACCCTTGGGTCACTGAAAACATCATTCCAAGATGTTGTGTGCGTGAAAGCATTGTGGAGTAAAAATAGGGATCATGTCCAGGTGGAAAATAGGTGGACGTAGACAATAGGAGCATCCCTCGTTGGCTACATTACAAATACATGGCCTGTATGCTTGTGTTGTAAGAAAAACCATGCGAATATCGTTGGTGCCATGTTACAGCCATGGTCAAAACACAGCGAAAAAAACAACTGTGGCAAAATGTACCCCCTACAATATCCATGTCAGTTGCTGCTGCACAAGGGGGGATCATTGTAAAACGTCAGAATTGTATCTGCAATCCAACAACTCATGTTAAATTTGTTTTTGCAGCTCTGGCCATGCATAGTCAAGTGTCTGTGTTCAATATACCACAGTCCTTCAAAGTGCATGTGTGTCCCTACAATGAGGAGCACTTCCTGCCAAAACAATTGCATCAGCAGTGCCATCGACACCTCTGTCATGGGGAAATCAGTAGTCAAAGATCAATAATGTCCATCCCAGTCATGTGTTGCACTCTCAGAGGTAAAACATCCAATGGCAAAATGTCATAGCAAAGACTTGCATGGTGGTCTGTCCTCAAACAGGTGGGTGGTGCTGACAACGGTTGCAGTGTAAAGAGATGTGTCTGGTCCTGTCGTCTGGCCTGTGTCAGGAGAGGAGAAGTATGTTATCGTCAGACACCCTGGAAAATAAACAAAAATGTCATAACGTCACAGCTTTGGATATGCTGAAGAAAGGGATACAAAGGCAAACATGACCTGATAGCAATATTAAACATAACCTTGTGGCCAACATCATTATTCCTCAACACAGACATGGGTGTCACATGGATATGTTAATGTCCATGCTCCAGTCACACAGGTGTGTTTGCAGCTACACACCATATGCAGCTGTCCATGTGAGCATAGAGGAAATGTTACATGACCATCACAACAACATCAAATCATCACCAGTTAAAGACAGATGTAATGATCCCAAAAGAAAACACATAGACATACCGTGTGTGTGCATCAGGTGTATCGCACCAATCGCTTGAGTCACTACACAACAAGATCAGGTACACCTGAAGGGAGGACAATGTCAACAAAAGGTGGAGAATCAGCATGTCAAGCCACTGTTGATGACTGGCCAGATTATGTGCATATCTGGAAAAAGAAATAAAAACACACCAGTGCTTAATCACAACACAATACACATGTCCTCTCAATGCACACAACACATCACCCTAATGTTGACAACGTAAACGCCACTATGTAAGAGGTAGCATAGTCACAACAGACACCCAGGGGCACAGACCCATAACAGCACATGATAATGTATGATGTATGAGCAATGCGTCATCACACAGGCAACCGAGAAACAGCCACACAAACAGTATGCAAATGTCAAATTGCCATCTGTAACACATGGCCTGTATGTGCACAGGTGTATATCTGTTCATATACGGCCCAGTGAAACATGCAAAGATACCCTGTTGTTGTCTGATAGTACATTGCTTGGGGACAGAGAAAGTGTAGGCAAACTACAGGAAACAACATCCTACACACACATGCAGGTCTGCTGTAACATGTCACATTGAGAGTGTGGCAGTGGACATGCAGAACCAAAACACAAGGGAATATGAGTGACAACATCAAGAGATGGGTTACCGAGGCTAAACCTAACAAATAGGAAACCAAATCATCTGTGCAATATGACAGATCAGTAAACACATATGATTTCAATTACTGCAGGCACACACAATGTCTATGTACATCCACCTACCAAAACCAAATGCATATTTGCTGATGTACAGACACATGACAATGCACCAGCCCAACAGCATCCGAAAAAAGTATGTCCTCTGCATTTGGAGACATAAGAGAAGCAAACAAATGTAATGTTATAGCTGTGAATCACACATTGCACCGTCATGTCATCAGCTGTCACACCCCACAACAGCCCACAATTACAGACTGCTCCCTATCACAATGTACATATCTCATACATGTCAAAGGCATCATGGAGGTGTTGCAGGCGATCTACAGGTGTGTGTAGTGTCCCTGTCCCCTCCCTTACCTCTCTGTCCTTGTACGCACAGAGCAATAGAGGTGGATGCGTACACCAGGCTTTTGTCTCATTCCCAGATTGCAATATACCCCTTGTAGCACCAGTTTGGCAGAAAGGACCCCTCTACCTGTTGAATGTTCTCCCAAAGTTGTATGTTAACCCACTGGCAATTGGCAAAACGCACTGGAAATATGCACTTCCACCTCATGTATCCACGTATCAAAAACATATCCTGGTTTGTACATCTCATATCTTCTGTAATATTGGCAGCTATGTGCTGATGATATGCACAAATAGCATTCAAAATGTGCTACATGTTGTAAAAAACACCACCCCATGTCTGCATGTGACAAACCCCTGAGGGCTGCATGCCATCCCAATGTGTGTTAGTCAGCACGTCAAACATGCATACCCTACATGTGCAACTCTGATAAATAGCTGGCACCTAAGTCTGTGTATGTAAGCCAATGTAATCCTCGCTTGCTTGTGTCTGCAATATATTTGTTCCTATGGTCTGTGTTCTCGTGACCTACACACATACACAGCCTGTATCAGACGCATGATGGCAGATGTTGTCACAGCATCAGCGAGATACGCCATTTAATCCATGAAATACTGCTATACCACAAGACATACCCCCATTCTGTGCACCACCTGGCTACTGTAAACCACCCCTTGATGTTTCTGCCTAATACATCTCACGATGTGTGTAGATATCCATCACTGCAGTGAAGGTAGACTCACCAAGGTACAAATGTTGTAGTAAAACCCCCTTGCTGGACAATGCACAGGTCCCCCCCCCCTAGACATATCCATGTCATGGCTACCTGCTCACCTACACATTTTGACACACGTCACGGTTGACATCCACAAACCACACACATTGTTAATACCATCCTCACATACTAGCACTAACTATGTCTATTGTGCTTTGTGTGACATGTTGCCACACACATGAGGAGCACTCAAACATAGGCATCTCACAGGAGCTTTATACCAACAAAAGCATCACAAATGTGTCTGATGTAAATGCAACACAATGGACAAATGTCTACAAACAGGGAGTAAACGCCCAACGTGAACATCTCAACATATGTCTGACACTGTGCGGCAGCCATATAATGTAAAAAAGCACCTTGTGGTCTGACAACAGCTGCTGCTATCACAGACCGACACTAACTGGGAATGTCTCCCGCCAAACATCCCACAGAGATACCAACAAACCCACACATCATCTGCAACCAACTGTTGTTGTGCACTCCCCACATTATTTGTGCCACACCCAGGCACTTATGTGATGTTCGCATTGAGAGTCAACTGTTAATGCAGTGTTGCATACACATGCAATATGTACATAAAACATAACCCAATAACCATTACACACATTGTATAGCACATTCGTGTGGTAAGATAATTAATACGTACATGAGAACAGCTCTGCAATCAGCCTCCGCCTGACCGCTGAGCCCTCCCATGTGTCACCACTGGCACGTACAGGGGGGCACATTGGATCTTCCTCAAGATCCGCATTAATCTCTGCAGGGATATCGTGCCTGAGAGCAATGTTGTGCAGGATGCAACAGGCTATGATAATCTCTGCAACAGTGCGTGGCTTATATTGTAAGGCCCCACCTGTCCTATCCAGACACCTGAAGCGACTCTTCAAAACGCCAAAGGTGCGCTCTATGACTGAGCGGCTGGAGGCATGGGCCTCATTGTACCTCTGCTCTGCACGTGTCCATGGCTGACGAACAGGAGTCAGCAGCCAGGGGCGACAACCATATCCTGCATCACCTGCAGAAAGAAATGTTGCATGTAAATGCAGGGGTCCATGTGAAACATTCCTCACAGCTGTGTAGACATGAGATACAAACCCACAAAACATGATGACACTAATATACAGCACAACAACTGTGCAGCTCTAACAGATATACATATGATGACATAAACTTAACACATGGCCTATGCAGCCTGTAAACACCTAGCAAATATTAAAAAGGTTCCAGAGACACCCTTAGCTTGTGTGTGGGGTTGGTGTGTGTGTGTGTGTGTGTGTGTGTGTGTGTGTGTGGGTGTGTGTGCAACATGCGTATGGTAATGCAGTTACTGTCCACATCTGCAACACCACAACTGTGAGACCACAACAGCAATCCAATGCTCACATAATCAAAGGGTATGTCTCATCACTAACCGAGAAAAAACACACAGCCATTTGCGAGAGCCACACATATACACCATGTATGCCATGGAGGTATGTAAGAATGAAAAACATATCACCTATATACATCCTGTTGATGAAGGTCAGCATATCAAGATTTGTTAGTCAGCCAACATATGCTGTGTAGTGCTGTTTGCTAATCCCTGTAATTGCCATCCTCTGCACATTCCCCATCCTGTACACATCCCTTTGAAGGTACAGTCGTCCAACATGCACACTGTACCCCTCATTAGTATGCCCACAAAACACATGCATAGCCACATTACCGTCCTGTGTAGCTGGTTCCAATACCTCCCTGTATGTACCCACTTAGTCCCCCTGCTATAACTGTAATCTCTCCACAATGTGAGGCTAAGTGAGGATAGGCAGACAAGTTGACAGTAACTTACGCTCATCTACAGTGGCAAAAGGTACTGTAAACCCTCTATCGTGTTCCACGCCTGCTGTGACAGAGCCAATATGTATGGCCAGAGATATGCACACGTCTCTTTCCCTGCTGGAAAGCTCAACATCATCCATGAGATATTAATATACACCTACTCATGTTAGCTATGACTCCTGGGTGACAACTCCATCACAGAGTGCGTGTGTGAAACTAAAACACACATGACACGTGTGTAGTTATACGGATTGCCCAAAAAATAAATGTTAAATGACTTCGAAACATTATGCAACAATTAACCATCATCACATTAGTATGTGATGGACAAAACCCCCCCACCCCCCATCCCATGTTTGCATATGCTCACAACATGCACTCTGAGGGAAGCATCAACAACATTGACATATCCACTGTGGTGTATGCACATGTACAACATGTGCATGTTAAGATCATATACTGTTAAGAGCATTATGATCTGCGGTTAATGTTTGTGGTCTTAGTAGACGTACAGACACCTGTCATCATGTATACTGACACCAGTCCTGTGGATAACATCTATCATATGTGAAGTGCATGTGTTCCAAAATAATACATCAGCATCTGTGATTACACATAGAGACATGTAGAAAGACATACATAGATAACACATTCTGACATACTCACCCAGCAATATACATTCGGCATATCGCCCCTCCTCAAATTGTGTGAATAGTGCCGAGTGATGCAGGATATAGGAGTCATGGGTGGACCCTGCAATCCTAGGGACCACATTCAGAATATGCAGATCTGCATCACATACAACCTGAACATTCAGGGAATGGTAGTGTTTGCGGTTGCGGTACGCTACCTCCCTGTCTCTAGGCGGGACCAGGGCAACATGTGTGCAATCAATAGCTCCCATCACGTGTGGTATCCCGGCTAATGCCTCAAAGGCCTGGTTCAGGGTCCACCATTGTTGCCTAGTGTGGGGCATGGCTATGTAATTCCCCACCCGGCTGACCATGGCACGCAGTACTTGGTGGAGACATCGTGAGAAGGTGGGGCGGCTCATGCCACCCACTGCGGCCACAGATGACTGGAAACAGCCGGAGGCAAAGAAATGTAAGACAGCAAGGAGCTTGACTAAACCTGGTATTGCATGGGACCGATCAGTCAGGGGCTCCAGGTCAGGTCTTAGATCCTCATAGAGACCCCTAATAGCCCTTGTGCTCAGTCGGTAAAGGGAGATGACCTGGTCCTCTCGCATGTCATGGAGCTGGGGTCGGGGCCTGTAGAGTCGTGGCTGCCGAGCCTGCACCTCGGCACGCCTTCTGCACCGTGCACGCACAGCACCTGGCCGGACCACCCCCACAGCTGCAGGTCTGAGTTGCTGCGGGACTATACCCATGCCCTGTTCCACAGCCCCATCGACACCATCTCCCCTGTCCGGCAACCCCAGCATCTGCCCACTACACAGGACACATGCAGAAACATATATATACGCCATAAACTCCTCCCGGCAAACTAAACCAAACAAAGCTGTCACACACAAAAACCTATCTAAGCTATGTACAAACTACACACCACAGAAGACTATACACACACAAGACAATACAATCCCCAGTACAAACAACACCAAAACAATCTACACATACACCTGTGTGGACTCCCTTCCTGTCTCTCAGCAAACACACTCCTACTCTTCTCCGCCTAGAACCCTCAACGTGGACAAGCTGTTCTCCTTCACTTATATATGTTGTTTCATTGCCTTGACGGGCAATGCGCATGCGCAATTGCTCGCAGACGACAATCTTGTGTCGCGCGCATGCGCGACTCTACGCATGGGTGTCGGCATGTGCGTGGTGACACCTACATGCGCATTGCCTCGCACATGCGCAAAACGGACACAGACGCCCATAGCGGCACTCACCGTAATGCGCATGCGTTGTCCTACAATGTCTCTCAGCGCATGTGGGTGTTCACGTGTACAGACACCCATGCGTAAGCCGGCACGCGCACGCCGCAGGAGCGCGACGCACGAGCGCGACGCAAGAGCGCCACGCCTGCACAAATGCGCATGTGCCAAAACAAAAGGGGACAAAAAGTATAAATAGGCCTGAACACGTGGCACAAGTTGAGGGTTGTTAGAGGAGTTTCACCTACAGACAGAGAGAAAGAGAGACATCCAGAGACAGAGCCTAGGTTAGAGGTAGTCCACAGGAAGGAGTGAGACAGACAGGTACAGAGTGCAATAGGGATTGAGGCTGTGGTGGGAGTAAGTCAGAGGAAGGAGAGATAGAGAGAGTTAGACAGAGTTTGAGGGAGAGAGGCTGTGTTAGGGGTACGGCACAGGAGAGAGGGAGAGGATAACAACATACGGTCAGTGTATTATCTCTGTCCCCTTGCTTATTTACGTGACAGGTCACCTGTGTTAGAGTGTACTGTATTGTGTCCTGTAGTGTAGTGTCCCTGTTATTTGTTTTGTGTGCTCTGTCCTGCTGTGTGTAGGTGAGTGTGCATGTGGTGAGAGGAGCCTGTGCCCAAGAGGGAGATGGAGAGGGACAGTGACAGAGAGGGTCAGGGTGAGGTGGTGGAGGATGTGGGCCAGCCAGTTGGTGCTGAGTCACCCATGGCACAGACTGCACAGGCTAGGCAGGAACAGGCAGGGCCATCTGCTGTGCCACAGCAGTCACATTACAGCCAAACGGCCAAAAGAAAAAGGATCCCTCTGCCTGCAACACAGAGGAAGAGAGCAGTAAAGTTCAGTGACAGGGAAAACCATATACTACTGTCATATGTCATAGACAACTATGATGTATTATTTGGCCGAATGAGCACACGCACAACTGTGGCAAACAGAATGGCCGTGTGGGAGGATGCGCGTGCTGCAATGTCTGAGGTAGGGGGCCCTGCACGTGATATTGAAAGCCTCAAAAAAAGGTTTTCAGACATCAAGAGAGGTGTCCGTCAGCACATGGTTGCTGAAAAACAACATGCTATGGGCACAGGTGGCGGAGGCCCCTTCATACCCACACTCACGCCCCTCGAACAAGAACTCGCAACACGATTGGGAGACATCTACCTTCGTGGACTGCCTGAGGCCCTTGATACCGCACATCCACATGCAGGTATGTACACTAACTGCTCTTTTGTGTGTCCTGTATAATCGCAACATTTCATACAGAACAGTCATATGCACATATACTCCCATATGTGTCACCCAATCCTCATCATGTCCCTATCCTGGTGGAACATGTGTGTGATATATCCGTACATCACCTCTTATGTTGACATGTCTGTGGTCAACATCCTAACGTAGCTCCTCAACCCATCCTCAAAATAATCTGGGATTGTGAAGCACACACACACACAGACACGAGTCGCTAGCCTACAAACACACCTGTGATTGCCATACACTGTATTACTGTGCTGGTCATTTCCAAGGCATGTTCCTATGACATTACATCAATAAAGTGCTGCATGTGCAGCTTAGTGGGCCAAAGGTGCTGTCTAGTTGCCATCCGCTACACAATGGGTCACTGCGAGTCACATGGAGCAATGATAAGATAAGCTGACATACAAATATGAACCATACTCTGAATCGCACACACACATGTAGTGTTTTGCAAAACCAGGTTTGATGGTGGGGGCAGGAACACGCATGTGCGGACATTTGTTGCACAGCTGAGGAACGGGATGCTATGGGCAAACATGTGCAATGTGACCATGAACATGAACAAGGGCAACCTGCCATCTGTGCATGGGCACAGCACACACATGTGGCCCAGACTCAGCTACATGGTGCGGACAAACACGTCTGGGAGGGTGTCCTGTGTCCGGCATGCCGCACACATGGATGGAGGCAACCCATCCTGTCTGTGTGTTTGTGGTAGGCGATGGCCTATGCCCCATGCTAATTGAACTAAGCTGACAGGCCTAACAAGCTTGCCCTGTAAATGATGTCTGTGAAGAGGCCTATAGGAATTGCACATCCCCTATTTGCTGATGTAGACGTTTAAATCATTAAAAGCATTGCATTAACCTAGACAAGTACAATTTCAATAATGGGAGAAATATGTTTAAATGCCGACTGATAAGACAATGCAGCTGTAAGGGATCTAATTGAAACTGCTGACACAAAGGCTGCTGAGCCCTGCTACCCTACACACACAAATTGGCTCAATGGCCTTGGAAGTATTAAAGTAACAAGTTGAATAACTGCCCATTGTACTTGTGACTAGGAGGGGGACAAAGCAGGTGCTGAGCCCATTCCAAAGAAATATTTGGATAATCATATCAGTAACGGGACCAATAGAAGGGGTACGGGAGGTATGGTAGGTTAGCGGGACCAATGAAATGTTTTTCTATACCTGGAATGGAGGAAATGTCAAGAAACGTATTTTCTTTTGCCAGAGTACGGGGCTCAGCCATATTGAAATGTATTAGTGTTTGAGCATGTGCACAGTAAACTGGCTTGGATCCCTGAAAACACTACTGGTGTAATTTAGTGCATGTTTATCTGCTGCTCCATTTTCTGTATCACACACGTATACATATGTGGATTCCTGAAACATATGTGTCTCTCTCTTTGATTGTTCCCAATGCAGATGACTACAGAGAAATGGGTGCTGAGGAGGAGGAGGAGGAGGAGGAGGAGGCGGTGGTGGAGGAGGTGGAGGTCAACATCACAGCCCCAATGAGCCTGGTGGAGGCAGAGGCTGCTGTCTCAGGGGGCAGCACAATTGCTGATGATGAATCCCTGGAGCCACACATGCACACCAGGACACCACTGGTGGAAGCAGAAATAGAAGGCAGCCAACAACCAATGCCAGCCGAAGACGCACATACACCTCTCCCGCAGATGAGGATGGGGAGTTGAGGGCCTATGGTGCATTATCACATCGCAATGCTGAAGGTGGGTGACAAAAGACTGTCACAACCACAACACAGACACCAGTAGTCTATAGTTGGTGTATGTGTGGTGGCTGTCCCAACATTACCTACACACATGTTACATGTTACGCTCACATTTATGAGATGTGTGAGAAAAAAAGGTTGTGGGGTACATTAAATGATGTTATTGTGTCCCACAGTAGAATAGTGTAAGGTCAGGTTGATACACACAGATGCAGACATAAGAGGAATGTTTATGACGGGCCAGCACGTTCTGACATCATAAATAGATACTGAAATTGGCAAACCAACATCCTGCCTCTCTGCAGACACCCAAATGTCTTGTGAACAGCAGGATGACAACTAACCCATAGTCTGCCAAAGTAATGAGCATATATACAGCTATGTAACCCTCCTCTGTGATGTGACGTCCCAAATCATCCATTCCACAATGTCTGCATTTGCAGGTAGCAGAGAACATAGCATATGCATATAGCTGTGCAAATGTGTAACGTAACCCATAGATAAGGAGTCCCATAGGTGACTCAAACGTATAGAAATAACAATGTTGTGGTTTTAAGACGGACATAATGTAATAGCATGTGTAGGTCAACATAAGACATAGACTGCAATGCAGACGTACAGGCCAACCAACATGTCCCCGTCCGGAAAGTCACCCAATGCATCAACACATTGACAAGGTTATGAGCATGTGCGTCACAGTTGGATTGTGGGGCAATGTGTCAGTACTCTGCGATGGGCACCATCATCATGGGCGGTTGCCCTGCAATCGGTGTTGCAGTTAACCACACAGTGAAAAGAATGGGACATGTCTATGAATGGGCATATGGATAAAGTGGAACGATGACCTTTTCCAATCACTGTACTGAACTGACACAGGCCACACACATGAGTATCCTGCACAACATCTGCACATGTAGAGCCCTATCATACACCCCGTATCCTGACACCATGACATAGATTTTAGGATCAACATACACAAACAATGTAACTGCAACACTGACAATCTCACACCCAGACGTTGCAGAAGATATTTGTTGATGTAAACAATTGTCAACGTCAAAGGGTGATAACGTGAGACAGATACCTCAGCACACATAGAAAAGCTGGACATACATCATCATCATACATGCAAAACACAATTCACACCCAGTAAGACAAATATTAAACCTGCAGCCACAAACGGCTACCATTCAATTTACATTAACACTGTAGAGGAACATTTGTGAATGTACTTTGAACTAGCAATATACTGATCAAGGACAACGCCGTACATTGACTCATACATTGTCCCTTGCAAAAGAACAGGAAAACAACAGTATGAGTCATATTATGTAACGCTCACAGATGCAATGTAACTGTATTATGAAAAGAAACATGCCCATGTTTTGGCCATGTTCCACAAGTTACAATTGCTCCAGACACATTCAGCAGGCTACATGATGGTTGTGCGCACCCCTCAGCGTCAGATGTCTCGTTGGTTACACCGCTCTAGTTCACTGTCCTCTCCGTTTTCACATGTCACATCTGCCTGATCATACCCATTATCTCCCTGTAGAATGTCCCTCAGTTCCCTCACTCTTTCTCATGTTCATATCATGGCATCCTACACACCACACATACCCTCCAACAAGCAAGTCAATGGCAGATGTATCACCCCTCACACCCAAATGTTTTAAACCTCTCTGCATGAACGTGTCCCTTCACCATCACATTCTGTTCAGTCACCAACATGAGCTCCCTAGCAGTTCCTGTCTCAGTCAGCAGATGATCTGGTATAGTCCTTGCAGGAGGCAACTCCCATAACTAGCTCACACATCCTTTTTCATTATTACACATAGTCACCTGTGCATTCCAAAAACAAACCACATCAGCACATACAGAGTCATGTGCTATGACAAACCCCAGCCCAGGTCACACCTACATCACCAGCACACGGTCCACATCAAGACTGAGTCCCCCCCATGAGGCTACAGCCAGTGCAAGCACCTCAAGGAGAGTATGGAGACCTAGGCAGCCACGACTGTCAATTGAAAGCATACCATCACCCAACAGCTCATGTGCAGTACTATCACATATCCTGCAAGACCCATTAGTCAGACATCGCCCTGCATCGCTCAGCTCATCACAGGTCCAAGACCCCCATAGTGCATTACCGGTCCTGGGCCACCACAAGAGGCACCTTATGCCCTAGAACCCTACCCAAACCACATATGATGTGAGAACCCACCACACACCACAGACCCACACACGTCACATCCTGACCCCCACATCACATTGGCGATGTGGCTGTTTCAGACACTGCAATGTGCTTTCCTTTGTTCATACAGTGGTAGCTGACTGGAGTGTCCCAGGGGGAGGGGACGCTCTGTCCGCAGAGACCCTCTGCAGGGTCATACACCACTGAAAGGGAACATGGTCTGCATTGCGTTTCATTGACCGCAATGGGCCTATTGAAACACTATCCATCACAGCCTTGTGTCCACAGGATCATGGGCATCATTTTCCATGAGCCCCTGTGCCCTGAACAGAGATGTAGGGTATACACACTCCCTCTACATATCTGTTAGGTTTTGCAGAGAGGATGAGAGTACTCAGGGGGACCAGCAGGACTATATATTCTGTCATTGCTGGCGCGTCTGTGCCATTAGGCAGCTATTGAATACATTTATGTGAGGTTGGCACATATACACGTTCCTTGCATGGTGTCCCTGTGAACAGCGGCCTCTGTGCAAATACATACGTGATCATAGGATTGTTTGGGCCTGTCTAATACTCACACACATAAGCACAAAGGTTGCCTAAACACCTACCATAACATGTCTAACACTAGACGAACCCCAGCTAAAACACCTCATGCCGACAGACATCCAATATGTACTCTGCCAACTGTCGGCACCACTGTCCTTCACCAGGTTGTAAGAACAGCTGTGTGTTCCATAGCATGCCTCATCCTCTCTTGGCCCTACTGTTGTTAGACGTCTGATGGCCCCCTCTGTTGCTCCCCCTGCTCTGTCCAAACTCTCCATATTTGTTACATGGCACACATTATATGGTCCCCAAACCCTCCTCTGTGTAACAGTGAAGGTGCATATGTATCACTCAGGTTGTCACATATGTGCAGCAGAGGGGCACATGTGCAGGTAAGGTGTGTTATCTCTGCGCTTACCTAACATCCCATTGCTTCATTTACAAACAAATGTTCCTTGGCAGTAATTGTGTTTATCCCTCCACATGTGTCCCCAATTGTGATGGATTAGGTCAACCGTCCTGTGTTAATCACTGTTGGTGTCCAGATGATTTATTTGTGTCTAGTGCATGCTGCACCTCACCAACACGATGGATATGTGATAGCTCTCATTGGCCAATCCTGTTGCCACAACAGTAGTATGTGGGTGTGTCTGCACAGCCTGTATATCGTTGTGATGGCATCCCACTCTACGTCGTGAGATGTGTCCTCTGGGTTAGTCTGACATCTACTACTGTGGTCATGATGTATATTGCCCCTATCCATCTGTGTGATGTTGTCTGCCGTATCACATCACCAATCGTGTGGGATGTGCATGACATGTTTGTGTATGGCGCTCGAGTAGTGGAGACGTATCTAATAGACCACCCTGTATCCCATGCACAGGCACTAGATGCAGTCTGGACCGTATCCGCCATGCAGTGGAGCAGAACACAAGGGAGGTGTGTGCTGAGCAGCGGCAATTACGTGACGTTGTACAAAACATGCCCGTCCCTCGTATATGTGAGGCCCTTGAGGGCATACTTGAGGTTCTGCGACGATGTGCACCTGCACCACCACCAGCACTGGTTCCAGATGAGGGTCATGGCCGGGGGAGGAGGGGGGTGGGGGGCCGACGTGTCAGGCGTGGGCGACCACGTCACCAATAACGGTAGAGTAATATATGCATAACCATGATACTATCCTATATTTCTCTATGTTGCTATGCTCAGTTGGAGAACGTATGTATCCAGTTAAACATATTTCAGAGTGTTTGTTATGTGTCAAATGTGAAAAGATGACATATGCTAATCATATGTTGTGTGTCTGTCAGGTAAACCTTTTCTTTGTAACACAACAACATGTAACTATACATGTTTATATGGTAACCTAAATCTGAGGGTAAAGCTGCAACAATAAACAGCTGTCTTACCATACATACAGTGTGTGTGTACAATGAGTGTCCATGTTGTCCCATGTGTATCTCGGTGTTTGGGGGTGGGAACCCTATATGAGCCGCACCCAGGTCATATAGTGCTGGGTGCACTATATGACCCACACACAGGTCCTCTGTGACAAATACTTTGCCAGAGGCAGCTACAATTGTCATGCTACACACATATGTAATGTGTCATGTGCACCCTGTTTCGCCACAGCCTTGGGGCTGCAGCGGCACAGTGTGCACAGACATCCATGTGGTCACAGGGGGACTATGTTGTCAATGGCTGGTTTACTTGACATACTCATCACCGTGTGCAATCCATCATATACTACACATTGGTGGCATATGTGTGACCCTTGCCCTTGACCACATCAATAATCACGTGCCTCCCACCCCACCATAGGGATGCCTGTGTCAGAGGCATAAATGGGTGTCATGCCTATGTTGGAGACTCAAATATGTGCAGATCTTTGTTTCACATAGGACCATCCCTGTGCCATGTACATCAGTGGGAAAGCTGCTACGTTGCAACAGTTAATGCAGAACCCTAGTTGAAAACACCTACACACATGGGCTTGTAGAACACCTTAATTTGTTGACAATGTCATTTTCAGACCCATGTTTACCCAACAGGAACATATGTGCCCCCACACATATCCCATGCTGACATCCTCACACTTAGCCTAGGTGAGACACATGAGCATTACAAGTTCCTTTCCAAATGATATTTACTATTTATAAAGAAAACATTGGGAAACTATGTACAAATGTGGGAAGGGGGAAAATACCATCACCCTCCCCCCCCCATCCTCCCCTCCCCTCAAACGCCCACCCGCACATAATACACACACACAACAAAAACAACCCACACGTGAGCCCCACCCTCCCCCAGCATGCCCAGTGATGGAAGACAGGGCATCACAGGGCACATGTAGTGATGTCACTGGCGCAATTACTGACGCCAGTGACGCCATTGAGGGGGTGGTTGCCGACATGGAAGATGTACCACCTCGGCAACCACCCTCTCAATCACCGTGGCCAGCCACTGCTGTGAGTGAGACAGCTGGTATATATGTTGCTCCATGCCATCCACGGCCACAGACAGGTGCTCCACGCATCTGCCACCACACACACACATTGTAAATGTTGTCTGTGTGGTGGCATCTGCGTAGGGCCTGTGTGTGGCCCTGGATGGTGGAGGCAACTGTTGTGGCTGGGGGAAGCCACAGTGGCCTGTGATGGCCGTTCCTCCACGTCACTTTCCCACAACTCTTCTGGGAAACCCTCCCCCCCTGAGCCCTCCACAACATCCCCCCCCCCCTCTACATCACCTGCACCCTCTCTCAACGCTGGCTCCCCCCCAAACAACCCTTCCCAATGTCCATTCTGGCCCTCCGGTGTCCTTTCTGCTGGGGATCCAGGTGTTTGCGCCTCCACCACCTCCTCATGCACCTCATCCACCTCCTCCTCCTCCTCCTCCTCCTCCTCCACCTCCTCGTCTGGTGTGTCCAGGAACCACCACCTCTGCATCATGTGGTGTTGGTGTCCGCCTGAACAGATTTGCAGAGGTGGTGGCCTCATCCTCAGTGACATCACCATCTGTGGAACATAACAGTCATCAGCACGTTTGTCTGTCACACATATAGCACTGTACATAGGCAGGCACCACACAGGCATCTGGGATAATGGAACATTGGTTACAGATACGTGACTTCCTGTTTATTGTACATCACCCTATTGTGAGGTCTCACCCTGGAGGCGCTGGAGGTAGGCAGCATGGTGGAGGCGCAGCTCCCTGCCCTTCTTCCGGAGATCCTCAATCTGTGGATATGCAAGGAAAAGGTGAGGGCATTAGTGACTGGTCACCTTCTGCTACTTTGGCCCCCCCCCCCATCAGTGTGCACAGAGTCTTACTGCTCCTGGCACACTGCTGTGTGTGTGTGTGTCATGTACAGCATAGTTAATCACCTGTCAGTAGGCATTCCCATGGGCAACAGGCATATGTCATGACATTGGTATAATGTTGGTGGCAAGTGAGCATGAGTGTCACATCTGACACGCAACCCATGAGACGGTGTGTGTCAGCATCCCACGTTGTGAAAGCGCTGCCCTCCCCCCTGTCGAACATGTCTCTCTCCAGTGACTTATACAGCTTACACAGGGACTAACTATGAGAAACATAGTGGGAGAGTGACACAGACAGAGAGAGACACCCCCCCCACAAGGGGGGATGGGTGGGTTGGGGACTTCCTGATGCTGCTGTTCCGGCAGAACACCTCTGACAGGGGTTTAGCTATGCTGTCTCCAGATACACACAACTCATGGTCAAACTCTGGCAGCACCGTATATGTAAATGCTAGTGTGTTTTTACACGTGTGCTGATGGACTGTGACTGGCCTCCTGTTCCCCACATGTTTCTATAGCATCCTGTGTGAGTGCCAGATAGGACGTGGGTGACATATTTGGGTGTGGGGCAAAGCAGACGGACCAAACGGGGCATGCCTGGAAGGGCCTTCGAGCAAGCTTACATGGAGCGTGAGGGGAAAGACTAGGAATGTGTCTTGCGTATTCATATCTAATTATGGCCTATTGGCAACCAGGGGGAGTCCTACAACGTGACATGCACCTTTTTTGGTCATGGTTCAAGTGTGTGGGTGTTTGTGAAACGTCCATTTGTGTACATTGTGGCATATAGGTGATAAGACACACATCACGACAGACAATGCCACACGTTGTGTCACTACAATAGCTGATTTCATGCCAGAACAGCCACAGTGACATGCTCGATGTGTGCCACTGCTTGACCTTGGAAGAGGCATTTGCACAGGCAACATCACCACACACATACACATCAGTTTGCTTCTGATGTGATCAAAAACTCTACACTGGGGAGTGTTTTCATGCATCCTGTGTTGTCATCAATTTAGACACACATGGCAGGCCTACATCCTTTTTTCTATAGCACAGTTTTGTGGTCACAGTACACCTGCATTTGTTGCTTTGTCTTTGCACATGTGTGCACTTACACCTGTACCCGGTGTATTTGGCACCCTCAGCACATCCTTGAACTACCCTGTCGCCCCCTTGCATGACCTTGACACAACATGCCACAGTTTGTTGGAACATGATGGTGTCCATGCTAGTCACAGTTACACAGCATGTGCTGTGTTCCACACATTTATGTTCAGATGCTCTGTAGACATACTGTTACTCACACCCAATGGCAACCTGATATGCCACCAATCATGGGCGGTGTGTAGTTAGATGAAACATTGTGTGGGAGGCCCTAGTGACCTTGGCAGGGGCCAATAACATTACCTTTCACCTTTGACAGGGCCCACGATATCTATGATTGCACCACTAGCTCCTGTGTGTGAGGGGGGGGGTTTGGGGAACCTGGGTGCTATGTCCAACCTACGTTGGACACAGTTGCTGACAGCATAATGTGTGTGGGGGGGTAGGTATTGTCCCTCTATGGGCTATGTTATGTTGTTATGTTCATTTGACCTGGCTCAGCTAGGCTGACAGCAGGTGTTTTCTGACAGCAATATCGACAGGGGCCAACCCAACATAACGGCTCTTCGCAACAGTGCTAATTTGAGGGTTTATGTATGTGTTCTCCAGCCACAACAGTTGCATGTATCATTGATACACCATCAGTGATGTGCATGTGTCTGATGGTGTTGGATTTATATTAGGTGGCAAGGTGTTGAACCTGGAATCTTCATGACGGTATGGGGACATGGATCCGCTACAGGGTTTTGCTAACACATGTAATGGCTCATGGGGATGGGGTGCTGTTACACACATTAACCTCTGCAGCTAGAATATCATCCGGAGACATCACACACATGTGTGCTGAGATGTTCACCGCACAGACTATGGTGTTAGGTGCAAACTACCTGCCATGAACAACCACATTATCCTTACTGACATACCCACCATAGCAATTGTTGATATGGCCCCCTGTGGGTTGGGTGTCCTACCACAGATCATCAGCTGCATACACCTTAGCAAAAGGGTGACTAACAGGACCCATGCGCAGCTCACAGGACTCCTGGGGATAGGGAGAATGCATATTACCTGTTAGGCACACACAACCATATCCCCATGGTGGCAGATGGGCCACAGGGAGGGCCCTCCAGGACTCCTGGGGATAGGGAGCAACAATATAACTTTTTTGTAACACACAACCATATCCCCATGGTGCCAGATGGGCCACAGGGATGGCCCTCCTGGACTCCAGGGGATAGGGAGCAAAACGCAAACTGTTAGGTAACACACAACCATATCCCCATGGTGCCAGATGGGCCACAGGGATGGCCCTCCTGGACTCCAGGGGATAGGGAGCAAAACGCAAACTGTTAGGTAACACACAACCATATCCCCATGGTGCCAGATGGGCCACAGGGATGGCCCTCCCCATGGTGCCAGATGGGCCACAGGGATGGCCCTCCTGGACTCCAGGGGATAGGGAGCAAAACGCAAACTGTGAGGTAAACACACAACCATATCCCCCATGGTGCCAGATGGGCCACAGGGATGGCCCTCCTGGACTCCAGGGGATAGGGAGCAAAACACAAACTGTTAGGTAACACACAACAAATCCCCATGGGTGCCAGACGGCCCACCGGGATGGCACTCCTGGACTCCAGGGGATAGGGAGCACACCGCCAAACTCTAGGTAACCCACCACCATTCCCCCATGGTGCCAGATGGGCCACAGGGATGGCCCTCCTGGACTCCAGGGGATAGGGTGTATGTCTTAACCTGCCCAAGCACACACAAGCATTTCCCCAGGGTGGGTTCTGGCCTACTGGGATGATCTGTCTGGACCCCTGCAGACTGGGAGAATGTTTGCAACTCTGACAGCACACTGTCCAATATCACAGGGATGACAGCAAAGCCCACTGTGATGGGCTCTCTGTCCTCCTTGTGATAGGGTGGATGTGTGAAACTGGGTTGGCACAGACAAGCATTTCCCCAGGGTGGGTTCTGGCCTACTGGGATGATCTGTCTGGACCCCTGCAGACTGGGGTAATGTTTGCAACTTGACAGCACACTGACCAATATCACAGGGATGGACAGCAAGCCCACTGTGGATGGGCTCTCTGTCCTCCTGGTGATAGGGTGGATGTGTGAAACTGGGTGGGCTCAGACAAGCATTTCCCCAGGGTGGGTTCTGGCCTACTGGGTTTATCTGTCTGGACCCCTGCAGTCTGGGGGTATGTTTGCAACTCTGACAGCACACTGACCAATATCACAGGGATGACAGCAAGCCCACTGTGATGGGCTCTCTGTCCTCCTGGTGATAGGGTGGATGTGTGAAACTGGGTGGGCACAGACAAGCATTTCCCCAGGGTGGGTTCTGGCCTACTGGGATGATCTGTATGGACCCATGCAGACTGGGGTAATGTTTGCAACTCTGACAGCACACTGACCAATATCACAGGGATGACAGCAAGCCCACTGTGATGGGTTCTCTGTCCTCCTGGTGATAGGGTGGATGTGTGAAACTGGGTGGGCACAGACAAGCATTTCCCCAGGGTGGGTTCTGGCCTACTGGGATGATCTGTCTGGACCCCTGCAGACTGGGGTAATGTTTGCAACTCTGACAGCACACTGTCCAATATCACAGGGATGACAGCAAGCCCACTGTGATGGGCTCTCTGTCCTCCTGGTTGATAGGGTGGATGTGTGAAACTGGGTGGGCACCCACAAGCATTTCCCCAGGGTGGGTTCTGGCCTACTGGGATGATCTGTCTGGACCCCTGCAGACTGGAGAATGTTTGCAACTTCTGACAGCACAATGTCCAATATCACAGGGATGACAGCAAGCCCACTGTGATGGGATCTCTGTCCTCCTGGTGATAGGGTGTATGTGTGAAACTGGGTGGGCACAGACAAGCATTTCCCCAGGGTGGGTTCTGGCCTACTGGGATGATCTGTCTGGACCACTGCAGACTTGTGGTAATGTTTGCAACTCTGACAGCACACTGTCCAATATCACAGGGATGACAGCAAGCCCACTGTGATGGGCTCTCTGTCCTCCTGGTGATAGGGTGGATGTGTGAAACTGGGTGGGCACCCACAAGCATTTCCCCAGGGTGGGTTCTGGCCTACTGGGATGATCTGTCTGGACACCTGCAGACTGGGAGAATGTTTGCAACTCTGACAGCACACTGTCCAATATCACAGGGATGACAGCAGCCCACTGTGATGGGCTCTCTGTCCTCCTGGTGATAGGGTGGATGTGTGAAACTGGGTGGGCACAGACAAGCATTTCCCCAGGGTGGGTTCTGGCCTACTGGGATGATCTGTCTGGACCCCTGCAGACTGGGAGAATGTTTGCAACTCTGACAGCACACTGACCAATATCACAGGGATGACAGCAAGCCGACTGTGATGGGCTCTCTGCCTCCTGGTGATGGGTGGATGTGTGAAACTGGGTGGGCACCCACAAGCATTTCCCCAGGGTGGGTTCTGGCCTACTGGGATGATCTGTCTGGACCCCTGCAGACTGGGAGAATGTTTGCAACTCTGACAGCACACTGACCAATATCACAGGGATGACAGCAAGCCCACTGTGATGGGCTCTCTGTCCTCCTGGTGATAGGGTGGATGTGTGAAACTGGGTGGGCACCCACAAGCATTTCCCCAGGGTGGGTTCTGGCCTACTGGGATGATCTGTCTGGACACCTGCAGACTGGGAGAATGTTTGCATCTCTGACAGCACACTGTCCAATATCACAGGGATGACAGCAAGCCCACTGTGATGGGCTCTCTGTCCTCCTGGTGATAGGGTGGATGTGTGAAACTGGGTGGGCACCCACAAAGCATTTCACCAGGGTGGGTTCTGGCCTACTGGGATGATCTGTCTGGACCCCTGCAGACTGGGAGAATGTTTGCAAATCTTACAGCACTCTGACCAATATCACAGGGATGACAGCAAGCCCACTGTGATGGGCTCTCTGTCCTCCTGGTGATAGGGTGGATGTGTGAAACTGGGTGGGCACCCACAAGCATTTCCCCAGGGTGGGTTCTGGCCTACTGGGATGATCTGTCTGGACACCTGCAGACTGGGGGAATGTTTGCAACTCTGACAGCACACTGACCAATATCACAGGGATGACAGCAAGCCCACTGTGATGGGCTCTGAGAACCCATGCAGATAGGCGTGTGTATTGGAAATCATGGCCAACACAGCCCATATCACCTGGGTGGGTGACATACCATTAATGTTATGTTTCACATTTCCTTGTGCTGGACCCACGGTGTTTTGTTCAAGGTACAATTCACACCATATCCATATGTTGTTGTATATATTTACATCTGCTGATCTAAGGTCTTACTTAATTACAGTATGTTGAGGCACAGCCACAGCAGCAGCTGACATGCCACAAGGGAAGCATCGTGACCTCTCTGACCATGTCCATCAACACCTGGGTGCAGGACAAACACAGTCACAATGATACAGATACATTATGGTATGTCTTCTCATCTTCTGCACCATTATTGACTCACAGTACCTCAACACAACAGCATGGACATTTGCAATGAGTACAGGCTACATATATGATTTTTAGGACCTGGCCCTATACACTTACCTCCCTTGGGTAGTCTGCTTCTCTATTGAAACGTCTTTGTAGACGTTGCCATGCCCTAAGGACCTTGGCGCTGTCCCTGTGGCCGGTCTTCCCAGTAAAGAGCTTATGCTGGCGTGGTGCGATGAGCCGGGACAGGTACCTGAGCTCACGGAGGGTGAAGGAGGGCTTCCTTGTTCTGGGCGCCATTTTCAGAGATTATCACCTGATTGCACGCAGCGCGCTTCACGCGCATGCGCAGTGCAACTTGCGCGATGATTTACGTGCAACAGTGGCGCAGGTCAGAAATGTATTGCGTCCATGTGCGGGCCGAACGCAGTACGTGCATGTGGGCTACGCAGCTGGCGCATGTTGCCGGTATTGCACGTGCAACTGCGCCACGCAAATGCACAAAGAACACTTGTCGCAAAGACTTGCGCAACACACATTACATATAAACTGCTGTGTGTCATGATTTAAAACACCAGAGAACCATTTTAGATTGTTTTTGTGTATACAAATTTGGGTATTGAACCTACCTTCACCTAAAAAATGGTTATTAGGATTTTGTATGATGTGATGTGATATGGCTATCACATTGCAATGACTGGTAATAACACAGATAAAACAACACTGTGTGCTGCGAAAACATCAATGTGGCTATCAGTCACCCTGGTGATATGTTTGTGTGTGCTTACACCATTTAATACAGCCTCCCTATCCACACAGGTCAAGAGAGCTCATCACAGGGGGCTGTCAGTCACCCTGGTGATATGGTTGTGTGTGTTTAATGGAGAAAACAAAACCTCCCTATCCACAGGGTCCACAGAGCACATCTAAGTGGCCTACCAGTCACCGTGGTTATATGGGGATATGTGTTGCAATAGATCATGTTAAGTAGGTCATCTCAATGTGAGCCAAGCAATGATGTGGGGCCTTGGTATGTGGACAGTCTACATCCACATTATTTGTTTCATGACACACATACGGAGCTGATGGAGGTTTGCATGTGACAAACATGCTCAGTTCTCTTACGTAGGTGTGCTGACATACAGAGAGAGTGGATGAGGTGTGACACATTATTTGCCATACATCCTTTTTAAGCGAGCTAGGGTTTTCCCTCACCACACGGCAGCCTCATCATTATGATTTGATGGCACATCACTCCCTAAGATCAGCTGTTCTTTGTGGGGACCTTGGAAGGTTTGTTTTTTATGAGAGCAAAAAACACTGGGACATGCAATGACCTAGGGTTTCACATCAGGGACCATGGGAGGCAATCCAGAGAGGGCATATGAGGTGCAGTGTCCACCACAGCACCTTCTAACATTCATTTTCCACACACCTTTTTGAGTATTTGGAATAACCTTCAGGCTACAGCACTGACGGTGTTGTTGGTGGCAGGGACAAATGACGTTAGGTAATGTGAAATGCCTCTGAAAGCCATATTAACATTACTCCACTGTGGGATCAGAACCATGACTTAAGGCTGTAACCGCTGTGAGTCACAAGTGCCCAACATCTCCATAGCTGAGTGATTGTGAATCAGTTCTCCTTGGCGCCCTACACAAGTGCAGTGATGAAGATAGCCCTCATGAATATCCATTAGATCTATATGCATTTGGGCTATCCTGGCAGCCTGACTGGCTTGTGGCCCTCTAGGTCTGCAGTTGGAGACCCCTGCCTTACACGTCTTGTCAATTTCGGACGGTGGGAGTGTGGTGCAGTAGGTGCAGAATGTCTTAGACTGGAAAAGCATAAGGGAATGTGTCACATACGTCCTCGATTGTCAACATAGACCATGACGTGGTCAGAATCTAAAATATGTTAGTAATGGTGGTGGTAAGAGGCAAAGAGGCATGTGACTCATGGAACCAACATGTGTTTATGTCTGGGACATCTGCACCTTCACCACGTACAATCATTGATGGCAGAGGTGTAGGGCTAAGGTGTTGACATACAGCCCTGGAGAGCAACTCAGCACGCACATTCGTATGATATGTTGGAAGAAACCATAAGGTCTATGCATCTTCATTAGGCCTATACTAAACACCCGACTGCCTAGGGTTTCAGGTGTGGATGTTTATGAGCTAAGCCTGATCAGGTGTGGGGCACCTCCGGCCCTGGAGGGCCGCAGACCAGTCAGGTTTTGGGCTATCCCTAATGAACATGCATGAGATATATATGCAGTAGAGGATATCCTGCCAACCTGACTGTTTGTGGCCCTCAGGGCTGGATTTGGAGAACCCTGCCTTACACCTGCTGTCATTTAAGATCATGAGTGGGCAAGGTACAGAGGTCCTAGACATTGAAAGGGTATAATAGAATGTGTCACCTTCCTCCTCGATTCTCACCACCACCAAACGTTGTCTAATAGACCAATTTTTTGGTGGAGGTGGGTGAAGAAGTGAGGCGGACTGTGGACAAATGCTATCTAATCTTTTTTGCTGTCTGGGACATCGGCACCTTGTCCAACTCACAATCTTAAATGACAGAGGTGCAAGGCAAGGGGGTCTCCCGATCCAGCCCTGGAGGGCCACAAAACAGTCAGGTTGGCAGTATATCGCTAATGCATATATATCTCATGCAGATTCTTTAGAGATATCCCGAAAACCTGACTGGCCTGCGGCCCTCCAGGACCAAAGTTTGCCCACCCCTGCCCTAGATCATAGGTGTCAAACCTGTCCTGGAGGGCCACCAATCCTGCCAGGTTTTGGGATAGACCTAATGAATATGCATGAGATATATATGCATTAGAGATATCCTGCCAACCTGACTGGTTTGTGGCCCTCCAGGAATGGATTCGGAGAACACTGCTTTACACCTCTGTCATTTAAGATGGTGAGGGGGCCAGGTGCAGATGTCCAAGACAGCAAAAAGGTTAGATAGGGATTTGTAACATTCACCCTCACTTAGCACCACCACCAAAATATTGTCCATTAGACATATTTTTGGTGAGTGGTGAGAATTCGAGGATGAATGTGACACATTCTAGCGACCCTTTTGATGTCTAGGACATCTGTACTTAGCCCACTCACCATCGTAAATGACAGAGAGGTTGTAAAGCAGTGGTCTCCGCATCCAGTCGGGAGGGCAGACAAACCAGTCAGGTTGGAGAGGATATCTCTAATGCCTATATATATCATGCATATTCATTAGGGCTATCCCAAAACCTGGCAGGATTGTGGCCCTCCAGGACAGGTTTGACACCTAAGATCTAGGGCAGGGGTGGGGCAAACTTGGTCCTGGAGGGCCGCAGGCCAGTCAGGTTTTCGGGATCTCTCTAATGAATATGCATGAGATATCTATGCATTAGAGATATCCGGGCAAACAGGCTGGGGTTGTGGCCCTCCAGGGCGGGATGGGAGAACCCTGCCTTGCACCTCTGTCATTTAAGATTGTGAGTGGACAAGGTGCAGATGTCCAAGACATCAAAAAGATTAGATCGGCTTTGTCACAGCTCTCCTCACTTCTCACCACCACCAAAAATTGTGTCTATTAGACCAAACGTTTTGGTGGTGGTGAGAAACGAGGAGGAATGTGACACAATTCGTATATACCCTTTCAATGTCTAGGAAATCTGTACCTTAGCCCAATCATGATCTTAAATGACAGAGGTTGTAAGGCAGGGGTCTCCAAATCCAGCATGGAGGGCAACAAACAGTAGGGTTGGCAGGAATAGCTCTAATGAATATAGATCTCATGCATGTTCATTAGGGATATCCCAAAAACCTGACTGGTCTGCGGCCCTACAGGACAGGAGGTGCCCACCCATGATAAGGGCATTGCGCTCAGAAACAATCACACCGATGAAACCCTAGGGGCAGGTCGGGTGTTTAGTATAGGCCTAATGAAGAGGCATGGGACATATCTGGCTTCCAACATATCATACGAATGTGTGGGAGTGCTGAGTGGCTATCCAGGGCTGTAGGTCAACACCTTAGCCCTACACCTCTTGTCATCAATGATTGTCCGTGGTGAAGGACAGATGTCCAAGACCATAAAAACCATGTTGTTACAATGAGTCACATGCCTCTTTGCCTCTTACCCCCCACCATTACTAACCATAATTTTAGATGCTACCACGTCCTGGTTATGTTGACAATCGAGGAAGTATGAGTGGAAACATTCCATTTATGCATTTCCAGGTGCTAAGACATCTGCACCTTGCACACCTCACACACCGAAAATGACAAGACGTGTAAGGCTAGGCAGTCTCCAACTGCAGACCTAGAGGGCCACAAAGCAGTCAGGATGCCAGGATAGCCCAAATGCATATAGATCTACTGGATATTCATGAGGGCTATCTTCATCACTGCCACTTGTGTAGGGCGCCAAGGAGACCTTGATTCACAAGCACTCAGCTATGGAGATGTGGGGCACTGGTGACATCAACAAGCGGTTACAGCCTTACGTCATAGGTCTGATCCCACAGTGGATAGTAATGTAATAGGGCTGTCAGAAGGCATTTCACATTTACCTAACGTCATTTGTCCCTGCCACCAACAACACCGTCAGTGCTGTTAGACTGAAGGTTATTCCAAATACTCAAAAAGGTGTGGTGAAAAGATGAATGTTAGAAGGTGCTGTGGTGGACAATGCACCTCATATGCCCTCTCTGGAGTGCCCTCCCAGGGTCCCTGAGGCGTGACACCCTCGGTCATTGCATTGTACCAGTCGTGTGGCTCTAATAAAAAACAAACCTTTCCAAGGTCCCCCACAACGAACAGCTGATCTTAGGGAGTGATGTTGCATCAAATCATAATGATGAGGGCTGCCTGTTGTGAGGGAAAACACTAGCTCGCTTTAAAAAGGATAGATTAGGCAAATAAGGTGTCACACCTCATCCACTCCTCTGTATGTCAGCACACCTACGTTTAAGAGAACTGAGCAGGTTTGTCACATGCAAACCTCCATCAGCTCTCCGTAGGTGTGTCATGAAACATAATGCTGGAGGGTAGACTGTCCACATACCAAGGCCCACAAATCATTGCTTGGCTCAACATTGAGATGACCTACGGAACATGATAATTGCAACACCCTCCCCATATAACCACGGTGACTGGTAGGACACTTAGAGTGTCCTCTGTGGACCCTGTGGATAGGGAGGTTTTGTGTTCTCCATTAACAAACACACAACCATATCACCAGGGGGACTGAAAGCCCCCTGTGATGAGCTCTCTTGACCTGTGTGGATAGGGAGGCTGTATTAAACGGGTGTAAGCACAACACACACATATCACCAGGGTGACTGCCTGATAGCTCACATTGATGGTTTTTCGCAGCACACATTGTTGTTTTATCTGGGTTATTGCCAGTCATTGCAATGTGAGGAGCCATTGCACATTCACATCATACAAAAAGCCTAAGAACCATTGTGAGGGTGTTGGGAGAGTTCAAGTCCCCAAAGTGTATACACAATAACATTATAAAATGGTTCTCTGGTGTTTTAAATAAATGGAAACACAGCAGTTTATAATGTAATGTGTGTTGCGCAAGTCTTTGCGACAATTTGTCTTTGTTGCATTTGCGTGGCGCAAGTGATGACACGTTGCAATACCGGCAACATGCGCCAGCTGCGTAGCCCACATGCACGTACTGCGTTCGGCAGCCCATGGACGCAAGACATTTTCTGAACCGGCGCCAAGGTTGCAAGTGTAAATCATCGCGGGCACGTTGCAATGCGCATGCGCGGGAAGCGCGCTGCGTGCAATCAGGTGATAATCAGAAAATGGCGCCCAGCACACGGAAGCCCTCCTTCAACCTCCGTGAGCTCAGGTACCTGTACCGGCTCATCGCACCACGCCAGCATAAGCTCTTTACGGGAAGAAGACCGGCCACGGGAGACAGCGGCCAAGGTCCTTAGGGCATGGCAACGTCTACAAAGACGTTTCACTAGAGAAAAGACTACCCAAGGGAGGTAAGTGTATAGGGCCAGGTCCTAAATTCATTATATGTAGCCTGTACTCATTTGCAAATGTCCATGCTGTTGTGTTGAGGTACTGTGAGTTCAATTAATGTGCAGAAGATGAGAGGACATACCATAATGTATCTGTATCATTTGTGACTGTGTTGTCCTGCACCCAGGTTGTTGTATGGACATGGTCAGAGAGGTCACGATGCATTCCCTTGTGAATGTCAGATGCCTGCTGTGGCTGTGCCTCAACATACTGTAATTAAGTAAGGACCTTAGATCAGCAGATGTAAATATATACAACACACATATGGATATGGTGTGAATTGTATCTTGAACAAAAACACCGTGGGTCCAGCACAGGGAAAAAATGTGAAAAAGAACATTAATGGGTATGCACACCGACCCAGGAGATAGGGGCTCGTTTTGGCCCAGATTTCCAACTCCACAACGCCTATCTGCATGGGTTCTCAGAAGCCCATCCACAGTGGGCTTGCTGTCATCCCTGTGATATGGGTCAGTGTGCTGTCAGAGTTGCAAACATTCCCCCCAGTCTGCAGGTTGTCCAGGGGGAAGGATCACTTCCCAGTAGGCCAGAACCCACCCTGGGGAAATGCTTGTGGGTACCCACCCAGTTTCACACAATCCACCATATCACCAGGAGGACAGAGAGCCCATCACAGTGGGACTTGAGAGTTGGACGCTCCCTGTGATATTGGTCAGTGTGCTTGTCAGAGTTGCAAAAACATTCCTCCCCGGCTGCAGGGGTCCAGACAGATCATCCCAGTAGGCACGAACCCACCCTGGTGATAATGCTTGTGGGGGCCCACCCAGTTTCCCACACACCCCCTATCACCAGGAGGACAGAGAGCCCATCACAGTGGGCTTGCTGTCATCCCTGTGATATTGGAAGTGTGCTGTAAGAGTGCCTGCAAACATTTTCCCAGTCTGCAGGTTGTACAGACAGATCATCCCAGTAGGCCAGAACCCACCCTGGGGAAATGCTTGTGGGTGCACACCCAGTTTCACACAATCCACCCTATCACCAGGAGAGACAGGAGAGCCCATCACAGTGGGCTTGCTGTTTTTTTTTTCATCCCTTGGATATTGGTCAGTGTGCTGTCAGAGTTGCAAAACATTCTTCCCAGTCTGCAGGGTGCCAGACAGATCCATTCACGTAGGCCAGAACCCCACCCTGGGGAACAAGGCTTGTGGGTGCCCACCCAGTTTCACACATCCACCCTATCACCAGGAGGGACAGAGAGCCCATCACAGTGGGATTGGCTGTACAACCCTGTGGATATTGGTCAGTGTGCTGTCAGAGTTGCAAACATTCTCCCAGTCATGCAGGGGTCCAGACAGATCATCCCAGTAGGCCAGAACCCACCCTGGGGAAATGCTTGTCTGTGCCAACCCAGTTTCACAAATCCACCCCTAACACCAGGAGGACCGAGAGCCCATCACAGTGGGCTTGCCTGTCATAATGTGAGATTGGACAGTGTGCTGTCAGAGTTGAAAACATTATCCCAGTCTGCAGGTATCCAGACAGATCATCCCAGTAGGCCAAGAACCCACCCTGGGGAAAATGCTTCGTGGTGGTGCCCACCCAGTTTCACAAAGCCACAACTATCACCAGGAGGGACAGAGAGCCAATCACAGTGGGCTTGCTGTCATCCCTGTGATATTGGAAAGTGTGCTTGTCAGGAGTTTGCAAACATTATACCCAGTCTGCAGGGGTCCAGACCAGATCATCCCAGTAGGCCAGAACCCACCCTGGGGAAATGCTTGTCTGTGCCCCACCCAGTTTCACACATCCACCCCCCCCTATCACCAGGAGGACAGAGAGCAATCACAGTGGGAGTGAGGTCATCCCTGTGAGATTGGACTAGGGTGCTGTAAGAAGTTGAAAACATTCTCCCAGTCTGCAGGGGTCCAGACAGATCATCCCAGTAGGCCAGAACCCACCCTGGGGAAATGATGGGGGGTGCCCACCCAGTTTCACACATCCACCCTATCACCAGGGAGGACAGAGAGCCCATCACAGTGGGCTTGCTGTCATCCCTGTGATAGTGGACAGTGTGCTGTCCGAGTTGCAACCATTACCCCAGTCTGCAGGGGTCCAGGACAGATCATCCCAGTAGGCCAGAAACCCACCCCCTGGGTAAATGCTTGTCTGTGCCCACCCAGTTTCACACATCCACCTATCACCAGGAGGACAGAGAACCCATCACAGTGGGCTTGCTGTCATCCCTGTGCTATTGGGTCAGTAGTGCTGTCAGCGTAATGCAAACATTACTCCCAGTCTGCAGGGGGCCATACAGATCATCCCAGTAGGCGCGAAACAACCCGGGGAAAATGCTTGTCTGTGCCCACCCCAGTTTCACACATCCAACCCTATCACAAGGAGGGGACAGAGAGCACCATCACAGTGGGCTTTGCCTGTCATCCATGTGATATTGGTCAGTGTGCTGTCAGAGTTGGCAAAACATTACCCCAGGTCTGCAGGGGTCAAGGACAGATCATCCCAGTAGGCCAGAACCCACCCTGGGGAAATGCTTGTCTGTGCCCACCCAGTTTCAAACATCCACCCTATCACCGGGAGGACAGGAAGCCCATCACAGTGGGATTGCTGTAATCCCTGTGCTATGGGTTCACTGGTGCTGTCAGAGTTGCAAACATTACCCCAGTCTGCAGGGGTCAAGACAGATCATCCCAGGAGGCCAGAACCACCCCCCCCAACCGTGGGGAAAATGCTTGTCTGTGCCCCAACCAGGTTTTTCACACCATCCACCCTAATCACCAGGAGGACAGAGAGCCCATCGCCAGTGGGCTTGCCTGTCATCCCTGTGATATGGGACAGTGTGCTGTCAGAGTTGCAAACATATCTCCCAGTCTGCAGGGGGTCCAGACAGATCATCCCAGTAGGACAGAACCCACCCTGGGACAATGCTTGTGTGTGATTGGGCAGGTTAAGGTACCATACACCCTAACCCCTGGAGTCCAGGAGGGCCATCCCTTGTGGCCCATCTGGTCCCATGGGGGATAGGGTTGTGGGTTACTAAACAGGTTTGCGTTTTGCTCCCTAGCCACTCGGGAGTACAGGAGGGCCATCCCTGTGGCACCATCTGGCCACAATGGGGATATGGTTGTGTGGTCCCCTAACAGTTTGTGTTTTGCTCCCTAATCCCTGGGAGTCCAGGAGGGCCATCCCTGTGGCCCATTCTGGCACCATGGGGATAGGGTTGTGTGTAACCTAACAGTTTGCGTTTTGCTCCAATCCACTGGAGTCAAGGATGGCCATCCCTGTGGCCCATCTGCAACCATGGGCGAGGGCCCATCCCTGTGGCCAATCTGGCACCATGGGGATATGGTTGTGTGTTAACTAAACAAGTTTGCGTTTTGCTCCCTATCCACTGGAGTCCAGGAGGGCCATCATGTGGAAAAGATGGCACCATGGGGATATGGGTGTGTGTGACCTAACAGTTTGCGTTTTTGCGCCCTATACATGGAGTCCAGGAGGAACATACCTGTGCCCCATCTGGCACCATGGGGATATGGTTGTGTGTTACCTAACATGTTTGCGTTTTGCTCCCTATCCCCTGGAGTTCCAGGAGGGACATCCCTGTGGCCCATCGGCCACCATGGGGATATGGTTGTGTGTGCATAACAGCTAATATGCATTCTCCCATATCCCCAGGAGTCCTGTGAGCTGCGCAATGGGGTCCTGTTAGTCACCCTTTTGCTAAGGTGTATGCAGAGCTGATGATCTGTGGTAGGACAACCCAACCCACAGGGGGCCAGATCAACAATTGCTTATGGGGGTTATGTCAGTAAGATAAGGGTGGTTGTTCATGGCAGGTAGTTGCCACCTACCACCCCTAGTCTGTGCGGGTGAACATCTCAGCACACAGGTGTGTGATGTCTCCGAGACATGATCTGCTAGCTGCGGAGGTTTAATGTGTGTAACAGAACCCCATCCCCATGAGCCATTACATGTGTTAGCAAAAACTGTAGCGGATCCATGTCCCAATACCGTCATGAAGATTCAGGTTCAACACCTTGCCACCTAATATAAATCCAACACCATAAGGACACATGCACATCCACGTGATGGTGTATCAATGATACAGGCAAATGTTGTGGCTGGGAGAAAACAAACATAAACCCTCAAATTAGGCACTGTTGGACAGCAGTTTAGGTTGGTTTGGCCCCTGTCTATATTGCTGTCGAAAAAACAACTGCTGTCAGCCTAGCTGAGCCAGGTCAAATGAACATAAACAACATAACAATAGACCAGAGAGGGACAATACATACCCCACCACACACATTATGACTGTCAGCAACTGTGTCCAACGTAGGTTGGACATAGCAACCAGGTTCCCCATAAGAGCACCTCACACAATGGAAAGCTAGTGGTGCAATCATAGATATCGTGGGCCCTGTCAAAGGTGATAGGTAATGTTATTGGCCCATGCCAAGGTCAATAGGGCCTCCCACACACTGTTTCATCTAACTACACTCAGCCCATGATTGGTGGCATTTCAGGTTGCCATTGGGGGTGAGTTACAGGATGTCTACTGAGCATCTGAACATAAATGTGTGGAAACACAGCCCCCACATGCTGTGTAACTGTGACTAGCCATGGGACACCATCATGTTCCAACAAAACTGTGGCCATGTGGTGTCAAGGTCATTGCAAGGGGGGAACAGGGTAGTTCAAGGATGGGCTGGCGGTGCCAAATACACAGGGTACAGGTGTAAGGTGCACACATGTGCACAGACCAAAGCAACAAATGCAGGTGGTACTGGTGACCAAAAAAACTGTGATATAGAAAAAAAGGATTGTAGGCCTGCCATGTGTGTCCTAAATTGATGACAACACAGGATGCATCCCGAAAAAAACACTTCCCCAGTGTAGAGTTTGATCAACATCAGAAGCAAAACTGATGTGTATGTGTGTGGTGATGTGCCTGTGCAAAATGCCATGCTTCCAAGGTCAAGCCAGTGGGGGGCACACATCGAGCCATGTCACTGTGGGCTGTTCTGGCATGAAATCAGCTAAGTTGTAGTGACACACGTGTGGGTTCCCCATTGTCCGTACGTGATATGTGTGTCTTATCACCTATATGCCAACGAAAATGTACACAAATGGACGTTTCACAAACACACCAACAACCACTGTGAACAATGACCTAAAAGTGAAGGTTTGCATCTGTCACGTTTGTTAGGAACTCCCCCCTGGTTGGCCAATAGGCCATAATTAGAATATGAATACGCAAGACACATTCCTAGTCTTCCCCTCACGATCCATGTTATTAGCTTGCTCGAAGGCCTCTTCCAGGCATGCCCCGTTTGGTCCGGCTGCTTTGCCCCACAACCCAAAAATATATCACCCACTCCTATCTGGCACTACACACAGGAATGGCTTTTTAGGAAACAATGTGAAGGGAACAGGAGGCCAGCCACAGTCCATCAGCCTACAAGTGTTAAAAAACAACACTAGCATTTACAATATACGGTGCTGTACAGATGTTTGACCATGTGTTGTGTGTATCTGGAGATCAGCATAGCTAAAACCCCTGTCAAGAAGGTGGTTCTGCCGTGGGCAACAGCAAGGCATCAGGAACGTCACCAACCCACCCATCCCCACCCCTTGTGGGGGGGGTGCTCTCTCTCTGTGTCTGTGTCATTCTCTCACCCACTATGTTTCTCATAGTTAACGCTTCCCCTGTTGTAAGCTGTATACGTCAATGGAGAGGAGACAATGTTCGTACAGAGGGGGGAGGGCAGCGCATTCACACCGTGGGATGCCTGCCACCACACCCTTAACAGTCAACCAAGGGGATGCGGGCTCAGCTGTGACACACATGCTCCCTTGCCACCAACATTATATCGAAACATTGTCATGACATTATGCCTGTTGCCCATGGGAATGCATACTGGACAGGTGAGTAACTTAGTGCTTGTACATGACAACACCACCACACACAGCAGTGTGCCAGGAGCAGTTAAGGACTATGTGCACCACTGATGGAGGGGGGGGCCAAGAGTGTAGCAGAAGGTGACCCAACCAGCAGTCACTAAATGCCCTCACTTTTTCCTTGCATATCAAAAGATTGAGGATCTCCGGAAAGAAGGGCAGGGAGCTGCGCACCTCCACCATGGTGCCTAACTCCAGCGCCGTCCAGGGTGAGGACCTCACAATAGGGTGAGTGTTACAATAAACAGGACGGAAGTCAAGTATGTGTAACCAATGATTCCATTATCCCAGATGGCATCTGGTGTGGTGCATGGACCCCATGTACAAGTGCTATATGTGTGACAGACAAAAAGTGCTGATGACTGTTATGTTCCACAGCATGGTGATGTCACATGAGGATGAGAGGTCCACCAACTCTGCAAATTTAGGTTCAGGCCGGACACACCATTTTGACACCACAGTGATGCACGAGGTGGTGGTCCTGGACACAACAGACGAGGAGGTGGAGGAGGAGGCAGGAGGAGGAGGAGCCCGAGTAGGTGGATGAGGGGCATGAGGAGGTTGTGGAGGCGCAAACACCTGGATCCCCGGCAGAACAGAAAAGGACCACCGGAGGGCCAGAATGGACATTGGGAAGGGTTGTTTGGGGGGGAGCCAGCGTTGGGAGAGGGGTGCAAAAACAGAGGTGATGTGTGAGGGGGGGGGATGTTGTCTGGGATTTGGGCCTCAGGGGGGGAGGGTTTCCCAGAAGGGTTGAAGAGGTTGTGGAAAGTGACGGTGGGAGAGACAGGGCATCACAGGCCAATGTGGCTTCCCCCCAGCCACAAACAGTTGCCTCCACCATCCAGGGCCACACACAGGCCCTATGCAGATGCCACCACACAGACAACATTTACAATGTGTGTGTGTGGTGGCAGATGCGTGGAGCACCTGTCTGTGGCCTTGGATGGCATGGAGCAACATATACACCAGCTGTCTCACTCACAGCAGTGGCTGGCCACAGTGATTGAGAGGGTGGTTGCCGAGGTGGTACCTCTGCCATGTCGGCACCAACCGACTCAATGGCGTCACTGGCGTCAGTAATTGCGCCAGTAGAGTCACTACATGTGCCCTGTGATGCCCTGTCTTCCATCACTGGGCATGCTGGGGGAGGGTGGGCTAACGTGTGGGTTGTTTTTGTTGTGTGTGTGTATTATGGGCGGGTGGGCGTTTGAGGGGAGGGGAGGATGGGGGGGGGAGGGTGATGGTATTTTCCCCCTTCCCACATTTGTACATAGTTTACCAATGTTTTCTTTATAAATAGTAAAGATCATTTGGAAAGGAACTTGTTAATGCTCATGTGTCTCACCTAGGCTAAGTGTGAGGATGTCAGCATGGGATATGTGTGGGGGGCACATATGTTCTGTTGGGTAAACATGGGTCTGAAAATGACATTGTCAAACAAATTAAGGTGTTCTACAAGCCCATGTGTGTAGGTGTTTTCAACTAGGGTTCTGCATTAAACTGTTGCAACGTAGCAGCTTTCCCACTGATGTACATGGCACAGGGATGGTCCTATGTGAAACAAAGATCTGCACATATTTGAGTCTCCAACATAGGCATGACACCCATTTATGCCTCTGACACAGGCATCCCTATGGTGGGGTGGGAGGCACGTGATTATTGATGTGGTCAAGGGCAAGGGTCACACATATGCCACCAATGTGTAGTATATGATGGATTGCACACGGTGATGAGTATGTCAAGTAAATGAGCCATTGACAAAATAGTCCCCCTGTGAAAACATGGATGTCTGTGCACACTGTGTCACTGCAGCCCCAGGGCTGTGGCCCAAACAGGTTGCACATGACACATTACATATGTGTGTAGCATGACAATTGTAGCTGTCTCTGGCAAAGTATTTGTCGTACCGGACCTGTGTGTGGGTCATATAGTGCACCCAGCATTATATGACCTGTGTGCAGCTCATATAGGGGTCCCACCCCCAAACTCCATGATACAAATGTGACAACCTGGACACTCATTGTACACACACACTGTATGTATGCTAAGAAAACTGTTTATTGTTGCAGCTGTACCCTCAGAGTTAGGTTACCATATACCATGTATAGTTACATGTTGTTGTGTTACAAAAGAAAAGGTTTACCTGACAGACACACAACATATGATTAGCATATGTCATCTTTTCACATTTGACACATAACAAACACCTCTGAAATATGTTTAACTGGATACATACTTTCTCCAACTGAGCATAGCAACATAGAGAAATATAGGATAGTATCATGATAATGCATATATTACTCTTCCGTTATTGGCGACGTGGTCGCCCACGCCTGACACGTCGGCCCACCACCACCTCCTCCCCCGGCCATGACCCTCATCTGGAACCAGTGCTGGTGGTGGTGCAGGTGCACATCGTCGCAGAACCTCAAGTATGCCCTCAAGGGCCTCACATATACGAGGGACGGGCATGTTTTGTACAACGTCAGTAATTGCCGCTGCTCAGCACACACCTCCCTTGTGTTCTGCTCCACTGCAAGGCGGATACGGTCCAGACTGCGTCTAGTGCCTGTGCATGGGATACAGGGTGGTCTATTAGATACGTCTCCACTACTCCAGCGCCATACACAAACATGTCATGCACATCCCACACGATCGGTGATGTGATACGGCAGACAACATCACACAGATGGATAGGGGCAATATACATCATGACCACAGTAGTAGATGTCAGACTAACCCAGAGGGCACATCTCACGACGTAGATGTGGGATGGCCATCACAACGATATACAGGCTGTGCAGACACACACCACATACTACTGTTGTGGCAACAGGATTGGCCAATGAGAGCTATCACATATCCATCGTGTTGGTGAGGTGCAGCATGCACTAGACACAAATAAATCAGCTGGACACCAACAGTGATTAACACAGGACGGTTGACCTAATCCATCACAATTGGGGACACATGTGGAGGGATAAACACAATACTGCCAAGGAACATTTGTTTGTAAATGAAGCAATGGGATGTTAGGTAAGCGCAGAGATAACACACCTTACCTGCACATGTGCCCCTCTGCTGCACATATGTGACAACCTGAGTGAATACATATGCACCTTCACTGTTACACAGAGGAGGGTTTGGGGACCATATAATGTGTGCCATGTAACAAATATGGAGAGTTTGGACAGAGCAGGGGGAGCAACAGAGGGGGCCATCAGACGTCTAACAACAGTAGGGCCAAGAGAGGATGGGGCATGCTACGGAACACACAGCTGTTCTTACAACCTGGTGAAGGACAGTGGTGCCGACAGTTGGCAGAGTACATATTGGATGTCTGTCGGCATGAGGTGTTTTAGCTGGGGTTCGTCTAGTGTTAGACATGTTATGGTAGGTGTTTAGGCAACCTTTGTGCTTATGTGTGTGAGTTTTAGACAGGCCCAAACAATCCTATGATCACGTATGTATTTGCACGGAGGCCGCTGTTCACAGGGACACCATGCAAGGAACGTGTATATGTGCCAACCTCACATAAATGTATTCAATACCTGCATAATGGCACAGACGCGCCAGCAATGACAGAATATATAGTCCTGCTGGTCCCCCTGAGTACTCTCATCCTCTCTGCAAAACCTAACAGATATGTAGAGGGAGTGTGTATACCCTACATCTCTGTTCAGGGCACAGGGGCTCATGGAAAATGATGCCCATGATCCTGTGGACACAAGGCTGTGATGGATAGTGTTTCAATAGGCCCATTGCCGTCAATGAAACGCAATGCAGACCATGTTCCCTTTCAGTGGTGTATGGCCCTGCAGAGGGTCTCTGCGGACAGAGCGTCCCCCCCCCCTGGGACACTCCAGTCAGCTACCACTGTATGAACAAAGGAAAGCACATTGCAGTGTCTGAAACAGCCACATCGCCAATGTGATGTGGGGGTCAGGATGTGACGTGTGTGGGTCTGTGGTGTGTGGTGGGTTCTCACATCATATGTGGTTTGGGTAGGGTTCTAGGGCGTAAGGTGCCTCTTGTGGTGGCCCAGGACCGGTAATGCACTATGGGGGTCTTGGACCTGTGATGAGCTGAGCGATGCAGGGCGATGTATGACTAATGGGTCTTGCAGGATATGTGATAGTACTGCACATGAGCTGTTGGGTGATGGTATGAATTCAATTGACAGTCGTGGCTGCCTAGGTCTCCATACTCTCCTTGAGGTGCTTGCACTGGCTGTAGCCTCATGGGGGGGACTCAGTCTTGATGTGGACCGTGTGCTGGTGATGTAGGTGTGACCTGGGCTGGGTTTGTCATAGCACATGACTCTGTATGTGCTGATGTGGTTTGTTTTTGGAATGCACAGGTGACTATGTGTAATAATGAAAAAGGATGTGTGAGCTAGTTATTGGAGTAGCCTCGTGCAAGGACTATACCAGATCATCTGCTGACTGAGACAGGAACTGCTAGGGAGCTCATGTTGGTGACTGAACAGAATGTGATGGTGAAGGGACACGTTCATGCAGAGAGGTTTAAAACATTTGGGTGTGAGGGGTGATACATCTGCCATTGACTTGCTTGTTGGAGGGTATGTGTGGTGTGTAGGATGCCATGATATGAACATGAGAAAGAGTGAGGGAACTGAGGGACATTCTACAGGGAAATAATGGGTATGATCAGGCAGATGTGACATGTGAAAACGGAGAGGACAGTGAACTAGAGCGGTGTAACCAACGAGACATCTGACGCTGAGGGGTGCGCACAACCATCATGTAGCCTGCTGAATGTGTCTGGAGCAATTGTAACTTGTGGAACATGGCCAAAACATGGGCATGTTTCTTTTCATAATACAGTTACATTGCATCTGTGAGCGTTACATAATATGAATCATACTGTTGTTTTCCTGTTTTTTGCAAGGGACAATGTATGAGTCACTGTACGGAGTTGTCCTTGATCAGTATATTGCTAGTTCAAAGTACATTCACAATGTTCCTCTACAGTGTTAATGTAAATTGAATGGTAGCCGTTTGTAGCTGCAGGTTTAATATTTGTCTTACTGGGTGTGCATTGTGTTTGCATGTATGATGATGATGTATGTCCAGCTTTTCTATGTGTGCTGAGGTATCTGTTTCACGTTATCACCCTTTGACGTTGACAATTGTTTTACATCAACAAATATCTTCTGTAACGTCTGGGTGTGAGATTGTCAGTGTTGCAGTTACATTGTTTGTGTATGTTGATCCTAAAATCTATGTCATGGTGTCAGGATACGGGGTGTATGATAGGGCTCTACATGTGCAGATGTTGTGCAGGATACTCATGTGTGTGGCCTGTGTCAGTTCAGTACAGTGATTGGAAAAGGTCATCGTTCCACTTTATCCATATGCCCATTCATAGACATGTCCCATTCTTTTCACTGTGTGGTTAACTGCAACACCGATTGCAGGGCAACCGCCTATGATGATGGTGCCCATCGCAGAGTACTGACACATTGCCCCACAATCCAACTGTGACGCACATGCTCATAACCTTGTCAATGTGTTGATGCATTGGGTGACTTTCCGGAAGGGGACATGTTGGTTGGCCTGTACGTCTGCATTGCAGTCTATGTCTTATGTTGACCTACACGTGCTATTACATTATGTCCTTCTTAAAACCACAACATTGTTATTTCTATACGTTTGAGTCACCTATGGGACTCCTTGTCTATGGGTTACGTTACACATTTGCTCAGCTATATGCATATGCTATGTTCTCTGCTACCTGCAAATGCAGACATTGTGGAATGGATGATTTGGGACGTCACATCACAGAGGAGGGTTACATAGCTGTATATATGCTCATTAATTTGGCAGACTATGGGTTAGTTGTCATCCTGCTGTTCACAAGACATTTGGGTGTCTGCAGAGAGGCAGGATGTTGGTTTGCCAATTTCAGTATCTATTTATGATGTCAGAACGTGCTGGCCCCTCATAAACATTCCTCTTATGTCTGCATCTGTGTGTATCAACCTGACCTTACACTATTCTACTGTGGGACACAATAACATCATTTAATGTACCCCGCAACCTTTTTTTCTCACACATCTCATAAATTTGAGCGTAACATGTAACATGTGTGTAGGTAATGTTGGGACAGCCACCACACATACACCAACTATAGACTACTGGTGTCTGTGTTGTGGTTGTGACAGTCTTTTGTCACCCACCTTCAGCATTGCGATGTGATGATGCACCATAGGCCCTCAACTCCCCCATCATCATCTGCGGGAGAGGTGTATGTGCGTCTTCGGCTGGCATTGGTTGTTGGCTGGCCTCTATTTCTGCTTCCACCAGTGGTGTACTGATGTGCATGTGTGGCTCCAGGGACTCATCATCAGCAATTGTGCTGCCCCCTGAGACAGCAGCCTCTGCCTCCACCAGACTCATTGGGGCTGTGATGTTGACCTCCACCTCCTCCACCACCTCCTCCTCAGCACCCATTTCTCTGTAGTCACCTGCATTGGGAACAATCAAAGAGAGAGACACATATGTTTCAGGAATCCTCATATGTATACGTGTGTGATACAGAAAATGGAGCAGCAGATAACCATGCAATAAATTACACCAGTAGTGTTTTCAGGGATCCAAGCCAGTTTACTGTGCACATGCTCAAACACTAATACATTTCAATATGGCTGAGCCCCGTACTCTGGCAAAAGAAAATACGTTTCTTGACATTTCCTCCATTCCAGGTATAGAAAAACATTTCATTGGTCCCGCTAACCTCCCATACCTCCCGTACCCCTTCTATTGGTCCCGTTACTGATATGATTATCCAAATATTTTTTTGGAATGGGCTCAGCACCTGCTTTGTCCCCCTCCTAGTCACAAGTACAATGGGCAGTTTTTCAACTTGCTACTTTAATACTTCCAAGGCCATTGAGCCAATTTGTGTGTGTAGGGGAGCAGGGCTCAGCAGCCTTTGTGTCAGCAGTTTCAATTAGATCCCTTACAGCTGCATTGTCTTATCAGTCGGCATTTAAACATATTTCTCCCATTATTGAAATTGTACTTGTCTAGGTTAATGCAATGCTTTTAATGATTTAAACGTCTACAGCAGCATATAGGGGGATGTGCAATTCCTATAGGCCTCTTCACAGACATCATTTACAGGGCAAGCTTGTTAGGCCTGTCAGCTTAGTTCAATTAGCATGGGGCATAGGCCATCGCCTACCACAAACACACAGACAGGATGGGTTGCCTCCATCCATGTGTGCGGCATGCCGGACACAGGACACCCTCCCAGACGTGTTTGTCCGCACCATGTAGCTGAGTCTGGGCCACATGTGTGTGCTGTGCCCATGCACAGATGGCAGGTTGCCCTTGTTCATGTTCATGGTCACATTGCACATGTTTGCCCATAGCATCCCGTTCCTCAGCTGTGCAACAAATGTCCGCACATGCGTGTTCCTGCCCCCACCATCAAACCTGGTTTTGCAAAACACTACATGTGTGTGTGCGATTCTGAGTATGGTTCATATTTGTATGTCAGCTTATCTTATCATTGCTCCATGTGACTCGCAGTGACCCATTGTGTAGCGGATGGCAACTAGACAGCACCTTTGGCCCACTAAGCTGCACATGCAGCACTTTATTGATGTAATGTCATAGAAACATGCCTTGGAAATGACCAGCACAGTAATACAGTGTATGGCAATCACAGGTGTGTTTGTAGGCTAGCGACTCGTGTCTGTGTGTGTGTGTGCTTCACAATCCCAGATTATTTTGAGGATGGGTTGAGGAGCTACGTTAGGATGTTGACCACGACATGTCAACATAAGAGGTGATGTACGGATATATCACACACATGTTCCACCAGGATAGGGACATGATGAGGATTGGGTGACACATATGGGAGTATATGTGCATATGACTGTTCTGTATGAAATGTTGCGATTATACAGGACACACAAAAGAGCAGTTAGTGTACATACCTGCATGTGGATGTGCGGTATCAAGGGCCTCAGGCAGTCCACGAAGGTAGATGTCTCCCAATCGTGTTGCGAGTTCTTGTTCGAGGGGCGTGAGTGTGGGTATAAAGGGGCCTCCGCCACCTGTGCCCATAGCATGTTGTTTTTCAGCAACCATGTGCTGACGGACACCTCTTTTGATGTCTGAAAACCTTTTTTTGAGGCTTTCAATATCACGTGCAGGGCCCCCTACCTCAGACATTGCAGCACGCGCATCCTCCCACACGGCCATTCTGTTTGCCACAGTTGTGCGTGTGCTCATTCGGCCAAATAATACATCATAGTTGTCTATGACATATGACAGTAGTATATGGTTTTCCCTGTCACTGAACTTTACTGCTCTCTTCCTCTGTGTTGCAGGCAGAGGGATCCTTTTTCTTTTGGCCGTTTGGCTGTAATGTGACTGCTGTGGCACAGCAGATGGCCCTGCCTGTTCCTGCCTAGCCTGTGCAGTCTGTGCCATGGGTGACTCAGCACCAACTGGCTGGCCCACATCCTCCACCACCTCACCCTGACCCTCTCTGTCACTGTCCCTCTCCATCTCCCTCTTGGGCACAGGCTCCTCTCACCACACGCACACTCACCTACACACAGCAGGACAGAGCACACAAAACAAATAACAGGGACACTACACTACAGGACACAATACAGTACACTCTAACACAGGTGACCTGTCACGTAAATAAGCAAGGGGACAGAGATAATACACTGACCGTATGTTGTTATCCTCTCGCTCTCTCCTGTGCCGTACCCCTAACACAGCCTCTCTCCCTCAGACTCTGTCTAACTCTCTCTATCTCTCCTTCCTCTGACTTACTCCCACCACAGCCTCAATCCCTATTGCACTCTGTACCTGTCTGTCTCACTCCTTCCTGTGGACTACCTCTAACCTAGGCTCTGTCTCTGGATGTCTCTCTAACTCTCTGTCTGTAGGTGAAACTCCTCTAACAACCCTCAACTTGTGCCACGTGTTCAGGCCTATTTATACTTTTTTTCCCCTTTTGTATTGGCACATGCGCATGTGTGCAGGCGTGGCGCTCTTGCGTCGCGCTCGTGCGTCGCGCTCGTGCGTCACGCTCCTGCGGCGTGCGCGTGCCGGCTTACGCATGGGTGTCTGTACACGTGAACACCCACATGCGCTGAGAGACATTGTAGGACAACGCATGCGCATTACGGGGAGTGCCGCATGGGCATCTGTGTGCGTTTTGCGCATGTGTGAGGCAATGCGCATGTGCATGTCACCACGCACATGCCGACACCCATGCGTAGAGTCGCACATGCGCGCGACACAAGATTGTCGTCTGCGAGCAATTGCGCATGCGCATTGCCCGTCAAGGCAATGAAACAAAATATATAAGTGAAGGAGAACAGCTTGTCCACGTTGAGGGTTCTAGGCGGAGAAGAGTAGGAGTGTGTTTGCTGAGAGACAGGAAGGGAGTCCAAACAGGTGTATGTGTAGATTGTTTTGGTGTTGTTTGTACTGGGGATTGTATTGTCTTGTGTGTGTATAGTCTTCTGTGGTGTGTAGTTTGTACATAGCTTAGATAGGTTTTTGTGTGTGACAGATTTGTTTGGTTTAGTTTGCCGGGAGGAGTTTATGGCGCATATATATGTTTCTGCATGTGTCCTGTGTAGTGGGCAGATGCTGGGGTTGCCGGACAGGGGAGATGGTGTCGATGGGGCTGTGGAACAGGGCATGGGTATAGTCCCGCAGCAATTCAGACCTGCAGCTGTGGGGGTGGTCCGGCCAGGTGCTGTGCGTGCATGGCGCAGAAGGCGTGCCGAGGTGCAGGCTCGGCAGCCACGCCTCTACAGGCCCCGACCCCAGCTCCATGACATGCGAGAGGACCAGGTCATCTCCCTTTACCGACTGAGCACAAGGGCTATTAGGGGTCTCTATGAGGATCTAAGACCTGACCTCGAGCCCCTGATTGATCGGTCCCATGCAATACCAGGTTTAGTCAAGCTCCTTGCTGCCTTACATTTCTTTGCCTCCGGCTGTTTCCAGTCATCTGTGGCCGCAGTGGGTGGCAAGAGCCGCCCCACCTTCTCACGATGTCTCCACCAAGTACTGCGTGCCATGGTCAGCCGGGTGGGGAATTACATAGCCATGCCCCACACTAGGCAACAATGGTGGACCCTGAACCAGGCCTTTGAGGCATTAGCCGGGATACCACACGTGATGGGAGCTATTGATTGCACACATGTTGCTCTGGTCCCGCCTAGAGACAGGGAGGTAGCGTACCGCAACCGCAAACACTACCATTCCCTGAATGTTCAGATTGTATGTGATGCAGATCTGCATATTCTGAATGTGGTCCCTAGGTTTGCAGGGTCCACCCATGACTCCTATATCCTTCATCACTCGGCACTATTCACACAATTTGAGGAGGGGCGATATGCCGAATGTATATTGCTGGGTGAGTATGTCAGAATGTGTTATCTATGTATGTCTTTCTACATGTCTCTATGTGTAATCACAGATGCTGATGTATTATTTTGGAACACATGCATTTCACATATGATAGATGTTATCCACAGGACTGGTGTCAGTATACATGATGACAGGTGTCTGTACGTCTACTAAGACCACAAACATTAACCGCAGATCATAATGCTCTTAACAGTATATGATCTTAACATGCACATGTTGTACATGTGCATACACCACAGTGGATATGTCACTGTTGTTGATGCTTCCCTCAGAGTGCATGTTGTTAGCATATGCAAACATGGGATGGGGGGTGGGGGGTTTTGTCCATCACATACTAATGTGATGATGGTTAATTGTTGCATAATGTTTCGAGGTCATTTAACATTTATTTTTTGGGCAATCCGTATAACTACACACGTGTCATGTGTGTTTTAGTTTCACTCTGTGATGGAGTTGTCACCCAGGGGTCAATAGCTAACATGAGTAGGTGTATATTAATATCTGATGGATGATGTTGAGCTTTCCAGCAGGGAAAGAGACGTGTGCATATCTCTGGCCATACATATTGGCTATGTCACAGCAGGCTTGGAACACTATATAGGGTTTACAGTACCTTTTGCCACTGTAGATGAGCGTAAGTTACTGTCAACTTGTCTGCCCATCCTCACTTAGCTTCACATTGTGGAGAGATTACAGTTATAGCAGGGGGACTAAGTGGGTACATACAGGGAGGTATTGGAACCAGCTACACAGGACGGTAATGTGGCTATGCATGTGTTTTGTGGGCAAACTAATGAGGGGTACAGTGTGCATGTTGGACGACTGTACCTTCAAAGGGATGTGTACAGGATGGGGAATGTGCAGAGGATGGCAATTACAGGGATTAGCAAACAGCACTACACAGCATATGTTGGCTGACTAACAAATCTTGATATGCTGACCTTCATCAACAGGATGTATATAGGTGATATGTTTTTCATTCTTACATACCTCCATGGCATACATGGTGTATATGTGTGGCTCTCGCAAATGGCTGTGTGTTTTTTCTCGGTTAGTGATGAGACATACCCTTTGATTATGTGAGCATTGGATTGCTGTTGTGGTCTCACAGTTGTGGTGTTGCAGATGTGGACAGTAACTGCATTACCATACGCATGTTGCACACACACACACACACACACACAAGCTAAGGGTGTCTCTGGAACCTTTTTAATATTTGCTAGGTGTTTACAGGCTGCATAGGCCATGTGTTAATTTTATGTCATCATATGTATATCTGTTAGAGCTGCACAGTTGTTGTGCTGTATATTAGTGTCATCATGTTTTGTGGGTTTGTATCTCATGTCTACACAGCTGTGAGGAATGTTTCACATGGACCCCTGCATTTACATGCAACATTTCTTTCTGCAGGTGATGCAGGATATGGTTGTCGCCCCTGGCTGCTGACTCCTGTTCGTCAGCCACGGACACGTGCAGAGCAGAGGTACAATGAGGCCCATGCCTCCAGCCGCTCAGTCATAGAGCGCACCTTTGGCGTTTTGAAGAGTCGCTTCAGGTGTCTGGATAGGACAGGTGGGGCCTTACAATATAAGCCACGCACTGTTGCAGAGATTATCATAGCCTGTTGCATCCTGCACAACATTGCTCTCAGGCACGATATCCCTGCAGAGATTAATGCGGATCTTGAGGAAGATCCAATGTGCCCCCCTGTACGTGCCAGTGGTGACACATGGGAGGGCTCAGCGGTCAGGCGGAGGCTGATTGCAGAGCTGTTCTCATGTACGTATTAATTATCTTACCACACGAATGTGCTATACAATGTGTGTAATGGTTATTGGGTTATGTTTTATGTACATATTGCATGTGTATGCAACACTGTATTAACAGTTGACTCTCAATGCGAACATCACATAAGTGCCTGGGTGTGGCACAAATAATGTGGGGAGTGCACAACAACAGTTGGTTGCAGATGATGTGTGGGTTTGTTGGTATCTCTGTGGGATGTTTGGCGGGTGACATTCCCAGTTAGTGTCGGTCTGTGATAGCAGCAGCTGTTGTCAGACCACAAGGTGCTTTTTTACATTATATGGCTGCCGCACAGTGTCAGACATATGTTGAGATGTTCACGTTGGGCGTTTACTCCCTGTTTGTGGACATTTGTCCATTGTGTTGCGTTTACATCAGACACATTTGTGATGCTTTTGTTGGTATAAAGCTCCTGTGAGATGCCTATGTTTGAGTGCTCCTCATGTGTGTGGCAACATGTCACACAAAGCACAATAGACATAGTTAGTGCTAGTATGTGAGGATGGTATTAACAATGTGTGTGGTTTGTGGATGTCAACCGTGACGTGTGTCAAAATGTGTAGGTGAGCAGGTAGCCATGACATGGATATGTTTAGGGGTGGGGACCTGTGCATTGTCCAGCAAGGGGGTTTTACTACAACATTTGTACCTTGGTGAGTCTACCTTCACTGCAGTGATGGATATCTACACACATCGTGAGATGTATTAGGCAGAAACATCAAGGGGTGGTTTACAGTAGCCAGGTGGTGCACAGAATGGGGGTATGTCTTGTGGTATAGCAGGTATTTCATGGATTAAATGGCGTATCTCGCTGATGCTGTGACAACATCTGCCATCATGCGTCTGATACAGGCTGTGTATGTGTGTAGGTCACGAGAACACAGACCATAGGAACAAATATATTGCAGACACAAGCAAGCGAGGATTACATTGGCTTACATACACAGACTTAGGTGCCAGCTATTTATCAGAGGTGCACATGTAGGGTATGCATGTTTTGACGTGCTGACTAACACACATTGGGATGGCATGCAGCCCTCAGGGGTTTGTCACATGCAGACATGGGGTGGTGTTTTTTACAACATGTAGCACATTTTGAATGCTATTTGTGCATATCATCAGCACATAGCTGCCAATATTACAGAAGATATGAGATGTACAAACCAGGATATGTTTTTGATACGTGGATACATGAGGTGGAAGTGCATATTTCCAGTGCGTTTTGCCAATTGCCAGTGGGTTAACATACAACTTTGGGAGAACATTCAACAGGTAGAGGGGTCCTTTCTGCCAAACTGGTGCTACAAGGGGTATATTGCAATCTGGGAATGAGACAAAAGCCTGGTGTACGCATCCACCTCTATTGCTCTGTGCGTACAAGGACAGAGAGGTAAGGGAGGGGACAGGGACACTACACACACCTGTAGATCGCCTGCAACACCTCCATGATGCCTTTGACATGTATGAGATATGTACATTGTGATAGGGAGCAGTCTGTAATTGTGGGCTGTTGTGGGGTGTGACAGCTGATGACATGACGGTGCAATGTGTGATTCACAGCTATAACATTACATTTGTTTGCTTCTCTTATGTCTCCAAATGCAGAGGACATACTTTTTTCGGATGCTGTTGGGCTGGTGCATTGTCATGTGTCTGTACATCAGCAAATATGCATTTGGTTTTGGTAGGTGGATGTACATAGACATTGTGTGTGCCTGCAGTAATTGAAATCATATGTGTTTACTGATCTGTCATATTGCACAGATGATTTGGTTTCCTATTTGTTAGGTTTAGCCTCGGTAACCCATCTCTTGATGTTGTCACTCATATTCCCTTGTGTTTTGGTTCAGCATGTCCACTGCCACACTCTCAATGTGACATGTACAGCAGACCTGCATGTGTGTGTAGGATGTTGTTTTCTGTAGTTTGCCTACACTTTCTCTGTCCCCAAGCAATGTACTATCAGACAACAACAGGGTATCTTTGCATGTTCACTGGGCCGTTATATGTACAGATATACACCTGTGCACATACAGGCCATGTGTTACAGATGGCAATTTGACATTTGCATACTGTTTGTGTGGCTGTTTCTCGGTTGCCTGTGTGATGACGCATTGCTCATACATCATACATTATCATGTGCTGTTATGGGTCTGTGCCCCTGGGTGTCTGTTGTGACTATGCTACCTCTTACATAGTGGCGTTTACGTTGTCAACATTAGGGTGCATTGAGAGGACATGTGCATTGTGTTGTGATTAAGCACTGGTGTGTTTTTATTTCTTTTTCCAGATATGCACATAATCTGGACAGTCATCAACAGTGGCTTGACATGCTGATTCTCCACCTTTTGTTGACATTGTCTCCCTTCAGGTGTACCTGATATTGTTGTGTAGTGACTCAAGCGATTGGTACGATACACCTGATGCACACACACGGTATGTCTATGTGTTTTCTTTTGGGATCATTACATCTGTCTTTAACTGGTGATGATTTGATGTTGTTGTGATGGTCATGTAACATTTCCTCTATGCTCACATGGACAGCTGCATATGGTGTGTAGCTGCAACACACCTGTGTGACTGGAGCATGGACATTAACATATCCATGTGACACCCATGTCTGTGTTGAGGAATAATGATGTTGGCCACAAGGTTATGTTTAATATTGCTATCAGGTCATGTTTGCCTTTGTATCCCTTTCTTCAGCATATCCAAAGCTGTGACGTTATGACATTTTTGTTTATTTTCCAGGGTGTCTGACGATAACATACTTCTCCTCTCCTGACACAGGCCAGACGACAGACCAGACACATGTCTTACACTGCAACCGTTGTCAGCACCACCCACCTGTTTGAGGACAGACCACCATGCAAGTCTTTGCTATGACATTTTGCCATTGGATGTTTTACCTCTGAGAGTGCAACACATGACTGGGATGGACATTATTGATCTTTGACTACTGATTTCCCCATGACAGAGGTGTCGATGGCACTGCTGATGCAATTGTTTGGCAGGAAGTGCTCCTCATTGTAGGGGACACACATGCACTTTGAAGGACTGTGGTATATTGAACACAGACACTTGACTATGCATGGCCAGAGCTGCAAAAACAAATTTAACATGAGTTGTTGGATTGCAGATACAATTCTGACGTTCTACAATGATCCCCCCTTGTGCAGCAGCAACTGACATGGACATTGTAGGTGGTACATTTTGCCACAGTTGTTTTTTCGCTGTGTTTTTACCATGGCTGTAACATGGCACCAACGATATTCGCATGTTTTTCTTACAACACAAGCATACAGGCCATGTATTTGTGATGTAGCCAATGATGGGATGCTCCTATTGTCTACGTCCACCTATTTTCCACCTGGACATGATCCCTATTTTTACTCCACAATGCTTTCACGCACAACAACATCTTGGAATGATGTGTTCAGTGACCCAAGGGTGCTTACATGCATGTGTGTCATCACTATATCATGTTGCAATGTGGCTTGTGCTTGTGCAACTGACTGACTATGTTTCTGAGACACAACATGTGGACATATGGCTTCTGTGTGGATCCCTGTAATATGTTTGTCCATTATTTCCTTATTCATATGCTGCTTCTTGTGTTGGTTTACTGTGCATAAATGACAGTCAGCATGTCTGTACACACCTTGCATTTCCCATCTTCATGGTCATGATTATGGCTTGTGGTAGCGACACTCACATTGCCACATTATGTTTGGAGTGTGGCTGTGTGCCTGACCATAGGACTTTGTAACTTGAGAATTCCATGTATCCTGGTATATGTGACAAAGCACTGTTTCCCCAATACAACAGTGCATGTTGACCTTCTTGATGGTGTTATATGTGCATTTTTCTGCTGGTTGTTGGGTTGGTATTATGTCTGTGTTCATGTGCATGTGGTACCTGTTAGCAGATGCTTATTGTGTTTACATGATTGTTTGTGTCCACAGTGGTGTAGCGTGTAATGCAATATCAGGCATTGGGATGTGAGCGTCACCAATACTTTTATTGCATGTTTTTTGACATTCAAAACCTTTGACCAAAATATCTTTTAGGAGTTAGTCTGACCCCTGTTTGGACATATGAATATTTTCTGAGGGACAGATGAGGTGTGTTGGGTCCTCAGCATGCAGCATCTACTCTGTACATGCACTCATATGTGGGTGACACATTTGCGACATTCAGCAGCAAGGGGGGGCTGGGGGGTCTGGTGTGAGGTGCAGAGCATGCACCTGATGCCCATTCTATCTGTTGTCGCTAATTTGGTGTCAAGCAAGTGACCTTTGTGTAGGAGGTGGCTTTGTGACATGCTAATGGTTTTGAGCGCTTTCCAAAGGGATGCCATGAGCCCTCATATTATGATGGCACTGTATACACTATTTGTGATGTGCACACCAAATAAAGTTATGTATTTCACCAACATTTGTCTCGTTTGCTGATTGCATTTCAGGTCTGTCACCATGATCAATGTGTGCCTTTGTATCTGTCATGGCTCCTTGTGAGGCCGGGAATCCATTTTCCTCCTGGCAATGTCACAGCATGTAGATGATGTTGTTGTTGTTGCTAGGTGATGGAGGGTTACATAACCTGTCGTAGGCCACATGGGGTGCTGGTGTGACTTGTTCACTGGTTGTTTGGGGTGCAAGCCATGTTTCACTTCACTATGTTAGTCCTCCGTTATTTGAGCATACATCCCCTTTATGTGTTCCTGTGCTGTTCATGTACATGGGGCACATGTGCTCACATCCTTGTACAGTGCCAGCTCTGTATGTGACAGCCACATGGCACATCACTGTGTATGAACGCTTGACATACACACCATCCCTTTGCGATATTTGTGCTAGAATGAGCTCATTGTCGTGTTTTTGGTATTGGCTATAGTCATGTGTTTGAACTCTGTTGTATGCATGTCTTTTCCACACGTCATCTTTTTTTTTTTTGATTCCACTGGGCTAAGTGGACCATGAGGTACCACCAGGTTCCTCACCTCTACACACACCCTTCCCTTTCTTCACTGTAGAACACGGTGCATCCTGTGTGCTGCCTAGCCATGACATTTGTTTTGTTATAGCCGCCTCACACTTTAGGGTCTTTACATCCCATTGCATGTGGGCCTTCATTTTTGCTGTGATTCAGGTGGTTTGTGTGCTACACCTGATTGCATGTTGAGCTGTCTCCTGTTCTTATCCAGATTATTCACCTGATCCAGGGAGCATCCTCTGATACCCTTGTGCGTAATTATTTCCTTGTTTTGCATGCTGTAGTCAGTGCAGGACATTTCATTGTGTTTGTGCAGGTGTCGGTGTTGCAAAATACAGAGAGCAATTAGATCTGTACATGGGGGATCAGCATGTGCATTTGCTCCAGATTTGTTTTTTCTGTGGTTGTTTGACTTGACAGCCAGCAGGCGTTTTGTGTACTGGCATGCAGTTTTTGGTTAAGCAGCCTTTGCTGATGACCTCACATGGGTGGTGTTGCTTACCGGTTTAGCCATTGCCATTTGTGCTATTGGTCGTCGTTGTGCTTACTGTCTACTCTGTTGGGTTTGTATGCTTGTCCTGCATATGTGCTTTTCATTCGTGTGACAGTCATATGTGTGCACATCGGTGGCATGACCACATTGTACCATTACCTGAGTTGTGAGACACCCTTCCGTCCATCCTTTCTCTGCCAGCTATGTGCCATCCTACCCTGATGTGCATGCTGCTGACCACGTCGTGGACTACCACAAATTTGTGCATTGCATCTCAACCTGCTTGCCTCTCGTGTGTGTGCTCTGCCTAGAACTTGTACTCCACCATCATCCTGATATTTCACATATTCCTCTGTTTCTGCCTCCCCTGCTACACACATCTTCCCATCCTCTGTTGCACACTGTCAGTATAGCATGTTACATTACCATCAATCTGTGCATGGATTTAGCTGCCGACGATATGTTTTTCACATTTTAGGGGTGTCACATGGCCTGCAGCTACTTACTGCAGCCCATCAACTTATGTCAGTCCTTCATTTACTTTGGTATTGTCTGTGGTCTCTGCTCTGTGCAGTGTTTGAGTTATGTGTGTGTTTGGCACATACCTCTGTTTGCATTCAAATTGGGAGATGTAACTGTTATCAGCTAAGCCTTTTGATTTCACCTATACATCCTTAGCGCATCTTCTGGCACACCTTTGATTCAGACAGCTTATGGGGTGCCTACGATAGTGGCCTGGGAGTGGACAGCCTTTCAACAGGGCCTCTGGGGAACACTTACATTTCCCGTTTGCTGACAGCGTATGTTTGTGATGTTACGTGTGCTGCACCATGAAAGGTGCAATGATATATGGCACAAGGGTGTAGTTGTCTTACTATGCCAGGAATGCTTGCTGTGCACTTGCTCACAGAGAGGGGACATACCTCAGCCACCCTTATTCACTGGAAAGAGCAAACCAGGACCCCTGCAACATCATTGGTGTATTCACCAGTTTTCAGCATTCATGACATAGGGGTGTGTGTATTTTCAACAGACCATGGATGCCATGGAGCTGTGTTAGTCCAGGGATTTCAGTCTCCAGAGGTAATAGGGCAGTTTAATCGATGATATTGACTCTGATTCCATGTTGATGTGAGTCACCAGGTCCTGTCTACAGCCCCACCTTGGTATATAAATAAGGCCTGACCCAGGTCTGCCATTGATGATTTCACAGCGACGGGCTGCAGGCAGGCCCAGGCACAGGATTGCAATATGAGATTAACTCTGACACCCTGTTGATATCAGTAACCAGGGGCTGTCTGCAGTCCCTCACTGCTAAATCACGTATGCCAGAACTGTGTCAGCACACCTACTTATTTTTTCCATACGTTACAATGCACAGTGCTGCCAGCAGACACAGTGCTGTGACCTTTCCCTGCCTCATAGGGCACCCTATATGCCGCACCCTCGGCCACTCTTTCAGCAACATTGTAGGGTGGCGTGGCAGACACTGCATTTAGAGATGTGTCCTCTGGTGTGACTTCAGGGGCACGTTATGTTACAGTGCTCTGAGAGGACATTTGCTAGAAAACGATTATTGCACACATATGCAATAACACCCTCCTGAGGCAATCTTACCCCTTACAGGTACTGCCTCTGCCAGACATGTTCATTTGCCATTGTGGGGGATTGCACCCCTGATCCCTGCACCATTGCACAGTGATTGTGTTTGTGTGCTTCCAAATCAGCACACCACCATATGCCTGTCCAACATTATTATGCCTCCACAACCATTGCCACACAACCTTATGACCAGCACCACAACCCCTTATGCCACCAAATTTTCCTATGCCTCAGCCAGCTGTCTTCAGTGTACACTGAGGGTGTTCAAACCCCTGCTCCCTGCAGTATTGGTCATTGTTCATACCATCATGCTGTGGCTCAGTTCTTCTGCTTTCCCATCAGTGCGCGACTTATGCCTCCCAGTATTCGGAGCCCTCCAAAACCATTCGTGCGACGCTTTACGCACAGCAGCGCAAGCACTTCTGTCGGCCATGATTTGTGTGGCTGCGAAAATAATGACACAGACAACTGCTTTCAGTGTGCACTGGGGGGGATTGAACGCCTGCTCCCTACATCATTGGTCAGCGTTCTAACCATCATGCTGTGGCTCAGTTCTTCTGCTTTCCCATCAGTGCGCGACTTATGCCTCCCAGTATTCGGAGCCCTCCAAAACCATTCGTGCGACGCTTTACGCACAGCAGCGCAAGCACTTCTGTCGGCCATGATTTGTGTGGCTGCGAAAATAATGACACAGACAACTGCTTTCAGTATGCACTGGGGGGGGATTGAACCCCTGCTCCCTACATCATTGGTCAGCGTTCTAACCATCATGCTGTGGCTCAGTTCTTCTGCTTTCCCATCAGTGCGCGACTTATGCCTCCCAGTATTCGGAGCCCTCCAAAACCATTCGTGCGACGCTTTACGCACAGCAGCGCAAGCACTTCTGTCGGCCATGATTTGTGTGGCTGCGAAAATAATGACACAGACAACTGCTTTCAGTGTGCACTGGGGGGGATTGAACCCCTGCTCCCTACATCATTGGTCAGCGTTCTAACCATCATGCTGTGGCTCAGTTCTTCTGCTTTCCCATCAGTGCGCAACTTATGCCTCCCAGTATTCGGAGCCCTCCAAAACCATTCGTGCGACGCTTTACGCACAGCAGCGCAAGCACTTCTGTCGGCCATGATTTGTGTGACTGCGAAAATGACGACACAGACAACTGCTTTCAGTGTACACTGTGTGGTATTGCACCCCTGCTCCCGGCACCATTGGTCAGTGTCTTCACCTTTGTGCTGTGGCTCTGTTCTTGTCCTTGCACTTCGGCGCACCGCATTCTGCCTCCCAGATTTTGACTGCCTCCTAAAATATATTCCTCCCCATAATAGGTACTGCCTGAGACAGCCTTGTTCATTGCGCACAGTGGGGGTTCGAACCCATGGCCCTTGCACCATTGCTCAGTGTCTTCACCGTTGTACTACAGCTGTGTTCTTTTGTGTGCCCAGCAGCGCGCCACTTGGCCTTCTGACGCGCTAATGTGGACCCCGCACACTTGCGCCCCACGCATATGTGCGATCGCTTTATCCCGTTTTATTTTCCTTTTTCTGCCTGGCCCGCCCACTCCTTATATGGCACACGCACACTAACGGGGACCCGCACAGCAACGGTGTTTAGTAAACATCCCCCTAAGCCACTCTCCTTATTCAAAAGGAGCCCTTGAAATAGCTTACCATGGAATGCTGGCCAACGTTAGCGATAGTAAATGTTTTCTTCATGGCTGTTATCTGCCTGAACAAGCAAACATAAAAACTAAGATAAAATGCTTTTCTGAATTTTACACTGATGTCCTTTTGAACTTTGATTTTTGACCATTGATTGAGAATAAGCATTTTAACCCTGCGAGTACCGATGGGGTCAAAAGTGACCCCAGTGCAAGTTTCACAACGTGTATCTCGGAAACTAGTTGTTCAAGAATGCAATCTTTTTATGACTTTTCACATGTTAATATTCTCTTTATATTGCACCATGAGAGGAATAATTTTCATCCGCTAGGTGGCGCTAGTTATGAATTGCAGCACAGAGTACCAGTGGGGTCATTTTTGACCCCAGTTGCTTACGTCCGGTTTGGATGATGATATAATTTGAGGTTTTGTGAATTTTTTGATCTGACATAGAAACATAGAAACATAATGACAGAAAAAGACCACATGGCCTATCTAGTCTGTCCTTCCATAACAACAACTACAACAGTCCACTTTTTACCTTTAGAGATCCTCTGTGTTGGTCCCATGCTTTTTTGAATTCAGTTACTGTCCTCATCTCTACTACCTCCACTGGGAGACTATTCCATGGATCCACTACTCTTTAATTTAATTATGTATCATTTATTTTTTGTACTCTTATTTAATGAAAATTACACATTTTCTGTAATTGATATCATACGTTCTCTCATTATTTCCGATGAAATTTAAAGGCTTTCAGCTCGTTCATCATGATTATTGTACACCAATAGTAAAACTGCTTTGCGTTTTATTCAACTTTATTTTGGTTTATTTATTTTAGGTTATTGTTTATGATGTCAAAACAAAAGTATTCAGCTGCCCAAGTAAGAGAAATATTGCAACAAGATGCTGACAGTGATGGCTCTGAGTCGTCTGCAGCATATTCAGCAAGCGAAGAAGCATATCAGCCAAGTTCGGGTGATAAAACTGATGTTGACAGTTATGATTCAGATGGCGACAGCAGTTGGTCGACAAGTGAATGTGAGACTGATGTTGATCCGGTAACATCGCTTGCAGCAAAGAGTCAAGTTACTGGTTGAGGCAAAGGTCGAGGCTGTGCTGGACGGGGAAGAAGGCAGGAGTCCTCGGTGTCAGTATTATCTGTGAGGAATCTTAGTTGTGGTTGTAGAGGAGCTAAGAGGTCATCAACTATAAGCACAAATGTTGCCATTGAAGCCTATGTATCTAAGGATGCCACATCATGGAACAGGAAACCTATAAAGCAAGCTGCTGGAAGATACACCAGAGCTAATGTCATGCCCTACAACAAGGTCCTACAAGGTATGCTGTACGAAATGTTGATGGCCCTCTCGCAGCATTCCACTTGTTCATGAGGAAGAACTTATTGAATGAAATCATGATGTGGATGAGCAAACAAGGAAGACACATTAATGACGACACCTGGAAAGATTTGACAGGCGGAGAATTTCAATGTTTTCTTGGACTTCTGATCCTCTCAAGCGTGTACAAGTCATGAAATGAATCCATAGTTCAGTTGTGGAACCTTGAAGATGGTCGTTCTGTTTTCGACAAAAATATGGCCCAAAACCATTTTCAGCAAATTTCTTGTGCTCTCAGATTTGATGATGCAACCAACAGACATGAACAATGAGGCGTGGATAAGCTTGCTCCAATCAGACACGTTTTTGATACCTGGGAAGCAACTCTAAGTGACGCCTTTGTTCCTGATGAAAATGTTACCGTGGATGAGCAACTGCTTACATTTCATAGCCGTGTTCCGTTCAGACAATATATTCCCAGAAAACCTGGGAAATATGGCATAAAGCTATGGATGTTGTGTGACAGTGCAACGTCATATGTTCTGCGCCTTCAAGTATATACAGGAAGGGAACTCGGACAAAACAGGGAACAGAATCAGGGTGAAAGGGTTGTGCTGCAACTCACTGAAGGATTGACGCGATCTGGCAGAAATGTTACTGTTGACAACTTCTTCTGCAGTTTATCCCTGTCATGGAAATTGCTAGAAAATCTTTTGGGGACAATTAGAAAGAACAGAAAAGAATTACCTCCAGAATTTATAACAGCAAAGGGCCGAGAGGTATTCACTTCACTGTTTTCCTTTCTTCAGGCAATAGGAAACCAGAATGGCATCATCACGAAAGGCAAAGTGGTTGTTCTTCTGAGCAGTTTGCATGATCAAGAAGAAGTAGATAACACACGTCCAGAGAAAAAACCACGCATGATCTTGGACTATAATTCTAGTAAAGGTGGAGAAGATACGGCAGATCAAATGTTGCGCACGTATACCACAAAATGAATGACAAGACGCTGGCCAGTGACAATCTTCTACAACATGTTGGACATCAGTTCTTTGAACGCCTTCATTGTTTGGATGTCACTAAATCCAGAATGGCAGTCCAAGTCAAAGCACGGATGTTGTCTATTCCTCTTGGAATTAGGAAAGCAGCTGCTTCAGAGTAATTGCAGCGAGACTTCTTCCAACATTGAAGAAGCCACTGATGCTGTTTGCAATGTCGGGATCCAAAAGAAAAGAGCAAGGTGTCACTGCTGTTCCAGAGAAAAAGACAAGAAAAGCAACATAGTTTGCACCTCCTGCAAGCGCAATGCTTGTAAATAACATTCAGAAATTGTCTGTGTCTCATGCAAATGACTGTAGTACTTTACTATATTCATCAAGTGCATACAAAAACTGCTTTCATGGCAACTCTTCTTCATGTAATTTTATGATAAAGCATTAAATTTCAAAACATTTAACCTTCATATAATAAATAATTAATTCGGAATAATATTTTGTCTGTTTAGTTTAAAATTTTCATGGTTAAACAATGAAAATTCGTCGTGGGGTCATTTATGACCCCGACGGTATTCAGTGTGTGCAAAAAAATCTCAGTAATTCCAGGGTTAATCAATGACACACAAAACAGGCCCTTAAGATGCCACCATGTGTATCAACATTGCACATAAAAGGAAAGACCATATCCTTTGATATCACTAGCATGTACAGTATAATAGGTCAAAATGGTTTGCTCATTTACTCATCCCTCTCTTTAATTGTTTTAGACATTTCCTGATATATGACATAATGACTCTGTGTAAAAGACTTTCTGTGAGTTCCCAACTATAAGTCTGTGGAAAAATGTCCACACTTGGCCCTTGCAGACCATAACTCGGTCAGGTTTTCAGGATTTCCACAATAAATAAGCATGTGTTTGCTTGCTTATAAAGGAGGCAATAATTACAAATGGATTTCATGGGCTCTGGATTGGCATGTGCATGGCTACAACTGAGTTAGTTCTATGCACTGTGTCATAACTAAGCAGAAAAAGTTCCACAAGGACCTTTTATTTTATAATGAACAGAAGAAAAAGTATAGAAAAACTTTAAAAAGTCAAGTCCACATCAAGGAGGACACCCCATTTTACACCGTCAAAGGACACAGAAAATATCATTCTAGAGAAAAAGTCAACCTTTCCCCTGCAGAAAACTTTCTAATTATTACCCTGATACACGATCAAACACTTAGGGGTATGTTTACTAAACTGCGGTAATGTTACATAACGCGCGTTACGTAACGTTAATGATCGTAGACATTCCGCGGCGCGGTAAACACCGCAGAAGGTGGAGAGAGGGCAGAGAGAAGGGGTCAATGGGTGGAGTGTGGGTGGGGAGAGGCTCCATTCACACTAGCGCGCTGATCTAAAGAGCTGAATCCTAACGTGATTGAAAACCTGCCGTTAGATGCACATATGCAGGAGAGAGAAAACATTTACGTGACAGCAATGTACAGCCCAGGCAGGGAGCCCAAGAACTGTGATAGTAGTGCTCCATGTACAGCAATACCATAGTGCCAAAGTATGAATGGCCACTATGGCGATGGTGCAAATGGGGCATAGGGGGCCGCAGGCGGGACATGTAGCATGGGCAGCTGGGGCACAGGGTGGACCAGGCGGGTGCCTAGGTGGCACATAGGAACATAGACACCGGAGATCAGCAAGACAGCAGTTAACCAAGGCCAAACACAATCCACCAATATCTACCTGGTCCACCCTAGCCAATAGTCGCTAGGGCACAGATCTGACATCCCCCCAGCATCCTGCCCCCATGTGGAGGGGACATAATAGTAGTAGGCAGTGATGGGGGGATGTGAGGATGTCCATGTATGCCGCCCCACACCCCAGAACACACTCTCTAGGTGGGCGCCTACCTACACAGTGGATGGCCTGGGACTGCGCACTACCATCACCGACAGCAAATGGCCACGTCAGCTTGGCAGGGGGGCATGTGCCCATACTGGAGGGGGCAGTGCCACCTCCCTGCAGTGGACCTAGGCCATGCTCTGCAGCAGTACGTGCTGTGCAGTGCAACATAAAAGGTCTGGCTGAGGAAAAGTGCAGGTAGCCCCAGGGACTACCATGCATCTGTGGCAACAGTGTGGTGCAGTACACCCAGCCAGTGTGTCCAGGAGCAGAGGGTCACAGGTGCAAGTCCCAGCTGTGGTTCCTGCAGAGCATGTCCCTATATTTTACCCTACAATGCAGATACAACAGCAACATGTGCAAAGCCCAAAGCAGCAGCAAACAGGGGTGCAAACACCCACTCACACAGACTCCACAATCCAATGATGCATGGAGCAGCAGGCTGTTGGGCCCAGCATTGGGATGATGTTATCACCAGAGCACTACTACTACCCCCTGCACAGTTTAGCAATGTCGGCACTGTGATCAGGACTAGTGTGGCGGGCAGGGCTGCCAACCACCCCTATCTTTGTATAATGCTGCAAAAGGAGTGAGCATGTTTGTATGTCTATCCATTGTTCTGTGGCTGCCCACACTTCACTGGGCCCAAAATGTCCCACTGTTACCAGCGTTAGCCTGATTAGATGCATAATGAGGAGCAAGGTATTCTGGGTATGGCCCGGACAGGGCAGATTGGCCAGGATGCATCTTCACAGGGTGTGGGGCAATGGCTAGGACATTGTAGTGCCTGACCACCACCTGCATGGACAGGGTGGCCACAGCATGGCATGCTGGGAGGGCACTCACTCTGAATGAGCAGTGACCATGGCAGGTCTACGTTCCCACATAGTGCTCTACACTATTTGTTTCTAGTGATATATTTGTGTTCCCCAGTGCTGGTGTCCCAATCACTGAGATGCCTGTTTGCTGCCCATAGTTCCTGGTGGATTGTTTGCAGTTAGACTGTGCATGGTTGGAACACCTTTAAGGTACAGTCTGACCGGGCTGTCTGCTGGTGACTGGCAGACAGTGGTGGGAGGCACTTGGTGTTTCCAGACCTAACCCCAGCATTGCTGCTGGTCTGCCACTGTCCCAGTCATAGGTATGACTCTGGCCCATCAACCTTGGAGGGCTGTCTCTTACAAACAGGATGGTGGTTGTTTTGCGGGGGCACTGTTCTGTACCTACAAAAGGGTGATGTGGGCCCTTTGGGGTATGTAGTATATACCACTGTGACCTATACAGCCACTGCTACACACACCTCATGTAATTCTAGGAACCCTTCTGCTCTGATAACAGCTGCCTATGTCAGCCAGACCCTCACACAGGGTACACACTAATCTGGCTGGTGTCTGGTCCCACAGAGCCACATGTGACTGCAGGATACAGATGGACACCAAATTACCTTCAGCTGCACTGCATGGAACACCTGTCACACACTGGTAGCGATGGGGATGTACAGCAGGACCTATCTCTAGCACCACATGTGCTGCAGACCTAGTGCTGGGCACCAATCCTATCCCTCAGGGTGAACACAGAACCTGCACAATGGCATGGTCTGTAGCTACTCTGTGCCAGTATCACACACTGTCAGTTCGTCTTTCCCAGTTGAGGTACCAGAGAGGTGCAGACCCCATTTGGTGATCAGCTGTAGACAGCTATTCAGCATGTGCATTGCATCATGGGTACTGCTGTGACATACACCATGGAGATATAGCCTACTGGTTAATACATTGCCATTCTTGGCAGTGTTCATTGGTTCAGTTCCTCATTGTTCCCTCCTCTCATGCCTGTCCTACTCAAATAGTGTGCATGCCTGTAGAGGTCATATTTTTGCAGATCTGCGCTTCCAGCCCATAATACTCTCGCCACAATTGCCAACATTCCCTCGGTTTGTCTCTCTGCATCTGTCAGCTGTGTAGAGTCCTGTCTGCCTGTGCAGGCTGCCAGCCCATGTCCTGCACTGCTACCCTTTCCTGCATTGCGCCTCATCGTGCTTGCCTCGCCTGTGCCTGATCTGCATGGCACCACCACTCCTCTGTCCACCCATCATTGTAACTATCCTGCCACCTCCGCCTCCACTGGGGACACGTATTCCCATCGTCTGCCACCAACTGTTTTTCCGGTACCTTTACATTGCCAACACCCTGTGCTGTGGTAGAGCTGCCCCACCATGTTTGTCATCAGTACTGGCAGGCACATGGGATGCCCGCAGATATGGCAGGTCCAGCGGCTCCCACTTCTCCCTCCTTCACTCACCTGTTCATTGCCTTTCCTGAGTGCTCTATCTAGTGTTAGGGCTACATCTGTCTCTGTTCCGCACAAGTCATGCATGTCATCCTGAGGCACCTTGCAGTCCATAGGGCACACTAACCTAGGACACCATAACCTTGTTAGGCTACCTTAACCTATGGTTCCATAGCCCATGGTGCCTTCTGCGGTGACTTGTCCAAGGGTGCCTAATATGGCGCTTAGCCTAGGAGGCCCTATAAGGTGCCTTCTGAGGCACCTTACTAGGCACCTTACAGGGCACCTTACATGGCACCTTACAGGGTACCTTATAAGGCACCTTACATGGCATCTTATAGGGCACCTTACATGGCACCTTACATATCCTCAACATACGATTCTAAAAAAGCTGAAAGATCTCAACTAGGAAGGGAGATCTGATTGAAATCCTAATCTGTACTTCCCACACCTTTGACCACCTCCTTACTTCCCTTAGTAATGTAATACATTTTTGATAACTGAACAGTCGGTTATCAGAAAGCTGCAAAACCTTTTTAAGATACTTCAAGAAAAGGATCGATGCAAGGAAAATTTTAAAAATGCAAATTCTTTGATCAAAATGAATTTTCCAAAGACTCATTTTCATGATGTAACACGAGAGAATCTTGTACAGACAAGGCAAGTGCAGCTTGGGGAACAGACTTGTGAATCAAACTTCAAGGATCGCTTATCAATTTCAGATAAATGAGTTTCATGTTCTGCCAGTTTAGTGACTACCTCGTTGAAAAACCTACGATTCTTGACAAGGAGGACTGAAGGCAGAGTTCAGTTCTCATCACCACTTCCCATATACATATCTTTAAAGGAAATATCCTTAGGAATTTGTACTTTTTCCACAGATGCACTATAATCAATTAAAGTGGGCAACAGACACGTCTGCTTCCTCAAAGATCAGTCCAAAGTCAAAAAGGTTTCCGGAAGGGGAATCAACCCAGAGGGAACTTTCCTCTCCTCAGGAGAGAGGACCATGTTGGAAAGATTATCTCCTTGACTGGGCAGGGCTACATTACCCTGAAATGAGGGAGAGGGAGACAGAGTTTTCACAGATGGCAACTCCTCCTCAGCCAAAGAAGATGACCAAAAACACCGAGGTGGTTTCCGAAGCTTTAATGTGAGCATCCATAGAGCAATAACTTTAGCAGCCTTCATAGCTGAAGAAGATAGAGATCTCTTTTTCTGCTTCCCCATCACAAGGAGCAGACATCTTCCCTCATACTCCCATGTGCTCCGAAGGAGCTCCAAAGGGACAATGCCTACCCCTTTGTACATGCCCCTTCGGAGCACCCCACTTGGGCATGTGCCGTGTCTGCGTCCCAAAGTGAGGCCTGATATTATATAGCCCTTCCTGGTAGCATCACACATAGATGTGCCTCAGCATGGATCCAGAGAACTAATAGCAGCTAGCAAAGGAACCAGGAAACAGAGGTATCCTCAGCATCCCACAGCAGGGCCTGATATTATATACCCCTTCCTGGTAGCCTCACACATGGATGCGCCTCAGCGTGTGTCCAGGGAACCAATAGACAGCAGCTAGCAAAGGAACCAGGAAACATAGGTATCCTCCATATTAAACTTGCATCCATCTTATATGGCTGCCCATTTCTTGACATCTCCTTATGGATTTCAATCCCTTTAAAATGAAATACTATATTATAGTAGAAAAGTTTAATTGAGAAAGCAAAACAATGTATATAATGGAATTTTTATTTATTTTATTAAAAATTTTATACCGCGTTTTCCAAGAGATCAAGCGCAGTTTACAAATAACAACATTTTGAATTATACAGATAACAAGTACATATTCATTTACAGAGAATGAGAGTAGAACTAAATACATAGACGATGATACAAAATTTAAACTATGTACATAAATGTGCTTAGGAATGACCTCTGTATGCAATGGGAAGAGTACCTGTAATAGGAAGGCGTATGTAATGTGCCTCCTCTGGTGGCAAGATGTACTAGCTACTGCATAGAAATAACAGTTTCCTTTGCTTGGCCTATATGTGGTTCTCCTTTTGAGTGATTGATATATCTGTTACCTAGCTCAGAATGCTTCTTGATTTTTGCCCCAGCTAAGACACATCTTCCTGTTAACTCCTGCCTGCCCTTACAAGTGCATGCATAGGAATGAGATTACCATATCACAGTGACTAGGCAACCTGTGGTTCACAACTCTTGAGCAGCAATTTGAGCAACTGAATGCAGATCCAGGGCTCTGGAAAAGAAAAGGCTATGGCAATATATCTGGTTGCAGACAGGACTTCTCAGCCCAGTCCTCAGGATACATCTAGCCAGTCAGGTTTTCAGGATAACCACTATGTATATGTATGAGAGAGATGTTTATACAACTGAGGCAGTGCATGGAAATCTATCTCCTGCATATTTATTGTGGTGATCTTGAAAGCCTGACTGACCAGGTGTGTCTTGTGGACTGGATTGAGAACCACTGGATGCAGAGAAAGAATAAGAAATGAATGTGTCAGCACTATCAGCATGAGTGGCCAAGGGGAAAGAGGTGCTGCCTTCAACCCTGTGGGCCTTGGAGGATGAGGCACAGTCTTCAGCTATAAAGGCTGTGGAGGAAAGAAGTCCTAACTTTGACTGTATAGACCTCAGGGTAACAAAAGAGCTGACTTTGGTTTGTGATGGCGAAGTGTCTGGCTTTAGCTGAAGAGACAGCAAAAGCAAAAATAGGGAAGGGTGTAGCTTTAAGAGATTGCTAGGGATGTAGAATTGGCGGTTAAGAGACAGAAAGTGACAAGAAGAGGCAGAGAAAGAGACTGTGGAAGTGGGGGGGGGGGACTATAGGTGATGAGAGGGCTGTGACTACTGGTGATATGAGGGGAGGGGAAAGAGAAACATAGTTACAGCTTGGAATGATAAAAAGATTAGAGAGAGAATCATTTTTGGAGATGAGTGGGTTTAAGAGAGAGAGAGATGCTGCCTATTGAGGATGAGGTGCATCGAAAGAAAGTGATTGATGGAGATGAAGGAAGACTAAGAGAAACAGAAAAAGAGAGAGAGAAAGACTGAACAACTGGGAGGAATGAGATAGAGAAACTACTGGAAGTACAGAGAATGAAAGAAGGTGTCTACAGAAGATGGGAGGATTAAGAAAGTGTGTCTGCTAGAGATGGAAAGGAACTACAGAAAGAGAAATTTAATAACTTCTGCACAAACCTCAAAGCAATAGAAAATCTAGACCTATAAATATCAAGAAGCACACGACATAATAAAACAATACAGTTAGGCATAGTAACAGTAAATGACGGCAGATAAAGAGCAGTATGGTCCATCTTTATTCTTTATTCAAAACATTTGATATACCGCCCATGTACCGGAGCATCAAAGTGGTGTACAGTAGTAACCAAGTGCAACTGGTGAAGGTAAAGGAGGAAGAAGGAACGCCATCAGTATGATAGGAGAGCCAATAGAAAAGAAGAGAGAAAGATAGTAAGGACAGCGGTAGACCCAGGGGGACACTAAAGATAAAGACGAAGGATGCTACAAATAAAGACCAAGACAAGAGGTGATAGACAAGGCTGGTGGGGGGATGGGAGGGGCTGTAACCTGAATACCAGAAAATGTAAGGCGATTTTGCAGTTCAGTGACATCTTGGTGAACGGAAATCGGGAGGAATAGGGAGATCATAGGCCTGGCAGCCCAGCAATATGACAGGAGTAGGTGCACCCCTTCCCATGTCTTTTAGGGAGTAGGTGCACCCCTACCCATGTCTTTGCTTAATGGTACACCCTCCAGGAGCAAGTGCACCCCTCCCCATGTCTTCACCCCTCCCCATATCTTTGTTTCTTTGTTTGTTTAGGGGTGAACACACCGCTCCTCCCCCCATCGCTCCATGTAGGACACCCCTATTTGTTGAGAAATTAGATGGTTCAGTTTATTTTGATTTAATCTTGTGGCTGTAAAGTGATCCACAGTGTCTGCCCCAGGCCACTTTGAATTCTGTCACTGTGTTTGTCCCCACCACCTCCATCGGGAGGGCATTTTTTAAATTTACCAGCAGATGCAGAATGTTTTTTGTGCAAGGCCCCCTGAAACGCGGGGCCCAATGCAAACAACATTCTTGCACAATGGACAGGCCGGCCCTGCTCACCAGAGACTTATACAGTGGTACTAGTAACCCTTCCTTTCTGCTGGTAATTCCTCTTTGAATGCAGCTCAACATCCTCCTGGCTTTTGCCACCGCCTTGTCGCACTGTTTTGCCACCTTGAGATCTACAGAAATAATCACACCGAGGTCTTTCTCCTGCGCTGTGCACACCAACCTCTTGCCCCCTATCGTGTACATTTCCCTTGGATTTCTGCTAACCAAGTGCATGACCCTGCACTTTTTCACATTAAATCTTAATTGCTAAGCATCAGACCATTCCTCCAGCTTTTGCAGATCCCTCCTCATGTTAAGCACTCCCTCGGGGGAGTCCACTCTTGCAAATTTTTGTGTCATCTGCAAAAAGACAGACTTTTCCATTCAGTCCTTCAGCAATATCACTCACAAATAATTTGAACAGTGCCGGGCCTAAGACCAAACCCTGAGGCACCCTGCTAATCACCTTCCTTTCATCCGAGTGAGCTCCATTTATCATCACCTTCTGTCGTCTGTCAGTCAACCAATTTCTGATCCAGTTTACCACCTTGGGACCCATCCCCAAACTACTGAGTTTATTGATAAGCCTCCTATGAGGGACAGTAGACAAAACAACAAATAAAGCCACATAACACAAAATAATTAAATCCCCAAGCAGACATAAAGCTACTTTAGAGACCCTCTGCAAATGCTTTAGACCACCTTTTGGAAAGTTAAAAGATCAATCTCCAACTGCAATACACTCAACAAGGCATTACATAATAACATACCAGTAATCGCAAAAGTTACAGCTCTAGGAAAGACTGAACGGTAGCTTCATTGGTGGGCACAGCTAAAAGATCTGACCCTGCTGGCCATAAAAGAAAAGACACACCCTGGCCGATAAAAGGAAATTGCTGCATACAAATAAGACAGCCCCATGAAATGCAGAGTCTTAAGATAATCACTAGCATTTCAAACTGTACATGATAGCTAATTCATAGCTAATGCAAAGATGAAGGATGGGGAGTAAAATGCTTTCTTTTTCTGCAACTATAACAAAATGAAAACGCGTTCACTGTCAACAAAACTGGATTAGAGATGATTTCAATAAAGGTCTCAGTTAAACAAGAGCATTGCCATCAAGACTCACGTCTTAGTACAGCAAAGTGCGTTTTCACATCAGTGACCTCTTAACATAGCAAACAGAACTCCAATCTTGGTAGCACTCTTCAATAAATAATCTCTTGATAAAACTCAATAATTAGCATGAAAAAACATGCAATATCAACTTCCCAGATTAGAAATGTTCTGTATCTCTCTTTTGATCCCAACGTCAATCCCCGGTACCACTGAGATGTTTCACAAACTAAGTTTCCTCAGGGGATTTTATTAAATCTATAAACAAACAAATTAACACTAATTAGTGACCTCCAATCCCACCTTCTTAACCTTATACCCCCCTTCTTAAAATGTTACCTAAAAACCCTCTATAAAATCTTACCATATCTGCTGCCCGCGTCTTAACTCTCTGTGGTTTCATTCCGCTCCCGATTACATGGAAACACCAACCGTCTCTATGAGAAAACGCCGCGTATGCCCAGTAGCCCATAGGGCTCCATTTTTAAAGGCCCTCCTAGCCAACTAACACCATCCTTAGACTACCTTTCGTCACACCTTCTCCTAACTTGAAACGAATCAATAACATGCTAATCATATATTGAAGCCCTCAAGCCAAAACCACTTAAGTTAATCAGTTCATCACCTAAAAAAGCACATCACTAACAACCCACTTTCCAATGAACCTACCAACTACATCAAACTATAGACGTGAATTTACAGCAGTGTCATTATAAAAAGGTGCGTTGTGTATGGCAACGACACCGTAACCTTAAGGAATGGTTAAGTCCAGCAGTTTTGCCGGTAATAAAAGAGGGTATTGAAAATAGCCAGCAGTTAGGTCATAAGAGCTGTGGCTCATGCGATATTTGCGACATCACGATTACCACTTCGGTATTCGAGTATCAGGGAGTATCTCTTAAGCTAAAACATGTCACTACTTGTGATTCATATAATGTCGTTTATGCGATAGTTTGCCCCTGTGGGTTATGTTACATAGGCAAGACCATAAGATCTTTTCGTGTTCGTATGAGGGAACACCGTAGTCGTATAACCCGGAAGGTGCTGGAGGCCCCCATAGTATTGCATTGTGTACAAAAGAACCATGTTTTTGAACAGCTGCGCTGCCTAAGTGTAGACAAGATAGAACAGGGGAAGGCAGGAAAAACTCTCGATCAGGTTCTGATTAGACAAGAACAAAGGTTGATTTATATTCTAAATACTTTGGAGCCGAAGGGATTGCATAGCGTTATAGAATGGTCGGCCTGTGTTTAGCTTCTAGTCCGGTTCAAGCCTGTAGGGGGGTGAGCAGAGAACGGTCCTGAGGGATGATTTAGTAATATGATTTGACTCCGCGGGTGATAATAGGTTGAGTTTATAATGACATTGCTGTAAATTCACGTTTATAGTTTGATGTAGTTGGTAGGTTCATTGGAAAGTGGGTTGTTAGTGATGTGCTTTTTTAGGTGATGAAGTGATTAACTTAAGTGGTTTTGGCTTGAGGGCTTCAATATATGATTAGCATGTTATTGATTCGTTTCAAGTTAGGAGAAGGTGTGACGAAAGGTAGTCTAAGGATGGTGTTAGTTGGCGAGGAGGGCCTTTAAAAATGGAGCCCTAAGGGCTATCGGGCATGCGCGGCGTTTTCTCATAGAGATGGTTGGTGCTTCCATGTAATCGGGAGTGGAATGAAACCACAGAGAGTTAAGACGCAGGCAGCAGATATGGTAAGATTTTATAGAGGGTTTTTAGGTAACATTTTAAGAAGGGGGGTATAAGGTTAAAAAGGTGGGATTGGAGGTCACTAATTAGTGTTATTTTGTTTGTTTATAGATTTAATAAGATCCCCTGAGGAAACTTAGTTTGTGAAACGTCTCAGTGGTACCGGGGATTGACGTTGGGATCAAAAGAGAGATACAGAACATTTCTAATCTGGGAAGTTGATATTGCATGTTTTTTCATGCTAGTTATTGAGTTTTATCAAGAGATTATTTATTGAAGAGTGCTACCAAGATTGGAGTTCTGTTTGCTATGTTAAGAGGTCACTGATGTGAAAACGCACTTTGCTGTACTTAGACGTGAGTCTTAATGGCAATGCTCTTGTTTAACTGAGACCTCAGATTATTGAAATCATCTCTAATCCAGTTTTGTTGACAGTGAACGAGTTTTCATTTTGTTATAGAGCGTGTTCGTTCAAGAAGTTGTGGCCATTACGTTTTGTTTCTTTTTCTGCAAGGCTGCGTACGATTTGTAGCACTATAGAAATACTCAGTTGTAGTAGTAGAAGTAAAATGCTTTCTTTTTCTGCAACTAGTTATGGAATTTGAGATTTTGGCCAGAATTATGTTAATAATTTTTTAGGTTGAATTCGCATGATTAGCAAAAGGTTCTAGACCAGAAATCCCAAAACTGTGAGTCACTGTCCAGATGCAGTCCTTGGAGCAATTTTTTCTGGCCCTTGATGCTCTTCTTGTCCCCAGATCAGATCCACTCTCTCTCTCTGTTGAGTTTGAGAAGCAGGATTAGCTAACCCTTATCAAACATTTTATATTTAGCAGCAATAATGCACTGAACATTTTACAGGCTTGCCCGCTGTTGAACTAAAAAAAATCAATCAGACTTCTTTCATGGCAAAGGCCCAAAACTTAGCAGACAAGTAGGCATTAAGATGCATATTGAAATTAATAAATAATGATGATTATTGAATGGATCTCGGATCTTTGACTTCAGTTCTCGAAATTCATCTGCAAATAAAGAAATACACAGACAGAGAGTTGTATAAAGCAGTACAACTTAAGTTTAAGTGAGGAATGCACCGGTGTGCACACTTATGCAGGTTCCCATGATTCCCTTTTCAAGCTAGGCCATCACATCTCCTTTTATTAGGGAAAAAAACTGCTACATGGTACAAATTCAGCTCTAGGTCAAGCTTTGTTTATCTACATGTTATAGATCAGAGCACAGACACTCAGCTCCAGCGTTCTAAAAACAAAGCATTCTGTCTCGCTCTCACAAACAATGTCATCCCAAAGTACAACCTTGACTTTTATAACACATCTCTCTCCAGGCTGCTAGACTGTCAGCAGCATTCCAAGCTATTCTCCATATTAACCCTTTCAGAGGACCCTGGTATCCCACTTTATGTTCTCTCAGCCAAGTACTAGTATGATTCTCATCAGATTATTGACAACACTAAGTAAGGCTCTGAAATAATATCCTGCTAAAATCTTTCATCTTTCCATTCACAAGGCTATTTCATGGTATATACATTTTTACCTGGTTCTATGTTCTATGTAAACAGTGGAAACACTCTATCTTAAATGTTCTATGTAAACCGTCTTGATTTGTAGAAAGACGGTATATAAATTTGGTTAAGTAAAAATAAATAAATAAATGGTACTAGAGATTTCTTAATCTAAAAAAGAATGCTACTAACCCAGGGCCAGTGTTCAGAACCCCCTTAGCCAGATGGCCAATAGGAGGCTGTCCGAATGCAAGTGCTGAATGAGATATTCGGTAGCGCTCTCTAGAGAGTGGGCTGGAGAACTCCACAGACCACACCAGCACTATCTGGTTAGTGCCAGGAAGATCAGTAGGCAGAGCAAGGGCAGTATCGGCCCTATCTGGATAAGTTTTATTTTATTTATTTAAGAGTTTTTTATGCCACCTTATCAGGCAATCAAAGTAGTTTACAAATAACATAGCAGCTACATTAAAATGATAATTAACATAAGTAACAGATGTACAGTGTAACCAACTGCAACTTGATAAAGTGGAGTAGAGGAGTAGGCTAATGGTTAAGAACACTGGCTTGGGAACCCAGCGGCCAGGATTCAATTCCTACTAGCACTCCTTGTGACCTTGGGCAAGTCATTTAACCCTCCATTCATTGCCTCAGAAAAATCCAAGTTATCAATGTCTCTGTTTAATGTGCATTACCAAGTTTAAGTTTCAATGTAAACCGCTTTGATTGAAATGATAAAGCAGTATATCGATTGTTTACCTTATCAGAATATGGAAAGACTAGGGGACATGCAATGAAGCTACAGGGTAAACTATTTAAGACTAATAAAAGAAAATATTTTTTCACTCAACGTGTAATCAAACTCTGGAATTTGTTACCGGAGGATGTAGTAAAGGCTGTTAGTGTAGCTGGGTTTAAAAAAGGTTTGGACAAGTTCCTGGAGGAAAGGTCCATAAACCATTATTAAGAAGGGACCCAGGATATCAATGCTTGAACCAGTACAAGCATTGTGGAACCTGTGTCCCTTGGGGAAACTGCTAGGTACGTATGACCTAGATTGGCCACTGTTGGAAACAGAATGCTGGGCTTGATGGACCTTGGTCTGACCCAGTATGGCATATCTTATGTTCTTATGTTCTTATGTTAAAACCTGTTAAATAAATAAACATTCATTGAACTATTTAAATATGGGATAAGAGTGTTATACATTTAAGAGTGAAGGATAATATCAACATTGTGGATAGCATGTCAGGATAGTGTAGGAGGGGCCTGTCCCCTTCGTTGTTCCCTATTAGCCTTTCCGTTCTCTCCATGCCCTGTTGGATATTACTAGCGTCTTTGCTCTGCACTCTACTCCTGTGTTCAACATTGCTCGCCGTTCCGGTAGGTGCTCCCGGGACTGCCCTTTCATCTCTACCGACGTCTTCCTTGGTCTCGTCTCCTTCCTGCCTGCTCAGCTCGATGGCTGTTATCCCTGTGTGGTGGGGTCATCGTCCCTCTCCACCGCCTGCTCCGCTTAACGGAGTCTCCACTCGAAACCTGCATAATCTTCTCCCTTGTATACAGGGAATCCCCTAAACGGCACAACAAATATTTTTGTCGGAGCTTGTCAACCCAGTGTCCAAGGAACATTCCAAAGACACCACTGTGACCACTCGCTTTTATTTTTAAAGTCTAAAATGTTTGAAAAAAAGTCCATCAACTTAGCTTTTCATGCAGAGCACCGCCAGAGTGCCAGTGGCAAGTAGGTAGACGACATGGCCCACGTTTCGGGTTTTACAAGAAAAAAAACCCTGCTTCAGGTCCCACTCCTCGGCAAATGGCAAATCTTCAGCTTACACAGCCCAGGAAATCCTTCCGTTTAATCTTCGGCGGCGTCTGACGTCAGAATGAGAAACAGAGCACTAGGACCAATCGTAGGCGACCTACATCGGAGCCCATGTAAAGGGAAATCCCACAGCTCAGGGAATGCCCAAACAGGCTACTCAAGTCAAAACAGAAGCAAAGAGTCAAAGGATCGTGTGCCAATCCAACTGTAGGTTAAGCCCCTCGGGGACCACTGAATGGAGAAGGTAAATCCACCGTTGTTCACATAGTTGGAGTTGTTGTTCACGATCCCCTCCACGGGGATCAGGAGGAACATAATCCAGCACTCGCCAACGCAACGAAGCAAAATCATGACCCTGCTCCAAATTGTGCTCAACCATCGGGGCCGAAAGGGTCTTTGTGCGAAGGCGAGAAGCGTGTTCAGTAAGTCGGATTTTGGGTCGCCTACGATTTTAGGTCGCCTATGATTGGTCCTAGTGCTCTGTTTCTCATTCTGACGTCAGACGCCGCCGAAGATTAAACGGAAGGGTTTCCTGGGCTGTGTAAGCTGAAGATTCGCCATTTGCCGAGGAGTGGGACCTGAAGCATGGTTTTTTTCTTGTAAAACCCGAAACGTGGGCCATAGAAACATAGAAACATGACGACAGAAAAAGACCACAAGGCCCATCTAGTCTGTCCTTCCATAACAACAACTACAACAGTCCACTTATTACCTTTAGAGATCCTCTGTGTTGGTCCCATGCTTTTTTGAATTCAGTTACTGTCCTCATCTCCACCACCTCCACTGGGAGACTATTCCACGGATCCACTACTCTTTCCGTAAAGAAATATTTCCGCATATCACTCCTGAATCTATCTCCCTTCACCCTCATCCCATGTCCCCTTGTAGCAGAACTTGCTTTCAATTGAAAGAGGCTCTCTCCCTGAACATTTATGCCACGGAGGTATTTAAACATCTCAATCATATCACCTCTATCCTGCCTTTCCTCTAAGGTGTACATATTAAGATCCTTAAGTCTGTCCTCATATGCTTTATAATGAAGCCCATTAATCATTTTAGTAGCAACCCTCTGCACCGACTCCATCCTGTTCACATCCTTTTGAAGGTGCGGTCTCCAGAATTGCACACCATACTCCAAATGAGGTCGCACCAAAGACTTATACAGAGGCATTATCACCTCCTTTTTTCTGCTAGCCATTCCTCTCCGTATGCACCCAAGCATCCTTCTAGCTTTTGCTGTCGCCTTTTCTACCTGTTTTCTACCATGTCGTCTACCTACTTGCCACTGGCACTCTGGCGGTGCTCTGCATGAAAAGCTAAGTTGATGGACTTTTTTTCAAACATTTTAGACTTTAAAAATAAAAGCGAGTGGTCACAGTGGTGTCTTTGGAATGTTCCTTGGACACTGGGTTGACAAGCTCCGACAAAAATATTTGTTGTGCCGTTTAGGGGATTCCCTGTATACATTGGATCTCTTGTGGTTTATGTTCTAAATTCAATCCAATTGGGTTCTTGGGTTTTCACGTTTAATCTTCTCCCTTGCCAACCTAGTTCTATGCCCCCTTACTCTTCTGTGTCTGCTGTCCCAGGTCTCCCTCTTTTAACGATCTCCCTGGCTCTTCTGAATTGTCGGTCTTTATGTTCTTTTCTTTTTTTATTGAAAGACTTCCAAAGAATACAAAAATACAGTAACCGCCAGGATCCTCAAAAAAGAAGGATGCAACAGTAACAGTACAACATCAGGTCACAACAGCAACCTACAATATGTCTTCATTTTTATACGTTTATAATGAAGAAACCTGGACCCCCCCCCCACAACCTCCCTACCCCCCCCCATGTCATCCCGAACCCGGGACCCCCCACCCCCACCTCCCAACCCCCCCATCTATGACTTGTGGAGGTCAGAGCTCGGGACAGAGGTGAGCGTGAGAACACAGAGAAGGGGCCAACCGCCGAAGAGGTCGGTGTAGTATCCCCGTTTATCCTGGACTATCACGCACCATAACGCGACACAAAGGGCGCCCATACCAATTCAAAACGAGCCAGGCGCATTCTGCCAACCGCTACCCCTCGTTCCATAGAGTATGTATCCCACATGCGTTCCAGCCAGACCTGGAAAGAGGGGGCCAAAGCTTGCTTCCAGGACGCTGCCAGGGATAGCCGAGCCGCATTCAAGCCGTGCCGGAGTAAGGCAAGTTGCAGAGCCCGGCCGCCCGGCACATGGGCCCCAAAAAGGAAAATCCCCGGATCCCAGGGGATACTCAGTCCCAAAAGCATCTGCAGCCGGAACTGTACACCTTTCCAAAAAGAGCGAATGCGGGGGCACGCCCACCAAATGTGTCCCAGGGTACCCCGCTGCCCACAGTTACGCCAACAGAGGTCCCCAGCCCCGGGATACATACGAGCGATCCGCGCTGGAGTCATATACCAACGATACAGCAATTTATAGTTCGTTTCTCGGGCATTAGTCACAACCGAGCTCTGCCACAGGCGCTTTTCCACTGTCTCCCACTGCTGATCAGTATAGGAGAGACCCAGGTCAGAGCTCCAGAGCACCCTATGCCGTGTGGGGCACTTCTGGGCCCCCTGCAAATGGGCATATAGGGTCGCCACAAGACCCCTAGTAGTAGTACACCCCTCACAGTAGCGCTCCAGGTCTGTCAGGTTTCGAGCAACGTGGGGTCGAACGGACCTAGAATTGACCCAATGCGTCACCTGCAGGTATTGGTAGAGATGCCCCGCCGGAAGATCAAATTCGGCCTGTAGGGCATGAAAGGGTTGCAACCGACCATCTGCAAAAAATTGACCGACCCGGCTGAGACCAAGGTGTCCCCATTGCCGAAAAGCTACATCACTTAAACCCGGTGGGAAGGAGGTGTTATCAACTATAGGGGCTAAAGGGGATATGTCCACATCACGTGATCGAAAATGTTGATCCCAGCAACGGAGGGTATGAGAAACGTAAGGGTTACTAGTGCACTTGCCACGGCGGAGTCGTGGTCCAAGCCACAGCCAGTCCCCCAACCCCGCTCCCCCCACCAGACTCATTTCCATCTGCACCCATCGCTTAGTGCTATCGGCAATCATCCATTCCACCCCCGCCCGACACTGCGCTGCCGCATAGTACCAAGATAAATTGGGCATTCCCATACCGCCGGTACGCGTACGGGCAAAGAGAACCTGCCGTGCTAGGCGCGGGCGACGATAGTGCCACACAAACTTCATGAGTAACTTTTGCCAGGCCGCCAAAGTAGCTCGCGGGATAGGGATCGGGAGAACCTGAAAGAAGTAAAGGAAACGTGGGACAACCACCATCTTGACAACAGCTATACGTCCAAACCAGGAGAGGAGTAGGCCGTTCCAGACCTCCAAGTCCCGCCGGACCTGACGAAGCAAGGGATCATAGTTAGCTTTGAAAAGATCCGCCCGTTCCACAGTCAAATTCACCCCTAAATATCTTAGAGTGCCAGGCACCCAGCGGAGAGGGTAAGCCTCTCGAAGCTCCGCACAAACCGCCCCAGGGACCCCAACATTCAAGATCTCCGATTTAGCATAATTGATTTTAAAGCCGGAGACCCGAGAGAAATCCGCGAACAGCTGCATCGCGATGGGGAGAGAAGCAGACGGATTCACCAAGGATAAAATGATGTCATCCGCAAAGAGCGCGATCCGGTATTCCGCGGAACCAATGCGGACCCCTCGCAATCCCGGGTGATCTCGAAAGCTCTGGGCCAGGGGTTCCATCGCTAAGGCGAAAAGCAGGGGGGACAGAGGGCAACCCTGACGTGTACCTCTCTCCAAAAAGAAATGCCGCGAGTGTCCCCCATTAATCCGAACGCACGCCCGGGGCTGCTGGTAGAGGCTACGAACCCAGCCAATATAGTTAGGGCCAAAGCCCATTAGCTCCAGAACACACCATAAATATTCCCAATCCACCCGGTCGAAGGCTTTTTCAGCGTCAATGCCCACTAGCAACGTTGGTTGCGGGTCCCGCTGGGCCACATGAATAACTTGTAACATACGCCGGATGTTGTCCGCGGCCTGACGACCCGGCACAAAGCCAACCTGGTCAGGATGAACCAAGCCCGGAAGAACCCGATTCAAACGTGCAGCCAGCACCGAAGCATAAATTTTTACGTCGACGTTTAACAAGGAGATGGGGCGGTACGACGCCGCATCATGCAGGGGTTTGCCGGGCTTGGGTATCATCACGACCAATGCCTCACGCTGGGACGGTGGAAGGGAGGCTGCCCCCAAGACCTCATTAAACAGACAGGTCAGGGATGGTGCCAGGTGCGTTCGGAACTTTTTATAGTATTCCGCCGGAAATCCATCACTACCCGGCGCGCTGCCAGTTTTCAAATGCCGGATTGCATTTTCCACCTCATCAATCGTAAATTCTGAGTCCAACTGAGCCCGGTCAGAATCAGACAGACGCGGTAGGGCGGTCCCCTGAAGATAATCCTTCAAGTGGTCCCTACCAGAGGGCTCAGCTTTGTAGAGCCGCTCCAAGTAATCGGCAAAAAGCTCACGAATCTCCCGGGAGAGGACCCTCCTCTGTCCTCCTGCATCACGTAATTCACGGACCACTCTCGAGGATTGTTGTTGACGCAAGCGCAAAGCCAAAAGGCGGCCAGTTTTGTTCCCATGTTCGTAGAAAGTTTGCCTTAGTTTCCGGCGCTTATTATCTAGTTCTCTCTGCATACATGCATCTAAATTCGCTCGGACTGTCCGCCACTGACGTAGGACCTGCCGCGACCCGGTTCGAGCGTGCTCCAAGCCTAGGCGAGCGGATTCCCGCACCAGATGGTCATGTTCACGCGTCCAAAGTCTGCGTGTGCGAGTTGCCTCAGCCAGAAGTTGACCGCGGGCTGTAGCCTTATAAGCATCCCACACCGTGGGAAGGGGAACCTCCCCCGTATCATTAAGTTCAAAGAATTCCTGAATAAAGTGGGCATGGTCCTGTACAGCACCCTGCCGCCGTAGGAACCTCACGTCTAAACGCCAGAGAGGGCGAGACTCACTACACATGCCGTCCGGGAGGGAAAGCCAGCACGGGGCGTGGTCTGACCAGGTTAGCGCTCCGAGTCCAGCCTGTACTCTCCCGTCCATCAGGCGCTGGTCCAGTAGAAAATAATCAATGCGAGTATGGACCTGATGGACCGGGGAGTAGTAAGTATAACCTCTCTCTCCCGCATGGGCATCTCTCCATACATCCCGCAGGCCTAAGTCGGACATTAAGCGTTGAAGGGCTCTGGCCGATCCCCCCACTCCCCCCCCAGCACGACCCGTGGAATCCAAATGGGGTACCAGAGGCGTATTACAGTCCCCACCCAAAACAATAGGGCCTTTTGCAAAATCCGCCAGTAGGGCTTTCAAGCGTGTAAAAAAGGGCCCCTGATTCGTGTTTGGGGCATAGATATTGGCTAAGGTTAGCAAGCATCCGTCTAAGCGAACATTCAAGAAAAGCCACCTCCCCAGGGTGTCTCGCTTTATCTCATCGATCTGCAAGGAGAGGCTCTGATGGAAGAGCAGAGCCACTCCCCGCTTCTTCCGGCCCTGCGAATCGGAGGCCACTCGCACTTCATTATATGGGGAACGCCTTAGCCACCCCTGCTTGGAGTTCTGAAGGTGGGTTTCCTGCAGATAAACAATGTCCCCTTGTAAAGTGCGCAATTCTGAGAACAGCAGGGACCGCTTCCGTGGGGAGTTAAGACCCTTAACATTAAAAGAGACAAAGCGCACCATTAAGAAATACGACCTAGCCCCGCACCACCGCTAGACACCCGAAAGGTCCCAAGGGGGGCTCGCCCAGACGAGTCCAGGAAATTAGTTAGCCAAGCCCACCCAATCCACCCGCTAAGAACAAAAGCCATAGACCCTCCACCCCTGCCCGAGATTACCCCCCAGATCCATGTTGAAAAGCCCCCCCTCCCACCCATCTCCCCCCCCTTCCCGTCAATACCACCTGCCTGTCTAAGTTAATACAGGACACGGTAAATTGACCACAAACCCCGTACCCCCCAAAATCCCCCAAAAGAGAAAGCTCAACCTAAATAGAAAAAACATTCCCCCCATCGCTCCCCCCCCAACCCGGACCAGCAGTCCCAACATGCCCCCCCATCAAAACAGTAACAACAATAAAAAAATTTCCGTTCAAACGGCGCCTCCCATGGATAATGGAGTGGGAACCCCAAGGTGATCCCTACCACCAGTTGCCCAGAAAAGGAAAATCCAAGGGACCCACTGGGCAAGGCTCCTTAAAAAAATAAATAAATAAAAATAAGTGAGAGGAGCTCTGCAGATCCACAAGAGTGTCAAGTGGACTTGCCTACCCTGTGCCACTTGGAATGTTGGGGCTTGGGAGGCGGCGGATGAGGCTGGGCATTATCATCAACTAGTCCCGCTTGGCGAAGAGCTCGCCAAGCCTCAGAGTAGTCCTTTGCAGAAATCTTTTTGTTACCCAGAAGGAAGTTCATCCGAAATGGGAAGGACCAAGAATAGCGAATCCCCTTGTTGTTCAGGACCGCCGTGACTGGTTTCATCTCTCTCCGACGCGCCAAAGTGAACGCCGAGAGGTCTTGATAAATGGACACTGTCGCGTCCTGGAAGCGGACCATCTTCTTCTCCCGGCCTCGACGTATAAGAAGCTCAGCATCGGTATAGCGGAGAAATCTTGCAATGACATCTCGTGGCTGGTTGTTAGGAGGTTTTCCCAAGGCGCGGTGAACCCGCTCAATTTCCATTCCAGAAGCGTGCGTGGTAAGCTCCTCCGCCGACAGCAACTCCGCTATCAGCAGCTTAAGCACAGACGGCAGGTCCTCCCCGCCCCCCTCCGCCTCTGGAATTCCACGAAAACGCACATTGTTGCGGCGGGAGCGGTTTTCAATGTCATCAATTTTATAGGTCAGCTCCATGGCCTGCGCACGCTGTCTATCGAGAGCACATTGTAAGTCCATCAGAGTCCCATCATGGTCAACCACCTTGGCCTCCACGTCCTCCACTCGGGCTCCCAGTTCTGTAACGTCGGACCGGAGGTCTGCGACATCTTTCATCAGTTCTTCCCGTAGCATGCGGAATTCGTTGGCTAGCTCTGCGAAGCCCTTACGGAACTCTTGTTTGATTTGAGCCGAGGTGAGAGGCTTATGAGGGTCCAGTTCCTCTTCACTTACAGTCTCATCGTCAGAACCCGTTGGAGGAGAGTGGCCGCGTGGACTGCTTGAGGCTCCGGACTTACTTTGCAGTCTCTGGGAGGAGCGCATCCCCTCCCGAGTCTCAGAAGTTTTGGTTTTAGCAGCCATCTCGCAGAGCCGCCGGGATCACACAGTGTCAGGAGAAAAGTAGAGTCAATGCCAGCAACAGTGAGAGCACCAATAAGGTGATGGCGTTCAAGGTCCCACCAGCCCGGCGAGTGTCCACCAGTTCACAGTGTCAGGAGAGGCTGACAAACAATATCAGCAAAGCGGGGGCCCTGGCGAGACAGTAGGACAGGGAGTGGTAAACTGCCTCCGTCCCCCCAGAAGAACAGCCTGACACTGATGAGAGCTAGAGAGCGATGTAAGGCAGTGGGAGGCTGAGCAGCAGGGGCCCGCAATGATGGATTCTGTAGCTTCAATGAGTGGCCAGATGTCAAAGAGGCCACTTGTGCAGGGCACCCAGAGTAGTTTCAGGAGGGCGAAGGCCTTGGCTGCACACTGGGCCGGCAGGGAAAAGGAGACCTGATGGCCAGCTGCGATCGCAGATCAAAAGCTGTGCAGGGGAGGAAGCAACATTCAAACTCACCCCCCTTTGGATGATCCGTATTGGAGAGGAAGGCCGGTGAGTGCCAGTAGTTGCCGCGGCAGCCGCCGCGTGGTTTCCACGTGGTCCCGGCTCTCTCCCGCAGGTCTGCAGCACTAACACCGAGCGCCACACGCTGAAGAGTGTGTGCCTCCTTTTATGCCACGGACCGCTGCTTGATCCGCAAGTGGGAAAGAAGGGCCCAGTCTGTCAGCCCCGCGGATGTCCACCCGGCGATTTTCAGCTGTGTCGGGAGCAGCAGCCGGCGGCAAGGTCAATCAGGCGCGAGGCCGGAGGCAAAAAAGAAAACAGTGTCCGGCAGGCCGCGCTGGGACAAGACACTCGTCGGTCCTTGGCTGCAAGTGGATCGCTGAACAGGGCCCCCAGGGGGATCGCTGGCTTGCGCTGGTCCAGGAGAGGTACAGGAGGGGGGCGAAATGCTACTGTTAGCGTGTGTTAGCGAAAAAAGAGGGGTTGAGGGGACGGAGCTCTAGTTGAGTGCGGCCATCTTGCAGCGGGCTCACGAGCGCCCCCCGGTCTTTATGTTCTAAGACACCTCTTGTACATGATCTTCTTGTCCAACATTTGTTGGATGCCCTCCTCCTCACGGAATCCTGGCTGCAGGATGGGGAGGACGGTATCCTTCGTCAATGCCTCCCTCCTGACTACAATGCCTTCCATGTTCCCCGCCTGCACCGTACGGGGGGGGTGGAGTCGCAGTCATACACCGTACTACCTTTCCTCTTACCGTGGTCACACCTCCTTCTCAGTACCCCGAGTCCCTTCTTTTTCATACCGCCTCCCCAACGCCAACCTACTTCCTCTTACTGTATGCTCCTCCCTCTTTACGTACTGAACTCTGGGATCCCCTCCTTCTTACTCTCTCGGAGTCCGTTCTCATATCCCCTTATCTGGTCATCTTGGGTGACTTTAACGCTCATCTGAACCCTCCCATTTGGGCACGCGACAAAGCACTTGACTCCCTATTTAGTGATCTATCCCTCACTCAACATGTGACATGTCCTACGCACACCTCTGGTCACACTCTTGATTTGATTCTCATGCTGGACTCCTTTCCATCTGCACCGCCCCATATCACATCCCTATCCCTCCCATGGTCCGACCATTATTGCATTTTCTTCTCTCTTTCCCTTCCCTCCCCATCAACGCCCTCCTCGATTTCTTCCTCTCCTTCTTGCCGTCTGTCTCGACGCATCACCTCCTCCGCATTACAACGTTTCCCTTCTGCTGACTCCCTTTTCCCTCCTGATTTTTCCTCTCTCTCTGTGGATCAACAGGCTGGTCTTTGGACTTCCACTCTGTCCTCCACTCTTGATTCTGTTGTCTCTTCTCAACCTGTTTCCATTCGTTCTCTCTCCCACCATCCTTGGTTCCACCCGGGCCTCTATTTGCATTGTTCCCATCTTCGCCGAGCTGTCCGACTCTGGTGTAAGCACCCTTCTGATGCCTCCCTTTCCGCTTTTCACTATGCTCGTAGGGTCTACCACTCTATGATATCCTCAGCCAAACAATCTTACTATTCTCGCCTTATTACATCCTCTTCTAACTCTTCACGTCAATTATATCGTGTCTTGGACTCTCTCTCCTCAGCTTCTACTGTACCCTCTCTTTCCCCCCCGCCTTCTGCCCCCAGCCCCTCAACCCTTGCTACTTTTTTCTCAACAAAGATTCTGACCCTTCGCTCCACCTTTGATTCCTGTCCCTCTACTCTTTCTCCTCCCCCTATCTCCTCTACCCCAGTTGCCTCTTGTTCCCCAGTTCCCACTACTGTACCCTCCCATACCTGGTCTAGCTTCAGCCCTGTCACTGCTACGGAACTCTCTAAAGTCATCTCACTCTCACATAAAACTACCTGTCCGTTGGATCCACTACCCTCAACCTGGCTTCTTGACCCCACTCTTGCTCTTCTTCCCTTTGCCCTCACTATCATTAACACTAGTCTCGCGTCTGGAAGTTTCCCCTCTACTTGGAAACACGCACAGGTTCGTTCACTTCTTAAGAAGGCCACCCTTGATCCAGCTGTCCCCTCTAACTGGCGCCCGGTTTCCAACTTGCCTTTCCTTTCCAAAATCCTGGAAAAGCTTGTCTTTCATCAATTTTCGACACATCTCAGTTCTACCCTTTTTCTGCACCCTCGACAATCAGGTTTTAGAGCTGGTCACAGTACCGAAACTATTCTGGTAGCACTTCTCAATGAACTACACCGATCTCACGATAGGGGTGATTTCTCAATAGTGGTTTCGCTGGATCTTTCTGCTGCATTCGACGTCATTGACCATTGCACCCTTCTCACCCGGCTGTCGGACCTTGGTATCCAGGGCACTGTCCACCGATGGCTTCATTCTTACCTTTCCTCTCGGTACTTTTTGGTGCGCTTAGGTTCTTCTTCTTCTACTTCTCTTCCTCTTCATTGTGGTGTACCGCTGGGTTCTATTCTTGCACCACTTCTTTTCAATGTTTTCCTCGCCCCACTTGCTCTTTTGATTCAACAAACTGGTATATCCGCCTATTTTTTTGCCAACGACATTCTCCTGGTCCATCATACATCATCACTTGCTCCTGATCTTTCCCGTCTGAACACCTGCCTTGCCTCTGTTGCCGACTGGTTCAATAGCAATTACCTCATCGTTAATCCTTCCAAATCCGCTGCTATTTGGTTTACTTTTGGTGCCCCCGCCCCCACTTTGGCGCCACTTATGTCGGATTCCCCCATCCCTGTGTCACCTACTATCCGCTATCTTGGGGTTACCCTGGATTCCGCACTGTCCTTCCATCAACACATTTCTGGGGTGGTGCGTACTTCTCTTTTTCAGCTCTGCAAAATTAGGGCCGTCCGGTCCCTTCTCCCTCTGTCTTCTCTCACTACCCTGGTCCTTTCCCTGATAATCACTCGCCTCGACTATTGTAATTCCCTGTTAGCCGGCGTACCTCAATATCAACTCTGTCGGTTACAATTGATTCAGAATACAGCTGCTCGCTTGCTTACCCGGTCATCTCATTGGGATCATGTCACTCCTTGCCTCCTTTCCCTTCACTGGCTCCCTGTCAAAGTCCGCTATATGTATAAACTTCTCATTATCGCCCATAGGGCACTCTTCACTGGTACTGCTCAGTATCTGGCTGATCTTGTCTTCCTTCAACCCACACCCCGTCTGCTGCGTTCCGCACATGGAAATCGTTTGTTTCTGCCGTCTCCCACCCATGCTCACCTTGAGTCTACTCGTCATGCCGCCTTCTTCTTTGCTAGTCCTGCTTTATGGAATTCTCTCCCTCACTATATTCGCACTGAACTATCATTTTCCCGCTTTAAGTCTCTCCTCAAAACATATCTTTTTTGTCAGGCCTTTGATCTCCCCACTCCCTCGCCCACTGCTGCTCAACCGTCCCTTGCACTTCCTCCCAATTCCTCCCCATAGAGCTGTACAACCACATACGCATACAGGTCTCCACCCCCACCTTAGGACTCCTACCTCTCCCTATATACCCACCTGTTATGTCGACTGTCCTTGGTTTGCTGTCTATCGTTTACCCCGCAGTCTATTGTCTCTTACATTGTTACTGACCTGCTACCTTATCTGCTGTCCTTTCTTTTCCTTCTGTTACTATTTGACTGCTTTCCTATCTACTTAATGGCGTTCCTTTCTACCTTTCTTTTCTGCAGTCATAATATTTTGTACTGTACACCGCCCTAATACCTTGGTAAGGGGCGGTATATCAAATATGCCAAATAAAGATAAAGATAAAGAAGGTGTCGAGTGCGGACACCTACCCATGTTTGCAGCATGACTTTCAGTAGGATTTATCAGGATAACTTAGGGTGCCTAAAAGGCAGACCTAGGCTGCTACAGTATATGCATTAGTGTGAACTGAAAATTGTGCTATGTGGGTAAGCGCCCACATTTATTCAGATAGCATCACTCATTCCACCTATTCAGCTGCAGCTCCTTTCTGGAAACTGCCCCTGAATATCCTGCTAATATTTAAGTGCCATGGCTGACCTCTCTAGCATTTAAATATCTGAACTTTTGAAAACCAAGTCCCCTTTATTTCAATTTTATTTTTTTTCTGATCCTACTTTCCCCTTTGGTGTGACTATGGAAAATGAATATAAGTACAACTACACAGCATATTAAGCAAAAGGTAACTCTGTATACAACTTCAGCTCAATTGTATATAGAGATGAAAATTATTTTTCTCTGCAACAAATGAAATCATTTATTTTCAAAAGAGTCTGAGGCATAAAAAGCTAATGAAAAAAAAGTCAAGGAAAATTTTCTGCTCTGACTAATCCTTCAGCATCTATTCATTTATTTTATTTTTATTTATTTACATTCTCTTATATACCGCACTATTCTGCATTAGTGCAGTTTAAATTGAACGAACTGAAATTACATTGAACAGGGTATTATAACTTGGAGATAACTATTTTACAGGGAACATGGGCTATGGAGGGTTAAGTGGCTTGCCCAAGACCACAAGGAGCACCTGTTGGACTAGAAACCCCAGTCCTTCTGGCCCAAGGTTGCTGTCCTCTAGTGGGATTTGAATCCTTGACATTCTGGCTTGAAGTACTTTGTCCCAACCACTAGGCTACTCCTCCATTCATCTTTTAATTCACTCTGAGTCAAGAGACAGGAAGATAATACAGCTGAACTCGTGCTGCTGAGGACAATCAAGCTGGCCTAGAGACAAATGTAGCCACAGAAGGTCGAACAGACCACCATAGCTGTAAGGCACTTGGATATAAAAGTGGCATGTACTGTCAAAGACCCAGGGGAACAAGGCCATAGCCTGCGAACAAAACCCAGGCTGCTTTCATTTGATCTCTGACTTTTCCTTTATTATTCTGATTTATTTTAACGAGGCCTCAGAGAATTTATAGGAAGGAAAGAGCTGGGGCCAATTTGGCAATTTTCAATACAGCCATATTAAGGGTAAAAGGTTTACAGATATGTTAAAGTTATGTGTTTGTTTTGTTACCCCTATATCTAATTTATGTTTTCATTCTTTTATTTTTGTTTTATTTTATATTATTGATTTTATATTTTGTTTTGCTCTAGTCTGAAAACTTGAGGTAGATAAACAGAATTTAAAAGCACATAAATAAATAATTGTTACTATTATTAAGCTCAGACTATCTATATATTCATCAGTTTATTAACTTAGTGATGATCATCTATGTACAGTAGTATGGCGCATGTTTACTAAGCCCCATGCTGATAACGTGCGTGTAGGTTGCGTTACTAACATGGGGCTTAGCATTAGCTTCAGGGGGGCTGTACTTTCATCCTCTTGCAGTTAGTGTGGGCCCAGGATGCAGCATCATGTGAGCCAGCATGAGAATGCACTTAAGACCACCCACTGATGTGGCGTTAAGTGCACCTGCACTAAGGGTGTCAAGCGCAGTTAGCACTAACTCCCACACTAGCCTTGATGCACTGGCAATGCCTGTATTCTGCCCCTGTTCTGCCAAGACCATGCCCCGACATGTGCTACCAGGGTAGCACAGGATTTTTGGTGCTAAGGGCCATGATACTTTTTAGTGTGATGTCCAAACTGTGTGTTAAATCCCACACTACTGGGTAGTGCAGTTTAGTAAACCTGCCTCTATATGCACTACGGGGCACGTTACTAACATGCACTAAATTAGCACACATTGACGATGATATTCAAAACATCTTACATTGCCAGTGATGGCACCAACCATATGTTTTTGTTTTATTTGGACAATTGAATGGATGCATTTTGTTGTACAAATTTTTATACACCTGCAGATATGCATCCAAAAAGTTTAGTTTTGTTTATTAAAATTTGCATTTCATACAAGTTATCAAAGCAGTATACAATCAAATATAAAACATATAGCGCTCGATAGTCAGTGCTGGCGGCTAGTGTGATTACAGTGGCTAGCCGCTGGCGCTGAACATTAAATGTATATATTCAATGTTGGGGTCATATCTGGCCCTGGCATTGAATATCTGGGGTCATTGCAGAGCCTGATTGCTAACCGATCAGCAGCAATATTGATCCGCTGTCTGGTTAGCGATATGTGGTGAAAGATAGGTCAGAGTTTCCTGCGCCTGGCTTTTACCACATATCACAAACTGGGCAGTGATTCAATATCGCTGCTGACTGGTTTGCGATCAGTTCCACCCTGCTCATCCCCTGTGCTCCCACCAGTTCTAGGACTACAGCTGTATCCCAATCCCGGTCTGACATTCACCAGCAGCAAGTACAGTCAGACTATACCTGCTACACCAGGTGTCCCGGCCATACACAAACTAACAGCGGACACTATGCTAGCCAGTTTATCCTGTATGTTCACAGTGGAACTATGCACACCCGGCAGGTGCCCCAGTGACTGGCCCCCAGAACCTGGGGCACACTTATATTACCTAAGACAGATACAATATAGCACTATGTGGGAACATAGCCGTGCCATGGTCACTGTTTGGTGAGTGTGAGAGTGCCCTAACAGCAAGATGTTGTGTGGCCATCTTGTCCATGCAGGTGGTGGTTGGGCTCTACAATGCTTCAGCCATTGCCCTACACCCTCTGCAGATGCATCCTGCCCAGTCCGCCCTGCCTGGGCCATACCCACAATACCTTGCTGCTCATTATGCACATTTGCAGGCTAATGCTGGTAAAAGTGGGACATTGTTGGCCCAGTGAGGTGTAGGTAGCCACGAAACAATGGATGGACATACACACACACACTCCTATTGCAGCATTGTGCAAAGATAGGGGTGGTTGGCAAACCTGCCCACCACACTGGTCCTGATCACAGTGCCGACATTGCCAGTCTGTGTAGAAGGTAGTAGAAGTGCTCCGGTGGTGACTGAGGCTCCGTTCTTGGGCCAACAGCCTGACTCTGCATGGAGCTTTGGATAGTGGAGCCTGTGTAAGTGGGTGTTTGCGCCCCTTTTGGCCGCTGCTTTGGGGATGGCACATGTTGATGTTTGTATCTGCATTGTAGGGTAAAATATAAGGACATGCTCTGCAGGATCCACAGCTGGGACCTCAACCTGTGACCCTCTGCTCCAGGACACAATGGCTGTGTGCACTGCACCACACTGTTGTCACAAAGCAAAGCAGTCCCTGGGGCTACCTTTACTTCTCCTCAGCCATACCTTTTCTGTTGCAATGAACACCACGTACTGGTACAGGGCATGGCCTGGGTGCACTGCAGGAAGCTGCCACTGCCCCATCCAGCTCCAGAACACGCCCCCCTGCCATGCTGCCTGGCCATATGCTGTCGGTGCTGGTAGTGCGCAGTCCCAGGCCATCCACTGTGCAGGTAGGCAGTCACCTAGGGAGCAGGGTCTGGGGTGGGGAGGCATACATGGACATCCCCCCATCACTGCCTACCAATATTATGTCCCTTCCACATGTGGAAGGGATGGCTGGGGGGATGTCAGGTAAGTGCCCTAGCAACTATTGGCTAGGATGCACCAGGTAGATGTAGGTGGATTGTGTTTTGCCTTGGTGACCTGCTGTCTTGCAGATTTCCAGTTTCTATGTTCCTATGTGCAACCTAGGCAATGGCCTAGTCCACCCTGTGCCCCAGCTGCCCCCACTACATGTCCCGCCTGCAGCCCCCTTGCCCTATTTGCACCATCACCATAGTGGCCTTTCATACTTGGACACTATGCTGTTGTTGCATATGGATCACTACTATCACTTGCTCCCTGCCTATGTTGTACATTGCTGATGCTTAGAAGGTTTCACCCTCCTGCATATCTGCATCTAACGACAGGTTTTCAGTCCCAGTAATGTTCAGCCCTTCAGTACCACATGTTAGTGTTGCGGGAGCTTCTTCCCGCCCACTCCCCGCCCATTGACACCTTCTCTCCGCCCTCTCTTTGCCCCCTGCAGGACTTACCGTGGACGGTGACGCATTAGGTGCCCTTAACGCGCATTAATGTTACCTAACGCGCGTTAATGTCACCGCTGCAACGTTAACGTGGTTTAGTAAACATACCCCTAAATTTCAGCTGCCAAATTCTAGACCATTCTTCAAGCTTAGCTAGATCCCTCCTTATGTTATCCATACTTTCCTGGGTGTTTACTCTATTGCAGATTTTGATATCATCCGCAAAGAGGCAAACCTTACTTGACAGTCCTTCTGCTATATCACTAACAAAGATATTAAAAAGAATCGGACCAAGGACAGATCCCTAGGGTGCTCAGTTTGTTTATAAGTGATCTGTGAGGAGCGGTGTCAAAGGCTTTACTGAAATCTAAATATACCACATTTAGGGCTCTCCTTCGGTCCAACTCCTTGGTCACCCAGTCAAAGAAATCAATCAGATTTGTCTGACAAGACCTGCCTCTGGTGAATCCATGCTGCCTCTGATCCTGTAATTCGCTGAACTCCAGAAACCTTACTATTTTCTCTTTCAGCAGCATTTCCAATAAGTTACTGATCACCAAAGTTAAACTAACCAGCTTGTAGTTTTCAACCACAACCTTACTTTCGCTTTTGTGTAAAGGGACCACATGTGCCTCTCTCCAGTCCTTTGGCATCCCTCACGACTCCAATGAGGCCTCACTTCCCTTTTGGACCAGTGAACCTTATAGCCTCTCCCCCTACAATTGCCGGCGGCCCCCCCCCCCCCCCCCCACCGAGGGATCCTTGATTCACTGGTAGGGCAGTTGCCCAAATCCTCCCTCATCAGCCTCAGGCCATGGACTAATTAAATGCGTCTCTTTATCCTGTTTAAATGTGGAGCCAGTAGCTGGGGTTTACCCTGTTTAAGGTGAAGGTCATCCTTTCGGAATAGGGTCCCTTTTCTCAAATTGTTGCCGGTTTCCTAGCAAATCTAAAGCCTTTTTCCTTGCACCATTGTCTCCTCTGAACTTTGAGGCTCTGGAGCTCTGCCTGCCTCTGGGGTCTTGAGAGTGAAATAGGGAGAATTTCTGAGAATGATTCTCTGGAAGTTCTGGATTTCAATTGTCTGCCTAAAATCCTAAATGTAACTTCTAGAACCTCCCTACTTAACCTTCCAATGTTGTTCTTAATTACATGGACCACAACAGCAAGCTCCTTTAAAAAGGAGATAGAGCAGCTTTTAAACTACATAATAGGGGAAAGCCGACAGTCGCTGAAGAGCACATGGTTCGGAAGAATGTATCCTTGAAGGATACTACCAAAAGCAGAGGGGTTCCAAAAGAGAGTAAAGTAGCCCAAATGCCCTTGAGTATGGAGTAGACAGAGCTTAATGATTCCAAATTACCCATGCCCACCAATAGCGAGATTAATATGCATAAAATACAGTCTTTAAAATCCTTGTATGCAAATGCTAGAAGTCTAAAAAATAAGATGGAAGAGTTAGAATATATAGCACTAAATGAGAGGTTAGATATGATTGGAATCTCAGACACATGGTGGAAGGAGGACAACCACTAAGACACTGTGTTACCTGGGTACAAACTATTATTGTAATGATAGAGCTGATCAAATTGGTGGAGAGGTTGCGCTCTATATTAGAGAGGGCATTGAGTCAGAAAGGATTAAAGTTTTGCAGGAAACAAAATTTGCTGTAGAATTTCTATGGATTGAAATTCCATGTAAAAAGGGGAAAGCGATGACAGTGGAGGTGTATTATCGACCGCCTCACCAGAATTAACAAATGGATGATGAAATGCTCAAAGAAATCAAGGAAGCTAACAAAAGTTACAGCACAGTAATAATAATGGGTGATTTCAATTACCCCGGTATTGACTGGGTCAGTGTCACGGCAGGACATTCTAGGGAGATAAAGTTCCTAGATGAAATAAATGACTGCTTCTTGGAGCAGCTGGTTCATGAACCGACCGGAGCGGAAGCCATATTAGACCTAGTCCTTAGTGGAACGCCAAATCTGGTGCAAGAGATAAGGGTGTTGGGGCCACTTGGCAATAGTGAACATAGCATGATTGCATTTGATTTAATTAATGGAGGAGGGATAGTAAGGAAATCCACAGTACTACATTTTAACTTTTGAAAGAGACACTATGATAAAATGAGGAAAATAGTTAAGAAAAAACTAACAGGAGCAGTTGCAAAGGTTAAAGACTTACATCAAGCTTGGGTGTTGTTGAAAAATACTATCTTGGAAGCCCAGACCAGCTGTATTCCACACTTTAAGAAAAGTGTAAGTCCAAAAAACTGCCAGCATGGTTTAAAGGTGAGGTCAGAGAGTCTGTTGTTGCCAAAAAAGCATCTTTTAGGAAATGGAAAAAAGAGCCAAATGATGAAAACTGGAAACAGCACAAGCACTGGCAAGTCAAATGCAAGGCATTGATAAGGCAGGCAAAGGAAGAATTTGAGAAGAAGCTTGCTGAGGAAGCAAAAATGCATAATAAAGACTTTTTCAAATACATTTGTAGCAAAAACCTGTGAGAGAGTAAGTTGGTCCATTCTATAATAGAGGGGTTAAAGGGGCACTAAGAGGCGTCAAGGCGATAGCGAAGAGACTGAATGAATTCTTTTCTTTGGTTTTACTGAGGAAGATGTAGAGATGTTACCCATGACTGAAGTGGTATTTAAAGGTGTGGAAGAATTGAAGGAAATATCAATACATCGGGAAGATATATTACAACTATTTGATAAAATGAAGAGTAGCAAATCACCTGGACCGGATGATATACATCCAAGGGTGTTGAAAGAACTGAAATATGAGATTGCAGACCTGCTATTAGTAATCTGTGAACTATCATTAAAATCATCTGTAATACCTGGAGGATGGCCAACATAACGCCAATTTTTAAAAAGGGTTCCAGGGGTAATCCGGGAAACTACAAACCGGTGAGTCTGACATCAGTACCGGGAAAAATGGAAGAAACCATCATAAAGAACAAAATTGCTGAACATGTAGATAGTGATGGCTTAATGGGAGACAGCCAACATGGCTTTAGACAAGGAAGATCTCATCACCAAAGTTATGTCTTACTAATCACCAAAGTTTGTCTTACTAATCTGTTATGTTTTTTTGAAGGTGTGAATAAACAGGCAGACAAAGGTGAGTCAGTTGATATATTGTATTTGGACTTTCAGAAAGCTTTTGACAAGGTCCCTCATCAGAGACGTTTGGCAAAACTAGAGTCATGGGATAGGAGGCAGTGTACTATTGTGGATCAGGAACTGGTTAAAAGATAGAAAGCAGAGGGTAGGGCTAAATGGCCAATTTTCCCAATGGAGAAAGGTGAATAGTGGTGTACCCCAGGGATCTGTGCTGGGTCCGCTGCTTTTTGACATATTCATAAATGACCTGGAAAGTGGAATAATGAGTGAGGTTATCAAATTTGCAGATGACACAAAACTATTTAAAGTTGTTAAAACCCATGAGGATTGTGGAAAATTGCAAGAGGATCTTGATAAATTGGAAGACTGGGCATCAAAATGGCAGATGAAATTTAATGTGGACAAGTGCAAAGTTATGCACCTACCGAAGAACAACCCAAACTATGGTTACACGATGCAAGGTTCCACATTAGGAACCACCACCCAGGAAAAAGATTCAAGCGTCATTGTGGATAACATGTTAAAACCCTCAGCCCAGTGTGCAGTGGCGGCCAAGAGAGCAAATAGAATGCTAGGTATCATAAGGAAAGAAATGGAAATTAAAACAAATGATATTATAATGCCTCTGTTTCGTTCCATGGTGCGACCGCACCTTGAATATTCCATGCAATTCTGGTCGCCGTTTCTTAAAAAGGATATAGCGTTATTAGAAAAGGTTCAGAGAAGAGCCACCAAAATGGTAGATCCTATCTCAGTGGCAGACAGGTAAGTTGGCAAATGATCCTCCAGCCACAATTCATCCTTCAGATTTTTTTAAAGTTTATTTTATTTATTTACTGATACTTAAACTGCTTTTTTGAAGATGATGATGTGCCAGAAACAGTGCATATAATTGCATGGGTAGGGTTGTAGCCTCCCCTCAGGGATCTATATCTACATCTACAGATGCCACCAGCTCTAAGGAAACGATGAATCCAGCAGCTCATCAGTAACCAGTGACAGCAGAGTCTGGAGTGAAACCCAAGACAGTATTGGCTCCAGATACACTTACTGACTTATTAATTCAATAAATTGAAACAGTTGAATTTTCTTATCCAGACTAAGAGAACGAGTACTTAAACTTTACTAAGTAATATAACACATTGAGTGGAGGAAAAGCTTAATATGCTTGTAACCATTTATGGAGTAAAGAGAAAGAATAAATTGCTTATAAGATAGTTTCATGTGTTCTGTCTCTGCCACTTGTTTTTGTATCGGTATATCACTTTAAGTAAACTCTTAGTTCAGACCACAAACTCTGGACTGGACTCAGTTATTTGAGAAGGGAAGAGGTATGAGTGGAGTTAAAAGCTAAGGGCCTCTCAGCATATGCTGTCCCCTTTCAACGAACCCTTAAATTACAAGAGAAGAAACTGAAAGTGCAAATTGATCTTGGAAAATGTGTTCTCCCTTATCTGGCAAGCAGCTAATGGGGTAGCAGCTAGAATTGCACAGAAAGGGGGTTAGAAATGCAATACATATTATTAAAGATTGTGAGGTGATGTAAAGAAAGAAAAACAGGCAAAAGTAATACATATCCAAATTCAGTTGATGTAACCATTTAGAACACTCACAGGTTTCATAATTTCAATAATAATAATCCCAATTCATCTCAAACACCTTCTTCCAGCAACACAAGCGACGACTGTACACATGGACTTCACCCAATGGATTGTATAAAAATCAAATTGACTACATCTGTGGAAGTCAACGATGGAAAAGCTCTGTAACATCAACAAAGACAAAACCTGGAGCTGACTGTGGTACAGATCATCAACTACTAGTATGCAAACTCAAGCTAAAGTTGAAAAAGAGCAAGCCACTCATGAATGCACCAAAATATGACCTTGAGAATATACCACTGGAATTTAAAGACTGCCTGCAAAATCGATTTGCTGCTTTAGATACAAATGACAGAGCTCCGGAAGAGTTATGGAATGACATCAAGAAGGTTGTGCTGGAAGAAAGCGAGAAGTCTCTACAAAAGGTGAAAAAGCAAAAACGGCCAAAATGGATGACGGAAGAAACTCTGAAAATTGCCCAGAAACGCAGAGAAGCTAAAGCCAAAGGAGAAAGAAAGACAATCGCAGAACTCAACAGAGATTTCCAACGTGCAGCAAGACAGGACAAGGAAAAGTACTACAATGACACTTGCAAGGAAATAGAAGCAGAAACTATTAGAGGAAGAACAAGATCGGCTTTCCTAAAGCTGCGAGAGTTAAAGAAAAAGTTCCAGCCCCGAATTGGAATGTTACAAGATGCTCAAGGTTCTATGTTGAATGATGCTGAGAAGATCAAGAAAAGGTGGAAGGAATATACAGAGTTTTTATATGATAAAGATCAAGTGGACCAACAGCCGTTTCAACCTATACCTTATGATCAGGAACCATTGGTGATGAAAGAAGAAGTTGAAGCAGCATTGAAAGCCTTATCAAAGAACAAAGCACCAGGCATTGATAGCATTCCCATAGAAGTATTGCAGCAATCTGATGCAGCTGTTACCGTACTTACAAGGCTCTGCCAAGAAATATGGAAGACAACATCATGGCCAACTGACTGGAAAAGATCTGTGTTTATACCAATACTAAAGAAAGGTGATCCAACTGACTGTGGAAATTATCGCACAATCGCTCTGATCCCACATGCCAGCAAGATTCTACTGAAGATTATTCAAAAGAGACTACAGCCATACCTAGAACAAGAACTACCTGAAGTGCAAGCAGGGTTCAGGAAAGGGCGAGGAACGAGAGACATCATTGCGGATGTGAGATGGATCCTTGAAAAGACTAAAGAATACCAAAAGGATATCTATTTGTGCTTTATCGACTATAGCAAGGCTTTTGACTGTGTAAGCCATGAGAAACTCTGGGCCACATTAAGAAGCATGGGTATACCAGAACACCAGATCGTTCTCTTGCGTAATCTGTACATTGATCAAGAAGCAACAGTTCGAACGGAACAAGGAGAAACAGAATGGTTTAAAATAAGCAAAGGTGTAAGACAAGGCTGCATACTTTCCCCCTACCTGTTTAATTTATATGCAGAACAAATCATCAGAGAAGCAGGACTGTATGAAGACAACAGAGGTGTGAAGATTGGTGGAAGATTCATCAACAACCTTCGCTATGCTGATGATACCACATTACTGGCTGAAAGCGAAGATGATCTGAAACATTTGCTTCTCACAATCAAAGAACATAGTCTCAAAATGGGCCTGCACCTTAATGTAAAGAAGACAAAGATCATGACAACTGGCATAATCAACAGGTTCATCGTTGAAGGAGAAGAAATTGAAATTGTGAACAACTTTAACCTACTTGGATCAACTATCAATAAAGAAGCAACAAGCAGTCAAGAAATCAGACGACGCATTGCTCTTGGCAGAATGGCTATGAAAGACCTAGATAAGATTCTCAAGAGCAGAGATGTGTCTCTCCATACAAAGATTCGACTTGTTCAAGCCATGGTATTTTCAATAACATCATATGGATGTGAAAGCTGGACAGTGAAAAAGACAGACAGGAAGAAAATTGATGCCTTTGAATTATGGTGCTGGCGGTGAATACTGTGTATACCATGGACTGCCCGAAGAACAAACCAGTCGGTACTAGAGGAGATCAAACCTAAGCTTTCTTTAGAAGCTCAGATGACAAGACTTCGGCTTTCATACTTCGGACACATCATGCGAAGAGAGAGATCATTAGAGAAAGACATCATGCTTGTCAAGATAGAAGGTCAACGCAAAAGAGGAAGGCCAGCAATGAGATGGATCGCTACAATAACAGCAGCTATGGGTACCAGTCTGTCGTCAATGAGCCGCCTGACTGAAGACCGAACACAATTTAGGATAGCTATCCAGAGGGTCGCCATGAGTCGACTCCGACTCGACGGCACTTAACAACAACAACAATCCCAACTCTGCAATTTATTTTCTTTTTTTGTCACATTAGGTGGTGCTCTAAAGCAAATTACCTTTCCTTGCCACTCCAGGGGTATTCTTTCTTCAACTACCAATGTGTCTGAACCAGTCTCAAACTGTAATTGCAACACTGAGTCAATGTTCTTGAGCTCAGCCTCTTGGGTTAAGTGCAATACAGTTCCAAACCAAGACTCCTGGGCCTAAGACCCTCCCAGTAGTCTACGTCTTAATGTAGTGCCAATAACTTAACTCACAAGGCTCTCCATTAACACCTATGCAATTGAACTCAGTTACTATGGTTACTAGCCAGTGTAAAGGGCGGGTGCATGCACAGTCTCAGAACTGATGCTCTGAGTCTCTGATAGGGTTGTCAATTTTTTTAACAAGAAAAACCACCGGTGGTTAGCGATGCTCCGTCTATGCCCACCCCCTGCCCCGTCTACAAAAAAATAACTGCAGAGGTCAAAGGTGCAGGCTAACATTTTGAAAGAGAAAAACCTGACAACTTCGCTCCATGCCTCTCCTTTGCCGTGCCGCACCCTCTTTACATTCATTGTGTTAATCCTGAATTCAGCTATACCACTTGTGGTGAGCAGCGCCCTCCTGAGCCTATGGAGACAGATGAAAATCCTGAGGGTCAGCAGGATTTACACCAAAATGACAGGGCAAGGAAAAAAGAGAGACTCTATTCCACAGAGCTGAGCAGAGAGACCAGCCCAGGGGAGGAGTCCTGCAGTTCTGATTGGGCACACCCAGCCCTGGGAAGGGGCGTGCCTAAGAGAGAATGTACTTTTAAACCAGAGCATGGCTCTGAGCAAGAGAGGAAGGAGCAGAAGCAGGAACGGATTAAGAGAGAGAGGAGGAACGAGAAGGAGGCTGTGACTCAGTACGAGTATGGGAATGAGTTGAAGAAGAAGCAGCCCAGGAAGGAATACAGGAGGAAGAAACAAGAGGATGGTTGGAAAGCCAGAGGAGACTGTAATGATACTTGGGAACCTGGCATAAGAAGAAAACCTGCACAATTCTATTCAAGGGAAGTAAGCAGAAGTCCCACGGAGAGAGGACTCAACCTTGAAGTGGATAGCCGTTGGAAGGCAACGCCTTGGGAGAGAAAGCCTTCAAGGCAAGCACAGGTGAAAGAGCAATCATTCTCTGAAGTGTCGTTTGTGCCGGAGAGCAACAAACAGAACAGCTGGAGAACCTTGGAGCCGTCTGAAGACAGAAGGGCTGTGCAAACAGTGAGTAATTTGCCACATGGTTGCCAAGCTGAATATAAAGATAATTCTCCTATCTATGAAACAATTGCCAAAGAGACTAGCAATTATTCTGATGCCTTTAACTTACAAGATGAGAAGACAAACAGCCTTGAGCAGAAGGGAAGTTCTATAGCAGACAACAGTACCCTATCTCACAAGGAACAGGCTGAATTGCTTCTACAAAGCTTTAAACAATTCTTAGAGTTACAGGCTAGACAACAGCTAATTTCTCAAGAAGCTAGTAATGCCTTACAGCTAGAAGGTGTAACAGAGAGTAATACAGACTTACCAGGCTGTGAACAAATGGACTGTACGATTTGTTGTATAGATAAGTCAAGCTGAAGGAAATGCTTTTGCAGTCTGTGTTCTGAGAGTTACCAAAGCAGCAGCTGTTTGCATTGCTGAAAGAAGCTTTGATTATCTGCACATGTTTTCTCAAGCACTCTGAGAGTAACGGTGATCGTAAGAGGCTGCAGTGAGCCCAACTGGCCTCTGGAGGCAAAAGAGAGTAATTGGCTGAAAAGTGTAAAGCAGCAGTATACTTTTGAATTGCATTTATCTTGAGTTTCTGTTAGCCTTTTGAAGCACCTTTGTTTTGCATTATTACATGCCATGTGATGGAACATTTATCTTTTCCTTTAATAAAATACTTATTATCAAGAAACCCCACAACTACAGTTTCTTTAATTCGGAGTGAGAAGAACTGGAACTACAACTCCCAGCATTCCTGGGGTAAAGGTTTTACTCTTCCCTCACGAAGCACCAGCGGCTACTCCTGCCTTTAACCCCTTAAGCCGGGCAGGGTCGCCGCACACTCAATATATCTCAAATATATTTTTTATTTTTTTTACTAATTTCTAACACACATTCTGTACAATAGCAGAAACACACTCCTCTGCTTTCATAAGGAATCTACAATCAATATATGTAGTATTCTAAATCTGTGAATCTCTTATTTTTCATGCCAATGAATTCAGAATATTCTGAATGCCCAGCACACACATGCATTCTACCCCGCTGGCATCAATCTTTTATCAAATACTCAAAATAACCAACTCCCCTTGAGCCCCAGTCTCCAAAGCCCTGGTGGTCAACTTTATGCCCAGACACATAACCCCAAAACTCCCCCCCCCCCACTAGAAAACAATTCCAACCTTTCTTGAGATCTCTACACAGAAACTGCATGCTAACAGAATGCTGTACATCAGTCATACATATAAATTACAGACAGACCCTTCCCATATACGGTGCCTTGAGAAAGTATTCATCCCTTCAGTGTTTGTCCTATTTTGTCGCATTACAACCTGGAATTAAAATGGAGTTTTGGGGGTTAGCACAATATGAAATACACAACATGCCTCTGACTTTGAAGGTGCAACATATCCTTTATTGTGACACAACCAATAACACAGGTACACTACCAAAAAACTGCCTCCAGTTTTGCAACTGATTCCTATAGATTTTGGGGTGCTGAATCCAGGAAAAATAGCCAAAATGTTCCATCACGTCACGTTTTCTTGCAAAATTAGATTTCTTACCCATATAAGGAATGTTCACATAATTTCTTTTTAGCCGACTGCAGTTTATTTTCTTGGCCCAAAATAGAGGTTGTAATGGTTAACTAACTAGAAACACTCCCTCATGATATTTTAGAGTGTTTTGTATTCATTTTATACATTAACAGGACAATTGGGAGGCGGGGGGCTAAATCCAGTACTCGCGCTGGCGCATGTTCTTTCCTGTTCGCCTCGCCTCATTCGCTCGCTCAAACACGGTGGTTGCGACATGAACGTTCCTGTCAAATTTCAGTTTCTTGCAAGTTCATTTTACCTTTTGTTTGCTCAGTCGTAATCCAGCTTTATTCCGAAGTGGTTCACTACAGTTGTAGTCTGCAGTGCTGTGTATTTGTGATGGCTCACAGAGCCAGAGGTTGCGTCAACTCTCCGGACAGTTTTTGTTTTATTTGTGGGGAATATACCGTGAAAAAGCGGCAGAGGAACATTTCTGTATTTATTAAAAAAGTATATTTCGCCTATTTCGGTTTGAAGTTAGGCGATCAAGACAAACCGTGGGCTCCTCACAAAGTGTGCAAGACATGTGAGGAAGATTTACGCTTATGGATGAAAGGTAAAAAACAAGCATTTCGTTTCGGAATACCTATGATGTGGCGTGAACAAAGAGACCACAGCAGTGACTGCTATTTTTGCTCTTGCATTGTGAAGGGATACAACTTAAAAAATAAGAACGTAATAAGTTACCCCAACCTTCCCTCAGCAATTAGACCTATGCCTCATAGCAACGAAGTACCTGTGCCTGAACCACCAAAATCTTTGGATCATATTTGTGTGGACGGTTCTGATCATGATGAGACTCATCAGATGCCTTTTCCCGATGAGTCCAGTACTTCCGAGTTTGAAACTGAACCAGATCCGAAACCTGAACTTTTCTCTCAAGCTGAATTGAATGATTTAGTCCGGGATTTAGGACTCCCAAAAGATGCTGCCCAACTGCTAGGTTCTCGGCTTAAGCAGAAAAATCTATTGTCACCAGGAACAACTTTTTATTGGTACTGCAACCGCGAGACACAATTTTTGAAGTATTTCAGCAAAGAGGAAGATTTGGTATTTTGCAACGATATATACGGAGTGATGGAAAAGTTTAAACTCAAGTATGATCCTGCTGAATGGCGGCTGTTCATTGATTCGTCAAAAGACAGCATAAAAGGTGTTCTTCTTCATAATGGCAACACATTCGCTTCAGTTCCTATTGCTCACTCTGTTATTCTCCAAGAAAAATACGAGAATTTGGCCCTGATTCTTCAGAAGATTCGTTATGATGAGCATAAGTGGATGATTTGTGGAGACTTTAAAATTCTATCCATGCTATTAGGGCAGCAATCCGGTTTCACCAAATATCCCTGCTTCCTTTGCTTGTGGGATAGCCGGGCCCGCGACCTACACTGGGGGAAAAAAGACTGGCCAATTCGGGAGTATTTGAGACCCGGTGAGAAAAATGTTCTTCATGAGAGCTTGGTACCTCGTGATAAAATTCAATTACCACCTCTCCACATTAAGTTGGGTCTCATTAAGCAATTCATCAAGTCCCTTCCAAAAGATGGTGAGTGCTTTCGGTACCTTTGCTCAAAGTTCCCCCGACTTTCTGAAGCAAAGCTAAAGGAAGGAGTGTTTGTTGGCCCTGATATAAGGAAACTCATTTCAGATGGAGCATTCGCTGAAACGATGTCTGAGAAGGAAAAAGAAGCCTGGGATTCCTTCAAGGATGTTGTTCTCAAATTCTTGGGGAACAGGCGGGATGAGAACTATAAGGATATTGTTGCCAGGATGCTCATTGCCTTCAAAGAACAAGGCTGTAACATGAGCCTGAAAGTCCATTTCTTGCACTCCCATGTGAACTACTTTCCCGAAAACCTGGGGGCGTACAGTGAAGAACAAGGTGAAAGGTTTCACCAGGACATCAAGGACGCAGAGAGAAGGTACCAAGGAAGATGGAACACCACTATGATGGCTGATTTCTGCTGGTTGCTGCTGCGGGAAACCCCAGATGAAAAATACGCCAAGCAGCACACCAAGAGAAGCATTCGGGGGAAGAAGAAACGGGCCCACCAGGAGATTGATTGACCCAAGAATGACTTTAAAATCTAAACTGTGTTGACAAATATTGTGTTTTTACTAAACTTTGAAATAAAAATTTGCTAGTTATTACCACAGTGTCGGATCTCATTTATTAGAATTTTATTTTCACACCATCGGGTGTTTGTCTTCATGTATTGCAATGGTGCGGTTTGCGTTTTCTATTCTTACATACATACCTGTACAACATTTTTTGCACATTTCTTTGCTTTGCTTTGTGTCTAACCTCCCTCTTATATGCTCAGTGTTTGTGCACATGTATGTGGCTGTTTTAAGTGCAGACAATTTTGCTACCATCACAGTGTGTTTTGTTGACATTACTCTATTCTTATGTGCTGCCTTGTTACAATTTTCTTTATTCTTATTTGAATAACTACTAAACAATTAGTATAAAGAATTCATCCAAGAAACTTTTATCTCGATCGCACTCAATCTGAAACGTTCACCTCAAACTGCTAACCCAATGTAGCAAAAAATCTGTACGTGATGGAGCAAATTGGTTACCAGATTTGGATTCAGCGCACCAAAAAACGTAAAAATCAATCGAAACATTAGAGGCAGTTTAAAAAAATTTTTTTTTAGTGTACCTGTGTAATTAAGACTAAAAAAACCCTGAAATAAGGAGTGGGCATATATATTCAACCCCCCCCCCCCTTGCCTCTCTCAACTAACTGGGCTTTGTGTGGTAGCCAGGTTAACTGTTCATTTTAAATTAAATCTCTCTCCCCAGAACCTGCTGTGTGTTAAACTTTTTTTCCTGTCCTAGCCTGCCTGAGTGAATCCTCCCCCTCCCCCCCTGCTGAGGTATTCTGTAGCCTTCTTCCTGTTTCCTCCACGTGTGCATAGTCTGTTTTAGTCTGCTTTTCTCTGATCAGAGAAGAGCAGTGCTTTTTACAGTGCTCTGCTAGAGAAGTGGATATTTGTCTCCTGTGACACCTTGCTGTGAGTTCTAGCTGTTTATTAATTATTTATTGTTTGTCTAACTGTTTATTTAATTATTTATTGTTTGTCTTAGTGGTGTGCTAGTTCAGCCTTCTCAGCTATAACTTACCTTGCCTCTCTCAACTAACTGGGCTTTGTGTGGTACCCCCTTCCCCCCTGCTGAGGGTTCAGGACAGGGTACCTTGTAACTGCCCTCTTTAATAGGACTTATCTCCCTCCCTCCCTCCCTCCCCAGCACCCACCCACCCCTGGGGTAATTGTAGTTTTATAGGTACTTGCACATCTTAGAGGAAAGGGGCTGCTCTCAGGTGCAGCTCGTTATCCAAATCAGTCATACACAGAGGACATGAGATTAATTACTTAAGCTTCAGGTACACAAGGTGTATTAGGGGTATTAGATACACTTTTATTGGTATAAGCATCCACACCAATCCTTATTATATACAGAATTTAAAAGACCTAAACACAAGCTTTAAACTAAGATGCAGACAGAAGTCCAGCAACGAGATGGGGGTTCTCCGGTCTTTTGCATTGAGTGTCACATGTATGATTTCTCCCAGTTGGTGAGAGGTCTTACGTATGCACTAAGTGCAAAGAACTCTTTGCTCTCAGGGAACGAGTCCGTTCTCTAGAGGCTAGAGTAGCAGACCTGGAAGACATAAGAAAGACAGAGAAGTACATGGACGAGACCTACAGGGATATAGTCCTGAAGTCCCACCTCCAGTCTGGCAGCATCCCTGTTGCCATGGAGGAGAGAGGTCACGTGACAGGAGAGCATCACCCTGGTGTGGCAGGAAGTGATCCTGTAACTAGGACCTGTCCTCCAGGTGATGTAAAACCCTCTCGCACCGAGGACGTTTCTCCAGGGTCATGTCCCCATGAGGGGAGGGTCAGGACAGCTGTTATAGTTGGTGATTCAATCATTAGGAATGTAGATAGCTGGGTGGCTGGTGGACGTGAGGATCGCCTGGTAACATGCCTGCCTGTTGCGAAGGTAGCGGACCTCACGCACCGCCTAGATAGGATCATAGATAGTGCTGGGGAGGAGTCTGCTGTCTTGGTACATGTTGGTACCAATGACATAGGAAAATGTGGTAGGGAAGTTCTGGAGGCTAAATTTAAGCTTTTAAGTAGGAAGTTGAAATCCAGAACTTCCAGGATAGCGTTCTCCGAAATGCTTCCTGTTCCACATGCAGGACCCAAAAGACAGGCAGAGCTCTGGAGTCTCAATGCGTGGATGAGACAATGGTGCAAGGATGAGGGTTTTGGATTTGTTAGGAACTGGGGAACATTCTGGGGAAAGGGGGGGCTCTTCTGAAGGGATGGGCTTCACCTTAATCAGGATGGGACCAGACTGCTGGCATTAACCTTTAAAAAAGAGATAGAGAAGCTTTTAAACTAGAAATTAGGGGAAAGCCGACAGTCACCCAGGAGTGCATGGTTCGGACAAAGGTATCCTTGAAGGATACTACCAAAAGCAGTGAGGTTCCAAAAGGGAGTATAGTAGCCCAAATGCCCTTGAGTAAGGAGCAGACAGAGCATAAAGATTCCAAATTACCCCTGCCTACCAATAGCCAGATTAATATGAATAAAATACAGTCTCTAAAATGCTTGTATGCCAATGCTAGAAGTCTAAACAATAAGATGGGAGAGTTAGAATATATAGCACTAAATGAGAGGTTAGATATGATTGCACTCTCAGAGACATGGTGGAAGGAGGATAACCAGTGGGACACTGTGATACCTGGATACACACTATATCGTAATGATAGAGCTGATCAAATTGGTGGAGGGGTTGCGCTCTATGTTAGAGAGGGCATTGAGTCAGAAAGGATTAAAGTTTTGCAGGGAACAAAATTTGCTGTAGAATCTCTATGGACTGAAATTCCATTTATGAAGGGGAAGGTGATGGCAGTTGGAGTATACTATCGACCGCCTGGCCAGAATGAACAAATGGATGATGAAATGCTCAAAGAAATCAAGGAAGCTAACAAAAGTCACAACAGAGTAGTAATAATGGGTGATTTCAATTACCCCGGTATCGACTGGGTCAGTGTCACAGCAGGACAAGCTAAAGAGATAAAGTTTCTAGATGGAATAAATGACTGCTTCTTGGAGCAGCTGGTTCATGAACTGACCAGAGGGGAAGCCATACTGGACCTAGTCCTTAGTGGAACGCCAGATCTGGTGCAAGAAATAAGGGTGTTGGGACCACTTGGCAATAGTGATCATAGTATGATCATGTTTGATTTAATTAGTGGAGGACATATAGTAAAGGCATCCACAGTACTACCTTTTAACTTTCAAAAGGGAGACTATGATAGAATGAGGAATATAGTTAGGAAAAAACTAAAAGGAGCGGTTCCAAAGGTTAAAGACTTACAGCAAGCTTGGGTGTTATTTAAAAATACTATCCTCGAAGCCCAGACCAGCTGTATTCCACGCATTAGGAAAAGTGGAAGAAAGTCCAAAAAACTGCCAGCATGGTTTAAAGGTGAGGTCAGAGAGGCTGTTGCTGCCAAAAAAGCAACCTTCAGGAAATGGAAAAAAGAGCCAAATGATGAAAACTGGAAACAGCACAAGCACTGGCAAGTTAAATGCAAAGCATTGATAAGGCAGGCAAAGCGGGAATTTGAGAAGAAACTTGCTACGGAAGCAAAAACACGAAATAAAGACTTTTTCAAGTACATTCGTAGCAAAAGGCCTGTGAGAGAGTCAATTGGACCATTAGATGATAGAGGGGTAAAAGGGGCAGTAAGAGGAAACAAGTAAGATACCTCGGAGTTACTCTGGACAATAAACTCAACCTCAAGCCACACATAGACAAAACAATCCAAAAAGCCTACTACAAGATGCGAATCATCAGGAGACTTCCGTACCGTCTGTCAAGCACTGATAACCCCACTACTGGACTTCTGCAATCCGATATACCTTGGACTACCGAAACAAGCCCTCAAACCACTCCAACTGGCACAAAACACTGCAGCACAAATCATATCCGGAACTGCAAGACAAGAGCACATCACACCTACCTTAAAGGACTTACACTGGCTTCCAATCGGTGCACGCATCAGATACAAAACTATCATAAACCTATTTAAGATAAAACAGCACACATCAGCCAACAGCCTGCACACCCTCATACAACCAGACACCAGCACACGTCCTAGAAGAAAACAAACACACAACCGAGTCAGCACTCCAAGTGAATACAAACACACACGCAAGGACACAACAGACAGAGCACTCTCCATGGCTGCTCCAACAATATGGAACAAACTACCGGACGACTTGAGGGCAACTACAGACCTCAAAGACTTTAGAAAACAGCTGAAAACCATGCTGTTCATAGAACACTATGGACACATCACATAACCTCAGAGAATGTATAACAGTACATGATACCGCCTAAACAATGTATGTATGGAAAATGTTTTTAGCACCACTGTATATAGCCCACCTTGTACATAGCTCAAACCAATCTAGCACACAATACAACACACACTCAACTAAATTTCACCCTCACTGCATGTATAACACACTCACTTTACCAGATTGTTTGCTGTGATACCACCTTGATTATTAAGATAAGGCGGTTTAGAAATACTGTTAAATAAGTAAATAAATAAATATAGCAGAGAGACTGAATGAATTCTTTGCTTCGGTCTTTACTGAGGAAGATGTAGGGATGTTACCCAAGACTGAAGTGGTATTTAAAGGTGATACTGCAGAGGAATTGAGAGAAATATCGCTATACCGGGAAGATATATTACAACTATTTGATAAACTGAATAGTAGCAAATCACCTGGACCAGATGGTATACATCTCAGAGTGTTGAAAGAACTGAAATATGAGATTGCAGACCTGCTATTGGTAATCTGTGAACTTTCATTAAAATCATCTGTAATACCTGAAGATTGGAGGGTCGCCAACGTAACACCAATTTTTAAAAAGGGTTCCAGGGGTGACCCAGGAAATTACAGACCGGTGAGCCTGACGTCAGTACCAGGGAAAATGGTAGAAACCATCATAAAGAACAAAATTACACAGCATGTAGATAGTCATGGCCTAATGGCTTTAGACAAGGAAGATCTTGTCTTACTAATCTGATATGTTTTTTTGAAGGTGTGCATAAACAGGTAGACAAAGGTGAGTTGGTTGATATAGTGTATCTGGACTTTCAGAAAGCTTTTGACAAAGTCCCCCATCAGAGACTTTTGGCGAAGCTAAAAAGTCATGGGATAGGAGGCAGTGTACTATTGTGGATCGGGAACTGGTTAAAAGACCTGGAAAAGGGAATAACTAGTGAGGTTATCAAATTTGCAGATGACACAAAACTGTTTAAAGTTGTTAAAACCCAAGAGGATTGTGGAAAACTGCAGGAGGATCTGGATAAATTGGAAGACTGGGCATCCAAATGGCAGATGAAATTTAATGTGGACAAGTGCAAAGTTATGCACCTAGGAAAGAACAACCCACACTATAGTTACACGATGCAAGGCTCCACATTAGAAACCACCACCCAGGAAAAAGATTTAGGAGTCATCGTGGATAACATGTTAAAACCCTCCGCCCAGTGTGCAGCGGCGGCCAAGAAAGCAAATAGAATGCTAGGTATCATAAGGAAAGGGATGGAGAATAAAACAAAGGATGTTATAATGCCTCTATATCGCTCCATGGTACGACCGCACCTTGAATATTGTGTGCAATTCTGGTCACCGTATCTTAAAAAGGACATAGCGTTATTAGAAAAAGTACAGAGAAGAGCCACCAAATTGGTGAAGGGGATGGAAGGCTACTCCTATGAAGAGAGGCAAAGAAGGTTAGGGCTCTTTAGCCTGGAGAAGAGACGGCTGAGGGGAGATATGATAGAGATCTATAAATTAATGAATGGAGTGGAACGGATAAACGTGGATCAATTGTTTACGCTATCAGAGTATAGAAAGACTAGGGGACATGTAATGAAGCTACAGGGTAAACTATTTAAGACAAATAAGAGAAAATATTTTTTCACTCAACGTGTAATCAAACTCTGGAAACTGTTACCGGAGGATGTAGTAAGGGCTGTTAGTATAGCTGGGTTTAAAAAAGGTTTGGACAAGTTCCTGGAGGAAAGGTCCATAAACCACTATTAAAAAGGGACCCAGGATATCAATGCTTGACCCAGTACAAGCATTGTGGAACCTGTGTCTTTTGGGGATATTGCTAGGTACGTATGACCTAGATTGGCCACTGTTGGAAACAGGATACTGGGCTTGATGGACCTCGGTCTGACCCAGTATGACATGTCTTATGTTCTTAAGTCAATACATTGTAGAACCACCTTTTGATGAAATTACAGCTGCAAGTCTCTTGGGGTATGTCTCTATTAGCTTAGTGCATTTAGCCACGGGAATTTTAACCCACTCCTCAAGGCAAAACTGCTCCAACTCCTTCAAGTTAGATGGATTGCGTTAGTGTACAGCAATCTTCAAGTCATGCCACAGATTCTCAATTGGATTGAGATCTGGGCTTTGAATAGGCCATTCCAAGACATTTAAATGTTTCCCTTTAAACCAGCTTTAGCAGTATGTTTAGGGTCATTGTCCTGCTGGAAGGTGAACCTTCATCGCAGTCTCAAACTCTGGCAGACTGAAACAGGTTTTCCTCAAGAATTGTCCTGTATTTAGTGCCATCCATTTTTCCTTCAATCCTGGCCAGTTTTCCTGTCCCTGCCGATGAAAAACCCCAAAGCATGATGCTGCCACCACCATGTTTCACAGTTTTTTCATACACATTCTTACCTCACTCTGGGGTGGGGAATAAAAACAGTGAGAGAAAGGAAGAATGTTTGGGAATGGGAATATCAGGAATGTGATGAGAAGAATGAGGTAAGGTCAGCGAAGGGAGAAAAAACAAGAGAGATTTAAGGATCTAGAGCAAAGAAAAGAGAGAAGAGGAAAAGAAAGAGGGGAGGTTCTGGAGTCTGAGGAGGTATGAAGAGGGACTGTATAGATTATGGGATATGTGGGTGCTGACATTTGGCTGACTGGTGACCCAGGTAGGTCTAATAAAACGTGGGGAGAGGTCCTTTTCCAAACTTCTGGCTGACTGTGAAGAGTGGGACCTTGGATGACAAGACCTGCCGTCTCCTGATGGTTTGTTCTTCGGGCAGTCCATGGTATACGCAGTATTCGTCGCCAGCATCATAATTCAAAGGGATCAGTTTTCTTCCTGTCTATCTTTTTCACGGTCCAACTTTCGCATCCAGATGACGTTATTGAAAATACCATGGCCTGGGCAAGAGAAATCTTTGTATGGAGAGAGACATGCCTGCTCTTGAGAATCTTGTCTATGTCCTTCATAACCATTCTACCAAGAGCAATAAGTTGTCTGATTTCTTGACTGCTAGTCCTTTCTTTATTGATTGTTGATCCAAGTAAGTTGAAGTTGTCAACTATTTCAATTTCTTCTCCATCAACAATGAATTTATTGATTTTGCCAGTTGTCAGGATCTTTGTCTTCTTAAGGTGCAGACCCATTTTAAGACTATGTTCCTTGATTGTGAGAAGCAAATGTTTCAGATTGTCTTCACGTTCAGTCAGTAATGTGGCATCATCAGCATAGCGAACGTTGTTGAGTCTTCCACCAATATTCACACCTCGATTGTCTTCATACAGTCCTGCTTCTCTGATGCTTTGTTCTGCATATAAATTAAAGAGGTAGGAGGAAAGTATGCAGCCTTGTCATACACCTTTGCTGATTTTAAACCATTACTTTATGTATATATTGTATTTCTAATATATTTCCTCTCAGCCGTCTCTTCTCCAAGTTGAAGAATCCTAAACTTTTAAACCTTTCCTCATAGAGGTGTCCTTCCATTTTGGTCACCCTTTTCTGTAGCTTTTCCAATTCCACTATAGCTTTTTTTGTTAGATGTGATGACCATAACTGCACGCAGTACTCAAGGTGCAGTCACATTATGGAACGATACAGATGGTTATGATATCCTTTGTTTTATTTTCCATTCCTTTCCTTATAATTCCTAGAATTCTATTAGACTTCTTGGCTGCAGCTTCACACTGAACAGAGGATTTCAACATATGATCAACAATGACACCTAGATCCTTTCCTGGATGGTGTCTCCTAATGTGGAACTTTGCATCATGTAGCTTTAGTTAGGGGTTGTTCTTTCCTAAATGCATAACTTTGCACTAGATCACATTAATTTCACCTGCCATTTGGATGCCCAGTATCCCAGTTTCTCTAAGTCCTCTTGACATTTTTCCCAATCCTTTTATGATTTAACAACTTTGAATAATTTTGTATCATCTGCAAATTTAATCACCTTGCTCACTGTTCCTATTTCCAAGTCATTTATAAATATGCTAAAAAAGCAATGGGCCTAGCAAAGATCCCTGGGGTGTTCCACTATTAACCTTTCTCTACTGAGAAAATTGACCATTTAGCCCAATTCTCTTTCTTATCTTTTAACCCGTTCTCAGTCCACAAGAGGACATTGCCTTCTATCCCATAACTTTTTAATTTCTTCAAGAGTTTCTCATAAAGGACCTTGTTAAAGGCTTTCTGAAGATCCAGATATACTATAAAGGGAATTTTAGAAAAGATGTGGACAGAGACATTACAACATCCATCTCAGGACGTGGAGAATGACCAGTATTTTGCAAATGGTTCAGCTAAATGTAGAACCCCTTGTAAAATGGCTGCAGAACTGCATGGGTATGCTTCTACACATCCAGAAGGAGCAATGATTTTAGGTGGCTACACATGGGAAAAAAGATTGTGGAATTTCTCCCCTCTTAAACATGGGAGCAGTCTCGTAAAAGTGCTGCATCAGCAAAAAGGCACACCGGTGCTGTACTATAGATCTGATCCCCCCACCCCAGGACCCCCCAGCTGCCTCCAACCAGACATATCCTCTGAAGCATCAACCAGTCCACCCTTCCACCCCTAAGCAGCAGCATCAATATGACCCTCCCCCTTCAGCAGCATTCTGAACCCCCTCCACCCATCCAAGACATCACATCAAGTCCCCTACCTCCAAAGGCCCCCCCCCCACAAAAGTTAAAAGGTCAGCCCCTCTTCCTTCCACAGGTCCCCCTCAATTATCTTAGCCTCCCTATCCCCCTCTGATGACCATCACAGACTTACTGGGAGACTGGTTCTCAGTGGGAGGAAGAGCAAGGCCCCCTTGCTCCTGATCTGCATAAGGCCCTCTTCAAATTTGCTCCGATGACCCCTAGCAGTAACCTCGGGTACTGACAGAGTATTACAAGCAATAGGGTATACTTCTTTCCAGATATCACCCCGTTTTCCCATTTCAAAAGAAGTATTTAATATTTTACTTATCTGAGGCTTTTGTTTACCTGGTGGTTTTGCCATCCATCCATACAAACCTAGTTTAAAGCCCTCTTCAAGTTAGCAAGACACACTTCAGCCCTTTTTGGATAGGAAGAGATCATCTCTGCCCAGCAACCCTTGAAAAATCATCCAAATGTCTAGGTAGGAAACCAAAATGCTTTCAGTGAAACCATCCATGCAGCCATGCATTCATCTCCAGGATGCAAGCTTCTCTGATTTGGCCTTTACCCTCATTAGGGAGGATTGAGGAGGAGAAGACCATGTGTGTACCTCTCTGCTTCACCCTCTCTCCCACATCCATGAAATCACTTGTGGTAAGATTGAAGGGATAACTAGAAGCATTATTTGTGCCAACATAGTAGATAAGTAGCTTCGGATAATAGTTAGCGGGCTTGATGAGTTTCAGCAAACTGTCTGTAATGTCTCAGATTTTGGCGTCTGACAAATAAAATAAAACAAAACAAAACAAAATCAAAGAAAATGAAAAAAACCCACAAGTGACACAGGAAACTAAACAAAATGAAAATTATTAGCCTGTACACTCCTAGAATGTAGGGGGAGTTAAAGGATAGTTGGAGGTCAAATGAAAAGTTTAAAGCAAAGACCTTTCTAAGCAAAAGAGTCAGAAAGGTCATCAGCATGGAAACTGAAGTCCCAAAGAAAGAGAAAGGGGAAGATGTTTCAAGAAAGAAGGAAAGCCTGGAGTCCGTTGAAAAGGAAGAGAGGCCTATCAGGTGGTTGATAAATGATAGCTATACAGAGAGTGGTAAAGGGAATGGACAGCTGGGTGAACCTCAAAGAAAGAAAAGGAGTGAAATTAGGATGGGAACTAGAAAGAAGAGTATGAAACCTATAGGAAGGGGAGAGAAGTAGCCTGACACCACCATCACCACCATGGCCAAATGGGTGAGTTGTATAGAAGATAAGGTAACCTGCATGTAAGAGGGCAGCAACTGAAGCAATGTCTTCAAGGGAAAGCCAAGTCTCAGTTAAAGCAAGAAGATGAAGAATATGAGAAAGAATGAGGTCAAGCTTGTTGAAAATAGAGTGGATATTCTACAGGGAGCATAGAAAAGGAAGAGAGAATGGAGCAAGTAGGAGGGTAGGATTAAGATCGGATGGGGGCGGGACAAAATGGCATCATAGAGGAATGTTGCATATTGCTCGCTGGCCTTTGTTAACAAGCTATATTGTGTTATCTATGGGTAAGAAGAAAGGAAGGATTAGAAAGGCTCCACTAGCTGCTCCAAGAGGTCCTTCAAGCCATGATCCTGGAGTTTCTTTTACATACATTGCTGATTTCACTTGTACATTGTAGCAGAGGAAGCAGAAAGTTTCTCCATACTGGATAGTGAGATTTCTCTTAGTCTGTTGATAGATCCGGTTAGAGCTGCTGAGAATGTCGAGCGGTATTGGCAGTCAATTTGGCATTTCGAGTTTGCTTGGGACCCCTTGAAAAAGCGCTATGCGAAACGCTTAGTCGACAGGATTGTTGGCGTCAGGGTGTTCAGTTTGAAGCCTTGGATACTTGAATGTGTTATGGAGACTGCTTCAGCTAAGTTTTGGGATGACATGCTTTAGAGGAGAGCACTGTTAACTTTAAAAATACTGTATTACATTTTGAACACGTTCAAAATTGATAAATGTAAAAACATCTTTACAAATGTTTATATAGGAGGTTTTTTGGCTGTTGATGTGATGGATGCTGGTATAGATATGTTTTGCTACACCTGCCTGATCCGTGTATTCTGAAGCCTTTTTCTTCTCTTGTTAATACCTGCGATAGGGCTGTTTATTGATACTGGATGTTGATACCTAGCCTAATCTTTTGTTTTTTTGAACCTTGGTAATAGATCCTTGGCTTTGCTGCATGGTGTGTTATCCCTCCCTGCACTGTTCAGTCTTTCTAAGGACTCCTGTGCTGAGATTCTGATGCAGGCTGATGGTGGAATGCAGGAGATGAATGATGTGTCTGGGGACATCGTTTACATTGCAGCAGAGTGATATATCAGTGGAAGGAGTATCGAGTGATGTTGTGACATTAGCCCAAGAGATGATGAATGAAGAGGATGTTTTTAAAGGAGGAATAGTTTCAAAAGCATCTTTGCAGGTTCAGCAGCTTGTGTCAGTTCTTACTGATAAACTAATTACGCGTAAGGCAAATAAGTTTGGACATACTGTATATTCCAAGACGCAAGTAAGGGAAAATGATTATCAGTTCTTGGCCTTGAGAGTCAGAGCTTTGGAGGAGAATGCTACTAAGCGGACATCTTCCCAGGGGCATTTGGCCCAGGATAAAGGGATAATGGCTATAGGGTTGCCAACTTTATGAAAGAGAAAAACCCGCCATCTGTGGCTAGTCATACTCTGCCCATACCACCCCTCTCCTGCCTCCCCCCCCCACCCCACCGTGCCCTCTGCTCTACCCATAAAAAAGAATTGTAAAGAGGGCAACAGTACAGGTTTTACTGTCTGCAGCCTATATCAATAGCAGGAAGGTACAAGAAGTTGAACTCTTCAGCATATATTCAGCCACAGTCCCCTTCTCAGGCCCCTCCAACATGGAAATGCTCTCCCATATGGCATTACATCTAAAAATATTCTGCATCCACCGAACCCTGGCCCCTTCCCCAACAATCTGTGCAGAGCAGAGCTAGAACCTTCCTCATAAAACTCACCATATGAGAAAATATCCCTCTCAATATCAAGCATATTATGAATTAATCAAGGCCATCCTCAGAGCTGATTCAAAGTGTTGGTACCTTTTCTTAACCCATATGTCCTTCCTGGCTGTCAGAATTTATTATTTGGCTTTGAATGCCTTACTCTCTGCTGACTCCCAGAAGCAATTGTCTATTTTGTCTGATGGTCGGGCCGGTCCTGGAATTAATACAAAAATGTCATTTGGGATCAAGAGCAAATCTACCATGCCAGTACTAACTTCCAAACTCACATAAGGACCCTACCTAGGAAAAATGCAGCATCATAAATAACGGACCCTAAAACATCAATAAAAGTATTAGGAAAACTGAACAGGCCAGATTACTACATATTCTAAAAACAGAAATTCCATGCTAACAGAATACCCAGACATGGTCATGCACACATAAACATATTACAGATAGGCCTTCATCAATAAGTGACTACAAAGTGAAAATAGAAATATGTGAACAAAAATTAAACTAAAACCTCAGAAAGTCAGATGCTGCATGCAGTGCAATACCAGAGAATAAGAAAGAAATGCATTTTCCCCTATATGGTACAAAACAAGACAGCAGATGTCAGGATTGGCTTTAGGAGAAGCAACCAGGGCAATTGCCCTGGACCTACAGTACAGAGAGGGCCTTAGACCTGTCTGAAACTGAAAAAGATACATCTTGTTAGCGAGCTTTAGAGTCCCTTCTCAGTTTTTTGTCTTGGGCTAGGCCCCAGCCATGTCCAATACCAATCTTGACTCCTGGCAGATGTACTTTCCAAAAACCAACATTTTGCAGTTACAAAATAGAAAATAAAATTATTTCTATTGTCCACCATCTTCTCTCTCTGTGCCCCTTCCCCCATCTCCCCTCTTTGTCCCTTCTTTCTTCCCCATGTCCAACATCCCCCCTATGTACCTATCCCCCATGCCCAGTCTCTCCATATGTGTATCTCTACCATCCATGTCCTGCATCTCTTCTGTCCCTATCTCCCCCTGCCCAGCATCCCCTATCCTCCTATGTCCAGCATCTCCCCTTGTGTATTCCTACCTCCCATGTCTAGCATCCCCCCCTGTCTAGCATCCCCCCATGTCCAACATCACTCCTCTACCTTCTTACCCCACCTGTCCTCTCTTTCGGAAACAACCTCACCCTTGTTTCTGTCGTGATAGACAATGAGTAGTAGAGTCTTGAAGTTTGCAGTGATTTAAAGGAGGAAATACAATTGGAGAGAATCAGTATCAGGAAGAAAAAGCATAGCAGAGCCATAGTAAATAGAAAGAGAAGAGAAAGCATAGTTACTCACCTGTAACAGGTGATCTCCGGGAACAGCAGGAATTTAGTCCTCACATATGGGTATCGTCGGTACCGAGGGAGCCTGCGCGGAAACACTCCCCACCGTCCAATTGGAAAGCTTTTGGGAGCATCCCACGGTGCCTGCGTGCTGCCTTCCCGCCTTTCCCAACTGCCTCTCTCCAGATGAATTTTAAAGCTGAGACAAAGAGAGAGAGAGGGAAAGGGAAAGAGATAGATACAGAGATACAACTCCTAGGGGAGGTGGGTGGGTTGTGAGGACTAAATTCCTGCTGATCCCGGAGATCACCTGTTACAGGTGAGTAACTATGCTATCTCCAAGTACAAACAGGAATGTAGTCATCACATATGGGGATTCCCTAGCTTTAGATGCCAGGGAGAGACCCCAGAAGTTGTGCGTCCCTGAGAAGGGCTCCACTTCCCCCCATGGATCTCTGGTATCCTACCAGGGATGGTGGGTAGGAGTTGATTAGGTATGGAACAGGTGTTGGAGAACAGCCTGACCAAACAAGGCATCCCGGCGTGAGTCCTTGTCCAAGCTGTGAAGGTATGAACCGAGGCCCAGGTGGCTGCTCAACAGATGTCATCGATAGACACAGAGTGAAGATGAGCCATTGAAGTTGCCATGGCTCTCACATTGTGAGCTGTGACATGGCCCTCCAGAGGAAGATTCTTACTCTGATAGGCAAAGGATATACACTGAGCAATCCAGTTAGATAGTGTTCTCTTGGAGACTGGAAGTCCCAAATGAGAAGGATCAAAAGCAACAAAGAGTTGAGAGGACTTTCTATGTTGCTGTGTTCTTTGTAAGTAAAAGGCTAAAGCTCTTTTACAGTCCAAAGTATGAAGGTTCCTTTCTGCATTTGATGCATGAGGCCTTGGAAAGAACACAGGTAGGTAGACCGCTTGGTTTAGATGAAAAGGCGAGACCACCTTTGGCATAAAGCGTGGATGAGTCCTAAGGACTACCTTCTCATGATGGAACCTTGTATAAGGTGGATCAGCTACTAGTGCTTGCAACTCACTGATGCGACGTGCTGATGTGATTGCAATGAGAAAGATAACCTTCCAAGAAAGGAATTTCAAGGAGATAGTAGCTAAGGGTTCGAAAGGTGGCTTCATGAGCTGACCAAGAACCAAATTTAAGTCCCATGCCACAGGTGGTGGCTTTATGGGAGGCTTAGTTAGCAGAAGGCCTCTCATAAATCTTGCTATAAGAGAATGGGAGGAGATACGTTATCCATTTAGGGGCTTGAAGGAAGCTGCAATAGCACGCAAATGGACCCTCACTGAGCTAGTCTTAAGTCCTGCGTTGGATAAATGAAGGAGATACTCCAGTAATGATTCCAGAGGTATGGCAATGGGGTTAAGACCCTTCTGCGAACACCATATGGTAAACCTTTTCCACTTGAAAGCATAAGAGCATCTTGTGGAGGGCTTCCTGGAAGCATAAAGGATATCCTTTATTTGCTGAGGGAGGTTAAGATCATGGAGATCTAGGCCTTCAGCAACCAAGCCCTGAGATGCAGAGACTGGGGATTGGGATGCCATAACATTCCGTCCTCCTGAGATAGGAGATCTGGAGCAAACCCTAACTCCAGGGAGGAAACTTGAGAGAGATGTAGAAGCAGAGGGTACCACACTTGCCGTGGCCAATGTGGAGCTATGAGAATCATACGGCCTCTGTCTCTCTGAAGCTTGAACAGGGTTTTGGGAATTAGGGGAATGGGTGGAAAGGCATACAGGAAGTCTTAACCCCAGTAAAGGAGGAAAGCATCCCTGGCCTGAGCCCCCTGAGCCAGGGTTCTGGAACAGAACCGGGGAAGTTTGGCATTCCACGGACTTGCAAAGAGGTCTATGTCCGGGGTTCCCCAAATTCAAAAAATCTTGGCTACGTGGTCTGCATGCAGAGACCACTCGTGTGGAAGCAGAACTCGACTGAGTTTGTCTGCCCAAGAGTTTTGTATGCCTGGAAGATACACTGCCAGGAGATGAATCTGATGCTCTCTGGCAAGGGCCCATAGTCGCAAAGCTTCGTTGCAAAGTGACAGAGAGCCTGTTCCCCCCTGCTTGTTCACGTAGAACATGGCTACTTGATTGTCTGTATGAATGAGGACTGTCTTGTAGCTGAGCAGGGTGTGGAACACTCGAAGAGCAAGGAAGATTGCTCTGAGCTCCAAGAGATTGATATGTAAATGAGTCTCCTGTGGAGACCAGGTGCCTTGGGTGGAGAGGTCTTGCAGATGAGCTCCCCAACCCATCGGAGAAGCATCTGTTGTGAGAGTTGCCTGGGGTAAGGGCTGTTGAAAAGGGGACCCCAGCGACAGGTTTTGAGTGGACTTCCACCACTGGAGGGACAAAATAAGGCGACTTGTGTTTGCTATTTTGTCTGACAGGCATCCTGATGCCTGGGTCCATTGAGTGGATAAAGTCCACTGGGCTGCCCTCATGTGGAGGCGAGCATAGGGAACCACATGCACGGTAGATGCCATGTGGCCTAGTAGTTGTAGCATTTCTCGGGCAGTGAGATGAGGCTTTAGCACTGCTTGAGAAGCTAACTGCACCATACGAAGGCAACGGGCCTGAGGGAGATAGGCCCTTGCCTTTCTGGTATCCAGCAAAGCTCCTATGAACTCTAAAGACTAAGTGGGAGTTAGACTGGATTTTGGGATGTTTATCACCAGACCCAAATACTGGAGGATACGCATTGTGCAGGATAGAGAAGTCCTGGCCTCTGACTCTGTTGGGGCTCGAATGAACCAGTCATCTAAGTAGGGGAAGACAAATATCCCTAGAGTGTGGAGAAATGCTGCCACCACAGCCATGCATTTCGTGAACACCCTTGGTGCTGAGGCCACGCCAAAAGGAAGCACCCTGTATTGGTAGTGCTTTCCTTGAAAAATGAACCGAAGGAATCTTCGGTGAGTTGGATGGATGAGGACATGGGTGTACGCATCCTTGAGATCTAGAGAACAAAGATAATCCTGACTCTGAAGGTATGGCAGCAGAGTTCCAAGAGAAATCATCTTGAATTTCTCTTTGACAAGGAATTTGTTCAATTCTCTGAGGTCCAAGATAGGCCTGTATCCCCCTGTTTTCTTTGGGATAATGAAATAGGGGGAGTAAGCATAGTGACCTCCTGACCTAACAGGTTGATGAAAGGGGTCAGAGAATTGAACTGTGGGAGGGGGCATGCTGGAAAAATGAAGCTTGTACCCCTCTTTTATGATGGAGAGTGTCCAATGCTCTGCTGTTACCTGCCCCCATCTGGGGGCAAAGTGACATAACCTTCCTGGAATGGTGGAAGGCTCTGGTCCAATGAGAGCCAGGAAGGCTAGGTTCTCTATCTAAAAGTCAAAGGCCTTGTGGAGGCTGAGACTGCTGGGACAGCTGAGGCTTAGCAGTCTTTGGTTTTCTTTGTTTGGGTGGTTGCTGACCTTTCCTGACAAGCTGACCTGCAGAACGTCCCTGCTGAGAATAAGCAGGATAATATCTTTTCTTTTTAGAAAATAATGGTTTCTTGAAAGATTTCTTTCTAGCAGGATCAGCTGTTGACTTGGATAACCTATCCAAGGTGGATTTGTCAGCATTCAACTCATTGGCCTTTTCCTGCTAATCTTTACCAAACAGGTTCTCACCAGTACAAGGGATATTTCCTAGTTTGTCTTGTACCCAGAGCTCCAGATCAGATGCCTGGAGCCAAGCAATTCTACGTGCACCTATGGCAATGGCAGAGGTTCTGCTTATGAACTCAAAACAGTCTAAAGCTGCACAGTTGACAAATTTAGAAACATCTTGGGCATGTTTGACCAATATGAGAAAATCCTGTCTTCTATCCTCAGGAAGAAGAGGACTCAAAGCCTCTAAATCACCTGTGACTTCCTTCAGGAACATTCCCATGTATAGACTATAGGAACTGATTCTGGCAGAAAGCATGGAAGCTTGGAAGACACGACGTCCAAAAGCATCCAAAGTTCTGCACTCACGTCCTGGAGGATTAGAGGCATGCCTTTTTGCACTCTTGATCCTTCTCATAGCTGATTCCACTACAATAGAGTGGTGAGGAAGCTGAGTTTTTTGGAAACCAGGACAAGGAGGGACTCAATACAGAGTATCCAGTCTACGAGAATGCGGGGAGGTGGTAAGGGGTGTCTCCCACATTCTTAACATGAGATCATGTAAGATCTCATGGATGGGCAAGGTAGCTGCCTCCTTAGGAGTTTTAGAATATTGTAAAATTTCCAACTCCTTTGCTCTGGGCTCTGTTTCAGGGGCCAAAGTAATGGATAGACCCCGAACTACCTCCCTGATAAAATCCTGAAAGGAAATATCCTCTGGAGGAGACATCCTGCGCTTAGGAGAGGAGGGCTCCTCTGGGAGAAGCATTCCTGCATTGACAGAACTATCATAATCCTCAGATTCTTCTGAGGACTCGAAATACTGCCTCTCCAGATGCTCTTGAAGAGCCCGATACCCATACCGACCGAAGTCAGTACTGGGAGTAATCGGTACCGGAGTATCGGTACTGGAAGGCATCAGATGACTGGGTGCCGGCAATGCGGACACTGATGTCGATGCTATCGGTACCGGTACCGATACCGGTGCTGGAGTTGGTGCCGGTACCGGTTGAAATGTCTGACACGGTTCCAAGGGTGTCGATGCCGCAAGGAGAGCCGCCAGACTGCGCTCAATAGCCAGGACTCTCTGATCTATTGACGCCGCCGATGCCTGGATGTTGGTACCGGAGAAGATCGCCGGTACCCCAGAGCATGGCACCAGTAGTTCTGCTGAGGTTGAGGCCTCGAGAACTTCCTGGAGCCCCGATAATGCTTTGGAAGCCGAAGCCTCCCGCCGGGACAATTTTGCCGGTGCAGAATCCTCAAGGGCAACGCCAGAGGCATCTCGATGCTTAGAAGGAGATCTACCCTTTGAGGACCGGCTAGACTTGTGTTTAGTTACCTGAGATCCACGGGAGGAAGACGAAGCCCTGGAAGACGTCAATGCCACCGAAGCTGCATCAGAGGGAAACAGAGTACTGAGCTTGGCAGCTCTGTTCTGTCTACCTCTCTTGGACATCATGGCACAGGCCATACATTCCGAGATGGAATGGTCAGGACCTAAACATTTCAGACACCACTCATGGGTGTCGGTGACAGAGATGGTACTGCCACACTTGGTGCACTTTTTAAAACCAGAAGAGGGTTTTTCCATTGTGGAAAAAATCTTGGGCCTAAGGCCCAAAATGGCACGTGCACCTGGAAAAAATGGAAAAAGTACTAAGAAATTTTTTTTTTTTTTAAAGAAAAGAAAGAAAGAAAAACCGGCAGTACCGGTAAAGCGTCGAGGAAGGCAGACGTGACCACAAAAAAGAAGGAAAATTTTCTGCGGTGACAGGAACATGACCTGCTGGCTCTGCGGAAAACGAAGAACAGGAGAGAGGCAGTTGGGAAAGGTGGGAAGGCAGCACGCAGGTGCTGTGGGATGCTCCCAAAAGCTTTCTAATTGGACGCTGGGGAGCATTCCCGCGCAGGCTCCATCGGTACCGACGATACCCATATGTGATGACTACATTCCTGCTTGTTCCTGGAGATAAATATTTACCTGAGGTGATGATATGGAGTGTACCTTCTGGCAATTCGCTGGACATAGCTGGGGTATCAACAGCAGAAGCCCAAGTGAGTTGTGGTGGACCTGGAATTCACCACAGAGAAAACTGAGGAGTATGCAGGTGGGCTGCAATCTCTCCAGCACCTGGAAAGTGACTAGATGGAGCACTGTATATCAGCAGCGGAAGCAAAGATGGTCATGGTAAGACAGAGTCATTACAGATGAAGAGGGGAGGAGTATGCAGATGGCCAGCAACCTTTAGAGCACCTTAAGTTGCACCATATTCTCTCAGTAAACCTGCTTTCTTAATCAGGGAAGCAGGCACAGGGTGTAGAAAGACTCCAGCAAAGATGTGCAGGAATCTCAGAGGATCAGGTAAGACAGAGTTTGATTTAGAACCAGAAAGGGATTTTTCTTCTAGTTCAAACTGTTTCATCTTCACAGCGTCTTGAAAAAAGATCTGGCTGTTCTTTCACTCTAGGCCACGCAAAGCTTTGCTGGATCCCTATCTTGTGTTTCAAAGGTATATATTTTCCCTGACAGGTATTTAAATGTCAGAGATCCCTGCACTTGGTGCCAGTGTGACTTTTTAATATGCATACCAACACAGAAAGCCAAGAGCAAACAGCATGCAACCGCGCATTCACACTCTACGCCCTCACAATTTGGAACTCTTTACCACCAGAACTAAGAGGATGCTTGGACCAAATAGACTTTTGGAAAAGATTGACAACCTATCTATTTCTGAAACACTTTAGCACCTCCATACCTCCCGAATCATAAAATGGCTACAACGCAGAACAACCAACTGCTTAAAGACATAGCTAGCTTGCTCTGGAACATGACAATGTAAAAGTTTATCTGAACTGTAATGTATCTCTAAATGTACATAAGTTAAGTTATATCACATTTCTCCTACTGCCCTATTTATTTTTATTTTTATTTATCTACATTTCTTTTATACCGCGCTATTCAACATCAGTGCGGTTTACATAGAACATAAAACATACACGTTGCATATAATGAAACAGTGTTTACAGGTAACAGGAAATAGAACTTGGATAACTTGGGGTAACTATTTACATCAGATTTTCATATTGTACAAGCTAAACTAATAAGTGTTTTCTAGCGGAGGTTTTGTCATGATATCTATATTAGACTGTAGGTGACGTTACTGTATCATCATCTATCTTGTGCTGAAGGAATAGGTAGTGTTTCACTGCCTTCCTAAATTGGGCCAAGTCAGTGATTGCTCGTATGTTGGGTGGGAGAGAATTCCAGCTTCTCGGTGCACATAGTTTGAAAGCTCTGTTAGCTGTAGCGTTGAGTGCAGTGGGTTAATTCTATTGGGATAACTAATGAGTTTATCGCTGTTGTTCTCCTGGACCTGTTGGATGGTGTGGTATGAATGAGTTCTGCTAGTGATGTAGAGGCTAGACCAGGGATGGGCAAACTACGGCCCGCGGGCCGTATACGGCCCGGCGGACCTTTTAATCCGGCCCCTCCCAACATTCATAAGCCTTTATGGACGGCATGGTAGTGGCTGGGCTGGCCAGCAGCTAGTGGGGGGGCGGGGCCGTGGGCGGAGTACGGATTGAGCCGTACGGGCTGGCGCAGGCAGGGAGTTGACGTCACGTCAGATGACGTCAACTGCCTTTCCGCGCGCCTGGAAGAGAGGTCTCACGAAGCATAAGAGCAAAAGTCCATGTGAAAAAAGTGGCAGAGCAGCAGTAAATGTGTCCTGTTCAGCCTTTCATCAATGCAGCTCCCCCTCCAGAGGTAAGAGACCTCGGGATCCCTCAGGGGAAGGGCCCTCCTTGTAAATGGGATGCATGCATGCGCGAGTCCCTCCTCCAAGCTCTACAGAGACCCACGCTCCAAGAGTGCATCAAGTGCTGATTTTTTTGTGGGGTTTTTTTTTTTTTTTTTTGCAACTAATGAAAAAGTTCATGAGGGAGCATTCTGAACAACTCCTGGTCACTTGGGAGGATCTGGATATCCCACTTCCTGACGCTTCGGCACGCAATAACTGCAGATTCATGTGAGGTGATTCAGAATCTTAAATCTCGCTCATATCTTGCCCACCCCATCTTTTCGGATGAAGCGGGTGGGACAGCCCCCACTTTGGCTACCACGCTTCAGAAACCAATACATTGCATAAGAAATACATTGCATAAAAGTTTTGTAAAATAACTCTTTTTATGCTTTTCTACCTTAAATTAATCTAAACATTTAATGTTACAAATTTAAATTTAATTTATATTAATTCACACATACACACCGTCCATCTACTCTTGGTCCGGCCCCCGGGTCCAATATATGAACCCATTGCGGCCCTCGAGTCAAAATGTTTGCCCACCCCTGGGCTAGACCATTGATTGACTTGAAAGTAAGCAGCAGAATTTTGAACGATAGTCTGGACTGAATGGGGAGCCAGTGAAGATGTTTTAGGATGGGTGTGATATGATTCCTCTTAGGCGATCCGATTAGAACTCTCGCTGCAGAATTCATTGCAAGCTGTAGAGGGTTTAAAGTAGACAGAGGGAGACCATGCAGGATTGAATTTGCGTAGCCAAAATGAGGCATGATAAGTGCCTGATAGATAGTTCAGAAGTCGCTTGGATCGAGTAGGAAACGAAGATGCCTGAGGGTACAGATCTTGTGGTATATCGCTCTGACTACATTGCTTATGTGGAGTTTCATGTCAAGGCGCTGGTCCAAAGTGACTCCGAGGTACCTGATCGAGGATTTAGTCTGGAGTTCTGCTTCCTTGACTTTTATATGTGTTGGTATTTTGAAATTTGAATTCCTCGTGATGAAAAGCACCTCCGTTTTCTTGTGCTGAATTCTAAGGTTTTGTGATTGAAGTCAATTGGATACTGAGTCAAAGCATTCTGTAATTGGTGAAAGGTCTGGGTTTTCTGTTGAGAAGGGCATGTAAAGTAGGACGTCATCCGCGTATACCAGGCAGTTTACTCCAAAAGAGCGAATGAGATTACAGATAGGTTGCATGTAGATATTAAACATCAGGGCGGAGAGGGATGATCCCTGTGGGACTCCTTGCTTTTGGTGGAAAGGTTTAGAAGTTGAGGCCCCTGAACGTACATGTTGCCATCTGTTTGTGAGATAAGATTCACACCAGGTTATCGCCGTTTCTGAAATACCCTTCTCCCTGAGGCACACCAGTAGAAGCTCGTGACATACTGAGTCAAAAGCAGCTGCTATGTCAAGGAATATAAGGACAAAGCCCTGACGGATGTTATCAATTCCTGTGGATATGTTATTTATAAGTGTGGTGAGGAGGGTATCTATGTATCTATTCATTATGTTTAGTTTTAATATACAACACTGTGCATCCCCACACACTGCAAGTTTTTGATTCTATGTAAACCTCTTTGAATTGTAGAAAGGCAGAATAAAAATAGGTTTAAATAAATAAATCAATACATAAAATAAAATAAATAAATTATTGCCTTCATCGATGCTACAGTTGAAAGTACATGCAGGAGCTTTATCATGCTGTATATAATGAAATAGTTAAAAATCAAGATGTTCTCTGTTTTGTAAAAAGCCAGCCCAGACCCGCTCCCTTAACCAAAGGGTTGTGCTGGGGATATATTTATATGTTCTTAGATTCTGAGAATCTTGTGAGTATTTTTACCTTGATGTTTGTGAAATCCTTTTGCTTGAAAAATATGAGTGAATCTATAAAAGAAGGCTTCAAACCATGTTACCAGATGTAGCAGCATCTTAATTAAATGATGCTGATACGGTGTTCCTCTGGTTTTGGGCTGAGTCCAGGAGTCCAGTTGTAATTGAATCCTTGTTGTAAGTAACAGGCAGGTGTTTTGTATTACTTTTGCCTGGGAGCCCAGACTGTCTATGTTAGCCCAAAGCTTATTTAATTGTGCGATAAATACGGTTTTGACTTCAACAACTCTTGCTTGCCTTGCTCTGAAAATGTAGGTCAGCTGACTCCCCTACAAGGTACTTAAGTTATCTGCCAATATTCTGTTGAACCTAAGTCCCTAAAAATATTGGTCGCTATCTCATTATGGCCAGAAAAGAACAGCAATAGATTGATTTATAATTTGGAAGGGATATAGCTTATGCCTTTTTTTAATAATATCACAAGGTGAGTTATGGTTAAGTACAATAGGTCTATTCCTGTACTCAGAAGGCTTCAAATCTAAGGGGCTGATAATCAGAACCCTTAGCCAGTTGGCCAATGGGAGGCCGTCCAGATATGGATTCTGAACACATTATTGAATGGCACTATCTGGGTAGTGCCACTGAATAGCTCCACGGACTGCCTCGGCACTATGCAGTCGGTGCAGGGGTGGTCCGGGGGTAGAGCGAGTTGTGTCGGCGCTGTCTGGATAAGTTCTGCCACTTATCTGGTCAGAGTGATATTCAGTCAGCACCTATACGAACAATCAGGCAGCATGAGAGCAGGCCTAAGATGCAATCCGGATAAGTGCCGGCTGAATATCGCGCTAATGTATGTGCATCCCGCCATACTCTAGTCCCTAGTTCTGCAGTGTTTTTTTCATCTTGATTAGATTGCAGGGACTGTGATGAGCAGGGACTGTGTCTTACATCTATATGTACAACACTGCGTACACCTTGATTAATAGTAGTAGTAGTAACAGGATAAGGGCCGGCACTTATCTGGATATCTCAGCTTAGCCCAGATACTCAGTGGCAGCTTCTATCTGGACACTACTGCTGAATATCCCCCCAATATTTAAGTGTTGCAGCTGACCACTGTGGCATTTGAATATTGGGCCCTAAGTTTGTATCTGAAGCAACAGACGGTTAAGTGACTTGCCCAAGATCACACGGAGCAACAAGTGGGATTTGAACACTAGTTTCCCTGGATCTCAGCCCACAGGTCTAACCACAATGTATCTGGTTATTGAAGAAGTAGATCATTTTCGCCTGAATCTTTTCGGAATTTGTATACCAATCCTAATGACAAAAGTGGCATAGAAAATAATTTCAGTTAGAGAAAGTCAAAGATGTATTTGAAAAGCGAATGTTATACGTGAAGAGACATCTAGTTGCACAGCAGTTAAACCAAGGAAATAAGTGAAAACCGTATTTATGTTCTGATTTTCTAGCTATTTTCAAATTTGACCCTATTAAAAATGTCCTCTCCCTTATCATATCAAGGTCAATTACAATAGGGTAGGCACCAGGACGATGCACCATCTCCCTTCCATCCCCAGGTTTGGATCAATCATTTTTGCTGATGTTATTGTCTCCTCAAATGAATGGATTGAACTATTGCTATAGTGCTTTCAGATCTGGTTGAATGGTGCTGAAAGGTAACAATAACCACGATAGAATTAGATCTATATCTCTTATGTGCAGTCAACATGTTTGAGTTTTGAAAATATTGGAAATTGCATGGCCCTGATTGGACAAGTCTAATAGAGAATATCTTTTTTGCTAATGTAATGGTACAGAATATTATGTGAGAAGGTCCTTGAGGCCCTGAAGATTTCTACTGCACTGATTGCTGTATGTGATCATACATTTAACCACAAATGCATGAAACCAATGCAAGGACTACCTGATAGCAATGGCCCACTGTGCTTCTTCCTTCATTATCTTCATCTTCAACAGCAAGGCCATACTCACCAGACCACAGAATATTAGTCACTAGCTGGCTGCTCTATGAGTAACTGGATTTAAACAGAAATGCACGAGTCAACACCTTGGAAAATCTCAAATAAGCAGAAGATCAGCCCTCATGGTCTTTCTCCAGTCTTCATCATTTTCAATATGAAGCAAATATTAGATTTGCCCTCAGCGACAGAAGATTTATACACAACCTCTGTCGCAGCTGGGATTTATGCAGATAAAAACTTTAATCTGTTCATTACTGCTCGGATTTTAAAATTAGTTTTAGATAAGGAAATGGAAATCTTAAATGTCCTGGCCTTATCCATAATCCCACCTATTTCTGTCTCCACTTTTCTTACATAGATTGTTTTTGTGTATAGAGCTGCAGAAAGTAAGAATTGACTATGATAATGATATATTGCACCATCGCTCATGCAGACCACACATCAATGTACTAGAATTCTTTATTATCCAGTATGTGCTGTTATAGCAGTGAGGCCAACAGAAAAATGAAACTAGAAAACTCAAAGGAAGAGAAACCAATTTGAACTCTCTCAGACACAAAGGTCCTCTACGTTCCCTGTGCTACTAACATTTTTTAAGTACAGTGCTGTGCATGTAGCAACTCCAGAATCAGGTAGATAGCTAAAACAGGGCTAGATTTATTAAAAGGCACTACACTGTGCACTAACATGGATTAACCTGCATTATTTACTGCAGGTCCTATTTTATGGCCTGGGACCTATTTACTAATACTAAGCATTGACTGCATTAGTGTGTGGAAAAAAACAAATATGCTTTAGCAAATCTGCCCAGAATTATTAGTTATGCTCCTAGCAAAATTTATTTTTTCCTTTTACCGTCAGCACAGTGAAAGACAGCAAAGTATTTTTAAGTCTTTCCTGGGAACGTGCAGTTTAGAGCACATTCCATTCATTAGTGTGTCTTAAAATTTTAGTTCATGCTAAATTGATTGAACGCACACTGACATATGAATTAACACATTAAGGGGGATGTTTACTAAAAACCGGAAATGTGCGCGCCGCAAACTAGCGCACGGAAACGCGGCACTGAAACGCTAATAAACGCGTTTAAACGCCCCGCACACGTGCGTGTCACCCCCGCAAAGGTGCGCGGCACACTAACGGGCCCCGTACAAGTGCGGGCCCGCAAAAGTCCGATAGAGGCGTGGAACGGCTAAAGGAGGGCGGAGGAAGGCTCCGGAGGGGCAGAGGGACGGGGTCAATGGGTGGAGAGTGGGAGGGGAGAGGCTCCCCGCACAGTATCGGGCCCGAATTTGCATGAGGGAGGAGTAGCCTAGTGGTTGGGGCAAGGTACTTCAGGCCGGAAGGTCGGGGGTTCAAATCCCACTAGAGGACAGCAACCTTGGGCCGGAAGGACTGGGGTTTCTAGTCCCACAGATGCTCCTTGTGGTCTTGGGCAAGCCACTTAACCCTCCATTGCCCATGTTCCCTGTAAGTATTAGTGTATGTCTCTCATATCCCTGCGTGTTAGATGTATCCCCCAATTGTGTTGTGACCGCTTTGATTGAAGGATAAGGCGGTATACAAAACTGTCTAAATAAATAAAATGTAAAAACTACCGCGAGGGAAACACTCGCGGTAGAAAGCATTTAAAGGGAAGAGAAACCATTTCCGTCAGCAATGTACAGGAAAACCGGGGAAACCAGCAAAACGTGAGCAGTGTGATACATGTGCACAGCACAAAAGTGCAAATAAAAATAGAAAATGACCACAACAGAACTATTAAAAATAGTAATTCAGCTGGGGAACAGTTATAGTGATGGGCAAATACAGAAAACACACCCAGCAAAGCTCCAGAAAAAAAGAAATGAATTTTGGAAGGGTTTACGGAGCGGAGACTCTTCCAAAAAACATTTCCTTTTGTGGAGCTTTCCTGGGAGTGTTTGCTATGGTTGCCCATTAATATCACTGTTGCCCAGCGTGGTGATATTTTGTCCCCCATTTCCCGTGGTCATTTCCGGGGTTTATGTGCACGTTTGTCACCAGACAGGGTGCATATGCCCACAGTAAATTTGCGTAGAGCAGGGTTTGTGACTCCATCCTGCCAGGCTTACTACCTCCAGGGGCTGCACTGTCTATGTGGCCATAGTGTGGTGCAGCAGACAGAGTCAGTACCTCTAGGACCAGAGGTTCAAAGCCCAGCTGGGGCACTTGCCAGCCCAGTCCCTATATTTTACCCACCACTAAACACAGATAGCGCAGACACCCCTGTATTGCAGGGGACATAAGCATGGGGAAAACACCCATATTTTACCCAACAACGCACACACACCACAACAATGGGCATTACCCACAGCCAAGTACCCCAAATGCAGTCCCGTACTGCCACATTCCAATCAGGTCACCTGCTTTTTATGGGAGAAGCTCATGCCAGCATGTTGGCGGACGAGTACATGTGGTGCAGGGGGCAGTGGCTGCTAGCGACAGAAGACAGAGGCCTAGCCATGTGCAGGCTGGCACAGTCCACAGCAACAGACAGGCCCTGCCGGATCCACAGTCATGGACTATCCAGGGAATTCAGCCAAGCTGTGGCTACACGGTGGTGCAGTGCACACAGACAGTGCATGCAAGAACAGAAGGTCACAGGTTTAAAGACCAGCTGGGGCTACCGGCAATACTGCCCACATATTTTCCCCACAAATAAACAGTGACAGTAAGGACACACCTTTCGTGACGAGGACATATGCAATGGTAATACATCTATCTTTTACCCCACTGAGCACAGACACCATGAACAGGGGCAGAACCTACAGCAGAATCCCCCAAATGCAGTCCTGGTGGGCCACACACCAGTCAGGTTCCATGCTGCCACTCATACAAATGCCTGTGCTGTATATCTATGCACCACCCCCATGGCATGTAGATGTAGCTCATGCATATTCATGAGGGACAGCAGGAAGACCCGAACAGTGTGATACAAAACTGGGCTGGAGTGGGGAAGCGCTGCCGTAAAGCAGCAGCCAACAGGGGCAGACACACCCACACCCACACCCACAGGCCCCATTGGCCAATGTCTCCTGTAGAGGCAGAACATTGGACCCTGCGTGCATCTCCCAATACCAGCACCTGCATACCTTAGCAATGTCACCCTACACCTGAGGTACACAGCTCTGAAACGTTTGCTAAGAGTACAGGCTGATAGATATCCCTACGTTACGCACATACTGCTAGTTGACCCCATCCGAACAATCTGTTTGGTGTCTGCGGTGCGTGCTCCAGGCCTGGCCTCTGACGGTGTTCACCACCCTGGGGAGTGACCCCCAGCAGTACTGCGTACCATATCCATGCCTGTGCCGTGCCCAGGACCGGTGTGGTGGCCAAGGCTAATCACCCCCTCAATAGTAGCACAATGCTGGCATAGGTGTGGGAGTGTGTGTCTGTCTATACAGTGTGTGTTGGCTGCAAACACCTTCCCCAACCCACACTGCCAGCACTACTGCAGCATAATGAGCAGCAAGGTACCATGGGTATAGGTCAGACATGGTGGGCTGGCCAGGATGCATCTGCACAGGGCATAGGGCACTGGCTGTGACATTGTAGTGCCAGGCCACCACCTACACAGACAGGGTGACCTCTGTATGTGCTGCTGGGGGAGCACTCTCACCCTGAGTGTGCAGTGATGACAGCATGGCTAGGCACCCCCATAGTGCTGTATTGTGTTTCTCTCTTGTGATATACATGGGTTTCCTGTTGGGGCCTCCTCACAGAACTCTCTGCTTGTGTGTGCTGCCACCCCAGTTTTGGGTGCATGCATTTCCATCAGGGCTAACCAGCAGACTGTTCACAGCTGGTATGTGTCTTGATGGAGTGCCGTGCAGTGGCTGATGGCTTGCTGCAGCTGAATATCAGATAGTGCTGGGATGCATCTTTGGATATCCAGGCCTAAAGTCTGTCTGATATTGTGTTATGGATGTGTGTGGAGCTGCTTGGACTGCCCTGTAGGATGTCTGTTCCCCAGCAGGACTGGGGTTTGATGGTCCACTCTGCTGCCATGGGGGGGGGGGGGGGTGGGTACTTTGACCACCTAGGGGTCCATGGGGGTTTCCACTAACTGAGACAGACAGAGATATCCAACATGTTTCTGCAGCACCTTCCTATCTCACAGGTTAGTACTGTTTTGGAGCTCTGTCATGGCCTCATCCAGCCATGGCTGGTGTTGTGGACCTGGTCCTGGCCGCCACATCACACCCTCAGGGTGAGCACAGTACCCGCACAATGTGACGGTGTGTAGCTACTCTTTGCTGGTAGTCCACCCACTCAGGACCCCCTACCAGGCCGGGTAGCTGTTGGGGTGCATTCCCCATCTTGTGTGCATCTGTGGACAGCTGATTTGCATGTGCAGTGCATCATGGGTACGGGTGGCCTAACCCTATCCTGTCTACAACAGCAGACTGTCTGTGGGGTGACGTGTAGGCTCTCTGCAGCCAGCCAGGGGCTTACTGTCAGCTATAGAGCTGTAGCCCAATGGTTACATCACTCCCTGTACAGCCAGAGGTCATGGGTTCAAACCCACAGTGGGGCCCTTTGATAGGGCTGTCCACAGCTTTATTTTTATTTACTGTACATATGTCTATGCCTGCAAAACCACACACAGCTTACTATACCCCTTAGGTGCCTCTGAGGGTGCTTTATAGGGTGCCCTATAGGCCACCTTATGGTTGCCATCCATATAGGGTGCACTATACATTATCCTGTGTCGCAACATACATGGTGCCCTATAGGGGACATTCTAGGGTGCCTTGGCGGACAGTGCACTGTAATATGTGCCTTACGGGCATCCGTATGTTAACACACTGTGAGAGCGGGTTTACTAGTGGTGGGAAATAAAATATAAATGGAAGGCCTCCTACAGCACTCCTCACCATGATACATACTGCCCCAGCCAGCCTTGTTCACTGGGCACTGTGAGGGGTTGAACCCCTGGCCCCTGCACCATTGGTCAGTGTCTTAACCATTGTGCTGTGCTCTGTTCCTGTGTTTGTGCATCCGCGCGCAGCCTTGTAGCCATCAGCGCGCCATCTTGTGGCACACTAAATTAACAGTGCACCGCCTTATGCCGCACAACATGGAAATGCCCCTGCCAGCTGTCTTCAATGGGCACTGTGGGGAATTGAACCCATGATCCCTGCACGAGTGGTCAGTGTCGTAACCATTGTGCTATGGCTCCATTCCTGTTATTTGCACATCAGCGTGCCACTTATCCCTCCCACTATTGGACTGCCCCCTCACACATCAGCGCGCCGCCTTCTGCCCACCGGCTCGCCGCCTTCTGTTGCCCACATTTATCAGCGCACCGCCTTCTGCCGCCAAAACATAACAATGCGCCGTCATCTGCTGCCCACACTAAAAAGTGCGCCGCCTCATGCCGTAATAAAAATAACAGTGCGCCCCCTAATTAATATGCCTCCTAACCACTTTTGCCCATAAATGTTGGTGCCTCAGCTGGTCTTTTTTGTTGAGCGCAATGGGGGTTTGAACTCCTGGCCCCTGCACCATTGGTTGGTGTCTTCACTGTTGTTCTACGGCTCTGTTGCATGGTTTTGCAGCAGCGCCCCACTTAGCCTTCCCACGCGCTAATGTGGGCCCCGCACATTAGCGCGACGCACACACGTACGGTCCGGTTTTTTGCTTTTTTCTGCCTGGCCCGCCCACTCCTTATATGGCACCAGCACACTAACGGGAACCCGCACAGCAACGGTGTTTAGTAAACATGCCCCTAAGTTGATAGTGCAAACTAGAAAGTTCTAATGCACATAATAAAAATGTTCTAACATGAATGTGTGACATGAAATGAAAACATCCCTGAAAATTGGGGAAAAATGCCAAAAATAGAAAGCAAACCAAAAGAGAACTGAAAATTTTCCCTCTGTGCATACCTCTAGTCACCGTTACTTAAAGCTTGGGAGAGAAGACAGATTGTGGGATCATTGATAAATTCTATGTTTATTAGCTTGTTTAGAGTCTAAAATCCATTTCCCCTAGCTTTATTTAGCTTGTCACAGCTCTAGCACTGCAAGTTGAAAAGTACACACAATAATAACACAATTGGACACTTCCTCTTCACGCCACTTGCAGACTCGTGCATATCCGTGGGCGCTCCTCCTCTTCATTCAAATGGCAGGGTCTTACCTTCCCACCACCACTAGCTGTTCCTTGAAATTCTTCCCACAGCTCCTCTTCATTCTGGTGGTGAGGCCTGATCTCTCCACCACCATCAGTAATGATTTAAAATTCTCCCTGCTGTTCCTGTTCATCCAGGCAGTGGGACCTGAATTCGCTACCACCCACAGGGATGCCAGCAAGGAGGAGATTGCAATAGTCTAGACAGGAAGTGACTAAAGAACGGATAAGTGTCTTAGTAGTGTGTGTAGAAAGGAAGGGACAAATTTTGTCAATGTTATAAAGAAGTGACAGGTTTTAGCTATATGTTGGATGTGTGCAGAGAAAGAGAGAGAAGAATCAAAGATGACTCCAAGACTCCAAACTGAGGAAACAGGGAGAAGTGTAGTGTTATCCACAGAAATGCAGAAGGGAGGAAGGAGGGAGGTGGGTTTAGGAGGAAAGATAAGCTCAGTTTTGGCCATGTTCAGTTTCAGACAGCGGTGAGACATCCAGGCAGCAATGTCGGATAAGCAGGCAGAAGTTCAGGCCTGGATTATTGAAGAAATTTCAGGCACAGAAAAGTAGATCCAGAGTCATCAGCATAAATATGTTACTGAAAACCATGGGAGGAAATAAGTGCACCAAGGGACTGAGTGTAGAGAGAGAAAAGGAGAAGTCCCAAGACAGAGCCCTGAAGTACACAACTGAAAGTGGGATGGTGGTAGAGGAGGAACCACATGAACAGACACTAAAAGTGCAATAGAAGAGAAAAGAAGAAAACCAGGATGGAAATCCAAGCAAGGACAGAATATTGAGAAGAAAGTGGTGATCAACAGTGTCAAAGGCAGCAGAAAGGTCAAGAAGGATGAGAATCGAGTAGAGGCATTTGGATTTGGTGAGGATCAAGTAACTGGAGACTTTGGCAAGAGAGGTTTTGATGGAATGCAGACTCAGGGAACAAACGCCAGATTGCAGTGGGTCCAGAAGGTCTTGAGAGGAAAGAAAGCAGTGGTGAACTGCTCATTCAAGTAGTTGTGAAGCAAAGAGGAGGCGAGAGATAGGTCAATAACTGGAAGGACAGGTAGGATCAAGTGAAGGCTTTTGTGGAGAAGAGTAATCGTAGCATGTTTGAAGACCACAGCAACAGTTGCAGTGTAAAGAGAAAGGTTAAGGATATAACAGATGGAAGGGATGACGGCAGAAGACTTAGAGCTTAGTAGATAGATGGGGATGGGATCAGAGGATCAAGTAATCAGTTTGGAGGAAGAGAGGCGACCTGCAGTTTCCTCTCCAGTGATTTCAGAAAGGTGACCGGGGTGAGGGAAGAATTTGGGATTGAAGAGGGCAAAGATGGGGTGGACATGATCCTGTAGAGAATTCAAGGCTAATCTTCTGGACTTTGTCATAGAAATAGTCAGTCATTAGGTCATTAGTATGAGTTGAGGTTGAGGTGGCTGAAATAGGCAACCTACCAATAGGTGTGATGTAATTATCCACTAGTGTAAACTGTTCTAAAGGTCCACATTTGCCTTTGCGCACAATGGGATTTTTGTCCATAGGGGCTGTGTGTGTTGATTCCAGTGCACTCTGAGGTGCCCTGAAGAGGGCACATGTACAGTTTTGCAAGTGGCATGACATGTACAGAGGCTGCCATGTGGTTGAGTAACTGAAGCAGAGTGTGAGCAGTCATAGCCCGGAGGTGAAGTAATCTGCTGCTGAGATGCCACATAAGTTTGAACAGAGCCCTTAAAAGCAAGCGAGATAGATCCAAGATGGAATTTGAGTAGGGTGTGCTAGTTCCTACTCCTCGGCTAGCAGTTCTTTTACCTTGTTCCAAGTTGCCTGCTCATCTTTTCATGCCAAAATGCAAAGCCAATGGTAAGAGAGGTCTTCCCCTAAAACGAGGTGGTTGCAGTTCGGCAGCAGACTCTTGACAGCTTTGCGATGTCAAAGCCTTTGGCGGGTATACCCTTTACCAGAATTGGGGAGATCCCCAGTTTGTGAAGCGATGTTTCACTCATCCCTGCGGGCCCATCCACTCCTCCTGCTCCCTTGCCTTCCAGGGCTGATCTGCAGGATGCATCTGCGGGCTTGGGGAGACAGGTGGTTTCAGCAGTGGCATCTGTTTTCTCAACAGCCGCACTGATCGTGAATTCCAGCATTCGGGTGGGAATACTTACCCTGTAGGAGTTGGAATGTGCTTCCAGGGACCTTGCAGAGTGTCAAGCATGGATCTGAATTCTTTCTTGTCAATTCTTTCAGCTTTACTGTTGGTGACCCGACCGAAGAAGATTACCCTAGACCAGAGGTACTTAAATCCAGTCCTGGAGGGCCGCAAACCAGTCAGGTTTTCGGGATATCCCTAATGAATATTGTCACGCCCATAGCCCCTTACATATGTATGGAGGGGCATGCTTGTTATATAGGATTCACCACTTTGGCAATGTTCCAGACTGACTATCTTGCAAAGGATTATGGTAATGGTAGTCCAGTCATGCGGTGCTTGCCTTGGAAGTAAATGAAGACTATGGTAGTTGGCTCGAGTGTTAAGGCAATGACAGAATTTATTTATGAGGTAAATCAAAATGCACACAGATTCACTTGGTAACACCTTAGGATGTCTTCTCCAGGATTTATATTCAAAACAACAATACAACTGAAAGCTTATGCAAGTAACTTGTAAAGTCCATTAAACAACGGAAAGTCTTTCTCTCAGCCACTGCTGACAACCTGCTCAGCAATGCTGATGTATAGCAAATCAAAAGTAAAAGCTTCTTCACAAAACAGCTTTTCTTTTCCACATTCAAAGAACTTTTTATATCCAACGTGTGCACAGACTAAGCTGTGCTCTGCCTTGATATCAGCTGGGTAACAAGCTTCAATCAACAGCTTTTCACCTTCTCTGCACAAGTATTTCACTTCCCCAAAACCTTCTCTCTTTCCACACAAACTTTCTGGTGTGCCAGTGACTAGAACATTTTCTTTTATGTTTGATCCACTTTCAGGATTTCTTTGTGCTAGCAACTTTGCATAAAGAACAGTCCATGAAAGAATCATCTTCCTCTGGAATTATATCTTGTTCTTCTATCTGCATGGGTTCTATATCAGGGTATGGCTCAAAGGGTTTTACTGACTGACCTCCATTAGGACAGGAACTGTTTCTAAGCACTTTGCATTGCTCTAGGTTAGACAAACGTCCAAAGTTCATACCTGAGTTAAAGCTGGCATTAGGCTGTCCTCTTAAATACTCTGGCCAGTATGCATTTGAGCTTTTATGACCTGTCCTCCAGTCTGTATTTCTGGACCTCAGGGCATTTGCTCCATACCTCTTCCAAAAGGTATTCGTATTCCTTCTCCCTTCAGCTGCTTCTGTCCTCTTACCGGCTGCTTTAGGGTTCCTAGCTGAAGTTTTCCAAACCCCTGGATTTCTCCAACCCTTGAAGCTGGCTTCTCACAGGAATCTCTCCAAGAACACAAATCTCTCCTTTCTCCTTTCTCCTTCTCCCTCTTCTCCTCTCTTTCTGAATATTCTGTTCTAGTTTTAAAGTTCCCAGTTTCCAACCCCTCCCTTTCACTCCTCAGATGTTGGTGGTCAAACTCCCTCCTGGCAGCTGAGTAATTAGGAGTGACTTAAGGGTTTCTCAATCTGGGCTTATACTCCTTCTCTTCATCTCCACTAGGGGCTTTTGCAGGCCATTGCAGCCTGGAATAACCTGTCTTTTAGGAAAACATGCAGTTTTATTCCTCTGACCTGACAAAACAGGTCCCTTGATTAGGGTAAATTCCTTTCCTTTGTCACTATTCTCTGGGCTCTGATAAGCTTCCTTATCACAATATGCATGAGATAGATTCAAATACAATGGAGGCAGTGCATGCAAAGATATCTCATGCATATTCATTAGTGATATCCCGAAAACCTGACTGGTTTGCGGCTCTCCAGGACTGGATTTGAGTACCTCTGCCCTAGACTCTATCTGGAATGCCTTGGAGTCTGTGTACAAGGTATGTCCTGGCGCCTTCCAGACTTTGGCTCTATATTCTCTTAGGTTGGAAAATGTGATGAAAAAATTAGAGGGCTAACAGGAACAACTGATGGTGTTCCAATCTACAATTAAACACTTACAGGAGGTGTAAGGAACTTTGGCTCAAGATAGGATGATTTTTCAGTGAAAAATTGAGAACTTGGAAAATTAGAATAGGAACTTAAATCTTCATGTTTTGAATTCTCCACAGGTTGCATTGGTTATCCCTAGGGACCTGTTTTCTAGACACTTTCAGCAGTCCTGAAACTGGTATACCACCTTTCCAGAAAATCTATTATCTTCCGACCTTGGTAATTACGAGTACGATACTGCACAGAAGGTGGAATCCTCTTTGGTAAATGTATCTTTTAATTCCTTGGATTTAGCTCATCTGACTGATGGTTTGTAGCAGTCCACTGATGAGGTAGAAGCTAGGGCTACTGTTTTGGTCTCATTTGTTTTCCTTCAAGATAAAGAATCATTGCTGTGTTTGTATTTTAAAAAGTTGGATGTATTATTTTTGGGAGGGAAAATACAGGTTTTTCCAGATATTTCTAAATGGACACAGACTAGGAGGAAAACATTTCTGGAGCTTCAGGCTGAGGATTTGGCCTTGTGGGTGAGATCCCAGTTAAGAATTCCCTGTAAATATGTTCTGTTATATCAGAATAAGAGTTATTTCTTTGGACCTTCTACATTTCCATTCTTCCTAGACGCAAGTAGTTGAAAGACTAACCAGCAGATTTATTGATGGGTATTATGTGTTTTGGGCTTTTAACCCACTCTGTTTCTTTTTTCCTTTATCCATCTTCCCATGGTATGGCAATTTGGTTCCTCCTCTCTAAATATTGTGGACTTCTACACTCAGTGATGCTTTAAAAATGTTTGATTTTTTTTTCTACTGTATTATCTTGGGTTGCATGATTGTGTGTGTATTTCTGAGTCAAAGGTTTATCTTTGATGTATATTTAAATTACAATTAAAAAAAAAACAAGCAAGGACATGGTATCTAGAAGTAGATGGTGATCAACAGTGTTGAAAGCAGCAGAAAGGTCAAGAAGGGGCAGAAGCAAAGGGACCCGTTGTGCTGAAGCTTTAAGGTAAGCACTGCAAGGCTATTTGCAGCCATTGCCATCACTGTAAGTTCAGGATAGGGGCGGCAGCAGTGGCAGTGGACAACCCCTGGACCATTGGCGCTCTAAGCAGCCTCCTAATTCGTCTAATGGTTGCACCGGCCCTGAATGTACTACTTTGTAAATTCATGACTTATCTGCAAGTTTCTGAACTTTTTGACAAAGTTAAGTATAGATTTGCTCTTCCCTGTTCTGCTCTATTTCAGATTTTATTGTTGTCTATCATATCTCCCGTCAGCCATCTCTTCTCCAACTGAAGGCTCCTAACCTTTTTAGCCTTTCCTTAAAGGAGAACCATTTCATCCCCTTTATCAATTTGGTTGCACTTCTCTGTACCTTTTCTAATTCTTCCTTAGCAACCAGAATTTCACAAAATACTCCAGATGATGTTACAGCATGGAGCATGCAGTGGCATTATGATGCTCTTTATTTTGTGTTCCTTTCCTAATAATTACTAACATTTTGTTTGCTTTTTTGGCCACCACTGCCACACACACTGTGGAGAATATTTCAGCATACTGTCCACAATGATGCCTGGATCATTTTCCTGGGTGGGCTTCTAATGTGGAAACTAGCACCATGCAACTGCAACTAGGGTTATTCTTCTTTACATCTATCTCTTGCCCACATTAAATTTCATTTGCCATTTGGATGCTCATTCTTTCAATTTTTCAAGGTCCTCCTGCAATTTCTCACAATATGCATGCAATTTAACAACTCTGGATAATTTTGTATCATCTGCAAATTTGATCACTTCAGTTGTTCACATTTCCAAATCATTTATAAATATTTTATAAAGCATTGGTCCCACTACAGATCCCTTTGATACTCCTCTATTCACCTTTCTCCACCGAGAAAATTGGCCTACTATCTATTTTCTATCTTTTAACCAGTTCCCAATCCAGAATAGGATATTGCCTCCTGTGCCAAGACTTTGTAATTTCCTCAGGAGTCTCTCATGAGGGATTATGTCTAACACTTTCTGAAAACGGTAATCTGTTTACTGTACTTAAGCAGTACCAGCAATATGCCCCATAGTTGGTGTCTTTATTATTAGTTTACATTGATTTGTATTGAAAGATTTGTGGTGTTTTGCAAAGTTGCAAATCAATATAAATTGATTTTCATAAAATTTAACAAATACAGCTGAGGGTCCATAATACTTGCCAGCAATGTCTTACTCCCAAAGACTGTGACAGTAAAGTATGAGCCCAGATAGTATGTGCAGTAAAAAAGAATAGGAACAAAACACACATGAATGCTGTACCACAATTCCATGCTTGCGTTGCATGAAGAATAACTGAGCCGCTAACGGAGGAGAGATACTTGATCTACCACTATAGTCAGAGATCCTGATGGAGCCACATCTAGGGTCACACAAGAGCAAGGCCCAGCAGATCCAGACTACCCCTAAGGAGGAAAGCCAGAACTGCCTCTAAGAAGGGAGTTATAGGGAGCTATTTCCTGTTGAAAAAAGAGAGAGAAGAAAGATGGAAGTGGGTGGAGACAAAAAGGAGATGCTGGGATGAGGGAAGGACACTAAGGGGTATGTTTACTAAACCGTCTTAACGTGCGCTCTGTAATGTTATCGCGCGATAAGGTACCTTATTGCGCGATAATGGCACTTTACAAGGCGCAAAGGTACCTTATCGCGCGATAACGCGCGCTGCGGCGCAAACGAGCGCTGAAGGCGGAGAAATGCTCCCGGAGGGCGGAGGAAGGCTCCCCAGGGGCGGAGAGAAGGGGTCAATGGGTGGAGAATGGGAGGAGAGAGGCTCCCTGCACACTAACGCTGTGAAATCCGAGGCTCAAAACTAACGCCAGTGAAACCCTGGCGTTAGAGCAGATTTAAAGGGAAAAGAAACCATTTCCATCAGCAATGTACAGCAAAACCAGGGAAACCTACAAAAAAGTGATAAGTGTGATACATGTGCACTGAACAAAAGGGCAAATAAACATTGAAAATGTACAGAAGAAAATGTAAAAATAAAATAACCAAGCTGGCCAATAGTGATATCAATGGGAAACATCAAAAAACACTCCCAAGAAAGCTCCAAAAAAAAGATATGAATTTTGGAAGGGTCTATGCTCCGTCCGCATACAAGGTGAATGAGCCCACAGTGTAATTGCGCTGAGCAGGGTTTCCGACTCCATCGGCCAGGTTTCTATGGCGTGCACATGTTCCACAACAGCAGGGCAGGCATGTCGGAACGGGCAACTGGACAGATGCTGGAAAAGGGGACACAGAGGGCTGCAGGCGGCACATGCTGCGGTGCAGCTGGCCCACAGTGCGGACTATTGTGATGCCTAGCTGGCCCATAGGAATGCTGAAACAGTAGAGCAGCCAGACAGCAACATGGGCACGAGTGTGCTTCTCACAGTGTCACAGGGGATAGTACCCAGAAGGTACCCCGAAGGGCACGGAACATTGGCATGAGGTGCTGGGGGGAAGCGTGGACAGCTATGCAGGCACCCCTACCCCAGAACCCGCCCCATAGGCAGCCACCTACCCGCACACTGGATGGCCTGAGACTGCGCTCCACCAGCACCACCAGCAGAAGGGCATGGCAGAGAGATACTGGTGGTGGAGGGGGCAGTGGCAGCTGCCCAGAGCAGACCGTGGCCTAGCCCTGTGTAGGTGGGTGCCATGCACTGCAACAGACAAGCCCTGTCTGACGAACAGTCATGGCATCACCAGGGAATGCACTGTCTCTGTGGCAACACAGTGGTGCAGTGCACACAGCCAGTGTGTTCAGAAGCAGAAGGTCACAGGTTCAAGTCCCAGCTGTGGTTCCTGCCAACCCAGTCCCCATATTTTACCCACTACTAAAACGTGCTAATACAGACAGAACCTTTATTGCAGATGATGTAAACATGCCCAAAACACCTACATTTTACCCTACAGAGCACAGACACCATAAACATGCGCATTACCTAGAGAAGAGTCTCCCAAATGCAGTCCTGGAGGGCCAAACACCATTCAGGTTCCATGCTGCCTCTAATAAAGATGCCTGTGCTGCATTTCTATGCGCCGCCCCCATGGTATGCAGATGTATCTCATGCATATTCATGAGGGACAGCATGAAAACCCGAACAGTGTTTGGCACACCAGGACTGGAGTTGGGAACCTCTGCCGTAAAGCAGCAGCCAACAAGGGCAGACACACCCGCACCCACGAGCTCCATTATCCAATGCCTCCTGGAGAGGCAGGACATTGGGCCCTGCGTGCATCTCCCAATACTAGCACTTGCATACCTTAGCAATGCCATCCTAAACCTGGGAATATGGTACACAGCTATCAAAAGGTTGCTATGATTACTGGCAGATAGCAATTCCGAAGTTAAGTACAATTTTCTAATTGAGCTGCATCATGGCAACCTTTCTGATGTCTGTGGAGTGTGCTACAGGTCTTGTGTCTGACAGTGTTTACCACCCTGAGGAGTGACCCCAACAGTATTGCGTACCATAGCCATGCCTGCACTGTGCCCAGGACTGGAACGGAGGCCAGGGCTGCCAAACACCTCTATAGTTGTACAATGCTGGCATAGGTGTGGGAGTGTGTGTCTGTCTATCCAGTGTGTGGTGGCTGCAAACACCCTCCACAGCCCACACTGCCAGCACTGTTGCCAGTATTGGCCTGCCAATGTGCATAATGAGGAGCAAGGTACCATGGGTATAGCCCGGACAGGGTGGCGTGGGTAGGATGCATCTGCACAGGGCATAGGAAAATGGCTGGGACATTGTAGTGCCTGGCCACCACCTGCACAGACAGGGTGGCCACAGAATGTCCTGCTGGGAGATCACTCTCACCCTGACTGAGCAGTGACCACGGCATGGCTAGGTCCCCCCATAGTGCTATATAGTATTTCTTTCATGTGATATTTCTGGGTTCCCTTTTGGGGCCCTTTCTAGGTTCCCTTTTGGGGCCCAATCACTGATTTATCTGCTTAGTGTGTATGCTGACATCCCAGTTCTGGGTGCATGCATCTCCTCCAGGGACATGCACTATGGACTAGCTAGCAGACTGTCTGCAGCCTGTGTGTGTTTTGCTGGAACACCTTGCAGGGTGCAGTGGATGGAGGCTTGCTGCAGGAGACTATCAGATAGTGGTGGGGCGCAGCTGAGCATTTCCAGCCTAATGTCTGTCTGCTATTGCTTTATGGATGTGTACAGAGCTGCATTGACTGCCCTGTAGGGTGTCTGTTCCCCAGCAGGACTGGGGTTGATGGTCCCCTCCACTGCCACCATTGCAGGGAGGTAGAAGGTGGATCTGTTGGTGGGAGACCTTGTTTCCCACCCTCAGCCCCAGAGGGTGGGTTGGGTGGTGGTACATAATCTGCCTATGGGTCCATAAGGGCAAAACCTGACTGAGAAATACAGATGTATCCAAGGTGTGTCTGCAGGAACTACCTACCTCACACACTAGCACTGCTGGCGACCTGCAGCATGGCCTATTTCTGCCATGGAAGGTGCTGTGGACCTGGTGCTGGGCGCCCCACCTCACCCTGTGAGCACAGTACCCGCACAATGTGACGGTGTGTAGCTACTCTGTGCCAGTAACACACATGGTCAGTTCCCCCCTACCCAGCCGAGGTGCTGTGGGGGTGCATACCCCATCTTGTGATCATCTGTAGACTGCTGATTTGCATGTGCAGTGCATCATGGGTACGGGTGGGTTAACCCTATCCTGGTGATCACATCAAACTGTTTGTGTGGTGCCGTGCAGTCCTTCTGCAGCCAGCCAGGGGGTTGTTAGCATCTCTAGAGCTGTAGCCCACTAGTTACTTCACTACCTATGGAGCCAGAGATCATGGGTTCAAACCCACAGTGGAGTTATTTGATAGGGCTGTCCAAAGCATTGTCTATTTTTAATGTACATTAGTGCTGCCAGCAGAAACACCCTCAGAGTACAGTAGCCATAAGGTGCCTCAGAAGGAGCTTTATAGAGCGCCCTATAGGGCACCCTATAAAGCGCCTTCTGAGGCACCTTATGGTTACAGTCCATATAAGGTGCCTTATAAGGTGTCCTATGGAGCGCCTTATAGGGTGCCCTATAGGGGACATAATAGGGTGCCGTGGCAGACAGTGCACTTTATAATGTGCCCTATGGAGTGCCTTATAGGGTGCCTTATGCGGCACATTAGGTTACGGCATATGAGGGTGTGTTTGCTGGCAGCAATAATTAAAATAAATAAAATGCCTCAGGAAACAATATTTACATGTCAAATCTGACGCCTCAGCCAGCCTTATGCACTAGGCACACTGGGGGATCAAACTCATGACCCCTGTATCATCAGTCAGTGTATTAACCATTGTGCTAAACCTCTGTTTCTGTGTTTGTATGTCTGGGCGCCAACTTAAGAGTACCGCGCATTAACACTCTTAGCGGCGCTTTGCCCGATAATGTGCGCAGCAGCGCGCGTTATCGCACGATAATCCCGTTTTGCTACTTTAAGACTGCAACGCCCACTCCTTTTATGGCAGCCTGCACACTATCGCCGGGAGCACGTTAAGACGGTTTGGTAAACATACCCCTAAGTGAGTGGGAAAGGTAAAAGGGAGATATCCGGTAAGTGGAAACAGAAGGAGGGAAACATAGTTAGATGCTGGAGGAAGCAATAAAGAAGATGGAATATGCTAGTAAGAGTAAGGGGAAGAGATCATTAAAAGTTTCAATTAACCCCATCAATGGTTTTGAAAGATATGTGGATCTTTTCCAAAAAAAAAAGTCTGGAAATCCATGCTTAAAGATCCTAATCTGCTTAATATTTTTTATTGTCTTAGCTTCTGTCTACAAAATTAAGGGGTATGTTTACTAAACTGTGGTAATGTTACAGACCGCGCGTTATGTAACGTTAATGCTCGTTAGGTAACTTTAATGCGCGGTATGTAACGTTAACGCGCGTTAAAATTACTTAATGATCGTTAACGTCCCCGGCCATGGTAAACACCGCAGAGGGTGGAGAGAGGGCGGGGGAAGAGGTCAATGGGCAGGGAGTGGGCAGGGAGAGGCTCCCTGCACACTAACGCGCTGAACTGAAGGGCTGAATCCTACCACGAATGAAAACCTGCCATTAGATGCACATTTGAAGGAGAGAGAAACCATTTCAGTGTCAGCAATGAATAGCATAGACAGGGAGCCCAAGAAACGTGATAGTAGTGCTCCATGTCCAGCACCAGCATAGTGCCCAAGTATGAAAGGCCACTATGGAGATGGTGCAAGTGGAGCATAGGGAGGACTAGGCAGGTGGGGCATAGGAACATATAAACCGGAAATCATCATGACAGCAGCTGACAAAGTCCAAACACAATCCACCTACATCTACCTGGTCCACCCGAGCTAACAGTTGCCAGGGCACTGACCTGACATATCCCCAGCCAACCCTCCCCCAAGCAGAAAGAACAGACTATTGGTAGGCGGTGATGGGGGGGTATGTGAGGATGCTCATGCATGCCCCTTGCCCCAGACTCCGCTCCCTAGGCGACCACCTACCCACAAGAGATGGCCTGAGACTGCGCACTACCAGCACCAACAGCATATGGCCATGTCAGCATGGCAGGGGGGGGTGTGCCCGTGCTGGAGGGGGCAGTGGCACCTGCCTGCAGTGGACCTAGGCCATGCCCTGTACCAGTATGTGGTGTGCAGTGCAACATAAAAGGTCTGGCTGAGGAAAGGTACAAGTAGCCCCAGGGACCACCATGCATCTGTGGCACCAGTGTGGTGCAGTATGCCCAGTGAGTGTGTCCAGAAGCAGAGGGTCACAGGTTCAAGCCCCAGCTGTGGTTCCTGCAGAGCATGTCCCTATGTTTTACCCTACAATGCAGATACAACAGCAACATTTGCAAAGCCCAAAGCAGCGGCGAACAGGGGTACAAACATCCACTCACACAGGCTCCACAATCCAAAGATACATGGAGAGTCAGGCTGTTGGCCCCAGCATTGAGCTGCAGTTATCAGCAGGGCACTACTACTACCTCCTGCACAGTTTAGCAATGTCGGCACTGTGATCAGGACCAGTGTAGCGGGCAGGGTTGCACACCACCCCTATCTTTGCACAATGCTGCAATAGGAGTGTGTGTGTGTGTGTGTGTATGTCTATCCATTGTTTTGTGGCTGCCCACACCTCACCGGGCCCACAATGTCCCACTGTTACCAGCATTAGCCTGAATATTTGCATAATGAAAAGCAAAGCATTGTGGGTATGGCCCGGACAGGGCGGATTGGCCAGGATGCATCTTCACAGGGTGTGGGCAATGGCTGGGACACTGTAGTGCTCGACCACCGCCTGCATGGACAGGGTGGCCACAACATGGCAATGGCTTGCTGGGAGGGCACTCACTCTGACCGAGCAGTGACCATGGCATGTCTAGGTTCCCACATAGCACTCTATATTATCTGTTTCCAGTGATCCTATTGTGTCCCCAGTGCTGGGGCCCCAATCACTGAGATACCTGCTTGGTGCACATAGTTTCTCTGTGAGCATGCACTATGGACTGGCTAGTAGACTGTCTGCAGTTAGACTGTGCATGGTCAGAACACCTATACAGTGGTCTGCTGGTGACTGGCAGACAGTGGTGTGAGGCAGTTGGGTTCTTACAGAGCTAACCCCATCATTACTGCTGGTCTGTCACTGTCTCAGCCACAGGTATGGCTCTAGCCCACCAACCCTGGAGGGCTGTCACATACCAGCAGGATGGAGGTTGCTTCACAGGGTCTGGGGCACCTGTTCCTTACCTACGAAAAGGGTGATGTGAGCCTTTTGGGGTATGTAGTGTATCACAGCCAGACCCTAACATGGGGTACACACTAATCTGGGTGATGTCTGGTCCCAGAGGGCCACATGTGACTGCAGGATACAGATGGACACGGAATTACCTTCAGCTGTACTGTAAGGAACACCTGTCACACACTGGCAGTGATGGGGATGTACAGCAGGGCCTATCTCTAGCACATGTACTGCAGACCTAGTGCTGGGCACCCATCCTATCCCTCAGGGAGAACACAGAACCTGCACAATGTCATGGTCTGCAGCTACTCTGTGCCAGTATCACACACTGTCAGTTCGTCTTTCCAAGCTGAGGTACCGGAGAAGTGCAGACCCCATTTGCTGACCAGCTTTAGACAGCTATTCAGCATGTGCATTGCATCATGGGTACTGGTGGGGTTACCCGATCCTGGCACTCAGAGAAGACAGTTTGTGCAGTGACCTGAAGTCCTTCTGTACCCAGTCATTGCTGTGACATACACCATGGAGGTATAGCCTACTGGTTAATACAATGCCTTTCTCGGCAGTGTTCATGGGTTCAATTCCTCATTGTTCCCTCCTCTCATGCCTGTCCTACTCAAATAGCATGCATGCCTGTAACAGTCATATTTTTGCAGATTTGTGCTGCCAGCCCATAATACCCTTGCAACAATTGCCAACATTCCCTCGGTCCGTCTATCTGCGTAGAGTCCTGTCTGCCTGTGCAAGCTGTCACCCCATGTCCTGCACTGCTACCCTTTCCTGCATTGTGCCTCTTCATGCTTGCCTCACCTGTGCCTGATCTGCATGGCACCACCACTCCTCTGTCCACCCATCATTGTAACTATCCTGCCACATCCATCTCCACTGGGGGACACGTATTCCCATCGTCTGCCACCAACTTTCTTTCCAGTACTTCACATTGCCAACACCCTGTGCTGTGGTACAGTTGCCCCCACCATGTTTGTCATCAGTACTGGCAGCCATATGAGATGCCCACAGATATGGCAGGTCCAGCGGCTCCCAGCTCTCCCTCCTTCACTCACCTGTTCATTGCCTTTCCTGAGTTCTCTATCTAGAGTTAGGGCTACATCTGTCTCTGTTCCTCACAGGTCATGCATGTCATCCTGCAGCACCTTGCAGCCCCTAGGCCACACTAACCTAGGGCACCATAACCTTGTTAGGCCACCGTAACCTATGGTTCCGTAACCCAGGGTGCCCTCTAAGGTGCCCTGTCCAGGGGTGCCTAATACGTCGCATACCGTAAGGCTCACATAGGGCACCTTACAAAGCGCCTTATGAAGCACCTAACAAGGCACCTTATAGGGCACCTAACAAGGCACCTTATAAGGCCCCTTACTTACACGGCACCTTACAAGGCACCTTATAAAGTGCCTTATGAGGCGCCTTGTAGCGAGCGTTAGTTTGTAGCATGCGTTAGCTGATATGGCTTGCTGTAACGATGTACCGCCCACGCCTTTATATGGGCATCTGTACCTTTACCGCGGAACCTAATGCGAATGACATTACCGCAGTTTAGTAAACATACCCCTGAATGTTGATACTGATCCAGAATTTATGGCAAAAGAACATGGCAAAAGAAAAATAATCTTTGGATTAAATCTCTATATTAGGAGTCAATAGATTAACAAGGCATTTTCCATAGAACTTCAGACCAGACAAACTTTGGGCCAATCGGGAACAGGAAGGAAAATCATCAGTAATACATGATTGTTTTCTAACCCAAAGGTCATTGGTTTGAAACCATCCTCTGACTGTGAGGAAAACAAAGCTGGTTGGGCTTTTTATTTGCCTGAAACCTTTCAGCTGTGTTTTTCAATTGAGCAGTAGCCTCAGAATGAAAATTTATAAAAATGAAACAAAATAAAAGGAAATTTGATTAAAACAAAATGAAAAACTGCAAATGCCATGGGGAACAAAACTAAATGAACTTTTTTTGCCTGCACGTCCCTATCATAGGCCTCCAGGCCTACTAAATAGTACAGTCAGAACCAAATGTGCAAATAGTATTGAAATATGAAAGTAAATATCCAGAATTTAGCTCCATTTTTAAACTTGGACAGGCATTCGGACAAGTAGAAGGAATGAATGAGAATCCACCAGTACCCATAGGGAAAGAAGCCATAGAATTTGCAAATCAAGAGTATGCGGAAATAAGGGTCAACACACAGGTGATTTATTTATTTATTTATTTATTTAACACTCATTTTTATACCGCATCTTCCATAGATCAGTTGCGGTGTACAAACAACAACATTTAACAAAGCTAAGTTTGTTTTACATAGAACATCTTAATTTTACATAGAACATCTTAACATATCAAAAATAAACAAGGTGAGTTTTTGAACTGGGACCGTGTAAAAACAGTTAACTAACAAAGTGGAGTATCTATATACGTAAGACAGTACATAACTGATACAACTATATACATGCGTAGGTATTAGGGCATAAGAGATAGGATCGTCAATTCGTTAGAGCTGAGTGTTGTCCGTTTAGGTGGGAGGTTTGTGCTTTAAGTGGTCATTTACCTGATTATCCTTTGTCTATGTTGAATGCAAGGTTTTCCATGGTATTGTAGTGTTTAGTGAATAGATAAGTTTTTAATTTTTTGCGGAATTCCAAGATCTCTGTTAGTGAACGTAGATCCTCTGGTAGGGAATTCCAGATAGTTGGGGCTATGTGTGAGAAGGCTCTGTTGTTGGTCAATTTATGTGCTTTTATGAAGTCCTTCGGGGTCTTTAGTTTATTTAACTGTTCTTTTCTATTAGTAGGCTTAGGTGTTTCTTTGCATATTAGATTACATAGAGTAATCGGCGCCATGTCGTTTAATGCTTTAAATGAGGTTATTATTGTTTTGTATATTATCCTGCTTTGTATTGGTAACCAGTGAAGTGATGCAAGTATAGGTGTTATGTGTTGGAGAGAGTTTATTTTTAGTATAATTCTTGCTGTTGCATTTTGGGCTAATTGAATTCTTTTAATGTTCTGTTTTGAAATGCCTATAAGTATTAGGTTGGCGAAATCAAAGTGAGGGGTTATGATAGCTTGTGTTATATTAATGAAATCTTGTACAAATACAAGCGGACGTAGTTGTTTGAGAATTTTAAGCTTGAAATAGATTTTCTTTAAAGTGTTTCTAATATGGGTTTCCATTGTAAGGTGTGTATCTAGGATAACACCTAGATATCTTATTTCATTTTTTATTTTAATTTCTTGCTCTTGTAGTGTTATATGGGTAGGATGGATAAATGATTGATTTTTTGTTACGATTAGGACTTCAGTTTTGGCATGGTTTATGTGAAGGTTTTGAGTTTTTAGCCAAATTGTGATTTCATTATAGCAGTCTGAGAGGAGTTGTAATGGTATGTTAGGGATTGTAAATGGAATGTACATCATAATATCGTCTGCATAGAGGTGATAATGTACTCCAAATTTTTTAAAGATATTGCAAACCGGCTTTATGTAAATGTTAAAGAGTAGGGCTGAAAGAGCAGATCCTTGTGGTAAACCTATTTCTTGGTTATATGTAGTTGAGGTTTGATTACCTATTCGTACATTTTGTGTTCTGTTGTTTAAATAGGAAGTGAACCAATTATGTACTGTGGAGTTTATGCCTATCTGTCTTAGGTTGCTGAGCATTATTGAATGATGAACACTATCAAAGGCTGCTGATATGTCGATAAAGAGGAGGATGAATGCTTGTTTATGATTATCGATTCCTCTTAGGAGAGTATCAATTAATACTGTTAGTAGTGTTTCTACTCCGTGGCAGGGCCGAAATCCATATTGTTGTTCGTCAAGTGGGTAAGAAGTGTCTATGTATTCCTGTGTCTGTAATTGCACTACTTTTTCTATTATTTTGGCCAAAAATGGGATGCTAGAAATGGGCCTGTATGATGCTGGGCATGTTTTATCTAGTTTGCCATTCTTTAGGATTGGGCGTATTTGTGCATGTTTGAGTGATTGAGGAAGGTAACCTTGGGATAATGAGAGGTTGACTATTGGGAGAATGAAGGATAGTAAGGTAGGCAGAGTGTTTTTTATCCATGACACTGGGCATGGGTCTAAATAAGAGGTGGTGGTATTGAGTCCTGATATGATAGTTTTTAATGTTGTTCTTGAAATGGGGTAAAAGTCTGACCATTGGTCAACAGATTGGTGAGAGTTGTTGATTGTATCAAAAGGCATTTGAGGTTTTTTTGATTTATCTTGGTAGTGATTAGCTAGTATTTGTACTGAGATGTCGGTGATTTCGTTGCTAGAATTTTGAGCGTTATTGGTAAGGTTTCTGACAATAGAGAATATCTCTTGATTAGATCACCTTAATGCATCATTGACAAGCTTTTGAGAGTTATCCTCTCATCATTAGGTCAATGAAAAAGCAAATTCATCTAGGTCTTAGGCTGTTGACATATGTCATTACAGCTCAATGATGAAGGGTGGAAAGATAGAGTTAATGAGACAGTGACATTTTATAGTTCAAAGGCCCTTTAGCTGACAATGGGTAAAAAGTCAGTGTCAAGTCCTTTTGTGTCAAAGTGTTTGATCATTCTAATTTCAAATATTTTCTGTTCCTTTGTATTCCTGGAGTGTTTCAGTATTTTTATTGTAAGTTCATTAAATTCTGTAAGGAAGGGCAGAAATGGCTATTCTGTAAAATTCTGATGGGAGAAGGTTTCTGTATGGACCAGCACAATAAGCTGGCACGCCTCATCCTTTTGGAAACTTTGTAAAACATTATATCGCTGTACTGGAAAAGCATTGGGATCATCACCCTAAGAAAATTATGGAAAATGAAATGGTTGGGATCACCTGTGACATTCCCATTCTAACCAATGCTAAGCTCAATGCAAGAAAATCAATGAGGTAAAGGAGAAAAAACATGAGAATAGCATTGATAGTAAAGATGTCAGAGACATTTTACGATGCAGCATATTACTGTCAGTATTTCTCTCTCATTGCACCTGCTTGAATTTAAAGTCTTGTGACAGGTTGACTGGAGTATCACTGGTTGTATTGCAATTAGAGAGAGCTCTGGAGTTATGGGAGAGCTCTGTGGCAGGGTTTATTGATAGGAATGCTGGAAGTTGTAGTTACCCTGAGTCTTGAATAGCTGGAAGTTATTAACCCAGTTAAGCAAGGGACCAAGGAACTCAAAAGATGGGACGCCATGGCAACGGCACACCAGCTGCAGTGCAGGGAGGGCTGGGCGTTCAAATCCCAGAACGTTCCCCGCTGCAGAATCAGGGCCTGTCCAAGTGCCCCGATTCTCCAACAATGGGAATGTACGAGTATAGCTCCCGTGGTTGCAGAATCGGGTGACTTTGGGGCATGTCCAATTTTTGGATGTCTGGATGGCCAGAATACCCCCGATCTGAATTGGCCTCCACGCTTCCTTCTCTGCTCTTCTGCTAGACTGCTTCTTATCTTGTGATTCCCTCCTAGTGATACTGGAGAAAGGAGCAGCCCTAGCTACCTGCTTCTTAAAGGCACCCTTATTCCAGCCTCATAGTGCAATGTCTGTCTACCAAAGACAGGTACTACTGCCTTTAGGAATGCAAAGTATGTCTTTGAGTCAATGCTGACTCAGCAGCTCCTGGGTTTTCTTGGCAGTGTGACCAGAAGTAAGATTGCCAGGCCTTTATTCCAAATAATAAAGAATACCTTGATCCCCAAAACAGAAACCAATTCTTATTTTTTGTCGGGCATAAACCGCAAGAGAAAGAGGGGAAATCCTCTCACTCCCACTCAGTACATGCCCCTTTTAATCATTTTTATTCAAAACTTCATTAAATACGTTCCTCTATTTCTCAAAATGAAAAACCACACTTAGCTGATCGATCACACACGACGTGCACATTTCGAAGCTGAAGCCTCTGTCTCAAGTGCCCCCGATGTAAAGAAGTGCGTCCATCCTTTCAGCCGAACCGACAGAAAACGCCAAGGTCTTGGCTGGTGACGTCAGGGATATCTGTTCAAAAACAGATATCCCTGACGTCACCAGCCAAGACCTTGGCGTTTTCTGTCGGTTCGGCTGAAAGGATGGACGCACTTCTTTACATCGGGGGCACTTGAGACAGAGGCTTCAGCTTCAAAATGTGCACGTCGTGTGTGATCGATCAGCTAAGTGTGGTTTTTCATTTTGAGAAATAGAGGAACGTATTTAATGAAGTTTTGAATAAAAATGATTAAAAGGGGCATGTACTGAGTGATCGATCAGCTAAGTGTGGTTTTTCATTTTTTAGAAATAGAGGAACGTATTTAATGAAGTTTTGAATAAAAACGATTAAAAGGGGCATGTACTGCGTGGGAGTGAGAGGATTTCCCTTCTTTCTCTTGCGGTTTATGCCCGACAAAAAATAAGAATTGGTTTCTGTTTTGGGGATCAAGGTATTCTTTATTATTTAGACTGTGCTTTGCTTGAATACCGGTGTGCTGGGTTTTGTATTTTGATAGGCCTTTATTCCAAGGCAATGGAAAGTTAAGTGACTTGCCCAAGGCCACAAGAAGTGCTAGTGGGAATTGAATACTGGTCTCTTAGTTACCAAGCCAGTGGTTTAACCACTAAGCTATTCCTCTACTCCTGATGGTTGGGAATAGATTATTTTATTTTCCCTCACAGAGTAGTCTCTCCCCATCCTGATGTAATTGTTCTGAAGAATTACATATTCATCTCCTTGTTATATTGCAATAATTTAATAGAGACACTGGAGGTATCTGCTGCTCAATGCACTGACATCAAAGGGACCTCTAGACTCCATAGCAATCATATTAGATCACTTGGGGCAGCAAAAATGAATCAAAACCCTTGAGGCATATTTTCTGGATAGCGTCTTATCAGTTTTAAAGACAAACCCAAATATTTTATGGGCCTTTACAACAGTGTACCGAGTCCCTGTTTTCCTGAGTTGATTGATAGCCTTAGGTACTGTAAATTTCCCTAAGGAAAAGAGAATGTAGTTGAAAAATCCTGATTCCCTCTCAATAATCAGTTTATAAGGGATAATTACTCAGTTAAATATTGACTCCAAAAGTGACTCTTGGAAAGAAAAAATTTACTGTAGAATGCATTATTTATTTTTTAAATATATTTATTTTAATTTCATCCTCAGCTAACATTGAATTTTCTGAGCCAGAAAGAGTAATATGAAATCAGAAAATATGTAGCAAAGTATAATTGGTAAATGTGTTGCATCTTCCCCTAGAAGCAATGAGTAAATCTGGTCTAAGAATGGTCTAAAAATGACTGACATATTCTATAGCTGAGGCACAGAGCTCGGTTAACAAAAGTTTGCCCTTCAGCTTTCTCCTAAAGAACTAAGTAAGGAATTAAGATATACAACTTCCAGGGTTCATTATTAAGTCATTTGTTTTTATTCTAAATCATTATGATCATTTTCTTAATATCATGATGAATCAAATTGGAATAATAAAATGAATAAACACATTTGGGCTCTCTAATACGCACAAATCAAATAGAGGGGCACAAAACCTTCTTTCACACGGGTAGATTGTGCAATGAAATCCTCAGTATGTCACCCCACTATGGATCCTGTTTACTAAAGTACACTAAGCAGTTAGCTTGTGAATTAAGGTATGCTGTTAGCACAGGAGCACGCTACTTGTTACACATAGGCAAGGCAATTAGCATGTGCGTGTTTGTGCACTAACTGCATGCCATCTTATGGGGCAGAAACTGGGCGGCTTATGGGTGGAGCATGGATGCAAAAGTTGGACAGTGAAAAAGATAAACTGGAAGAAAATTGATGCCTTTGAATTATGGTGCTGGAGAAGAATACTGAGTATAACATGACCTGCCTGAAAAACAAACCAGTCAGTACTAGAGGAGATCAAACCAAAGCTTTCTTTAGAAGCTCAGATGTCAAGACTTGGACTTTCATACTTTGGACACATCATGCTAAGAGAGAGATCATTAGAGAAAGACATCATGCTTGGCAAGGAAGAAGGTCAATGCAAAACAGAAAGGTCAGCAATGAGACGGATCGATACAATAACAGCAGTTATGGATGCCACTCTATCAACAATGAGCCACCCGATTGAAGGCCAAACACAGTTTAGGACAACTATCCAGAGGATCATCATGAGGCAACACCTACCTGACGGCACTTAACAACAACAACAATATGCAATAAAACTCTTTAACAATGCAAATCAACTGTGCATGTGCTAATTTATAGGTTAAAGTATGCTAAACTGATTTTGTATGTGCTAAATTTTTTAAGATGCATTAACACATCAAATGCATATTCCTAACAACTAAAGGTAGATATTCAGCAGGACAAACACAATATACCTGGAAACAGATAAGTTATCCACTTAAAAGTATATGTATATTCAGGGCCAGCTCTACCCGGTAAGTGTGATAAGCACAGCAGGGGGCCACCAATGTCAGGAGGGGCACTGTTGCGCCAATCATCTACCAAACCCATTGCCATTTAAAATAATTATTTTCAGGCAGGTCACCCAACACATCATTGGCAGGATCTCTCTCCATCCCTCTCATGAGACACTGCTAGGGAAGAGTTTCAGCCAGCCATAGAGAACAGAGGTAGTGGAGGGAGCTTCCAGTGCAGCAAGTTAGTTTGGGGAAAATTCCCTTTCAAGGTGCTCATTAGATGACAGTAAATTGGAGATGGAGGATTAGCCTCTAATCCAATGTAAGACTCTAATCCCGTATAATAGCTCTGGAACTTCCAGTTCTTAGTCACTAGTATCGACGGAGTGAATATTTGAAGGGGAGCCAGAGTCACTTTTGTTAAGAGTAGGGCTGGGAGCCCACGAAAAGCAATATTGTGAGCATCCAAGGTGTGACTATGAACTACCAAGAATAGAGTCAAGATTATTCTCACATGCAGCACATCCAGAAATGTGAGCGTTTGAATATGAAGTCCTTATGACCAGTGGTGCGCAGCACCATATCTATCTATGCATGCCCTTCACTTTTTTTTATATAGTTCTGTACTTCCTTTTCTGGTTTGATGGGGAGGATGTTCAATAATGTCTTTTTTACAGGATTGTGGTGAGAGGAATGGTAGCATGATGATCTTGTTGGGGGAAAGGGTGCAAGGTTAAATGTTTGCCTAGAGCACCTTGTAGCCTTGCACCAGCACTGACAGAATTCATGAGGAAGGGTGTGAGAAGAGAGAAAATTAATGAGGAGCTGCAGGTTGAATGCATTGTAGGTGAGCCATGGAATCTTGAACTGTTGGTGGAAGTGAATGGGGAGCCAATGTAATGACTTGATGAGAGAAGTTACATAGTCATTGTGACATTAAAAGAAGATGAATGTTGCAAGTGCATTTTGAATAGATTGCAGATGAGAGAAAGTCCCACAAGAAATCTTTGAAGAGTGGTTTGCAGTTGTCTAAGCAGGAAGTGATAACAGAATGGATGAGTATTTTGGTAGCATGCTTAGGGAAGGACAGATCTTGAATGTTGAAAAAGCAGAAATGTTGGCAAAAAGAGAATGTAGCCACCATTAATAGTAATCAGGGAGGGGAGATGTCAATTTGTAGGTTGCAGGGAGCCACCAGAAACCCTAGCACTGGCCATGTGTATACTCACTGATGTTAAATGTATATTATAACCTTGCTGTGTCTGAGTTTACCTTCACCTCTAGATATAATGGTGGTAGTTGGGGCCAAGAAGTGACGCAAACCCAGACAACAAGGCACAAAATAAACTAACCTCCTTCACTGCTCAGAGCAAAATGAAGGAAATAAACTAAAAGGATTTCTTGAGCTCAAGTTTCAAGTGATAAGTATAACAATTTTATTTGTTATTATAGATGGTTATACCTAATAACAGATTTAATTTGCATTGCATTCAGAATCTTTTTCTTTTTTTTCAAAACCTGAACGTTTATATAACTTTTATCTTTACAGAAAACTTCATACAGAACTTCTATCAACTTCTATTCACAGGTATGTATCTATTTTCCTTCTTCTCACAAAACAGAGTCTCTATGAGCACTTAACTCTCCGTAGTTGCAGTAGTTGTTGGTATCTGTAGCTGTAGAACTTTCTTGATAGATTTGATGACTTTGGTATTCCTTTCCTGGGAGCTCTTGTGGATGTAAACGCCAGTGTTGCTCAGCTGACGGTAGTTCCCGAACACCCACCTACTACCTAAGCTTTAAATAAACCCAAAAATAGAAAACCCTATCTATCTTACAAACCAGCGAACAATCACTGTAAAACTACTCAGTACAGATTTAAAATTCCCTAACTGACTAAATAAAACAAAGTATAATTAATGTCCCTAAATAATGAAGCCTATTCTTTATTGCTTTCCCTAACTACTAACAGAGCTTCATTTAAGAATTCACTTCCCAAGACAATGCACTCATTCATCAATCTCATTATATGGTTTCAGGCATATTTCTCATCATCAATGACGTCAGTCACTTACTGTGCAAGTAGCCTTTCACTTTAAGATTTCAGGCACAACATACTATAGGCTACGTAATAGCAAAGCACTCCTCAAATAACACTTCCACTTCCTCTTAGTCTCTTTCTCTTAGAGAACTCTCATGGAATCTTCAACCAATGTCACTTGCTTCACTACCTGGCAATACTTCTCAATCAGTACTGTCCAGTGCCACACAAAATCAGGATTATCATTTACTTAGCCTGATTTTCATATAGTCCTAACAGCAATTCCACTCCCAAAAACAATTTCTCACATATTGGTACCTTTTTACTGGCAAAAATAGTACATCATTCCAGACACAGCACAACACACTTCTGCTTTCTTTCACTGTCCAAGCTCTTCTACAACTATATTTTTGCCTGTTGCCAAGGTTACGGTGACTCTTCTGACATCATCTATTTGCTTTCCAGAGCCGCTAACCAATCACAGGCATGCTTTAGGAATATGCAAATGAGGCATTAAAATATGTTTTGAATTCTGCAAAAATCAGTTTTCTTTTCAACTGTATTTTCCCATTAAAGTGAATGGCAAAACCTTAGCTTGGAAGTTTTGCACATTAAAGACTTTCCAAAATAGTCCAAAATCTATAATCCTATTCAGCTTATCTAACATGGAGGAGAGAGGTCACATGACAGGAGAGCATCACCCTGGTGTGGCAGGAAGTGATCCTGTACCTAGGACCTGTCCTCCAGGTGATGTAAAACCCTCTCGCACCGAGGGCGTTTCTCCAGGGCCATGTACCCATGAGGGGAGGGTCAGGACAGCTGTTATAGTCGGTGATTCAATCATCAGGAATGTAGATAGCTGGGTGGCTGGTGGACGTGAGGATCGCCTGGTAACATGCCTGCCTGGTGCGAAGGTAGCGGACCTCAAGCACCGCCTAGATAGGATCGTAGATAGTGCTGGGGAGGAGTCTGCTGTCTTGGTACATGTTGGTACCAATGACATAGGAAAATGTGGTAGGGAAGTTCTGGAGGCTAAATTTAAGCTTTTAGGTAGGAAGTTGAAATCCAGAACTTCCAGGATAGCGTTCTCCGAAATGCTTCCTGTTCCACGTGCAGGACCCAAAAGACAGGCAGAGCTCCGGAGTCTCAATGCGTGGATGAGACAATGGTGCAAGGATGAGGGTTTTGGATTTGTTAGGAACTGGGGAACATTCTGGGGAAAGGGGGGGCTCTTCCGAAGGGATGGGCTTCACCTTAATCAGGATGGGACCAGACTGCTGGCATTAACCTTTAAAAAAGAGATAGAGAAGCTTTTAAACTAGAAAATAGGGGAAAGCCGACAGTCACCCAGGAGCGCATGGTTCGGACAAAGGTATCCTTGAAGGATACTACCAAAAGCAGTGAGGTTCCAAAAGGGAGTATAGTAGCCCAAATGCCCTTGAGTAAGGAGCAGACAGAGCATAAAGATTCCAAATTACCCCTGCCTACCAATAGCTAGATTAATATGAATAAAATACAGTCTCTAAAATGCTTGTATGCCAATGCTAGAAGTCTAAACAATAAGATGGGAGAGTTAGAATATATAGCACTAAATGAGAGGTTAGATATGATTGCACTCTCAGAGACATGGTGGAAGGAGGATAACCAGTGGGACACTGTGATACCTGGATACAAACTATATCGTAATGATAGAGCTGACCAAATTGGTGGAGGGGTTGCGCTCTATGTTAGAGAGGGCATTGAGTCAGAAAGGATTAAAGTTTTGCAGGGAACAAAATTTGCTGTAGAATCTCTATGGATTGAAATTCCATTTATGAAGGGGAAGGTGATGGCAGTGGGAGTATACTATCGACCGCCTGGCCAGAATGAACAAATGGATGATGAAATGCTCAAAGAAATCAAGGAAGCTAACAAAAGTCACAACAGACTAGTAATAATGGGTGATTTCAACTACCCCGGTATCGACTGGGTCAGTGTCACGGCAGGACAAGCTAAAGAGATAAAGTTTCTAGATGGAATAAATGACTGCTTCTTGGAGCAGCTGGTTCATGAACCGACCAGAGGGGAAGCCATACTGGACCTAATCCTTAGTGGAACGCCAGATCTGGTGCAAGAAATAAGGGTGTTGGGACCACTTGGCAATAGTGATCATAGTATGATCATGTTTGATTTAATTAGTGGAGGACAGATAGTAAAGGAATCCACAGTATTACCTTTTAACTTTCAAAAGGGAGACTATGATAGAATGAGGAATATAGTTAGGAAAAAACTAAAAGGAGCGGTTCCAAAGGTTAAAGACTTACAGCAAGCTTGGGTGTTATTTAAAAATACTATCCTCGAAGCCCAGACCAGCTGTATTCCACGCATTAAGAAGAGTGGAAGAAAGTCCAAAAAACTGCCAGCATGGTTTAAAGGTGAGGTCAGAGAGGCTGTTGCTGCCAAAAAAGCAACCTTCAGGAAATGGAAAAAAGAGCCAAATGATGAAAACTGGAAACAGCACAAGCACTGGCAAGTTAAATGGAAAGCATTGATAAGGCAGGCAAAGCGGCAATTTGAGAAGAAACTTGCTACGGAAGCAAAAACACGAAATAAAGACTTTTTCAAGTACATTCGTAGCAAAAGGCCAGTGAGAGAGTCAATTGGACCATTAGATGATAGAGGGGTGAAAGGGGCAGTAAGAGGAGACAAGGCTATAGCGGAGAGACTGAATGAATTCTTTGCTTCGGTCTTTACTGAGGAAGATGTAGGGATGTTACCCAAGACTGAAGTGGTATTTAAAGGTGATACTGCAGAGGGATTGAGAGAAATATCGCTACACCGGGAAGATATATTACAACTATTTGATAAACTGAATAGTAGCAAATCACCTGGACCGGATGGTATACATCCCAGAGTGTTGAAAGAACTGAAATATGAGATTGCAGACCTGCTATTGGTAATCTGTGAACTTTCATTAAAATCATCTGTAATACCTGAAGATTGGAGGGTCGCCAACGTAACACCAATTTTTAAAAAGGGTTCCAGGTGTGACCCGGGAAATTACAGACCGGTGAGCCTGACGTTAGTACCAGGGAAAATGGTAGAAACCATCATAAAGAATAAAATTACACAGCATGTAGATAGTCATGGCCTAATGGGAGACAGCCAACATGGCTTTAGACAAGGACGATCTTGTCTTACTAATCTGATATGTTTCTTTGAAGGTGTGCATAAACAGGTAGACAAAGGTGAGTCGGTTGATATAGTGTATCTGGACTTCCAGAAAGCTTTTGACAAGGTCCCCCATCAGAGACTTTTGGCGAAGCTAAAAAGTCATGGGATAGGAGGCAGTGTACTATTGTGGATCGGGAACTGGTTAAAAGATAGAAAGCAGAGGGTAGGGCTAAATGGCCAATATTCCCAATGGAAAAAAGTGAATAGTGGAGTACCCCAGGGATCTGTACTGGGTCCGCTACTTTTTGACATATTCATAAATGACCTGGAAAAGGGAATAACTAGTGAGGTTATCAAATTTGCAGATGACACAAAACTGTTCAAAGTTGTTAAAACCCAAGAGGATTGTGGAAAACTGCAGGAGGATCTGGATAAATTGGAAGACTGGGCATCCAAATGGCAGATGAAATTTAATGTGGACAAATGCAAAGTTATGCACCTAGGAAAGAACAACCCACACTATTGTTACACGATGCAAGGCTCCACATTAGAAACCACCACCCAGGAAAAGGATTTAGGAGTCATCGTGGATAACATGTTAAAACCCTCCGCCCAGTGTGCAGCGGCGGCCAAGAAAGCAAATAGAATGCTAGGTATCATAAGGAAAGGAATGGAGAATAAAACAAAGGATATTATAATGCCTCTGTACGCTCCATGGTACGACCGCACCTTGAATATTGTGTGCAATTCTGGTCACCGTATCTTAAAAAGGACATAGCGTTATTAGAAAAAGTACAGAGAAGAGCCACCAAATTGGTGAAGGGGATGGAAGGCTACTCCTATGAAGAGAGGCTAAGAAGGTTAGGGCTCTTTAGCCTGGAGAAGAGATGGCTGAGGGGAGATATGATAGAGGTCTATAAATTAATGAATGGAGTGGAACGGATAAACGTGGATCAATAGTTTACGCTATCAGAGTATAGAAAGACTAGGGGACATGTAATGAAGCTACAGGGTAAACTATTTAAGACAAATAAGAGAAAATATTTTTTTCACTCAACGTGTAATCAAACTCTGGAATCTGTTACCGGAGGATGTAGTAAGGGCTGTTAGTATAGCTGGGTTTAAAAAAGGTTTGGACAAGTTCCTGGAGGAAAGGTCCATAAACCACTATTAAAAAGGGACCCAGGATATCAATGCTTGACCCAGTACAAGCATTGTGGAACCTGTGTCTTTTGGGGATATTGCTAGGTACGTATGACCTAGATTGGCCACTGTTGGAAACAGGATACTGGGCTTGATGGACCTCGGTCTGACCCAGTATGGCATGTCTTATGTTCTTAGTTCTTATGTTCTTAACTTAAATACTCTATTATTTCCAAATTTAAATTCATACATTTTTCTAGATGTTGTACATTTTCCTTCATAAAATCACCCAGAACTTTGTCCAATTTACATAACAAGTATATTCATATTTACTTAGAACTCCAAACTATTGAGTATAATTAACAAAAATTCAAACCGGTCACCAACTGCAGCGCAGGCGCCAAATTTAACCCTTCGCCAAATATTCCGTGATTTTGCTGGAACCAAATTCGGGCAGAAAATCACTACAAGACCCTGGCTGCATTCAGGTCTCCAGACGCGAACGTGCGCGTGCCCAAAAGACATTTCTTAAGCCCCCGAACCACCTAACCGGGCCACCAAGAACATCTCCAATCGGTCCCAAATCCCACCAGACCCTGATCCTCGCGGCTGACTCCCCTCAAGTAAAAAAAAAAAAAATCTTTTTTTTTTTTATATTTAACCCTTAGGTTACAATATTATTATTATTATTATTATTATTATTAATAAACATTTTTAAGCACCACCAGGAATACGCAGTGCTGAACAAACACAGAAAAGACAGTCCCTGCTCATAAGAGCTGACAATCTACATAAGACAAACAGGACAAGAGGTAAAAGGGAAAGGAAAGGAAACACAAAGGGGCATGTTTACTAAACAGCGCTAACGTCGCAGCGGCGATGTTGTCGTGCAATAATGGCGCATTACCATGTGATGTCATGTATCGCGCAATAATGTCTCCGTGGTGTTAAGGTGTGCAGAGGGTGGAGTAAGGCTCCCCAGAGGGCGGAGATAAGGGGTCAATGGGCGGAGAGTGGGCGGGGAGAGGCCCCAGGCACACTAACGCTGTGAAATCAGGGTCTGAAAATTAACGCTAGTGAAAACCTTGCGTTAGAGGCACATTTGCAGGAGAGAGAAACTAGTTCAGTCAGCAATGTACAGCAAAGGCAGGGAGACACAGATTAAGTGATAGTAGTGATACATGTGCAGTAACAAAACCAGAGAGATAATAACCAGAACCAAAATAGAAATAAAACACACCGAGCTGGCCAATAGAAAAAACAATGATAAAAGGTAATCAACACTACCATACAGAAAAAAAAGGAAGATGTCACATTTGGAAGGGTCAATTCTGAGTACCCCTACAAAATGAATGTTACAACATTGATAGTGTTCATGAGGGTTTGCTGTGGTGTATATCGGGCAGCTTGCTTAGGTGGCTTTCACATGTGCAGCAACAGCATAGTGCCCAAGTACGAAAGGGCACTACGGTGAGGCTGCAAATGGGGTACAGGGGGCTGTAGGCGGGACATGCAGTGGGGCAGCTGGGGCACAGGATGGACTAGGCAGATGCCTAGGTGACACATAGGAATGTAGAAACAGAAAACCAGCAAGACAGCAGCTGACCAAGGGCAAACATGTCCACAAGTGTGTGTCCCACAGTGTCCCAGGGGACAGTACCCAGCAAGTACCCCAAAGGACACATAACATTGGCAGGCGGTGCCGGGGGGGGGGGGGAAGCGTGGATGTCTATTCAGGCACCCCTACCCCATATCACACACCATAGGCAGCCGCCTACCGGCACACTGGATGGCCTGGGACTGCGTACCAAGCACAAACAGCACACTGCCACACAAAATAGCAAGAAAAAACAGTCCAAAGACGTGGGCAGAGAATGAGCAAAAAAGCCTTTATTAATCCTTATTTGATAGAGGTAGCCAGAACTCAACACAGGCCATGTTTCGTATAGTACGTCTTCAGGGGTTATTTGTGGCTCACTATAAACCATAAAACAACATAATAATATAAAAAATATATATTACATAAAATCATAAATAAATAAATTATGCAAAAATAACTGAAAGAATAAATAAAATATAAAGAATCCGGGTTAATCATAAAAAATTAAAAACATATATAAACAGTAAGATGGTAATATAAAAGTGTTCAAAACAGAATACAAGTTCCAAAGATAAGACATAAAAAAAAAAATATATATATACACACAATAAAAGAATGTGTTTAATAAATAGTCATAAAATAAGTAACCCTAGAGAAGCGGCCAACAGGGGCACAAACACCCACACTCACAGGCTCCACTATCCAAAGCCTCATGGATAGTCAGGCTGTTGGGCCCTGCATGGAGCAGCATCTACCAATACTAGCACCTGCATACCTAAGCAATGCCGTCTTAAACTTGGACACACGTTCCACGTATATCAAAAGGTTGCTATGATTAATGTCATATAACAAATCCTAAGTTAAACACAATTTGTTGAGAGAGATTCATCATAGCAACCTTTCTGATATCTGTGGAGTGTGTTTCAGTTTTTGTTTCTGACAGTGTTTACCACCCTGGGGAGTGTCTCTAACAGTATTGAGTACCATAGCAATGCCTGCACTGTGCCTAGGACTGGTGTGGCGGCCAGGGCTGCCAACCACCTCTATATTTGCACAACGCTGAAATAGGTGGAGTGTGTGTATGTCTAGCCAGTGTTTTGTGGCTGCCTACACCTTACCAAGCCCACAATGCTTGCACTGTTTCCAGTGTTAGCCTGCCAATGTGAATAATGAGGAACAAGGTACTGTGGGTATGGCCCGGACAGGGCGGCCTGGGCAGGATGCATCTGCACAGGGCATAGGGCAATGGCTGGGACATTGTAGTGCCCGACCACCACCTGCACGCACAGGGTGGCCACAGCATGTCATGCTGGGGGGGGGGGTCACTCTCACCCTGACGGAGCAGTGACCATGGCATGGCTAGATTCCCCCATAGTGCTATATAGAATGTTTCTCAAGTGATATCTATGAGTTCCCTTTTTTGAGGCCCAATCACTGATATACCTGCTTGGTGTGTGTACTCACATCCCATTTGTGGGTGCACACAGTTCCTCCAGGAGCATACACTATGTACTAGTTAGCAGACTGTCTGCAGTTAGCATGTGTATGGCTGGATCACCTTGCAGAATGCAGCAGGTGGAGACTGACTGTGCCCTCTGCTGGTGAATGTCAGATAGTGGTGGGGGACAACTGAGCTTTTCCAGGCCTACTGCCAGTGCCCTATGTGATGCTTACAGATCTGCATTGACTACCCTGTAGTATGCCTATTCCCCAGCAGTACTGGGATTGATGGTCCCCTGTACTGCCACCATTGCAGAGATGTAGAATGTGGATCTCTTGGTGGAAGATCCTGTCCCCCACCCTGACCCACAGAGAGCGGGTTGGGTGGTGCTACATAATCCGCTTTTGGGTCCAAAACCACCCTTCTCTTATAACATGTGACTATGGCAACCACACAGGATATGCACTATTCTGGGTGCATCAGAGTCCACAAGGGCTAGACGTGACTGGGAAATACAGAGAGACACAGGTGTATCCTAGGTGTGTCTGCAAGGACTACCTATCATACACTGGCACTGATGGGGACCTGCAGCATAGCCTATCTCTGCCAAGCCAGGTGCTGCGGACCTGGTGCTGGGCGCCCCACTTCACCCTCAGGGTGAGCAAGTAACCGCACAATGTCATGGTCTGTAGCTACTCTGTGCCAGTAACACACATGGTCGGTTCCCCCTACCTGTCTGGGGTGCTATAGAGGCGCATACCCCATCTTGTGATCAGATGTAGGCTGCTGATCTAATCTGCAGTGCATCATGGGTACGGGTGGGTTTACCCTATCCTGGTAACCACAGCAGACAGTTTGTGTGGTGACCTGCAGTCTTTCTGTAGCCAGCTAGTGGTGTGGTAGATGCTATAGAGATGTAGCCCACTGGCTACTTCAATGACTGCGAAAGCAGAGGACATGGTTTTGATCCCACAGTGGTGTTATTTAATAAGGCTGTCTGAGGCTTTTCCTTTTAATTTAAATCAGTGCTGCCAGCAGAAACACCCTCACAGTGCCATAGCCTAAGGTGCCTCATAGGGCGCCCTATAAGGCGCCCTATAGGACACATTATAAGGTGCCTTGGCAGACAGGGCACTTTATAATGTGCCCTATGGAGTGCCTTAAAGGGCACCTTTGCTGTAGAATCTCTATGGATTGAAATTCCATGTAAAAAGGGGAAGGCGATGGCAGTGGGGGTGTAACATCGACCGCCTAGCCAGAATGAACAAATGGATGATGAAATGTTCAAAGGAAGCTAACAAAAGTTACAGCACAGTAATAATAATGGGTGATTTCGGGCGGAGCCTGATGTCCAGCGGGTAGGACGCTTTGCGTTGAAGCTCCCGAGAGGCCTACTCAGAATCCTGACTTAATACCTATATAAATTTACTATTTCGCTCCGAGCTGACCGGGGCACCTCGGGGGGGATGGCGGCCCATAAACCAGCGCGCTTGGACTTCGGGTCTCCTTCTTCTTCTCACGGAAAACGCTCCAAAACAGAGGTGTCCTCCCCACAGAAGATGGTTCCATTTCGTGAAAACCCCGCAATGCACCTGGAGATTTTGGAGGAAATACGCGGCGTGAAGGAATTGGTGCAGTCCAATGGAGAAGCGCTTCGAGCCATGCGAGAAGACTTTGGAGTGCTCCAGGACCGACTTGAAGGTCTTTCATTACGGCAGGACAATATGGCGGGGGTCCTCGACTCGCACGAGGTGCGCTTGGGCAAACTGGACAAGGCTGAGCGCCAGATACAGAATCTTCAAAAGGAGTTGGAAGATAGCAATAATCGAGCCCGTCGCAACAATGTGAGGCTCCTCGGAAGGGGGTGGAAGCAGGAGATATAAGAGAATTCTTGCTCAAAACTCTTCCCTCCTTGCTGAAGATCACTTTTCACAGAGAACTGGAAATCGATCGAGCACACCGTGTTCCTGCCCGCATGGCGCTCAACCGCACGACCCCCCGGCCTATTATCTTCAGCTTGCTACGATATCAACAAGTGGAACAAATTTTACATGCTGCCCGAGCGAATCATCATTTGGAATTTGAAGGTCGTAAGGTCTCCTTCTTTCCTGATTTGGCAAAGCCTACCGTTGACCGTCGGAAGAAACTCCTTGCTCTTCGCCCTCGACTTCAACAGCTACAGGCTCGCTTTGGCCTGTTGTATCCAGCGAAGCTCCGAGTGACTCTCCACAACCAGACCAGGACGTTCGAGGATCCTGATCTACTATCAACATTTTTGGACTCCAAAGAAGCAGAGCAGATGCGCTAATCCCAAATCTTGGACTCTTATCTGCCGGCTCTGTCCGCCATTTTGAAGGGCCCGATGCGGCGGTCATAGCCCAGCACAGAAATAGCCTGGACTTTCTTTCTTTCTCTGTATGACTTTTGTCTTTGGTCTCCTATCCCTTCATGATGTGTGCCTCGGTCGGATTCGGAGCACGCACAGTCCTACAGGTTATATGTTTTTTCAATTTTGGCCTTCTCTGGGGTTTCTCCCCGCAGACACATGGTCGCCAGTAATTTTGGGGTTTTGCTTCTCCTCTACCGTACTGCGGTTTTCTTTGTTAATGTGGGGCGCTTCATTGTATTATATTAGCTTATTTTTCCTATGTCAAGTGTACAGCTAGATACAGTCAGTTTGAGGGACACAGTGAAATTATGTGTGCTATCATGCTCAGAATTTTAACTTTTCTGAATGGCCTTATGTAAAATCTTATTATTCATCGTCAAAGGCATTACTGGTCCACTCAAAGGAAAGAAAATCCTTAGCTATCTTAGCCACGAGCATGTTGATTTGGTGTTTCTTCAGGAAACGCATTACACTCTGCTGAAACACTGAAACTCAATGCTAGGCCTCACATTGTAGCTGCCTATTCTCCCACCGTTTCCAAATGGTACGGGATAGCCATTCTGGTTAAGAAGTCTTTGCACGCTACTGTACCTGATATTTGCGCTGACATGGAGGGTAGATGGGCCCGTGTACACCTTGAGGTCGGAGATAGTGAATTCACGTGTATTTGCACTATGCCCCGACTGTGGACAACCCTGCTTACTATGCAAGTTTTGCGCAGTTGGCCTCGGCCTCCGCCAATGCTCCATTACTACTTGGTGGCGATTTTACTCAAGTGTTCCCTCAATCTTTTCTTCTCAAACAAGGTGCTCGTTGGTTGGAAGCTCCAGTACCGAGCAGACCTGTGTGGCTAGATATAGTAGCGGGCCTTTGCTCACCGGATTCCTCTTACCTTACTCCCTGGTATGACTCTCCCATTAGACTCCCACTACCCACCAATGCTTTTCGACACTTTAGGTGCCTTTAATACTCTTATGCAACCTTTCGACTCCCGACTCTGGTCAGTGCAACTTCAGCATTGCATTCGGAGCACTAGAGTACTTCCGCCATCGGCACTCTCTGCATAAGGTTTATTGGAGACTTCCGATCTCTCGGTAGTTCACCGGGTGTAGCATCCAATTTTACTAAACCTTATGTAATACTATCACTAGAGATACCTCTATAGCGCAGAAAGTATGGGAGAGCGAATTGCATGTGACTTTAACCTTGGAGCAATGGAGCCTTATCTGGAGCAGAGGGACACGGGTTCCCGACCCGCCTCACTCACTCAGACCCTCTTCTTTCTAGCCCACCGGTGTTTTTACACTCCTCACAGATTAGACAAATGGAACACTACTCAGGGTAATGGTTGCTGGACACGTCCTGTGGCCATTGGTCTATTGCTTCATGTTATGCATGAATATCCCGCACTACAGTATAACTGGCGTCGGGTCTGGGGTCGTATTTAGTCTATATTGCACTCTCAGGAGTCCCTTTCTCGGAGGATAGTGGGACTTCGCCCAGTTGCGGGGATCCCCTCTCTCCCAAAAAATGGCTTATCTCCTTTTGAACTTTATGCTTGGCATTGCTATTTCCCTAATTAAGTAATACTGGGAAATTAGTTCCCATCTGAGCCTCAATGAATGGTGGAATCATGCCTGTCTCTACAGTAAATATGAACAACTACCTCGTCTGCTCGCTTCCTCCGTTCAGTCTCCTTCTCATTGGTCTCAATGGAAGATGCTCAATGAATATGTACATTTTGCTAAATGCTCTCATCTGACTGTTTAACTTTGTATATATCTCTGTCTCATGATCATGCTGTATTGCGGATACTTTTTTTCTTTTTTTGATCGTTTGATGTATAATCACTGTTAATTGGAAGCGCTCACATGCTGATATAAATGGGTAGAGAAGAAGCACCGGGGTGGGGGGTAATGGGTTTACTTTTCCTTATTGTATACTTGTTTTGTCTCTTTTGGTGTGTTGTTTCTTTTGTTTGTTGCAAAATGAAAATAAAAGTTTAAAAAAAAATAATGGGTGATTTCAATTACCCCGGTATCGACTGGGTCAGTGTCACGGCAGGACATGCTAGGGAGATAAAGTTCCTAGATGAAATAAATGATTGCTTCTTGGAGCAGCTAGTTCATGAACCGACCAGAGGGGAAGCCATATTGGACCTAGTCCTTAGTGGAACACCAGATCTGGTGCAAGAGATAGGGCATTGGGGCCACTTGGCAATAGTGATCATAGCATGATTGCATTTGATTTAATTAGTGGAGGAGGGATGGTAAGGAAATCCACAGTACTACCTTTTAACTTCTGAAAGGGAGACTATGATAAAATGAGGAAAATAGTTAAGAAAAAACTAAAAGTAGGTGTTGTTGAAAAATACTATCTTGGAAGCCCAGAACAGCTGTATTCCATGCTTTAAGAAAAGTGGAAGGAAGTCAAAAAAACTGTCAGCATGGTTTAAAGGTGAGGTCAGAGAGGCTGTTGTTGCCAAAAAAGCATCTTTCAGGAAATGGAAAAAAAGAGCCAAATGACGAAAACTGGAAACAGCACAAGCACTGGCAAGTTAAATGCAAGGCGTTGATAAGGCAGGCAAAGGGAGAATTTGAGAAGAAGCTTGCTGCAGAAGCAAGAATGCGTAATAAAGACTTTTTCAAGTACATTCGTAGCAAAAAACCTGTGAGAGAGTCATTTGGTCCATTAAATAATAGAGGAGTTAAAAGGGCAATAAGAGGCGACAAGGCGATAGCAGAGAGACTGAATGAATTCTTTGCTTTGGTCTTTACTGAGGAAGATGTAGGGATGCTACCCATGGCTGAAGTAGTATTTAAAGGTACGGAAAAATTGAAGGAAATATCAATATATTGGGAAGATGTATTACAACTATTTGATAAACTGAAGAGTAGCAAATCACCTGGACCGGATGATATATATCCAAGGGTGATGAAAGAACTGAAATATGAGATTGCAGATGTGCTTTTAATAATCTGTGAACTATCATTAAAATCATCTGTAATACCTGAAGATTGGAGAATGGCCAACGTAATGCCAATTTTTAAAAAGGGTTCCAGGGGTGATCCGGGAAACTACAGACCGGTGAGCCTGACGTCAGTACCGGGAAAATGGTAGAAACCATCATAAAGAATAAAATTGCTGAACATGTAGTCATGGCTCAATGGGAGACAGCCAACATGGCTTTAGACAAGGAAGATCTTGTCTTACTAATCTGTTTTTTTTTGAAGGTGTGAATAAACAGGTAGACAAAGGTGAGTCAGTTGATATAGTGTATTTGGACTTTCAGAAAGCCTTTGACAATGTCCCTCATCAGAGACGTTTGGCAAAACTAAAGAGTCATGGGATAGGAGGCATTGTACTATTGTGGATCAGGAACTGGTTAAAAGATAGAAAACAGAGGGTAGGGCTAAATGGCCAATATTCTGAATGGAGAAAGGTGAATAGTGGTGTACCCCAGGGATCTGTGCCGGGTCCGCTGCTTTTTGACATATTCATAAATGACTTGGAAAAGGGAATAACGAGTGAGGTTATCAAATTTGCAGATGACACAAAACTATTTAAAGTTGTTAAAACCCATGAGGATTGTGGAAAATTGCAAGAGGATCTTGATAAATTGGAAGACTGGGCATCAAAATGGCAGATGAAATTTAATGTGGACAAGTGCAAAGTTATGCACCTACCGAAGAACAACCCAACCCATGGTTACACGATGCAAGGTTCCACATTAGGAACCACCGTCCAGGAAAAAGATTTAGGTGTCATTGTGGATAACATATTAAAACCCTCTGCCCAGTGTGCAGCAGCAGCAAAGAGAGCAAATAGAATGCTAGGTATCATAAGGAAAGGAATGGAATATAAATCAAAGGATATTATAATGCCTCTGTATAGTTCCATGGTGTGACCACACCTTGAATATTGTGTGCAATTTTGGTTGCCGAATCTTAAAAAGGATATAGCGTTATTAGAAAAGGTTCAGAGAAGAGCCACCAAAATTGTAAATGGGATGGTAGGATACCCCTATGAAGAAAGGCTAAAAAGGTTAGGGCTCGTTAACCTGGAAAAGAGACAGCTAAGTGGAGATATGATAGACGTCTATAAATTAATGAACGGAGTGGAACAGGTAAACTAGATTGATTGTTCATGTTATCAGAATATACAAAGACTAGGGGACATGCAATGAAGCTACAGGGTAAACTATTTAAGACAAATAAGAGAAAATATTTTTTCACTCAATGTGTAATCAAACTCTGGAATTTCTTACTGGAGGATGTATTAAAGGTTTTTAGTGTAGCTGACTTTAAAAAAAGGTTTGGATAAGTTCCTGGAAGAAAGGTCCATAAACCATTATTAAAAAGGGACCCAGGATATCAATGCTTGACCCAATACAAGCATTGTGGAACATGTGTCTTTTGGGGAAACTTCTAGGTACTTGTGACCTAGATTGGCCATTGTAGGGAACAGGATACTGGGTTTGATGGACCTTGGTCTGACCCAGTATGGCATATCTTATGTTCTTATGTCTCTGATCTCTGTCCCCCCCCCCCTTTTATGTTACACCGCTTTGGCCGAGTGAAAAGCGGTATATAAATGCAGTTAAATAAATAAATAAAATTATGTTCTTAAATGGTTAACCTTTATACAGAGTATGAGGTGTGTAGTAGATATAGGTGATATTGTGGATCTTGGGATCGAGCTGGCGGTCCGCCACGAGGCAAGCTACCATCTGTCCTAGCCCCTGCCTCTCGGCGCCTCCCCGATGCTTTTGACTGAGCACCCCAGGGGCCCGAAGCGTTCACTTTGAAAAAATTAGAGTGTTCAAAGCAGGCCGTTCGCCTGAATACTTCAGCTAGGAATAATGGAATAGGACTCCGGTTCTATTTTGTTGGTTTTTGCACCACTGTCTCATTCAAACTAGACAGTGCAACTATTGCTCTAACTAATTTAATCAAAATCGTAGGCTGCATCTTTGACCATCAATTAAGCTTCTCCTTTCAAGTTTATACAATAGTGAAATTCTCCTTTCTCACACCTCGTTGGAATGCCCTCCCTGTGAAGGTGTTGGAGCAAATACAGTGATGGAATTCAAAATGGCATGGGACAAATATAGTGGATCCCTTTATAGCAAGAGGATAAAATCAAAATAATGTAAACTTAAATATTTTTTATACTTAAACAAATAGAGGAGCATGACCGCTTATATGCTCCCGTATATCAGAAAGACGTCATAAATAAATAATAAATAACCTGCACAAAGCGGCTGGTACAGCCCTAAATAAGGGCATGGAAATGGGTGATCTGCATGCAGCAGTGAGTACAACTACTCTAGCCACCTTACCGGGCAGACCAAATGGATCATACTGGCCTTTATCTGCTAACAAATACTATATTACTATGTTATTCTACAAACTAAAAGCTATTATTATTTTTTTAAGACTAATGTTTTATTGATGAGGAAATTAGAATGTACTTTAAATATTTTGAAATGTTATGACAATAAGGGGCATGTTTACTAAACATTCCTAACGTGCGGGGCCGCGCTAGTGAGCGTGTGCCATATAAGGAGTGGGCGGTTCAGGCAGAAAATAGAAAAAAAACGGTAGTAAGCAACCGGACGTGTGTGCGTCGCGCTAATGTGCGGGGGTCGACATTACCGCGTGGAAAGGCAAAGTGGCGCGCTGCTGAGTATACAAAACAACAGAGCCGTGGTACAACGGTGAAGACACTGACCAATGGTGCAGGGGCCATGGGTTCAATCCCCCAGTGTGCGCAACGACAAAGGTCAGCTGAGGCAGTAACTGTAATGATTAACATTGTTTTAGGAGGCAAATTAATTTGGAACGGCATAAGGCGGCGCACAGTTATTTTTGGGCGGCAGAAGGCGGCGCACAGTGCTTTTTGGGCGGCATAAGGCGGCGCACAGTTATTTCTGGGCAGCAGAAGGCGGCGCACTGGTCCCCTTGGGCGGCAGAAGGCGGCGCGCTGATAGGCACAAGGCGGCGCGCTGATGCACAAGCACAGGAACAGAGCCACAGCACAATGGTTAACACACTGACCAATGGTGCAGGGATCAGGGGTTCAATTCCTCACCATGCCCAGTGAAAAATGCCTGCTGAGGCAGTATGTATTATGTTTAGGAGGCTGTATAATTATATTTTGTTATCACTACTAGCAAACGCACTCTCCCAGCATGTTACCATACGGCGGCCCATAAGGCACATGTTACAGTGCACTGTTCGCCAAGGCACCCTTGAATGACCCCTATATGGCAGCATGTATGTTGCGACACAGGATAATGTATAGTGCACCCTATAGGGATGGCAACCATAAGGTGGCCTACAGGGCGCCCTATGAAGCACCCTCAGAGGCACCTAATGGGTATAGTAAGCTGAGGGTGGTCTTGCCGGCATAGACATATGTACAGTAAATAAAAATAAAGCTGTGGACAGCCCTACCAAAGGGCCCCACTGTGGGTTTGAACCCATGACCTCTGGCTGCACAGGCAGTGATGTAACCATTGCGCTACAGCTCCATAGCTGTAAGCAGGCCCCTGGCGGGCTGCAGATAGCCTACACGTCACCTCACAGACAGTCTGCTGGTGTCAACAGGATAGGGTTAGGCCACCCGTACCCATGATGCACTGCACATGCAAATTAGCTGTCCGCAGATGGACACAAGATGGGGAATGCACCCCCACAGCACCTCGGCCCTGTTGGGGGAAGTGACCGGGTGCACCCACACAGCACCTTGGCCTAGTAGGGGGCACTGACCGGGTGTTTTACTGGCACAGAGTAGCCACACACCGTTACATCGTGCGGGTACTGTGCTCACCCTGAGTGAGCAATGAGGTGGCCAGGACCAGGTCAACAACACCTGCCATGGCTGATGGAGGCCAAGCGGGCGTTCCAAAGCAGTGTTAATGTGTAAGATAGCTAGTTTCTGCACAAACACCATGGATATCCCTGTCTGCTTCCATCAGGCACCCCCCCCGTGGCAAACATGGTCTCCATCAAGGGATCCACACTCTACCTCCCTGCAAAGGTGGCAGTAGAGGGCAACATCAACCCCAGTCCTGCTGAGGAACACCACCACCCCCCCCCAGGCAGGCAGCTCCATACACAGCCATAACACAATAGCAGACAGACATAAGCCCAGGGTATGGTAAGCTGCACTCCACCACCAGATATTCCCCTGCAGGAAGCCAACAGCCACTGCACTCTGCAAGCCATTATAGCAAGACATTTACCAGCTACAAACAGTCTGCTGGTTAGTCCATAGTGCATGTTCCCAATGGAGATGCATGCACCCAGAACTGGGCTGTCTGCATACACAGCAAGCAGATAGATCAGTGACTGGGCCCCAAAGAGAAACCCATATCTATCACATGAGAGAACTACTATACAGCACTATGGGGGGGCCTAGCCATGCTGTGGTCACTACACAGTCAGGGTGAGCGTGATCCCCCAGAAGGACATGCTTTGGCCACCCTGTCTGTGTAGGTGGTGGCCGGACACTACAATATCCCAGCCAATGTCCCTGCCAGGGCCCTATGCCCAGTGCAGATGCATCCTGGCCACGTCACCCTGCCCTGGCTATACCCATGGTACCTTGCACCTCATTATGCACATTGACTGGCCAATACTGGCAACAGTGCTGGCAGTGCGGGCTGTTGAAGGGGCTTGCAGCCAACACCCACTGTATAGACAGACACACACTTCCACACCTCTGCCATCATGGTGCTACGATTGAGGGGGTAAGTAGCCTTGCCCACCAAACCGGTCCTGAGCACGGCAAGGCATGGATATGGTACGCATTACAGCTGGTGGTCACTCCCCAGGGTGGTAAGCACCGTCAGAGGCCAGGGCTGGAGCATGCCCCGCAAACACCTAACAGATTGTTTGGATGGGGTCAACTAGCAGTATGTACGTAACGTATGGATAACTGCCTGCCTGTGCTCCTAGCAAACGTCTCCGAGCTGTGTACCGTATACCTCAGGTGTAGGGTGACATTGGTAAGTTATGCAAGTGCTCGTTGTGGGTGCTGCATGCACGGTCCAATGTTCTGCCTTTCCAGGAGACATTGGCCAATGGGGCCTGTGGGTGTGGGTGTGTGTCTGCCCTTGATGGCTGCTGCTTTACGGCACAGATTCCCAACTCGAGTCCAGGTTTGCATCACACTGTTCGGGTTTTCCTGCTATCCCTCATGAATATGCATGGGCTACATCTACATGCCATGGGGGTGGTGCATAGATATACAGCACAGGCATTTGTATGAGTGTCAGCATGGAACCTGACTGGTGTGTGGCCCACCAGGACTGCATTTGGGTGATTCTGCTCTAGGTACTGCCCCTGTTCATGGTGTCTGTGCTCAGTGGGGTAAAAGATAGATGTCTTACCATTGCATATGTCCCCGCCATGAAAGGTGTGTCCTTACTATCACTGTTTAGTTGTGGGAAAAATATGTGGGCAGGATTGGCAGTAGCCCCAGCTGGGCTTTGAACCTGTGACCTTCTGTTCTTGTATGCACTGTCTGTGTGCACTACACCACTGTGTAGCCACAGATTGGTTGGATTCCCTGGACTGTCCATGACTGTGGATCCGGCAGGACCTGTCTGTTGCAGTGGACTGTGCCAGCCTGCACATGGCTAGGCCTCTGTCTTCTGTGGTTAGCAGCCACTGCCCCCTGCACCACATGTACTTGTCCGCCAACATGCTGGCATGAACTTCTCTCAGAAAAAGCAGTTGACCTGATTGCAATGTGGCAGTTTGGGACTGCATTTGGGGGACTTGGCTGTAGGTAATGCCCATTGTTGTGGGGTGTGTGCGGTGTTGGGTAAAATATGGGTGTTTTCCCCATGCATACAGGGGTGTCTGCGCTATCTTTATTTAGTGGTGGGTAAAATATAGGGACTGGGCTGGCAGGTGCCCCAGCTGGGTTTTGAACCTCTGCCCTCTGGTCCTAGAGGTAATGACTCTGTCTGCTGTACCACACTTTGGCCACAGAGACAGTGCAGCCCCTGGAGGCAGTAAGCCTGGCAGGATGGAGTCACAAACCCTGCTCTACGCAATTCTACTGTGGGCATATGCACCCTGTCTGGTGACAAACGTGCACATAAACCCCGGAACTGACCACGGGAAATGTGGGTCAAAATATCACCACGCTGGGCAACAGTGATATTAATGGGCAACCATAGCAAACACTCCCAGGAAAGCTCCATAACGTGGAAATGGTTTTTGGAGGAGTCTCCTCTCAGTAGACCCTTCCAAACTTCATTTCTTTTTTCTGGAGCTTTGCTGGGTGTGATTTCTGTATTTGCCCATCACTATAACTGTTCCCCAGCTGAATTACTATTTGTAATAGTTCTGTTGTGGTCATTTTCTATTTTTATTTTCACTTTTGTGCTGTGCACATGTATCACACTGCTCACGTTTTGCTGGTTTCCCCGGTTTTCCTGTACATTGCTGACGGAAATGGTTTCTCTTCCCTTTAAATGCTTTCTACCGCGAGTGTTTCACTCGCGGTAGTTTTTACATGCAAATTCGGGCCCGCTACTGTGCGGGGAGCCTCTCCCCTCCCACTCTCCACCCATTGACCCCGTCCCTCCGGAGCCTTCCTCCGCCCTCCTTTCGCCGTTCCACGCCTCTATCGGACATTTGCGGGCCCGCACTTGTACGGGGCCCGTTAGTGAGCCGCGTACCTGTGCGGGGGTGACACGCACGTGTGCGGGGCATTTAAACGCGTTTATTCGCGTTTCGGTGCCGCGTTTCCGTGCGCTATTTTGCGGCGCGCACATTTGCGGCTTTTAGTAAACATCCCCCTAAGACTGGTAAATTTCTCTAAAATGGCACAATATCTCAAGGAGTCATAGAAACAGCTGGGGATATAGAAAATCAGTGGGCAAACTGAAAGGGATATTTTAAGGGCAACAAACCATTTTGTTAGGAAAGTTAACAAATGTAAAAAGAAAAAGGAGGCCACTATGTTTCTCAAAAGAAGTAGCAGAATAGGTGAAGAAAAAAGGATGGCCTTCATAAATTACAAGAACTCACAAAAAGAGGAAGACAGCCATTAATATTTGGAAAAGTTAAGAGAAGTTAGGAAATTAGCCAGGAAAGCAAAGAGAGAAATGGAAAAAAAAAATAGCCAATGCAGAAAAATGGATGGACAAATATTTTTCAGATATGTTAGTGAAAAGAAGAAGTGAAAAACTGGTGAAGGGGAGGAAATTGTAGAGGTTGATGAGGAGAAAGTGGAATTGCTTAACAAATATTTCTGTTCTGTGTTCACAGATGAAGGGCAGGGGCAGGACCTCAGAAAACAATCACAAATAGGAACAGAAGTAAGGTGGATTTTGAATGATTTTCAGAAGACTGTGATCACAAGGAGCTAGCTAAACAAAGCCATGAGGCCAGATGGGATACATCCAAGAATATTGTATGAACTTAGGGAAGATCTAGTGGTTCTATTGTCTGATTTTTTTAGTGCTTCTTTAGAATCAAGGGGTGGTCCCAGAGGACTGAGAGGGTGTATGTGGTCCCTCTAGACAAAAGCAGAAGTAAGGATGAGATTGGGATCTACAGGCTGGTTTGTCTGACCTCTGTGGTGAGTAAATTAATGGAAATGCTGCTAAAACACAGGATTGTGAGTTTTCTGGAATCCAATGAATTGCAGGATCTGAGGCAGCAAGTTTTTACCAGAGGCAGGTCTTGCCAGATAAATCTAATTAATTTCTTTGTCTGGATGACCAGAGAGTTGGACCAAGGGAGAGTTCTAAATGTGGTGTACTTAGATTTCAGTAAAGCCTTTGATACTGTTCCCCACAGGTGATTTATAAATAAACTGATCACCCTAGAGATGGACCCTAAGGGGGTCATTCTGAACTATGAATAAGCCGCCTGTACGTGCAGGCTAGATGTGTATCTCACAAAAATGTCCAGAATCGTATTCTGAACCTTCGTGGCCTTGCACATGCATGGCATTTAAACGAGAATTGCAGAATGTGGGCGGGAAGTGGGAGAATGGGGACGTGGCCAGCCACAGAGACATATAAAGCATATTCCGGTCCACAGACGTCCAGATTATACCTGCTGAAATGTGGAATAAAGAGGTAGGACTTAGAAGTATTCCTGCTCTGCACCTCAGTGCTGCCAATAGTGATTAATGGATGTCTAACCCATGCTGTGCACGAGTGTGTCTGCAGCCTGGAAAACCACAGCAGGCAGTGTTATGGAACAGAAAGCAGAGGAGAGGGAGGAAAGTCAAAGCAGTAGAAATAACCCCCCCCCCCCACACACACACACCCAAAATGTATGCAATAGAGCACTGATACTCAATTCAGCTATGCTGGCATTTGCTGTGTGAGCTAAAGGGACACAGCTAGGGCCCCCTAACAATGTCCACATCCTAGAACTGATACTGGTGACGGAGTCCTAGCACCCCATGTGAAAATGTAGGCCCATCCATCGGTGATATGAGCAGCACCCAGCCAGCAGGAGTCTGGCGCTCCACACAGTGGCATCCTACAATATGCTCTATGCAATGTGTACAGTCCCCTGATGCAGATAAGGTAATATATATATCCAATCGGAACACTATATTGGGAATATCGTACGCTGGTGGGTATATGCCACATATCTTATGCACAGGTCACTGTTGTGGTTGTTTACATTTGTGGGCCTATGATCTGCAATAAGGATTGCCAGAAGTCCTGATTATGTAAGGATTGTACTGATTTCTGGAAGCTTGTCCTGATTGGAAAAATGTCCTGATCTTGTCCTGAATTTGGTGTTTTGTCCTGACTTATCCTGAATTTCTGTAAAGTTTTGACAGATGATTAAGATGAACATTATAATACAAATGAAGTTATTTTTATTTGCTTATAAAATGGAGAAATGAAACATTAATTATAAGTTTTTCTTTTTCAACATGTGAGTGTAACTCAATGTTTTTGCCCAAACGTTCCTTTTGGCGTTTGAAAAAAGGGAAACATTTTGGGCTCTTTCCCAAAAATAGGAATGTTTGGGTTCTATTGTACATATAAAATATAGTGAATTTAAGACGTATGTAAAGAGGAGGAAAATATAAAAATTTTCCAGAAGAGCAAAGTCTTGATCATAGTTATTAAACTTTTTAAATTTTTGTCATCATAGTAATGTTACTAATATAAATTAATTCGCAATTATGTATAACCATGCTAGTGGATAGAGTTTTTTCGGTGTGCAAGAAGCAATGGACTGATGATCAAAATCAATTGGATATTAAAACTGTAAAATGCTTGCTTCAAGTTAAAATAAACTATTCATTATCTTGTGGTGATATGTACAAAAAGAGTTTGGCTGACGAAAATCTGCTAAATCAAATATTGTCAAACAGTAAATACATGTAAATAATGTTTATTGGGTTTGATGCCTAATAAAATGCTTTTTTGAAAAGTTTTATTTTTTAAAAAAATGTCTTGATTTTGGATCAAAGGTATCTGGCAACCCTATGTGCAATGCGCATATGGGGTTTGACCCTTGAGGCTGATATATTGGAAGGACTGTTTGGGCCTACTGCAACTCTGTATCTGTTAGAGGTCCACTATTGTAGTTATCGTGTATGTAGGTAGCCAAAGAGAAATGTAGTAAGTAGGTATGCTTATGGGTTGGAAGTACTGATAGCTGATGGAAAAGAAACCATAGCAAAGACATTCGGTACAGGACATTCCTTTGGCAGACGGCTGTTTCTGTGGGACTGCAAGCGAGAGTGCATGTGTGTGCATGGTTGGAGGGCTGCATGGGGGTGTCTAGATTGCTTATCCACATATCCAGGGGGGAGGGGGGACAGGTATGACTGACAGATACATGGACCATAGGACTGTCTGCAGCATCCTCAGGTGCCAGTGCAGACAGGCAGAAATGAGCAAGATGGTTCCGCAATCACTTCCCTGTCACTACTCAGGGGACCTCAGAGGGAGAGCATGCAACAGTGCAAAGTGCAGTAGCCATTCCCAACTGCACCAGCATTGTTCTCTACAATTGTGCACAGTTGTAGGGGGTGACGATGGTGTCTCTGGACATGTCAGTGACTGCTGTCATTCCAATGGAAATGTTTGCATAGTTCACTATGGGAAGCCTGTTCTGCTGGGATCATGTCCTTACTTAGCATTGTACAGTCGTGTTCCTGAGATGTACACAGCATGCATACATCGGGAGGTGGTCTACTGCCTTGTATGTAGTGCTGCACTGCATCTTGTGCCAGTAGGTTCACTCTCTACCTGTTGTCCTGCTACATCACTATGCACTGCATGCAACAGACTAGTTTCTATTGTCTAACTTGCATCCATTTATAGGTATCACCAACTTTCATTGTCATTCAGCCTCATAAAAGCACTGTTCGTGCCCACAGCAGCTTCACAGCTGCATGTTTTAAAGGGGGGCATGGTCGTTTGCAGGTATATCGTGGAGATGGGCAGAGTCACAGACATGCATCTTTTCAGAATACGGTGAGCATGGGAACGTACAAAGCCATTGTCAGCCTGCACCCGTCCTCGTACAACGTAGCATTGTGTGCCGGCCAAGCCTAGCACATCTATTTGGGTAATTCTGTACATGCAGCTGTGTCTATCCCATGTGTGCGGAATCGGTTTCTATTCATGCACGTTTCCATTTGGATGTGCCCGCTGCCTGGACATGCATGCTTTCGGAATTGGCATCTAAGTGACCAAATGGGTTAGTAATTGGTTGAGTGGGAGGCAACAGACTACAGGTGAATGATACATGCGCTGCCAAATTTTAGCAGCCACCGTCATCCCCATTCTCCACACCAATCTGACCCGATCCTGCCCCTATAGCCCTGTACCATGTGAAAACCAGATATCATAGAAAAGTGCCTGCAATATCTGATTTTCTCATGCATTCAGCTGCTACTGCAGGGCGATAAATCTGCGTTAGCCCTGTGGTAGCAGCTAATGCCCTTAAGTAGACATACCCCTTAGTCATGTCCCTGGCACATCCTTGTCTCCCATTTACTTAAATGGCTCATTTTAACAGCCCTCTATATAAGTAGTCACTAGCCCTGGAAGTTAAAAAACAAAAAATAGATTTATCTGGTTTGCTCCAGAAGATAGCTAGATAAATCATCTGAATATCGACCTCATTTTGTCTGTAGTTGTATTTGTTTTACTCTGGAATTGTAATTTGCTTCTGTGACTGGAATCCTCTTTGAGAATTTATACAGAACAACAGAAAAGAAAATTAAATAAAGGAAAAACACAGGAAAGATAATTTTGTATAGGTCGCTTAAGTGGCAAGACACGTGAAAGCTCGGCAATTTAAAACCACACCAATATATTTTATAAAAGGCTTGGTGAGTGCTGAGTCTTTTATAAAATATGCAGAGCATCAATGAAAATGCAGATATATGTGATGCTACCCATGAGAAAAAAACATTTTATAAGCACACATGCACAAAAATAGGGTGCCCTCACAGAGGGGACACATATGTATAGGTAGCGCTACATGTATGAATATGCAGAGACTTTATAAATTGCCATGACATATATTTATATCTAGAGATTCCTATATTTATCTATTTATTTATTTAGCTAGGCTTATATACCACTTAGTCTAAAAGTCAAAGCGGTTTACAATAAAAAAAAAAAAGGAGACAACATGGCTTTACATGGAACAAGGGCATGAATAAAGGGAGAACAAATCATTTAAAAAGGGTGGAATAAAAGATTAAACAGTATGAGAGCATGAAAAGTTCTTCTTATATGTGCAAGTCAAAAATTTTATAAGTGTACATACAATAGCCACAAATTAGGAAGCCTTCTTCAAAAAGTCAAACTTTGTCCTGGAGAGAAGGGTGGATTTGCCACTCAAAGAGGTAAGCACCTCTCCACCATCAAGCAGAGGGGTATCATCAGTCATACAGAAGGAAGGCAGGCTATCATCATCATCAGTCAAGCAAAGGCAGAGTCAAAATGTTGGAGTGATAGGTTAATACAGAGGTCATTTCTGTGGCCATTCAAAGAAGGAGTAGTGTGGTCAGTCCCTATCTGCCAAAAAGACACTGGAAGCACTGAGCAGTTACAAACACCAACAAAGGCTAAAGGCTCACAGGGAGAGGAGAGTGCTTGATGGAGCCTTGGAGAAGTGGAGGGAAAAGGAAAGAGTGCCGACTGTGATCTGGGGGTAAGAGTTGTGACTGTGGCTTGCACAGGTCCTCATCCCGCTCTTTAGTCTTAGAAGGATCAAGCACCATTCAAGAGTCATCCCTGCTATATGAATCCTTGAATCCTGCCACATCAGTTTTTCCCACACTTATATTACGTTTAGTAGTGTACCAAAAGGGGGGTATGGAGAGGCACATGACCCCCTCTCCCCCCCCCCCCCCATGCACCAGCCTAAGGAGGTGCTGTGGAGTAGCTGAAAAATCATAAATAAAAGCAAGTATGGGGCCTTTGTGATGCGGAGGTACGGGTTGCAAATATAAACATTGGCCCCTAGGTGGAGTGCTTGAGACCCACAGTATGCCACTGCTTAAGTTCATGCAGTCTTTGTTTGAAAAATATAAGATTCAGCCGTAACATATACAAATGGTACGTATCCTACAGCACTCAAGTAGGTGAACTTGTGGCTCATTTGATTCTTTACCATTGATCAGTAATAAATTTATATCCAATATTTTCAGGAGTGCCATTGGTCACATGCACTTGAGAACTTAACATCAGAGATAGAGTGTTGTGCTTGGCATTAGCTATGAGAACAATGCAAACAAATACAACAGAATTAGCACATCAGAAATGTGGTTATAGGATATTTTGTTTTTAGATCTTGAGAGAAGCTGAATAGACACACTGCTTTAGTTGGAGAACTTTCAAACTATATCAAACCTCAACAGAGATTGCCAGTCTTTTTACCAAGTATACAGTATAAAATTTTTGTCACTTAATATATATGGAATGTATCAGATGACCCTTCAAGACCCAATTAACAGAAGATCATAAAAATGATGGGCCCTAGCCCAATATTCAGCCCACAGCGGTCAGCATTTTTAAACTGAAACCGTATATTCAGTGCCAAAATCCAGCTATCCTCTAGTGCTGAATATCTGGTTTTAGGATAGAGCAGCATGGTTATCCTGACAGCAGTGATATTCAGCCACTTTATGGATAGTCGAACCACATAAAGTTAGGACAACTATTATCCAGTTGTTGTTGTTGTTAAGTACCATCGAGTTGATCTTGACTCATGGGGACACTTTAGATAGTTGTCCTAAACTGTGCTTGGTCTTCAGTCAGGCGGCTAATTGTGATAGAGTGACATCAATAGCTGCTGTCAGTGTATCAATCAATACCATTGCCAGTCTTCCTCTTTTGCGAAGACCTTCAGCCTTACAAACAGGGCCGGCCCATCCATTGTACAAGAATGTCATTCGCAAAGGCCCCACACTTCAGGGGGCCCCACGCCAACAACATCTCGCATATTCGGCACCAACAGGGAGGTTTTAGAAGGAGCCGAAGAGGTCCCGGCTCACCTCTGACAGCCATCGAACTGAAGAGCACCTTTTTTCTTCTCTTTGGCAGCTGTGTTGTAGAAAAAGGGTGCGCTTCACTTTGGCAGCTGTCAGAAGTGAGCCAGGGCCTCTCCGGCTCCCTCTAAAGCCTGTTGGACAGCCGTGGGGCTCTTCGGGGGGTGTGTGGGGGGGGGGGCTAAGACTGAAAATAGCTGATGGGGAGGGGGCTTGGACTAAAAATGGGCAGCGTGGGGGGGCTTGAACTAGAACTTGGCTGAGTGAGAGGGAGCTAGGACTGTAAATAGCTAATGGGGAAGAGGGCTTGGACTGGAAATAGCAGATGGGGAAGGGGGCTTGGACTGGAAATGGGCTGAGTGGGGGGAGCTAGGACTGGAAATTGACTGATGGAGGGGCTAGGATAGGACTGGAAATGTCTGATGGAGGGGCTTGGATTGGAAATGGGCTGATGGGGGAGGGCTTGGATTGGAAATTGACTGATGGAGGGGCTAGGATAGGACTGGAAATGGACAGAGGAGCTAGGATTGGAAATGGGCTGATGAGGGGCTTGGACTGAAAATGGGTTGATGGAGGTGCTAGGATAGGACTGGAAATGGCTGATGGGATGTTTGGATTGGAAATGGGCTGATGGAGGGGCTAGGATAGGGCTGGAAATGGGTTGTTGGGGGGCTAGAATTGGAAATGAACTGATGGGGAGGTTAGGATTAGAAATGGACTGATGGGGGTGCTAGGATAGGACTGGAAATAGCTGATGGTGATGAGGGCTTGGGCTGGAAATGGGCTGTGGGGGGGGGGGCTTGGATTGAAAACTGAGTGGGGGGGAGCTAGGACTGGAAAAAACAGATGGGGAGGGTGGCTTAGACTGGAAATTGGCTAAGTGGGGGGGGGGGGAGCTAGAACTGGAAATAGCTGATGGGGAAGGGGACTTGGACTGGAAATGGACCGAGTGGAGGAGGGAGCTAGGACTGGATATTGTCTGATGGTGGAGCTAGGATAGGACTGGAAATGGATAGGGGATCTAGGACTGGAAATGGGCTGATGTGGGGGAATGGGAGAATGGGACCAGAAGGGAGTGGATGCTGGGTTTGGATGGAATTAGAAGGGAGCTGAAGTTGGGGGAAGACTAGCATAGGATGGGGCTGGGTAAGTGAGAATGGAGATGGGAAAAGATATTTTGTGTGGGAGGGAAGAAAAATCTAAAATTGGCAGTGTATGGAACACCTTACCACCACATATCAGAGCAATCCCCAACTTGAGCCAGTTCAGGAGGGCCCTTAAACATTTCCTCTTTATCAAATATCTCACTGACAGCCCCGAACCCCAGTCACACTCGAATACCGTGCACCTCAACATTATTAGTAGCCAACCAGACAAGATCCTGCAACAGGTATCCTCAATAATGTAAAACACCAACAGCATCCGTACACGATCAACTTCATTTGTATATAGTTTACCTTGTTCTCCAAGTTCCATTCCCTTTTAAATGTAATGACCAGACATATGTATATTGTCGGATGTTTATGTTCTATGTAAACCGCGCTGATGGCAAATAGTGCGGTATATAAGAAATGTTAATAAATAAATAAATACATAATAAATAAGTATTAAGAGAATAACTGAGGATTGAGGATGGAGGGGTGAAATTTGAATGGATGAAAAAGGAATAAAGAAAAAATGGAGAAAAGAGCAAAAGGAGAATGATCAGTATGTTAAAGCAGATGTAAAAAGAGAATGGAAAAAAAGTAGAAGACAGAAGAAAGGACAAATGGACAGCAGACAATGGAGAGTTGGCAGAAGACAAAAAAAAAAAAACAGAAGAAAGTGAATGGAGCAATTCCAACTGAAAAATAAATGCACAAACAACAAAAGGTGGAAAAATACTTTTTATTTTGAATTTATTAACTGGAATATGTCAGCTCTGGGAAATGTGCATCGTTAATGTCTGTGGTTTGTTTAGTAAACAAGAGGAAATTGTCATTGTTGTTAAGTGCTTTCAAGTTGGTGTTGACTCATGGTGACCCTCTGGATAGTTGTCCTAAATTGTGTTCAGTCTTCAGTCAGGCGGCTCATTGTTTACAGACTAACAGCAGCTACGGGTGTCATCGTATTGATCCATCTCACTGCTGGCCTTCCTCTTTTGCGTTGACCTTTTACCTTGCCAAGCATGATGTCTTTCTCTAATGATCTCTCTCTTCACATGTGTCCAAAGTATGAAAGTCAAAGTCTTGTCATCTGAGCTTCTAAAGAAAGCTTAGGTTTGATCTCCTCTAGTACTGACTGGTTTGTTCTTCGGGTAGTCCATGGAATACACAGTATTCATCGCCAGCACCATAATTCAAAGGCATCAATTTTCTTCCTGTCTATCTTTTTCACTCTCCAACTTTTGCATCCATATGACATTTTTAAAAAATACCGTGGCTTGATCAAGTCAAATCTTTGTATGGAGAGAGACATCTCTGCTCTTGAGAATCTTCTCTAGGTCCTTCATAGCCATTCTGCCAAGAGCAATACATCGTCGGATTTCTTGACTGCTTGTTGTTTCTTTATTGATAGTTGATCCAAGTAGGTTAAAATTGTCAACTATTTCAATTTCTTCTCTATCAACTTATTGATTTTGCCAGTTGTCATGATCTTTGTCTTCTTTACATTACAGTGCAGGCCCATTTTAAGACTATGTTCCTTGATCTTGAGAAACAAATGTTTCAGATCATCTTCACTTTTAGCCAGTAATGTGGTATCATTAGCATAGTGAAAGTTGTTGATGAGTCTTCCACCAATCTTCACACCTCTGTTATCTTCATACAATGCTGCTTCTCTGATAATTTGTTCTGCATAAAAATTAAACAGGTAGGGGGAAAGTATGCAGCCTTGTCGTACATCTTTGCTGATTTTAAACCAATCTGTTTCTTCTTGTTCCATTCAAACTGTTGCTTATTGAGAAATATAAAGGATGTGCAAGAGAACAATCAGGTGTTCTGGTATACCCATTCTTCTTAATGTGGCCCAGAATGTCTTATGGTTTACATAGTCAAAAGTCTTGCTGTAGTCAATAAAACACAAATAGATTTCCTTTTGGTATTCTTTAGTCTTTTCAAGGATCCATCTTACATCCACAATGATGTCTCTTATTCCTTGCCCTTTCCTGAACCCTGCTTACACATCAGGTAGTTCTCGTTCCAGGTATGGTTGTAGTCTCTGTTGGATAATCTTCAGTAGAATCTTGCTAGCATGTGGGATCAGAGATTGTGCAATAATTTCCACAGTCAGTTGGATCACCTTTCTTTAGTATTGATATAAACACAGATCTTTTTCAGTCAGTTGGCTATGACATTCTCTTCCAAATCTCCTGGCAGAGCCTTGTAAGTATGGTAACAGCTGCATCAAATTGCTGTAATACTTCTATGGGTATGCCATCAATGCCTGGTGCTTTGTTCCTTGATAAGGATTTCATTGCTGCTTCAACTTCTTCTTTCATCACCAATGGTTCTGGATCATAAGGTACAGGTTTAAACAGCTGTTGGTCTACTTGATCTTTAAAATATAAAAACTCAGTATATTCTTTCCACCTTTTCTTGATATTCTCAGCATCATTAAACATAGATCCTTGAGCCTCTTCTTACATTCTAATTCGAGACTGAAATTTTTTCTTTAACTCTCGTAGCTTTGGTTTCTGCTTCTATTTCCTTGCATGTGTCATTGTAGTACTTCTCCTTGTCTTGTCTTGTTGCACGTTGGAAATCTTTGTTGAGTTCTGTGATTGCATCTCTTTCTCCTCTGACTTTAGCTTCTCTGCATTTCTGGGAAATTTTCAGAGTTTCTTCGGTCATTCATTTTGCCGTTTTTGCTTTTTCACCTTTTATAGAGACTTCTCACTTTCTTCCAACACAACCTTCTTGATGTCATCCCATAACTCTTCTGGAGCACTGCCATTTGTATCTAAAGCAGCAAATCAATTTTGCAGGCAGTCTTTAAATTCCAGTGATATATTCTCAAGGTCATATTTTGCTACATTCATGAGTGGCTTGCTCTTTTTAAACTTTAGCTTGAGTTTGCATACTAGTAGTTGGTGATCTATACAGCAGTCAGCTCCAGGTTCTGTCTTTGTTGATGTTATAGAGCTTTTCCATCCTTGACTTCCACAGATATAATCAATTCGATTTTTGTACAATCCATTGGGTCAAGTCCATGTGTACTGTCGCTGCTTGTGTTGCTGGAAGAAGGTGTTTGAGATGAATAGATCATTGATCTTGCAGAAATCTATCAGTCTTTCTCCAGCTTCATTTCTGTTGTCGTCCATATTTTCCAACCATTTTGCCTTCTTCTTTGTTGCCCACTTTTGCAATCCAGTCATCCATGCAGGGACAGCCCAAGGGGGGTGTAGGGCCATGTGCGGAGATTCGGTGTGGGGCCTCGTTTGTATATGGGGCCTCATTTGCATAAATATTTGCATAATGTTAACATACACTCATTAAGAGGCATGTATACTAAAAGTTAGTGTATGGATAAAGAAAGACTAAAAGATTTCCACATTACTATAATCCAGTGCCAACTGCCAGGCACATTAGGAACTACTACAAACACTCCCCATTAAGAACCCATAGCAAACCTGCCATATCATAACAGCACTACCAGGATTCACAAAGCACCATACTCTACCTATCAAAAGGTAACACTGCAAATATTAAACCAATACATTTCAGAAAATAACAATACATGACCTACTAGGGAAAGAGAACAAGTGGCAGTGTCAAATAGAAACTACATAAACAGAATACCTCAGCTCAGTTACACATGCAGAACATACACCATCACCAAACAAAGAACAAGGAATCACAATTTAGAAATGGGAGGACAATAATTAAACTGGGAACCCCAAAAGCCAAACTTGGAATGTACAACAACACTGTAGAAATAAAACTATAAATTAATTTCCTCTTGTACCAAACAAAGCACAGATGATAATGATGCACATTTCCCAGAGCTGACATATTCCAGTTAATAAATTCAAAATAAAGATGTATTTTTCTACCTTTTGTGCATTTTTTTCGGTTGCAATTGCTCCAGCCACTTTCTTCTGGTTTCTTCGTGTCTTCTGCTAACTCTCCATTGTCTGCCGTCCATTTGTCCTTTCTTCTAGTTTTTTTTCCATTCTCTCTCTACATCTGCTTTAACATACTAATATTTCTCCTTTTGCTCTTTCCTCCATCTATTTCTTTATTCCTTTTTCATCCACTCAAATTTTACTCCTCCATCCTCATTCCCCACTTACTCTCCCAATATTGGGCCAATTGTAGATTTTTCTTCCCTCCCACACAAAATATTTTTTCCCTCTCCATTTCATTCTCCTAGCCCCATCCCATTCTAGTCCTCCCCCAACATCAGCTCCCTTCTAGTTCCAGCCCCACCCAGCATCTGCTCCCTTCTAGCATCCGCTCCCTTCTAGCATCAGCCCATTTCCAGTCCTAGCCCCCCATCAGCCCATTTACAATCCTATCCTAGCCCCACCATCAGCCCATTTCCAGACCTAGCTCCCCATCCATTTCCAGTCATATCTGAACCCCTCCATTAGCTCATTTCCAATCCCATCCCCCCATCAGCCCATTTCTAGTCCTTTCCTAGCCCCACTATCAGCCCATTTCCAATCCAAGACCCCCATGAGCCTATTTCCAGTCCTAGCCCCTCCATGAGTCCATTTCAATCCAAGCCCCTCCCCCACAGCCCATTTCCAGTCCTATTCTAGCCTCTCCATCAGCCCATTTCCAATCCCAGCCCCCCATCAGCCCATTCTCAGTCCTAGCCCCCCCTACTCAGCCCATTTCCAATCCTAGCCCCCCCAACAGCCCATGTCCAGTCCTATCCTAGCCCCTCCATCCAGCCCATTTCCAATCCTAGCTCCCCCAGTCAGCCCATTTCCAGTCCAAGCCCCCTCCCCATCAGCTATTTCCAGTTCAAGTCCCCCTCCACTCAGCCCATTTCCAGTCCTAGCTCCCCCCAGAGCCCATTTCCAGTCCAAGCCCCCCTCCCCATCAGCTATTTCCAGTTTAAGCCCCACCTCCACTCAGCCCATTTCCAGTCCTAGCTCTTCCCCACAGCCCATTTCCAGTCCAAGCCCCCCTCCCTATCAGCTATTTCCAGTTCAAGCCTCCCCTCCACAGTCCATTTCCAGTCCTAGCACCTTCCTCTCAAAGCCCATTTCCATTCCATGCCCCCATCAGCTATTTGCAGTTCAAGCCCCTTCCTCCATTCAGACCATTTCCAGACCTAGCTCCCTCCCCCATCGCCCATTTCCAGTCCCAGCAACCCCCCCCCCCCCAAAGCCCATTTTCAGTCCAAGTCCCCTCCTCCCCTACCTAAGAGCCCTGCGGCTAGCTAACAGGCTTAAGAGGGAGCCAGAGAGGCCTCAGCTCACCTCTACAGCTGCAAAAGTAAAGCACGTCTATTTCCTTCACTTCAGCAGCTGTACTGAAGTTTAGAACGCTGCCTCGCTGAGGTCAAAGGGGACTTCCTGTTTCCCGGCGCTCAGCACAGCAGCGTTCTAAACTTCAGTACAGCTACCGAAGTGAAGGGAAAAGATGCGCTTCACTTTGGCAGCTTTTAGAGGGAGCCAAGGCCTCTCCGGCTCCCTCTAAAGCCGCCCTGCCTGCCGCTCTTTAATGCAGGATGTTGTTGGCAATGGGACCCCTGAAATGTGGGGCCCTGTGCAAACAACATTCTTGCTCAATGCACGGGCTGGCCCTGCACCCATGACTATCAAGATATCCTGTTTGCATGTTCTGTCGATTTCAGCTTCTAGTTGTTCATACTGTATAACTCATCAATTTCATCCTCTTTTGCAGCTGTTGTTGGGGTATATACTTATAGTTGTGTTGATAAGCATTTCTCGTAGAGAAATAGAAATTAAGCATTCACTGACTGCATTGTATTTCATTACAGTTCTTGCAAGTTTCTTCTTAATTATAAATGCAACACCCTTTCTTCTTTGTCTTTCATTTCCAGCATAGTAGACCATGTGATCATCTGATGCAAAGTGCCCGATGCCAGTCCATTTCAGTTCGCTGACACCCAACAGATCAAGTTGTAGGCGTTCCATTTCATTATTGATCACTCCAACTTCCCTTGGTTCATGCTTCATACGTTCCTTGTCCCAATATGTAAGACATCTTTTCAGCTTCTGGCTCTCATTTCATGAGCAGCCATATCAGCAGTCAGACGTCCCGTGGACTTTGATCCAACCACATCATAAATGCTGGCTTTACTCTGAAAAGACTTCAGCTCCTCCCCAGTAGTTAGTTGAGTGCCTTCCGACTTGGGGGTCTCATCTTCCAGCACTACAGTGCAATTTGTTTTGTTATGACTATCCATTGGGTTTTCATGGCAAGATACAGAAGTATCTTGTTAGGCCTTTCTTCTGTGCAGTTTAAGTTTAGTGTTGTCGTTGTTACAGAAATGTGATCCTCTCCCACCAACACTGTCCCATTCTGCTGCTGCCCAGATGAGTGATTTGTCTTGGTCTGGCACCTCAGCTGAGACCTCTCCATCTTGGGAGACCCTGCCAGTAGTTAAACTACCGATAGCATAGCCCTCAGCATCACTGAGGCACACAAGCCCTCACAGCACGCCAAACTGAAATCCAAGTGAGAAGAGGAAATTAATTTATAGTTTTATTTCTCTAATGTTGTTGTACATTCCAAGTTTGGCTTTTGGGGTTCTCAGTTTAACTATTTTCTTCCTGTTTCTAATTTGTGATCTCTTGTTCTTTGTTTGGTGACGGTCTATGTTCTGCATGTGTAACTTAGCTGAGGTATTCTGTTTATGTAGTTTATATTTGACAGTGCCACTTGTTCTCTTTTCCCAGTAGGAGATGTATTGGTATTCTCTGAGATGTAGTGGTGTAATATTTGCAGTGTTGCCTTTTGATAGGTAGGTTATGGTGCTTTGTGAGTCCTGATAGTGCTCTTATGATACGATGGGTTTGCTATGGGTTCTAAATGGGCACTGTTTGTAGTACTTCCTAATGTGCCTGGCAGTTGGCACTGAAGTATAGAATTGTAGAAATCTGGTACCCTTTCTTTATCCATACACTCATTATGAGATGTTTACTAAAATTTGTGCACCTTAACATTATGCAAATCTTTTTGCAAATGAGGCCCCACAATGAGTCTCTGCACATGGCCCCTCACCCTCCTTGGGCTGCCCTTGCTTACAAAGCATGATGTGTCAAAGTATTAAACTCAAAGTCTTTTCACTTGAGCTTCTAAAGAAAGCTTAGGTTTGATCTCCTCTACTCGTGATTGATTTGTTCTTTGGCCAGTCCATGGTATACATAGCATTGTTCACCTACACTATAATTAAATGGCATCAATTTTCTTCCTGTCTTTCTTCTTCACTGTCCAATTTTCGCATCCATATGATGTTATTGAAAATACCATGGTTTGGACAAGTCAGATCTTTGTATGCAGAGATAAGAACATAATAACATAAGATATGCCATACTGGGTCAGACCAAGGTCCATCAAGCCCAGTATCCTGTTTCCAACAGTGGTCAATCTACGTCATGCATAATTAGCAGTTTCCCTAAAAGACACAGGTTCCACAATGCTTGTATTGGGTCAAGCATTGATATCCTGGGTCCCTTTTTAATAATGGTTTATAGACCTTTCCTCCAGGAACTTGTCCACACCTTTTTTAAACCCAGCTACACTAACAGCCTTTACTACATACTACGGTAACAAATTCCAGAGTTTGATTACACGTTGAGTGAAAAAAAATATTTTCTCTTTTTAGTCTTCAATAGATTACCCTGTAGCTTCATTGCATGCCCCCTAATCTTTCTATATTTTGAAGGCATGGCTATGCTATGGCCTTGTCCCCTCTTAGTGCCCCTTCTACCCCTCTATCATCTAATCATCCAACTGACTCTCTCACAGGTTTTTTGCTACGAATGTACTTGAAAAAGTCTTTGCTATGCGTTTTTGCTTCCACAGCAAACTTCTTTTCAAATTCTCTCTTTGCCTGCCTTATCATCTAACTTGCCAGTGCCTGTGTTGTTTCTAGTTCTCATCATTTGGCTCCTTTTTCCATTTTTTTGGCAATGCCTATTTGACCTCACATTTAAACCATACTGGTAGTTTTTTGGAATTCCTTTCACTTTTCTTAAAGCGTGGAATACTGGTGGTCTGGGCTTCCAAGATAGTATTTTTAAACACCGCCCCCCCCCCAAACTTGATGCAGGATGTTGTTGGCAATGAGACCCCTGAAACGCGGGGCCCTGTGCAAACAACATTCTTGCTCAATGCACGGGCTGGCCCTGCACCCATGACTATCAAGATATCCTGTTTGCATGTTCTGTCGATTTCAGCTTCTAGTTATTCATACTGTATAACTCATCAATTTCATCCTCTTTTGCAGCTGTTGTTGGGGTATATACTTATCTTTAATCTTTAATCTTTGCAACAGCTCCTTTTAGTTTTTTCTTAACTATTATCCTCATTTTATCATAGTCTCTCTTTGGAAAGCTGAAAGGTAGTACTGTGGATTTCATTACCCTCCCTCCTCCATTTATTAAATCAAATACGATCATGCTATGATCACTGTTGCCAAGTGGCCCCAACACCCTTATCTCTTGCACCAGATCTGGTGTTCCACTAAGGACTAGGTCCAAAATGGCTTCCCCTCTAGTCGGTTCATGAACCAGCTGCTCCAAGAGGCAGTTATTTATTTTATCTAGAAACTTTATCTCCTTAGCATGTCATGTCATGCCATGACACTGACCCAGTCGATACCGGGGTAATTGAAATCACCCATTATTATCAATTCTTCCGCAGCATCACCTTTAAATACTATTTCAGTCATGGGTAACATTCCTACATCTTCCTCAAGAAAGACTGAAGCAAATAATTCATTCAGTCTCTCCGCTATGGCCTTGTCCCCTCTTAGTGCCTTTTGACGTGGCCCTTAGGTGTGAGTCCGTGGCGTCTGATCTGAAGTTTACATTAAAGATGTGGACTGGATTGTCATGCTTGTATATCATGGTAACCTGCTGTTCCCTTTCCTTCTCCTTCCCTTATCTTTTTAACTATTTCTGTCCCCTATTCTGTCTTATCTCATAAATGGCGTTCTTTTCATATTTAATTAAATGATATAGTATTGTAAACCACTCTAATGCTTCCACCTGAGCGGTATATCAAATGTAATAAACCATAAACCATTATTACTGCGCTGTAACTTTTCTTAGCTTCCCAGATTTCTTTGAGCATTTCATCATACATTTGTTCATTCTGGCCAGGTGGTCGATAGTACACTCCCACTGCCATCGCCTTCCCCTTCTTTTTACATGGAATTTCAATCCATAGAGATTCTACAGTGAATTTTGTTTCCTGCAAAACATTAATCCTTTGTGACTCAATGCCCTCTCTAACAGAGCAGAACTGCTCCAACAATTTGATCTGCTTTGTTATTACGATATAATTTGTACTCAGGAATCACAGTATTCCACTGGTTGTCCTCCATCCACCATGTCTCTGAGAAACCAATAATATCTAACCTCTCATTTAGTGCTATATATTCTAATTCTCCTATCTTATTTTTCAGACTTCTAGCATTTGCGTACAAGCATTTTAGAGGCTGTATTTTATTTATATTAATCTGGCTATTGGTAGGCAGGGGTAATTTGGAATCTTTAAGCTCTGTCTGCTTTGTACTCAAGGGCATTTGTGTTACTTTTGTCTTTATTGGAACCTCTCTGCTGATATGCCCTAACTTCAGTCGTTTGCTAGTATCCTTCAAGGATACATTGTTCTGAACCATGCACTCTTAGGCAACTGTCGGCTTTCCCTATTATCTGGTTTAAAAGTTGCTCTATCTCCTTTTTAAAGGTTAATGCCAGCAGCCTGGTTCCATCCTGGTTAAGGTGGAACCCATCCCTTTGGAAGAGCCCCTCCTTTCCCCAGAATGTTTCCCAGTTCCTAACAAATCCAAAACCATCATCCTTGCACCATTGACTCATCCACGCATTGAGACTCCGGAGCTTTGCCTGCCTTTTGGGTCCTGCGCGTGGAACGGGAAGCATTTCTGAGATGCTACCCTGGAAGTTCTGGATTTCAACTTCCTACCTAAAAGCTGAAATTTAGCCTCCAGAACCTCTCTACCAAACTTTCCTTTGTCATTGGTACTGACTTGTACTAAGACAGCAGGCTCCTCCCCAGCACTTTCTAAGATCTTGTCTAGGTGGCGCTTGAGGACCTCTACCTTTGCACCAGGCAGGCATGTTACCAGGCAATCCTCATGTCCACCAGACACCCAGCTATCTACATGCATAATGATCAAATCACCAACTACAATGGCTGTCCTAAGCCTTCCCTCATGGACAAATGGCCCTGGAGAAACCTCCTCGATGTGAGAGGGTTTTATATCAACTGGAGGTCAGGTCCTATCTACAGGTTCACTTCCTGCCACACCAGGGTGATGCTCTTCTGTCACGTGACCTCTCTCCTCCGTGGCAACAGGGATGCTGACAGACAGGAGCTGGGACTTCAGTACTATATCCCTGTAGGTTTTGTCTATGAACCTCTCTGTCTTTCTTATGTCCCTCCAAGTCTGTTACTCTAGCCTCCCGAGATCGGACTCGCTCCCTGAAAGCAAAGAGCTCCTTGCACCTAGTGCACATGTAAGACCCCTCACCAATTGGGAGAAAATCATACATGTGACACTGAATGCAAAAGACTGGATAATACCCATCTCGCTGCTGGACTTCTATCTTCATCTTAGTTTTAAGGTTGTGTTTAGGTATTTAAGTTCTTTACCTACTAAGGATTGCTGGGGATACTTATACTAATAAAACTATACCAAAATGTTTAATGTACTTTCTTCACCTGAAGCTTAATTAATCTTAGGTCCTTAATGAATGCCTGATGAGAATAAACAGCTGCACATGAGCGTGGATATGGCACCTCCTTTCCTTTAAGAGGTTTAAGCACCTATAAGGCTACGATTATCCCAGGGTTGGGTGGGTGTCAGGGAAGGAGGGAGGGAAAGAAGACATTAAAAACTGGCTGCTACAGAATACCCTGTCCTGTGCTTTTAAGGTAATCTGTGACCAATTTCCTGGGTGATTCACACAGCCCTTGTTTGGATAGAGGGAATCTTGGGTTCTAAATTAAACCAGAAAGCTCTCTGCTGTGTTTTAAATTTAAACTGAAAGCTCTTTGCTGCTGTTAGGTCCTGACTACGTATTAAATTTAAACTAGAGCTCCCTGCTTGGTTTTAAACTTAAACTGAAAGCTACCTGTTGAGTTTTTAATTTAACTAAAAGCTCTTTGCTGATATTAGGATCTTACTGATTTAACAAATACACTGGATTCACAGATTAATCAGCTTTAATCTAAAGAATTCCTTTTTCACCAAGATTTAGAAAAATTTCCCAGAAGTAAATAATTAAAATTGCAGATCTCTCTCCAGAAGTAGCAGTCCCTGCACTGAAGTCTTTTGACCTTACATACATCTGATTGTGGAATGATTCATGGACTGTGAATAATAGTGCTAAAGTGTGTAGATAAGTTTGTTTTGATTTTAATAAAACATTTTTAAAAAATGTGACATGAATATTCTTAAAAATGTATTTATTTAGCAATGCTCATATACTGCTTTTCACTGGGTCAAAGCAGTGTACGTTCAGGTATGGTACATATTTCTCTTGTCCCTGAAGGGCTTACAATCTATGTTGTTTTGTACCTGAGGCAACGGAGGGTTAAGTGGCTTGCCCAAGGTTTGCCTGTGAAATTAGAAACCCCAGTCCCTCCTTGCTGTTCTCCATCAAGATTTGAACCCCTGACCCGCTGGCCTGAGACAACTTGCCCCAAACACTAAGCCACTCCTCTCTCTAAAAATGTGATATTTACATTAACTGAGACCAATACGAACCAGATACGACATTGCTGGCACAACAAAGTTTCGTAATTATGAATGTCTAAAAAAAATGCATATCCTTTTGAATCTTGTGTGTTAGTGATAAACAGCTCTCATAGTAGTATGTAAGATAATAAATGGTGTAGGTTATGTTTGTGGTTGTTTTAGTGGATAATGCTCACAAGCAGGTTTTTAAATCTCTGCAGCTCTCTTATGAAGGGACTTGTATGGCTGTAGTGCTTTCATTGGTTTGGAAATAAATATTCTTATGAGATTTTGGTTGTTGACTTCTTAATTCTCATCTTCGGAGTCAGGGTGTCACTATCTGTCAAGAAAAGATTTTCCTTCTTTGGCATGTTCCATTTATCACCCTTGACAAAAAGTACATATGGGTGATTAGATGATGTAGGAAACGAGCCCCTCACTGTAATGAGAGTTTCATTCATTCCCCATGTGCCAAAGCAGAGTGTCTATTGCAGTTCCAAGAGAATCATCAACAGAGAATTGCACTATGTGACACTCGGCCTTTGTGGTTAATGTGTTGCAGCTGTGCTGCTGGTTAAGTGGAAAGGAAAAATGGCTCATTTTCTAGTTGCATGATCTTAGGAGCAAGAAAACAGAATCTTAACAGCATGTACCCTTGAGTACTGAATGCCTGCAGGGAATTTTTGCATAGGCCTGCCATCTGAACCTATTTTTTTTTTTTGAAACTTTTATTTTCATTTTACAACAAGCAAACGAAACAACAAACCAAAGGAGACAAATACAAATATACACATAAGGAAAGCAACCCCAATTACCCCCCACCCCTAAGCTTCTTCTCTGGAACTGAGGAGTATCATCAAAGAGGCGTATACATATAGCAGTGATTGTACATCCAAACAAACAAAAGAGTATCAGCAATATAGACTGATCAGGTGAAATAGATTTAAACAGTCAGATAGGAGCATTTAGCATTTTAAACATAATCGTGGAGTATCCTCCATTCAGACAAATAATAAAGGGTCTGAACGGAGAGACCAACAGATGAGGTAGTTGTTCATATTTACTGTATAGACTGACGGGATGCCACCATTCATTGAGATTAAGAGGGGACCTATTTTTCCCCCAGTAGTTTCCAGTAATATTAGGGTATCGGGCATGCAAACATAATATAAGTTAGTATGTGAATGGCCGTGTGGCATATCCAAAGTCTGGTGCTCTGGGTAGCGGTCATTGGACTAACCTATCAGGAGTATAGAAACTTCGGTGGATTAAAAGAAAAAGTGTCTGAGTAAGTGAGGGAGATCGAGAGATCCATGTCAGCCTGCTCCAGGCTGGGCTCCCATGCTCCGGGGTCAAAGCTACATGCAACTCTCGCTCCCAGAATTTCGGCGCTGTCTAAGCGCATTGGTGGATAATGGGAGTGAGGGGAAAAGCAGCCTCCATATATCTGCTAGCGCAAAATCTGTTATCAAAGCAGTAAAAGAATCAAGACTCTTGGGTGGACCACTCGTTCTAGGCGGCAGCCAAGCTGTCAAGGGCTCAAGTACTTGGTTGAATCGCCGCCGAGCAGTAATGGAGGGCTGACAAATGCCTGTGCTAACTGCATAATACTTGCATAATGAACAGGATTATCCACATTCGGAGCATAAATACCAATACACGTAAATTACAGTCTCAACCTGAAGATGTGCACGGGCCCATCTACCCTCCTTATCAAAGCTAACATCCATTACAATAGCTTGCAGAGACTTCTTAACCAAAATGGCTACCCCACACCGCTTGGAAACTGCGGAAGAGAAGGCAGTCGCCATATTAGGCGTGGTATTAAGTTTCAATGCCGCAGCGGAATTTAAATGCATTTCCTGAAGAAACATTAAAGTAACATGCTCATGATTAAGATAGCTAAGGATTTTCTTTCTTGTGATTGGACTATTAATGCCGTTTACGTTTTATGAGAAGATCTGACACAAGGCCATCAAGAAAGATTAGAAATTCTGAGAAAGAACACAATAATGCACACAATTTCCCAATGTCCCTCATCTTAACTATGTATGACTGTGCACATAACATAATAATCAATGAATTAATGAAAATCATGGAAACGCCCCATATAAAAATAAGCACCGAGGTGCACTAGAGAAGAAGCTAAACCCCAGAAATTACTGGCGACCTAATGTCTGCGGGGAGAAACTCCAGAGAGGGCCCAAGCTAAAGCATATAACCTGTGAAACTATGCATGTTTCGAATCCCACCGAGGTGCACATCATGGAGGGATAGAAGGCCAAGTAAATTATAGATAGAAAGAGAAGTCCAGGCAGTCTCTATTCCAGGCTGGGGTCACCGCGTCGGGCCGTTCAAGATGGCGGGCAAATTCGGCGAATTACAGATCAAGATTGTTGAATCATAGTGGGTGGATTAGCGCATCTGATCTGCGTTATTTGGAGTCCGAAAACATTGCTAGTAAATCGGGATCTTCGAATGTTATGGCTGGGTTATGGAGAGTCACTCTGAGCTTCACTGGATATATTAGGCCAAAGTGAGCCTGTAGTTATTGAAGTCCAGGGCGAGAAGCAAGGAGTCTCCTCCGTCGATCAACTGTGGACTTTACCACGTCAGGGGAAAAGAAACTTTATGACTTTCAAATTCAAGATGATAGTTCGCCCGGGCAGCAGTGCGAATTTGCTCTACTTACTGGTATCGCGATAATCGAAAATTGAGAGCCCGAGGGGTCGTCCGATTGAGCGCCATATTAGCAGGAGCACGATGCGCTCGGTCAGTCTCCAGATCTCTGTAAATAATAATCTTTAGCAAGGGAGGGAGAGTTATGACCAAGAATTCTCGCATGTCTCCTGCTCTCACATCCTCCGGTACTCCAATGAGCCCCATATGGTTGCAACCAGCGCGATCATTGCTATCCTCCTGCTCTTTTCGAAAATTCTGTATCATACGCTCAGCCTTGCCCAATTTCACCAAGCGCACCGCGTGCGAGTCAAGGACCTCTGCCATGTTGTCCTGTCGTAATGGGAGACTTTAGAGCCGGTTCTGAAGTGTGCCAAAGTCTTCACGCATGGTTCGGAGCGCCGCTCCGTTGGACTGTACCAGCTCCTTCACACCGCGTATCTCCTCCAAGATCCCCTGTAGCGTTGCGGGGTTTTCCCAAAGTAGGGCCATCTTTTGTGGGGAAGAACTCTGTTTTGGAGCGTTTTCCGTGTGAAGAAGAGGGAGACCCGAGGTCCAGTCGCACTGGTTTGTGGCCCGCCGTTCCCCCCAAGGCACCCCGGTAAGTTCAGAGCAAAAAATGAAATTTATGCAGGTATTAATTCAGGATTCTGAGTAGGCCTCTCGGGAGCTTCAACGCGAAGCGTCTATCCCGCTGGACATCAGGCTCCGCCCCCCCGCTGGACATCAGGCTCCGCCCCCCATCTGAACCTATTTTAGCTGTTTGCACAGAAATAGTATACGACACATGGCTGAGTGTACTGGAGACAGTTGGCATGACTAAAAGTAGAGATTTTATAGTTAGTGAGAAAACTTAGATCTTGTAATAATCCAGCATAGTTGGTTTATCTTAACAGATGCTTATCATCCAACCAGAAAAATCCACCCACAGAATCATAGCATGAATGCTGAGACCTTTTTATTTTGTATTAGCGTATGTGTGTCATATCCCCTCGTGTTAAATGTATCTCCCAATTGACCGCTTTGACCCGGTGAAAAGCGGGATATAAATACAGCTAAATAAATAAATAAATATTCCTAATAATGATTTTTGTACTAAAAGGGTGATATTATAAAAAACATGCCTCCTAAGTTGTGTCTATTTTCAGCCAAATTTAGCATTCTAAGTTTTCAGCTTAAAATTCTCAGATAGTCATTGGCCTAGATTTAAGAGGCAATTTAGATGAGTTGCATGCCATTTAGACATGTAGACAGTAGATCCATTCCCGTAAACTGACATGCCCATAAAATAATGATTCTAGAAAAGCTGCTACCTATATGTATATGACAAGCCATGCAGAGATTTCAAGAAGACGGGTTCTTGGCATGGTTTGGACTGGCCTTCATAGTATTTATTTATTTTATTTAAACGTATTTCTATACCGCCTTATCCTGCAATCAAGGCGGTCTTATATGAGCATGCCATATTTTAGAATGGCAGTACACGTAGGCACAGGAAAACGTCCCCATGAGCTTTTACATCTGTCTCGCGTTTTGCATCCCATCGAATTATCTCTTTTTTGGACCTGGGCTTTGGAAGAGAACTTGAGGGAGGGAGTATGTTTATCTCTCAGGTGTTCATAAACATTTCAAAATGTTTGAATTTCAGAGCTTGGCTTCTTAAAAATTTCCCTGCCTGTTTACAGTTTTATGAAATCCGCCACTTAGATGTGTGAGTGCTGCCACTTCCATGCATAGGCAGCAAACTTGTCATTTAGAAATATAAGTAACACTACTTATCTGTACAAAGCCCTGAGTGGTGCTGCTCTTTTCTTGAATGTTTTCTTGTTTAAAATAGCTTCTAATGATACATATTCTTATTTGGCAGCATTATACTGTAGGTATTTTAGAAAAGGTGCTGTGTTCCAGGACTGTGTATTCATGAACACACATTCAGTTGGTTTAGGTGCCTAAAAATTTAAAGTATGCGCAAATCCCTTGTATGGGCACATACCTACAAATTAACGTGCATACAATTGATGACACACTTAAAAAAAAAAAGGTTATTGTACATGTGGAGGCCGATTCCATATGGTGCACGTCTAGGACATAGGGACGCCGACAACATGGACATGAGCCAAGTAGTATCTGGTTTCACCACCACAGGAGCTAGATGCACCTGTGATTGCAGAATTAGGCACCTAGATGTTCTGTTGTGCACCATATTTTGCTGTGGGGGATATCCCCTGAGCTGTCTGTCCACCCCACACAGTGCTCCGGCTGGTGTGCCTGTGCATTGACGCCCCATTGCCATGGCACCTACAAGTCCAGCTGGAGGTGCAGAATGCCTAGTTCAGGAGTGGCCACTGTCTGACCTTCAGCAGGGGCCCCCAAGGCCTGGATCAGGCGGTGGGAGTTGTCCCATGGCAGCACCATAGGGTAGGGGGCTGCTGCCCACAAACCCCACAGTGCCTGGCATTTATTCCACTGTCGGAGTAGAATAAGCCTGGCGTCCATCTTGGTGTTGTGGTGTGTACAGCAGCGTATCCTGAATATCCTCTGCACATCCTAGCACTTGGCCACTCCTTCCCGCCCACTTCCAGGCGTCCCTGCACAAATGCTACGTATGTGCGGGAAGTGCTGGTGGTGAAATCGGGGCCAGGATCTAAACGCAGATTGGATGTCCGGCCGCATGTCCAACCCCATTATTCGCAGAACAGAATGCCCCCCATACTGTTCAATGCATGCCTTAAAACATAGATAACCTGATCACAAAAATATGCATAAAAATGGGAAACATTTGTTCTAAGTGAACAAGAACTGATTTTTGGGGAGTCATGCCCACCTTTACAGTGTTCATAAAATGTTTTCTTAAATACTAGGGTTTGTTTTTTCTTGAATACATGAACCTAAACATCCATTTTGCTAGTTAAACATCTGAGACAAAGATATCCTTTTAAGACATTAGTGCTGCGAACCTAACATTTTTTCTTGCCCTAAATATATCCCTGTAGCCACCCACTAGATATGAAATGAACGGGAAGGGGAGACTGGCATGCATCAGAGAGAATAAATGGAAAGATTTTGCAAGTATTATAAACCCAGTACTGAGAGAACAACAGCATTTAGAAATGTGAAAAATAAAAGATAAAGAAAGTATTTCTAGCAGAATCAAAGAATGTGAAAGGAAGAGTGGTGATTCAGAGGAAACTAGAAAGGGCAGGAAATGGATTATACTAATTGGCATTCATTAGCATACATTCATTTCTTTACAGCATCTTAAAAATTTTAGTGCATGCAAAATCAATTTAATGTACATTAACCTATGAATTAGCATGCAAACAATTGTTTACGTATGTTAAAAAGTTCTAATGGGCATTAAAACTTTTAATTAATACCGATGTGTGAAATAAACCAAAAAAAACTAACATAAATCAGGGAGAAAGGCCACATTTTCCAAAAATAAACCAATTTTATTTTTATTTTGTTTGCCTCTGCAAATCCCTAAAGGCTATATTGGCAGAAAAGAACAGACAGTTTTCGTAGTGTTTAGAAAAAATTTTGTAAATACACTAAGGAGCCTATGGAGATGCAAGCTGAGAGACAGCTAGAAAAAGAAGATGAGGGGAAAAAGGGAAACATCTGTATACCCTCACCTAAGCAGTGCTAAATGCATAGGTTCCTTCCTGAGTTGTTACTACAAAGCTGAAAGATGGAATTATATATTTGTGAAGGCACATTTTACAAAGGACGTCCAAGTACAATCCAGATGTCAAAACCAGAACATCTGAAAAAAAAGGAGACACATGCAAGTTCAGGCACAATCTCACAAACATGGACATGGTCCAGAAGGACGTCTATGGAGACATCGATATACATGGCCACAGAACAGCATTTTTGCACTTGGGATGTCTAATAGCATAATAGTTACAGTAGTGGATTACAAAGTAGAATAGCCAAAGTTCAAATCCCAGTGTGGGCCTTTGTGATCATAGGCTAGTCACTTAACTCTACACTCTCTGGATGTTTAGTCCAAAAACGAACACTTTCCTGATGTTTATTCATGCCTGAAACAGGTCTAAACGTGAACAGGTCTAAACGTGGCTCACGATTATGGTGATTTCTCGGTGGCGGTGTCCTTGGATCTTTCTGAAGCTTTCGACCTTGTCGACCACTCTCTTCTCCTTTCTCGTCTACGAGAGGCTGGCCTTTGCAGCACGGTTCATCATTGGTTTCACTCTTACCTTTTTTCCCCGCTCCTATGCCGTTGTTTCTTCATCTGCCCCAGCCATCACTTCTGACTCCTTTCCACTGCCCTGTGGTGTCCCTCAAGGATCTGTTCTGGCACCCCTTCTTTTCAATATCTTTCTGGCACCACTGGCACTCTTGATTCAACAGTTTGGGATTTTGGCTTTCTACTACACTGACGATCTGGTCCTCCTTCAAAACACTTCTCTGCTCCATCCTGATCTTACCCTCCTCAACTCCTGTCTTTCTGCCGTTGCTGACTGGTTTACCACCAATTGTCTTCACCTGAACCTGACTAAAACACTTGCTATCTGGTATACGTTTGGTGGTCCCTCTCCTCTGGTTGCACCCTCCTTTGCTGATTCACCTATTCCACTGGTTTCCTGTTTCTGTTATTTGGGGGTTCTTTTTGACTCTGATCTCACTTTCCGGGCTCACATTTCTCATGTTTCCAAGACCTCATTCTTCTTTCTTCGCCAAATTCACGCTATTCGCCCATTTCTTACCACACAGGCTCTCACCACTCTTCTCCTTTCCCTGGTCATATCACGCGTTGACTTCTGTAATTCAGTCCTGGCTGGTCTCTCACACTCGCAAATCTATCGCTTGCAACGCATTCAGCATACAGCCGTGCACCTCATCTTTTACTCTTCTCACCGAGATCACATCACCTACTTATCCCCACGTGTTAAATGTATCCCCCAATTGTGTTGTGACCGCTTTGATTGAAGGATAAGGCGGTATACAAAACTGTCTAAATAAATAAAAATAAATAAATCACCTCCCCCTTTTGATTCACCTTCACTGGCTTCCCATCGAATTTCGTATACGCTATAAGATTCTTACATTGGTCCATCACATCATGTACACCCACACACCACAATACCTGGCAGACCTTATTCAATCCTATACTCCCAGCCGCCCACTCCGGTCACTGCATGTCAATCGTCTTCATCTTTCTTCCTCCTCTCGTGCCCACATGCAAGCCACCCGCTCATCCGCTTTCTTCTTTATTGGTCCTGCACTAGGGAACTCCCTCCCCACCTCTCTCAGACTCGAACAACAATATACCACATTTAAGAAAGACCTGAAAACCCACCTTTTCTCCACTGCTTTTGACCTCCCTTCTCCTTTTGTGTGAAATTATCTTTTTCCTCCTCTTTCTCACTCCCTTTCCTCTCAGTCACGTATGTTAAATGTCTCGAGTGCTTTCCTGTCGCATTGTAATCTCCTTTCCTTTTCCGGTATATTGGCCTCCTTTTTGTATTTTATTTTTGAAAACCGCTATGTTATAATTTGAATGGCAGTATATCAAAACTAACAAATATAAACATGCCTGCAGATATCCCCAACATTTGTGAAATCAACAGGGGACATGTAAGTCCATAGCACCTCCTCAGACAAACCTTCACCACACCCACTGTCTACTAGGACATCCCCACACTGGAGACATCTCTGAAAGCCATTTGTAAAATGGCTCTGGAGACATCGCCATGATTTCAACATGCACATCTTTAGATGTCCAAATCAAGACTAAGGGGCTTGTTTACAAAGCTGCGGTAGTGGACTCCGTGCGATATCGGGCGGAGTCCGCTACCATGGTTTAGTAAACATGCCCCTAAGATTTTTAAAATGACCCCCATAGAGAACATTATGAGGTAAGAATTCCCACTGTAAATATTTTCAGGAAATGCAAACTGGAGACAAATGTAATAGCAGAAATTTAGTTACTAGGAGCAAGTATAAGTTAGTGGCCTAGCCAGGATTGATTTTTTGATGGAGCCTGGGATTAACATGGGGGGAACAAGGCAATGCAAATGTTGACACCACTTCCATTTCTCCATTTGATGTGTTCTACTGCCACTAACTCGGTGGGCCTGATGCAAACATATAAGGGCTATGGCCCAGCCAGGCCCATCCTTGGCTACTCCCCTGCAATAATACAATGAACAGGATGTGAAAGCAGCATTTAGAAACATACGAACATGACAACAGAAAAAGATCATATGGCCTATGCAGTCTGCCCTTCCATATCAACTACTATAGTCCTTTTTTTTCCTGTAGAGATCTTCTGTGTTGGTCCCATGCTTTCTAGAATTCAGCTACTGTCCTTGTCTCTACTACCTCTACTGGGAGACTATTCCATGCATTTATCACTCTTTTCATAAATAAATATTTCTGCATATTACTTCTGAGTCTATCATCTTTCACCTTCTTCCTATGATCCCTCATTGCAGAGCTTTCAATCGAAAGAGGATCTCCTCCTGTTCATCTATCATATCTCCTCTCTCCTGCCTTTCCTCCAAAGCATACATATTGAGATATTTCTTATGATGAAGCCCACTGACCATTTTGGTAGCCACCCTCTGTACAGACTCCATCCTGTTTATATCTTTTTGAAGGTGTGGTCTCCAGAATTGCACACAATACTTTTGTTTCCTGCAAAACATTTATCCTGTGTGACTCAATGCCGCTTCTAAGACAGGGTGCAACCCCTCCACCAATTTGAACTACACTATCATTGTAATATAGTTTGTACCCAGGTATCACGGTGTCCCATTGGTTGTCCTCCTTCCACCACCCCTTTTACCTGCACAGAGTGGCAGGTACACCTACTTTAGCCACTCTACTGGGAAGACTAGATGGACCATACTGGTCTTTATCTGCCGTCACATACTATGTTAATATGTTAAAACTTTTAAAGGGGAAGACATGGTGAAATTTACTTCAGGTTCAGCTGGCTATCCTCACCAGAAATAGATTGATTAATCTTGAGGTAAACTACAAGTCCCTTAAACTTATTAAGTACAGTTGTATCAGTATAACTATCCCTAGCAACTTGAAGAAAGTAGACCACTTAAATAGCTAAATAAAATCTTAAAACTAAGATGCAGATAGAAGTCCAGCAGCGAAATGGGGGCTATCCAGTCTTTTGCATTGTGTGTCACATGTACGATTTTCTTCCAGTTAGTGTGGGGGTCTTATGTGTGCACTAGACGCAAGGAGCTCTTTGCCCTCAGGGAATGAGTCTGATCTTGGAGGCAAAGTGTCAGACATGGAGGACATAAGGAAGACAAAGAGGTATATAGGCGAGACCTACAGGGATGTAGTACTGAAGTCATACCTCCTGTCTGGCAGCCTCTGAGTTGCCATGGAGGGGAGAGGTCATGTGAAAGGAGAGCATCACCTTGGTGTCACAGGAAGTGATCCTGTAGCTAGGATCTGTCCTCCAGGTGATGTAAAACCCTCTGACACCAAAGAGGTTTCTCAAGGGCCAGGTTCCCATGAGGGAAGGGTTGGAATGTCTGTTATAGTTGGCAATTTTATTGTTAGGCATGTAGATAGCTGGGTGCCTGGTGAATGAGAGGATCACCTGGTAACATGCCTCCCTGATGCGAAGGTAGCAGACCTCACACGCCACCTAGGAAAGTGTGGGAATGAGGTTCAGGAGGCCAAATTTAGAATTTTAGGTAGGAAGTTGAAATCTAGAACTTTCAAGGTGGCATTCTCCGAAATGCTTCCCATTCCACACACAGGACCCAAAAGGCAGGCAGAGCTCCAGAATCTCAATGCATGGATGAGACGATGATACAAAGAAGGTTTTGGATTCGTAAGGAACTGGGCAACATTCTGGGGGAAAGGAGGGGCTTTTCCAAAGGGATGGTACCAGGCTGCTGGCATTAACCTTTAAAAAGGAGATAGAGCAACTTTTAAACTTGATAATAGGGGAAAGATGACTGTTACCTAAGAGTGCATGGCTCGGAAGAATGTATCCTTGAAGGACACCAGCAAAAGAGGGAAATTAGGACATCCCAGCAGAGAGGTCCCAATAAAGATAAACATAACCTGGATGCCCTTAAGTATAGAGATGAAAGATTCCAAATTACCCATATCAACTGATAACCAGATTAAAATGAATAAAATATAACACTAAAATGCCTGTATGCAAATGCTAGAAGTCTAAAAAATAAGATGGGAGAGCTAGAGTATATAGCACTAAATGAGAGGTTAGATATGATTGGTATCTCAGAGACATGGTGGAAGGAGGACAACTAGTGGGACATTGTGATATCTGGGTACAAACTATATCGCAATGTTAGGGTAGATCAAATTGGTGGAGAGGTTGTGCTCTATATTAGAAAGGGCATTGAATTACACTGGATTAAAGTTTTGCAGGAAACAAAATACACTGTAGAATCTCTATGGATAGAAATCCTATGTAAAAAGGGGAAGGCGATGGCAGTGGGGGTGTACTACTGACTGAATGGCAAGAATGAACAAATGAATTGTTAAGAGAAATCAGGGAAATTAACAAAAGTTACAATACAGTAATAATGGAGTGGAGGAGTGGCCTAGTGGTTAAGGCAAGGTACTTCAGGCCAGAAGGTCAGGGGTTCAAATCCCACTAGAGGACAGCAACCTTGGGCTGGAAGGACTGGGGTTTCTAGTCCCACAGGTGCTCCTTGTGGTCTTGGGCAAGCCACTTAACCCTCCATAGCCCATGTTCCCTGTAAAATAGTTATCTCCAAGTTATAATGCCCTGTTCAATGTAATTTCAGTTTGTTCAATATAAACCGCACTGATGCAGAATAGCACGGTATATAAGAGAATGTAAATAAATAAAATAATGGATGATTTCAATTACCCCAGTACCGATTAGGTCAATGTCACTGCAGGACATGCTAGTGGAATAAAGTTTCTAGATGAAAAAAATGACTGCTGCATGGAGCAGCTGGTTCATGAACCAACAATAGGGGAAGCTATTCTGGACCAAGTCCTTAATGGAACACAGGATCTGGTGCAAGAGATAAGGGTGTGGGGGCCACGTCCCAATAGTGATCATAGCATGATCATGTTTGACTTAATAAATGGAAAAAGGATGGCAAGGATATCCACACCTTTTAACTTTCGAAAGGGAGACTGATAAAATGAAGGAAATATTTAAGATAAAACTAAGAGGAGCAGCTGCAAATGTTGAAGATTTACATCGATCATGGGCATTGTTTAAAAATAGTGTTTTGGAAGCCCAGATCAGATGTATTCCATGATTTAAGAAAAGTGTAAGGCAGGCCAAAAAACTGCCAGCATAGTTAAAAGCGGGGTCAGAGAGGCTATTGTAACAAAAAAAGCAACTTTCAGGAAATGGATTAAGGAGCCAAATGATGAAAACGGGAAATAACGTAAGTACCAGCAAGTTAGATGCAAGGCATTGATAAGGCCGGCAAAGAGAGAATCTGAAAAAAAGCTTGCCATAGAAGCAAAAACACATAGGGGGTCATTCTGAACTCCATTTAGTGGGTCTGGACATCTGATCCAGATGTCCAGACCCACTAAACGGCCGGGCAGCCTGCTGGAGACAGAGTTCCCTATATGAACAGGCAATTAATATGGGGAGCTCTGTTTGTGGGAGGAAGGGGGCAGATACTAGGGCTTACAGTTGGTGGAAAGCAACCCTAGATGTACAGGGCCGATTCTGAGGTCGGCCCTGTACTTCCAGGGTTGGCCATAGAGACAGGGGACTTATTCCACCTCAGAAGTGGAATAAGTCCCTTGGACATTGGGGGACTGTGAGACAGAAGGTGAGGAAGTATAGGGGGATCCCTGCAGCCCAACCCTGGCAAAGGGAGAACAGATCGGGGGTCAGACTGTAGGGAAAGGACGATGTCGAAGTTGGCTGTGGATTGCGGCTCCTGAATGGAGCCACGGTGCCATGGTGAAGGGATGCAATGGCACTGCGGCTCCATTCAGGAGTCTGGTTGAGTTAGCAGAGTATGTGGGCTCGGCATATGGCCGATCAGAATTGGGGCCCAACCTGCATATTCAGGCTATAGCCCCAATTCTGATCCTGCGGGCAGTCCCCATGGAATCAGAATCGGGTCTACCTCTGTACTCCCCAATTCTTATTGGCCATACAGGGAGTGGACAGCCAGTACGAAAATCAGCCTCATAAAATCTTTTTCAAGTACATTCATAGCAAAAGATTTGTGAGAGACTCAGTTGGACCATTAGATGATAGAAGGGTAAAAGGGTCACTAAGGGAGGACAAGGCCATAATGTAGAAATTGAATGAATACTTTGCTTTGGCCTTTACTGAAGAAGATGTAGGGAAGTTACCCAGGCCTGAAATGATATTTAAATGTAATATATTGGAAGAATTGAAAGAAATATCGATAAACCAGGAAGATGTATTACAAGAATTAGATAATCTGAAGAGTAGCAAATTACCTGGACTTGATGGTATACATCCAAGGGTATTGAAAGAACTGAAAGATGAGATTGCAGACCTACTATTAGTAATCTGTGAACTATCTTTAAAATCATCCGTAGTACCTGAAGACTGGAGAAAGGCCAATGTAATGCCAATTTTTAAATAGGGTTCCAGGGGTGATCCGGGAAACTACAGACTGCTGAACCTGACATTGGTACCGGGAAAAATGGTAGAAACCATTATAAAGAATAAAATTACTGAACATGTAGATTGTCATGGTTTAATGGGAAAAAGCCAACATGGATTTAGCCAAGGAAAGTCTTGTATTACTAATCTATTATATTTTTTTGAAGGTGTGACTAAACAGATAGATCAAGGTGAGCTGGTTGATACAGTATACCTGAATTTTCACAAGGCCTTTGACAAGGTCCCTCATGAGTAACTCTAGGCCAAATTAAGAAGTCATCGGATTGGAGGTAGTGTACTATTGTGGAGCAGGAACTGGTTAAAAGATAGAAAGCAAAGAGTGGAGCTAAATAGCCCATTTGCTCAATAGAGAAAGGTGAATAATGGAGTACCCAGGCATCTGTGCTGGACTCTGCTTTTTCACATCTTCATAAATAATCTGGAAATGGGAATAATGAGTGAGGTGATCAAATTTGCAGATGACACAAAATTATTCAAAGTTGTTAAAACACAAGAGGATTGTGAAAAATTACAAGAGGACCTTGATAAATTGGAAGACTGTACATTCAAATGGCAGATGAAATTAATGTGGCAAGTACAAAGTTATGCACCTAGGAAAGAACAACCCAAACTATAGTTACACGATGCAAGGTTCCAGATTAGCAACCACCAGACTCTGCAGCTCTGCCTTCCTCTTGTCCTGCATGTGGAATGGGGTGCAGTTCTGAGAATGCTACCTTGAAAGTTCTGGATTTCAGCTTTCTACCTAAAAGCCTAAATTTGGCTTCCAGAATGTTCCTCCCACATTTTCTTATCTGATCAGTGTTCAGAGGTGCCTTTTTATGTCTGTCTTTGAGCAGTGGGGTTCTCCTTGGCCTTCACCCATGAAGTCCTTCTTTGTTTAGTGTGCAGCATATGGTGTGGGTTGAAACCACCACCCCAGATTGCTCCAGGTCAGCCTTAAGTTCTTTGGATGTTGTACACACTAACAGTTCGCAGTAATCTTCGAAGACTTCTTGGATTCATTTTCTTCTTTCCCACCATGTTCTGGGAGGTTCTTGACAATTCCATAAGCAGAAAACTTCTGAATAACATTGCGAACTGTAGACAGAAGAATCCCAAGGTCTTTAGAGATGATCATGTACCACTTTGAAGTTTGATGTTTGGTAATGATGGCTTTTCTGGCAGCCTCAGGCAGCTCTCTTATCTTCACCATTGTGAAAATGGAACAGAGTGTGATTGTGGTCATTCTAAACATTAGAATCATCATTAATTTGTCTGCTTCAAGTCATGTGAGTACTGACAATTGATCACAGGTGCATCTAATTTTACTGCAGTGGGAATGTGGTTCTTCTGTTCAAACTGATTTATATGGGTGCCAATAATTATGTCCTTATTTCCTCGAAAAAGACTAAACAGGTTCACTGCTAGTAAATTCAAAACAAAGTGAAAATTCTTTCCAAAACATTAATACTTCCTGAATCTGAGCTAATAGATTCTAAACAATTCTAATTTTTTGTCAGATTGGGAGTGTATGCCGGGGAGGAAACCTCTCTTGTAGCGAGCACTCCTTTTATCTTATAATACAGGGAATTTATCCTAAAAACACAATGCCGTGTTTGAAGCCTGTAGTGATTCTGGATAATATGTAGGGAGGACCACAAGAATTATGAAGAAACATTTGCAAGAACACAGATCCCGTATAAATTCTAGGGTGGTATCTGCTCCCCTGGTATTTCACTGCATACAACTGGGCCATTCTTTTGAAGATTTAAAGGGGAGGATTATCCTAGTCCAGCTGATGTAGGAGGGGGTGATATGATTTCCAGACTGCATTATTTGGAGCAACAATGGATATTTAGATTAGCAACAATGACACCTAAAGGACTTAATGCAGAGATTGATTGGTGGGGATTGCTATAATGATAATCAGGTATTTTACTAATTCATTCTACCAGAGTGTAAGTCTCTCTGGGAGTTGACTTAATCAATGGCTCCTGGTGCCATTATTTTGAATCTGCGTCACCTGAAGAGTTTGGCAATAGGGAGGAGCATAAAGAGGAAGAAGGAATGTGACTGGGCAGCCCGCTTGAAGAAGAGCCAAGAATCACTACAGGCTTGAAACACGGCATTGTGTTTTTAGGATAAATTCCCTGTATTATAAGATAAAAAGAAGAGCTTGCTACAAGAGAGGTTTCCTACCCAGGCAAGCAATCCAACAAAAATTAGAATTGTTTAGAATCTATTAACTCAGTTCCAGGGAGCATTAATGTTTTTGGAAAGGATTTTCACTTTATGTTTTGAATAATTATGTCCTGGCAATGATCCATTTTTTATACTATTTCCTTTTATAATTGGTCTTGTTTTATTTGTTTCTTTTATGTGTCACATATGTGTGCATATATAGTCCAAAGCCATTTCAATGGCCACTTTTGTTTTAGGAGATATTGGACATTAAGGCGTTGAACTGCAAGGGTGCCAATAATGTTGCCCACAACTGTATTTAAAACAATTTCACAGTTCTCTTGCCCCCTAACTGGAAGGCCTCTTTGTACAAGATTTCTAGAAAACAATTTCTTTCTATAGACTCCAAGAATATTTATCCTATTCCACTCTTTCTGTTAAGATATCTCCTAACTGGTTGTAATTTAAGCGAAAGCTGACTTCCCTCCTTTTTGAAAAGTCCCCTCTTCCTCAGAATGTTGCCCGGTTCCTGGTTAATCTAAAACCCTCTTCCTTGCACCACAATCTCATCCACGCATTGAGATCCTGGAACTCTGCCTGCCTCTTGGGTCCTGTATGTGGAACAGGAAGCATCTCTGAGAACGCTACCCTGGAAGTTCTGGATTTCTGCTTTCTATTTAAAAACCTTAAATTTATAGTGGTGTCAAAAAGTCTTGCATAGGCTGCATGACCAAGCTATTCTTAGCTTTATTTTGACAATCTTTCTAAATTCTGTGGCAGAATCCTGGCTTATTATGTACTGTTTTGTTGCAAATTTAATTCGGTAGCCATTTCTGCATGCAAAATAACTTCTCTATGAATTTTTGTGTGGCTATCATGAGGAAACAATGTCCCAGTTAGATCAACCGAATTCTGTGTCAAAGCATAATCAAAATGAACCACTGGAATACTGCACTTCCTCAGCCAATAGGAAGTCATATTTGATAGCCTATCAGTGCATGGTATTTGGCGGCACACAGGGTTTGGATTTAATGTGGATCAACTGGCGTGTAACGCATCTAATGCTCAATGTCCTGGCATGGTGAAGAGGTCACATTTTCTATCAATGGAAGACTGGGTCCGGGTGGTGGTTTTGCGCAAGGAGGGGTGTTCCAGCCTGCAGATTACAGCAAAGGTTAGCTGTAATCAGAGCATGGTTGCCCGCATTTTGCAGAAGCATAAGGAGATGGGAAATATGCAGGGCTGACATTGTAACGGTCAGCCTAGAAAGTCAACCAAGAGAGAGACAAGGTCCTTGATAAGGAAATGTCTTGGCAACCACAAGCTAACCTCCCCTGAACATCTGCGGGACTGGAAGGAGAAGTGTTCCGTTGCAGTTTGCACTTCCACTGTGGGGAGACGATGCTTGGAGTACAGGTTGAGGGGCCGTAAGGTGCAGGGGAAGCCACTACTAATGCTGGAACAGAAGAAGAGATGCATTGACTGGGCATCCAAGCACTCAAAATGGAGCAAGGCTGACTAGGAGAAAGTTCTGTTCAGTGACAAAAGCATGTCCTGCATACTTGGTGACCAGGGCAAAACCTATGCGAGGAAGTTTCCTCATGAAGAGTACAAACCAGAGTGCTTGAATATCTCCATGAATCATTCAACCAAGGTCATGATCTCAGGATGCATGGCAGCCAGTGGTGTTGGAAGACTCCATATTGTTGATGGGATAGCGAATGCAACAAAATACATAGGAATTCTGCAGACGTGCATGCTGCCATCAGATAAGCGACTGTTTCCTGGCAGATATTTCTTCCAGGATGACAATGCACCTTGCCACCGAGTGAAGACTGTCACTGACTGGAAGAAAATAAATGGAATTCAGACCACTGACTGGCCAGCTCAATTACCCAATCTCAACCTGATTGAGAATCTTTGGTACAAGGTATCAGTTGAGATCACCAAGAAGCAGCCACAGACCAAGTGAGAGCTGACTGAGTCACTGGATTGCAGCCTGGAATCGCATCATAACGTGAGAACACCTTGTCAAACTGCTCCACTCCGTACCAGACAGATGTTATCTGGTGAGAAAGAGCAAGGGCTGGCCCATAAAGTACTAATTTATTTATTTATTTATTTGTAGGATTTTTATACTGCCATTTCAGGTAATCATAGCGGTTTACATACAAACAACAGGGATACATTGAACATTTTAACAATATAACAAGTGCAGGTGTACAAACAATCAGATATATTTACATGATTCTTACAGATTTAACTTATTTATAGTTCCGGTGAAGAAAGAAGTCTTAGGAATAGTTTTTAGGAATTTGTTCATAAGTAGTTGAGAGGGAAGAGAGGTATCTAAAGAGTGTGGTGCACTAATGGCCAACAACAACTAAACACAGCCCTTTTCAGGGCTACCTAATGAAATTAAGAAGAAAACATGCACACTGCCAACCCAACCTTTTTGGGCCTACATGACATATTTGTACACAGGTTCACAACCAAACAAACATGGGTATTAAAGAATCATTAAAAAACGCTCAAGTTATGGCAAATTTTCAGATTTGTACAAAAGACAAAAGGGAAAAAAATGGCATGCAGAAGGGGTTGTAAATTGTAACACATTTTTCCCTGTGATCCAAACAACTAAAAACTGCCAATACAGCACTACCTATGCAAGACTTTTTCACACCACTGTAGCTTTCAGAACTTCACTTCCACACTTTCCTATGTAATTGTTACCAACATTTATGAAGACAGCAGGCTCCTCTTAACTAGGAGGTGTGTGAGATCCACCACCTTCGCACCAGACAAGCAGGTAACCAGGCGATTCTCATGACCACCAGCCACCAGCTATCTAATGATCAAAATGCCAGCTATAATAGCCATCCTATCCTTTTCCTCCTGGACACATGGCCCTGGAGACACATCCTTGGTGTGAGAAGATATTACATCACTTGGAGGATAGATCCTAGCAACAAGATCACTTCCTGCCTCCTTTTTTGTCACCTTTCTCCTTCATGGCAGCAGAAAGGCTGCCAGACTGGAGGTGAGACTTCTCTACTACACCCCTGTAGGCCTGTCCTTTATACCTCTTTGTCTGCCTCAGCTGCTTCCAATCTGCTACCCTAGTCTCCAGAGATTGTACTTGTTCCCTCAGAGCAAAGAGCTCTTTGCACCTAGTGCACACATAGGACATTTCACTAAATGGTAAAAAAAAATTATACATTTATTTATTTATTTAACAATTATTTCTATATCGCTCTTTCCCAAGTATCAAGTGCGGTTTACAATTAACAGTATGTTATATGGTATGGGTAGTATCATACCAAGTCATTTTACATAGAACATGTAGCATTCCGTGCAAAAGACTGGATAGCCCCTATCTTGCTTCTAGACTGTTATCTGCATCTTAGATTTCAAGATTTCTTTTAGCTATTTATAGCTGTACAGTTGTTTAAAATTGCCATGAGAATAGAGATACATGAACCAATACAATTATACCTAATAAGTATAAGGGACTTTAAGTTTTCATTTTAAGAAGAACTGCGAGGACTTAATTAATCTACTTCTAAGACCTAATAACTTGCTGAATAAGATAATCAGTTAAAACTGAAAGTGAGAAGGATCACTCCTTTCCACTTAACTGGAGGCTGTAAATCAAGAATAATGCCTGGGGTGGATGGGAGCAGGGGTGGGTAGGAGGGAAAGAAACAACTAACTGAAAGCTGTCTTGTAATAGTATGACCTAACTGACTTTAATTTAAATGAAAGCTGCCTTGTAATAGTATATCTTAATTGACTTAAAGACACAGAATTATAAAACACACAGATTTTATTAGTTTTAACCAAAATAATTCCCTTTTCCCCAAGATTTAAAGAATTTCTCAGCAATTTCTTCCCAGAAGTATCAGCCCCTTATGGTAGTCCTTCAAGACTTAAAATTAGTGAGCTGATTCTAAGACAATCTCTTTTAACAATTTCCTGGGTGATTTACACTGCCCATGATTTGATAGAGGGAGCCTTTCATATCACCTCTTTGATCTGTCACTTGGCTTTAACACCTATTTAAAACAAATTCACAGTTCTCTAGCCTCATAACTAGAAGGTCTCCTTGTAAAAGTCTCTATAAACAATTTATTTATTTCTTAATGCTCAAAGAATATTTTCCATATTTTACTTTCTCTGCTAAGTTATACTCTGACTTAAATTTCGGGCCGATGCAGAAAACTAGCACAGCCTTTACATGCAGATATCACAACTTTTAGGCACAATTACCACCATTGCCAAATGCAGAGACGAGATGGACACACATGTAAACAGAAAAAGAAAAGCAAGCGCACACATAATGCCAAGAGTATTTAAATTATAGGCAAATGAACTGCATGTATTAAAATAGCATGCCAATATTGTCTGCGCCCAATGCAGAGAAATGCGTAGAGGATTTTATAACCAGCCTTAGCACCAATATCTCTAAGCCTGATTTTAAGGTAGCTTAAACATCGTATGCATGCCTGCAATAATACTTTGATGGCATCGGAGCTTTCCCCGATGCCTGGATTATCTGAGTGGGCCACAGGACCACCAAGGATTTGCTTTCTGTCGGGAGCACCGGACCCCTGACAGTAGTTTGATGGCACTGGGGGCCTTCCCTGATGCCTGGATCTGAGAGGCAGTTTCCCTTCAGATGATCCAGGCATCGGGGAAAGCCCCCGATGCCATCAAACTACTGTTGAGGGGACTGGTGCCCTCGACAGAAAGAAAATCACTGGTGGCCCACTGACCCCAATCCCCCCATCTGCTCAACTAAAAATAACCCTGGTGACCCTGCAGCCCTGATCCTCCTACCCACCCAACTAAAAATAACTTTAGTGGCCCAGTGTTTATAATCTCTCCACCTGCGCAGCTAAAAATAACCCTGCTGGCCCAGTGGCCCTGAACCCCCCCCCCCCCCATCCTCCTCCCGGTACCTTTATAAAGAAGTGAGAGTGCTGCTCAAGCACCTCCGCTCCTGGGCCACCATCTTGAAAAATGGTAGTGCCTGGTCCTGCTCAGTGCATCCTGGGATGCACCAGACAGGGTCAGACTGCCATATAAGGTAGAAAATGCCTTATACTGTAGTCTGACCTATCCCAGTGTATCCCAGGATGCACCTCACGGTGCCAGGTGCTGCCATTTTTCAAGATGGCAACACAGGAGTAGGAGCACATGAGAGCACTCCCACTGCTTTGTAAAGGTACTGGAAGTGGTTGGGGGTGTGGGACAGCTGGACCACCAGGGTTATTTTTTGTTGGGCTGGTGGGGGAATTGGGGCAATTGGGCCACCAAGGATCCGTTTTTTTGTTGGGGGCACCAACCCCCTGACAGTATTTTTATGGCATTGGGAGCTTTTCTCAATGCCTGGATCATCTGAGGGGAAATGTCAAACTTCCTATCAGATGATCTAGCTTCAGGGAAAGCCCCCAATGCCATAAAATACTGTCAGGGTGCTTATGCAAATTAGCCACATGATGCCCCTCTTTCTCTGGGAGAACATGTCAAACTTGCACCAACTTCTGTGTGCATGTGTTTGATGCTCTCCCAGTTTAATGCTGCCATTTGCACCACAATTTAATGCATTGCTAATTTGCATATGCACCCCTTTCTCCCTGCTGGTGCTGAAGTCGCTGCAAGGAGGCATATAGAGTTGATAGTGTGTAAGAGGGGACAAGGCTATAGCAGAGAGACTGAATGAATTCTTTGCTTCTGTCTTTACTGAGGAAGATGTAGGGATGTTACCCATGACTGAAGTAGTATTTAAAGGTGATACTGCAGAAGAATTGAAAGAAATATCGCTACGCCGGGAAGATGTATTACAACTATTTGATAAACTGAAGAGTAACAAATCATCTGGACCAGATGGTATACAGCCAAGGGTGTTGAAAGAACTGAAATATGAGATTGCAGACCTGCTATTAGTAATCTGTGAAATATCATTAAAATCATCTGTAATACCTGAAGATTGGAGGATCACCAATGTAACGCCAATTTTTAAAAAGGGTTCCAGGGGTGATCCGGGAAACTACAGACCTGTGAGCCTGATGTAGGTACTGGGAAAAATGGTAGAAACCATCATAAAGAACATAATTACTCAGCATGTAGAAAGTCATGGCCTAATGGGAGACAGCCAACATGGCTTTAGACAAGGAAGATCTTGTCTTACTAATCTGTAATGTTTTTTGAAAGTGTGAATAAACAGATAGACAAAGGTGAGTCATTGATATAGTGTATCTGGACTTTCAGAAAGCCTTTGACAAGGTCCCTCATCAGAGACTTTTGGAAAAACTAAAAAGTCATGGAATAGGAGGTAATGTACTATTGTGGATGAGGAACTGGTTAAAAGATAGAAAGCAGAGGGTAGGGCTAAATGGCCAATTTTCCCAATGGAAAAAGGTGAATAGTGGAGTACCCCAGGGATCTATGCTGGGTCCGCTGGTTTTGACATATTCATAAATGAACTGGAAAAGGGAACAACAAGTGAGGCTATTAAATTTGCAGATGACACAAAACTATTTAAAGTTGTTAAAACCCAAGAGGATTGTGGAAAATTGCAAGAGGATCTTGATAAATTGGAAGACTGGGCATCCAAGTGCAGATGAAATTTAATGTGGACAAATGCAAAGTTATGCACCTAGGAAAGAACAACTCAAACTATGGTTACACGATGCAAGGTTCCACATTGGGAACCACCACCCAGGAAAAAGATTTAGGCGTCATCGTGGATAACATGTTAAAACCCTTTGCCCAATGTGCAGCGGCGGTCAATAGAGCAAATAGAATGCTAGGTATCATAAGGAAAGGAATAGAAAATAAAACAAAGAATATTATAATGCCTCTGTATCGTTCCATGGTGTGACCTCTCCTTGAATATTGTGTGCAATTCTGGTCGCTGTATCTTAAAAAGGACATAGCATTATTAAAAAAGGTACAGAGAAGAGCCACCAAAATGGTAAAGGGGATGGAAGGCTACTCCTATGAAGAGAGGTTAAAAAGGTTAGGGCTCTTCAACCTGAAAAAGAGACGACTGAGGGGAGATATGATATGTAGAGGTCTATAAATTAATGAATGGAGTGGAAAGGGTAAACATAGATCGATTGTTTATGTTATCAGAATATAGAAAGACTAGGGGACAGGCAATGAAGCTACAGGGTAACCTATATAAAACTAATAAGAGAAAATATTTTTTCACTCAACGTGTAATCAAACTCTGGAATTTGTTACCGGAGGATGTAGTAAGAGCTGTTAGTGTAGCTGGGTTTAAAAAAGGTTTGGACAAGTTCCTGGAGAAAGGTCCATAAACCATTATTAAAAGGGACCCGGGATATCACTGCTTGACCCAATACAAGCATTGAGGAACCTGTGTCTTTTGGGGAAACTGCTAGGTACTTGTGACCTGGATTGGCCACTGTTGGAAACAGGATACTGGGCTTGATGGACCTTGGTCTGACCCAGTATGGCATATCTTATGTTCTTATGACTTCAGCGCTGGCTTTTTGCATTGGCCTGTTTAATTTCAGTGAAGACTGTCTTGTAATAGCATGCCTAACTGACTTACCAAAAACACTGAATTATAAAATACACAAATTTTATCAACTTTAACCTAAAGAATTCCCTTTTCCCCAAGATTTAGAGAATTTCACAGCAGGTAAATATTTGTTAGAATAGATTCCTTCAAGACTGATTCAAGCAGATACTTCCCAGGCTCACTCAAATATCACATTTCTCAAACTAAAAATGCTCTCATAAATTTGTGAAAAAGTCCCACCCCTTTTCATAATGTTGCACCTCATCAGTGCTTAAGACAGTTCATTTTTCCATTAAATATACTCTGTCAAACGCCATATGTGATGATTTGAAGAGCGTGAATTCTGAAGAGCAACAGAACCTACAGAGTAGGTTGTTTGAAATCACTGCTGACTCTAGGAGAGTGACTTATTGAGGAGTGACAGCCTCAATAGAGGGAAACGTCTGCAATCGACGGCGGTTTTGCAGTTTTTTGCTAGCGTTTGACAGAGATGGAACACCCACTGCAGCTAAGTACTTTTCAGAAATTTTCAATTTAGTTTACAACTTCTGAGGATAATTGTGTTATTATACCTTGGTGTGGTGATATGAGGGAGCGTTCCCTCTTTTAAAACAGAATAAAAAGGAGGATTTGCCATGAGAGAGGAGTATTCCTTTCAAGGCAAATATTCCAACAATTTTTTTTTCTTTGGGATGTTTATGAGGCACATGGTTTGTCTCTTTTCTCATTAGATTATTAGATGTGAGATGAACAGCGGTTTTGTGATATAGGAAATAGGATCTTTTATGGCACCAGATGTTGCAAATCTTTACGTTACTAATTTTGAGAAAAAACATCTTACTGTGCATTTGCATGGGTCCCACGTAAAACTGTGGAGGAGATACATTGATGATGTTTTTATGATCTGGGATGGAGATGAATCAGAACTTTTAATATTTTTTACTTGGTCGAACTCACAAGACAAAAATCTTCAGTTTCAGTATCATTACAGCCTAAAACAAGTCCCATATTTAGACATACTTATCAAAAAGAACCTTAATGGCTTTGTTACTGACTTCTTCCGTAAGCCAACTGATAGAAACTCATTACTGCATTTCTCCAGTTATCACAACAGATCTCTCAAATACAACTTATCAAAGTTTGCTGATTTACCTGGCTGTTTTGGATCGTATCGCTGCTTGCACCCCTGTGACCGGCAGGCTGGAGGAGGAGCTTGGTGCCTGATGTCACCTCCCCAGGCATTTGAAAATCTGTGTCCCACTGTGGAATGCAGCCATGGGCATGGCCAAAGGGGCGCATCCTGCCCCTTTGAAGCTCCTTCGGATTCGGGAGGAGCCTGTGACTGAGCCTGCATAGGAAAACATAAGAAGAGACCCCCCCTTGCAGCCGCCGCAAAGTCAGTAAAAGTCATGAGACCCATGGATTGTCTGAATTTATCTGTGAGATCTGTGAGTACTGACTCTTTCATATCTCCTCCTTCTATGGGTTTTACTTTGCCCAATCAGGAAGGGATGTTAGAGGCTGAAGCCCTCCCAGAGAATGTGAGACAGGAGGAAGTGCAGTCTCCTGGAGTTACATAGAAACATAGAAATATGATGACAGATAAAGACCACATGGCCTATCTAGTCTGTCCTTCCATAACAACAACTACAACAGTCCCCTTTTTACCTTTAGAGATCCTCTGTGTTTGTCCCATGCTTTTTTGAATTCAGTTACTGTCCTCATCTCTACCACCTCCACTGGGAGACTATTCCATGGATCCACTACTCTTTCCGTAAAGAAATATTTCCGCATATAACTCCTGAATCCATCTCCCTTCACCCTCATCCCATGTCCCATCGTAGCAGAACTTGCGGCCATCATCTGCTCCCCCGATCGGGGGTAGAGCACCTGAGCGGACCGTCCAGCATCCCCGCTCAGGCCTCCAGCCCAATCGGGGCTGTGGGAGGGGAATCGGCACATTTAAAAGCAGCCGCCGCCAGGCGGACCCGCGCCTGTCAGGCCCGCGCCTGAGGGCCTCGCCAGAGGGCCCTTTGGCGTGGCCCTTAGGCGGGGAACTAGAAACAGCCATCCTTCTCACAAGCAACTAATCAGCGCAACTTCAACCTATCCTTGGAAGCCTGGCCTAAGGCTCATCAAAACAGGTACCTTCACTTACTGCAGCAAGCCTCAGTCTTCGGGGACATTATTACCTTTGGTCCAGATTCTCCGCCACACTGACTCTCAGTATCAAAGTCTTAACATTGCCTGTTGTATTATACTATTTGTGATAATGTACTCACTGCCTTAACTAAGATCTTTTAGTATAAAATCACGCTGATTCTCAATTCTAGCAAATGGAAGCAGTGCCTGTTGTATTGCATAAGTGGTGATAGTCTGATTTCCGCTCTCCTGCCAGCTCCAGCTGCTCTCCCCCCCCGGGGATTGAGCCTTCATCACCGGCTGAAGCGGGAACAGCCATCTTGAGAGGCGAGTCGAGCACTAAGCAGTAACATAAGTCTGCAGCAGTGCAAAACAGATATCAGTACCAGAACAGGCCAGACAGGACAGTTTTCTCTTCTTTTTTCTGTTATTCACCAAGTTCTCTTGAAGCATTATGTGTGTCGGTATATACATATCTCATACCTAAGAAAGGAATGTTCCAGCAGATGTTTGGTATGACACACAGAGCCGGTCTGCCTGTTGCACAATATCCTAGCTAAGATCCAGCCAGCTCCAGCTTTCCAAGAACTCCTCCGATTCACCTACACGAAACAAGCTACTACTTTACAGAGTTATAATGGAAGACACTATCATCAGGTTAATGAGCCTTTACCTACTTATCATAATCTTGCCATCCAAACTACTAGCCCTCACCACGTCACATAATCACATCCCTATCATACCAACTAGTGAGAGAAAATGGTCAGGGGATTCCTATTACAACTCACGCGGGGCTAACCATCCGCACCACCACCTCTTATTACACGTCCCACTACAACACAACAAGGAAACCAGACAAACTAAAAACTTCTACCCTAGTAGCCTGAAGTGTGCACTTATAAATGCCCGCTCACTTCGAAACAAATGGCCAGTGATCACAGACATAATAACATCCCACAACCTGGACACCCTCATGGTCACTGAAACATGGCTCTCATCGGAAGTTAATATCATCCTCAACCAGCTACTCCCATCTAATTTTGTTGCCTTCACCAGCCACAGACAGAACAAAAGAGGTGGAGGAGTATTCATCATCACCAGAGCTGATCTCCAGTTCAAAATGGAAGAATCCAACAGTAAAAACCACCTAGAAACGGTATCAATTTCCAACAACATATGCTCCATAAACCTGGTCTATAGATCACCGTCAGCTGATCCAGACGACCTTGCAACCATAATAAATCTGGCATACATTACCCATGGTCCAAATAAACCTAATTGGATCTTAGGGGATATCAACCTACCATCATTACAGGACACTCAAGCAACTTCATTCATAGAAGCACTAGATATCCTTGGATACACGCAAATAGTGCAGGAACCTACTCACGAGAAAGGCAACATTCTTGACCTCATATTCACCCCTCAACTAATTCTGGATCAACCACAAAACATCGTGCTATCAGTAACTGCAGTCCCATGGACCGACCACAAACTCATCACCTTTCAGATGCCTACCCTCAGCTGTTCACCAAAGCCAAAAACAGACACAAGCAAGACTGCTAACTCAGCTGCCAGAAGATTCCACCCATTTAACAGAGAACGGATCTTTGCCGAAACACGCACACTCATTGATGAGACCGCCTTAAGCCTAGATGAGTTGATCTCCGCTTGGAACAGCAAACTCAGCACAATTGCGATCCGCCCTCCAACGAACAAGAACCCAAAGAGAAGATCATCAGCCCCATGGTTCACAGCCGACTTAAAGGCTTCACTAACCTTTCTAAGACGGCTGGAAAAGCGCTGGAGGAAGTCACGCACCAGCAGTGACCAATCAGCCTACATCCAACACCTGGCTGCACATCGTAAAGCCATCACAGACAGGATCAGGCAATACCACACAGACACCCTGAAATGGTCACTGAATAAACCGCATGACTTGTTTAACTTAGTTAAAACGCTTGCCAAAGAACCAACCCCTGAGCACCATAGCGGTTTACATGCAATCCAAAATGTGCAAGACTGACAAAATATTAATACCGGACCCTCCTGATGAACAAAACTACCCAGCATCACTGACATCCTTCTCCACTCCTTCGAAGAAAATTATTGAAGATACCATCCTAGCCCTAAATACTACCACTGAGCACACAGATCCTTGTCCTGCACACTGGATAAAGGACCTGCGATGTGACCTATCTCCAATCATAGTCAAAATCTTAAACCAATCCTTTACCACTGGCTCTTTCCCACCTACCCTCAAGCAGACCTCTGTAAGACCTCTTTTAAAGAACACCAAACTTGATCCTCAAAAAGTAGAGTCTTACAGGCCCATATCTAGCATACCGATGCTTGCAAAAATCATTGAAAAAATAGTGCACAGGCAACTACAGGATCATATAGACACCTCAGCCCCACTTGATCCAGCCCAACATGGATTCAGAGAGTCACATGGAGTGGAAACACTACTCACAGCCCTTTTCAACAATATTATCTCAGGTATGGATAACATACGACATGGTTTCGCTCTCATCTTTTTAGACATAGCAGCAGCTTTTGACTCTGTATGCCACGAAATCCTCATCTGCCGGCTAAGGGAAAAAGGTATCTGCGGAACAGCGCTAGAATGGTGCAAATCTTACCTGTCCAGAAGATGGCAGCATGTCCGAGCTGACGGGGCTACGTCTGAACCATTCCAACAAAGTCATGGTGTGCCTCAAGGATCCTCCCTATCATCCCTGATGTTTAATATATACATCCAACCCATCTGCAACATCATCAGAACCTTCAATGTCAGTTACATGATATATGCAGACGATGTACTGTTATACATGCCAATATCATTGGATAGCCTAGACCTCACCCCACTGACTAACTGCTTTGACACCATATCAGAGTGGCTCCTGTCACAAAATCTGCGAATACAACACAAAAAGACAGAAGTCCTTTTCGTCTCGAGGAATACAAACTTCAACCCACCTAGCTGTGTCAAGGTAAAGGACGCTGAACTACAAGTGAAACCTGCGATACGTTACCTTGGAGTAATGTTGGATCAAAACCTTGACATGAAGAACCACATAGCCAATACTGTCAAGGCAATCTATTTCAAAATCAGATCCCTCAGACACCTACGCATGCTGCTCAAACCGGATGATTTCCGCACCATTTATCAAGCCCTTATAATTCCCCATTTTGACTTTTCAAACTCCATACTACAAGGACTCCCCTGGTCCACCCTGAACCCCCTGCAACTGGCTATGAACAGTGCTGCGCGGGTACTCTTTGGAGCATCCAGGAGAGACCACGTCACACCCCTCCTAAAACAGTTACACTGGCTCCCCATTCAAGCAAGGATCAGTTTTAAGACCTTACTGCTAACTTTCAAAGCTGCCAAGGGGCTCACCTCATCCTCTCTTTCTGACCTCATCCAACCACTTGCACCAAACAGGCCGCGAAGAACCGCAGAGTTGAACATGCTAGTTATCCCAAAGGAAACCACAAGATGCACCAGATCAACAGCTAACAGAGCCTTCTGACTCTGCGCCCCAACTCTATGGAACACCTTACCAGCACACATCAGAGCAATCCCCAACTTGAGCCAGTTCAGAAAGGCACTAAAACACTTCCTCTTCCTTAAATATCTCATTAACAGCCCCGAGCATAATCCCTAAGCGAATAGTGAGCACCACAACAACAGTAGTAGTAGTCAAACAGGCAGACCCTCGCAACAGGCGTACCCCGCAATGTAAATAACAAGCAATTTCCTGTATAGTTGTACCATCTATGTATATAGTTGACCATGTTTCCCTATTCAATGGAACCACCGATGTATATAGTTACCCCGTTTCTCCAAGTTTCTACTCCCTGTTAAATGTAATGACCAGACATATATAAGCTGTCGGATGTTTCTGTTCAATGTAAACCGCGCTGATTGTAAATAGTGCAGTATATAAGAATTGTTAATAAATAAATAAAATAAATAAATGAAAGAGGCTCTCTCCCTGAACATTTATGTCACGGAGGTATTTCAACATCTCAATCATATCACCTCTCTCCCGCCTTTCCTCTAAGGTGTACATATTAAGATCCTTCAGTCTGTCCTCATATGCTTTATAATGAAGACCACTAATCATTTTAGTAGCCACCCTCTGCACCGACTCCATCCTATTCACATCCTTTTGAAGGTGCGGTCTCCAGAATTGCACACTATACTCCAAATGAGGTCGCACCAAAGACTTATACAGAGGCATTATCACCTCCTTTTTTCTGCTAGCCATTCCTCTCCGTATGCACCCAAGCATCCTTCTAGCTTTTGCCGTCGCCTTTTCTACCTGTTTAGCTACTTTAAGATCATCAGACACAACCACGCCTAGGTTCCGCTCTTCGTTAGTGGACAAAAGTACTTCACCCCCTATACTATATTGCTCCCTTGCATTGCTGCAGCCCAAATGCATGACCTTACATTTTTTAACATTAAATCCCAGCTGCCAAATTCTAGACCATTCTTCAAGTTTAGCTAGATCCCTCCTCATGTTATCTACACCTTCCTGGGTGTCTACTCTATTGCAGATTTTGGTATCATCCACAAAGAGGCAAACCTTACCTGAAAGCTCTTCCGCTATATCACTAACAAAGATGTTAAAAAGAATCAGACCAAGGACAGATCCCTGGGGCACACCACTGATAACATCCTTCTCCTCAGAGTGAGCTCCATTTACTTGTACTCTTTGTCGCCTCCCACCCAACCAATTTCTAACCCAAGCAGTAACTTGAGTTCAGACGAGTTCCCCGAAGCTGGATGATGGTCTTGTAGCTGTTACAGATATTAAGGTTCCTATTCCCCTATGTTTTTCTAGTTCTACCGAAAAAGTGGTAGTACCTAAAGATGGCTCCTTGTGGGATATCTGGAAGGTATTTGCATGCACGGAGGCAGTCCAATATCGCCACTTATTCCCTCCCTCCTGTGTACAGCCGACCCCACCTGTAGACAATGAGGAACTGTTACCAGAGAGAATGTAAATATTGACGATATTAGCATGTACACAATTCTGAGCAGCCTATAACAGCCTGCTACAGCCAAAAATGTATATAGTTACCCTGTTTAACCCTGTATAAAGAACCTGTTTAATGTAAGTCCATTGTGGCCCTACCTACACTGGACAAATGCGTTACTTGTAAACCACACTGATCTCAAATAGCGCGGTATAAAAGAAACATAAATAAATAAATAAATCCTTGTGTTCTTCTTTATCCCATGTTGCTCAATTTTCGGCTGAAGTGATTGCTAAAATGTTTGATCAGGACTCTCGTATTAATGCTTGCAATTCCTCCTTACGTAAACTTGAGGGTCAGGTTGTAAAGGGTGAGCCAGTCAAACCTGCATTTTTGAAAAGGGCGGGAGAGCCGTGAAAGTGGGCGGAGCGAGTTAGCAAGGTTACCATTGTGTCCCCCACAACTAAGCATTTCAGTCGCCATGGAGCAGTGGTCTAAACAACAACGTTCATTCGCTGTGAAAGCGTTTTACCAAAGTGGTAGTTATGGAGCCGCTCAGCGTCGTTTCCGGACGAATTTTCAAATTAATCGAAATAAGCCAGTGCCGTCTGTTAATTCAATCAAATTGTGGGTGACAAACTTTGAAGCAATTGGTGAAACGAGAAGCAGAAGGTTGGCAGTGCAAGATCAGTGCGAACTCCCGCGAATATTGACCCGCGTGAGAGTTGCTGTGGAAAGAAGCCCTCGGAGATCGGCGCGTCGACAGAGTGCTGCACTTGGCATGGCAAACACGAGCGTCCGAAGAATCTTGAGGTTAGATTTACACCATCACCCGTACAAAATTCAGGTTGTTCAGGCTATGAATGAAAACGATTTTGCAGCTCGATGGCGTTTTTGTCAAACGTTGTTGGACATGTTTGATGAAAACGAGGACCTTGTTCACAACCTGTGGATGAGCGATGAGGCACATTTCCATCTCTCCGGTTTTGTGAATAAACAAAATTTCCGACATTGGAGTGATGAAAACCCTCAACAACTCCATCAAAAACCACTCCATTCAAGCAAGGTAACAGTTTGGTGCGCAATGTCCTCATTGGGAATCATAGGCCCGTATGTTTTTGAAAATGACAGGGAGCAAGCAGTTACTGTGAATGCACAACGCTATTCGGAAATGTTGCATTCGTTCTTCATTCCTCAGCTCAGCTTCGTCAACATGGAATGAACAATGAAACCTTATTCCAGCAGACGGTGCCACAAGTCATACAGCCCGTGTGAGCATGAATGTTCTCAACAATGTTTTCCAAATCGGGTGATATCCCGAAAATGGAGCAATTTCTTGGCCTCCCCGATCGCCCGACCTCACAGTGTGCGATTTTTTTCTTGTGGGGGGGTACCTGAAGAGTAAAGTCTTTGAACAACGACCTCCAACGCTTGGGGAACTCAAGAGGAGAATCCGGTTGGAAATCGAGAGAATTCCTCAGCGTATGCTCCGTGATGTGATGGGCAGTTTCAGAAATCGCCTACAAGAATGTCTCAATCGGGAAGGACACCATCTTACTGGCGTTATTTTTAAACAGTGAATGTTGTTTCTTAAATGCTTTTTAATGTACATTAAGATAGTAACAATAAAATTTTGAAATATCCATCCGTTTATTTTTTACAGTCATTTCAAAAATGCAGGTTTGACTGGCTCACCCTGTAGTTGCTCAAGCTGCTTTCTCCTCCTCTATTTGGGATAGTTCTACTATCCATTATCAGATAGAATCTTTGGAGAAGGCAACTGGAGCAAAAAACATTTGGTGTATTAATTTCCCATATACACATTATCTTGCTCCTAACATACTACTCCAGAAATATTTTAAGGAAATTTTTAAGTTGCAAGATGTTGATAGTATAAAGTTTTCAGATGTTTATTATGGGGTTCTGCTGAAGCTGATGATGTGCAGCTTATTCAGTCTGAGACTTTATATCTGCCTTTCTAGAGTCTTCTTTGGATGTTATTCCTAATCATGTCATGCTAATCGCCTCTTTTTAATCGTTTTCTGATAAAAATTTCATTCTCAAATGTTATTTTCCTAAGAAGGCAGTCCAATGTAAAATTTTCCTGACATATGTAGATCCACTAAGAAACGCAGAAAAGTTGTTCTTGTTTTGAAACCCAATGTTCTGGCTTTGGGGGCTACCTTTTTTCTGAAATATCCATGCAAGTGCCTTATATCTTATCTATCTACTAATTATGTTTATTTTGAACCCATTCAGCTAGAGGGTTTTCTGTCTGGTAAGGATTAAATGATTTAATGATTGTTGTTTTTGCTTTCCTGATGTTGATTAAGTGGGTATGGAATAGTTTAAACAATATGGGGGTCTTGGATACTTGTGCATATTTTTCTTTTACTATTATATTCTTTGTTTTGTATTATTTCCTTTATTTGTCAGCTTCCCTCGTGACGAGGACTTTATTGTATTTCTTATTTATTGTGTAATAAAGGATGTTGAAACTTAAAAATACAACTTACCTACTAATTCTTAGAATTCATAGAATCTGTGTCAAATGAGAACTTCAAAATTCAGGCTAAAGAAATGCAGCAGTGCTTTGAAAAAAAAGAGGATATCCAAGCTTTGTATAGAAAGAGACTCTTGAATGGCCAAAATATTGGCTCGTGCTTCTCTTCTTTTTCTTTTCCAATTCTACACATCAAGCAGTCATTCCTCACACATACTAACCGAGGTATCCGGATGCCCCAACCCGTCATCCTCCACCACCCCCTCCCCCCCCTTTAACCCCTCTCACCTCCCACCCCCCCCCCCCTTTGACCCCTTTTGACAGAGACAAGCAGACATCAGGAAGTGGTGCAATTGCTTGGTCGCAGCTTTATTTAAAGGTATTAAAACACCGGCCCAACATGGGCCCAAATCAACATTCATAACAATAACCAAACACCCCCCCCCCCACCCGTCCTCCGGATGACGCTCCCACCAGCCATTTCTAGCAAAGTGGTGCATCATCCACACCCCCCGTTACCCCCTACCGCCCACCTCGCCATGTTATTAGCAAAGGCCGGCTCCAGGGTTGCCAATTTCCGGGCAGAGATCCCCAGCCGGGGCGTCTCCCCCAACGAAAAGAATAGTGCCGCTCCTGTGGAAAGCGGCATAAAGCTGAACTGCCCCGCCGGGTCAGCGAGCACCTGCTCGCCACCCCGCCAAAGCCCTAAGCGGTGAGTCCCCCACCAGCTGCAACACCCCTTGTTTTTTGTTTTTTTTGTTGTTTTTTTTTCCCCCCCCCAACCTAAATAACGGGAGGGAGGGAGGGAAACCTGCCATCAGCGCGAGCAACGAGGAAGAGGGAGGACGCCAGCCGGCGCTCCCTCGTTGCTCGCGCTGGCCCCGCCCCCTGACCGCCCGCGCGGTCCAATCATCGGGCTCCACCTTGAGCGTGGAGCCCGAGTGCAGAAGCCCCGCCTGCTGCAATCCGGGGCTGACCCCCTCCCCCCCCCAAGCAACAGGCCTACCACGCGGTCGGGCCCCGGGAACCCGGTTACTGGGCCGGCGGCGGGACCGGGGCCCGGCGGCACAGCCCGTACATATTTCATCTGGTCCACTCACTTTATCATATTACAATTATTCCAGCGGTTCCGATTCTCTTTTATACCAACTGATTTGCCCACAATTTTATACCATTCGGGCTTTCTTCAGATAGCCATAGGACACATTTTTGACAGAATCACATTCATAACGTCGCTACACTTGTTTCCTGATTTCAAAGCCCATTACATGATTGACACGAGGAGATATGTGCTATGTACAGTTTGATATGATGTAGTTACTAGATTGTGGTATGTGATGCTGTTTTTTACTTATCGCACTCCGTTTAAACATATTATTTATCTATTTCACTCTTTGCCTCATATTCCTGAGACATGCCCGGTGCACTTTGACACTCCCCTCCCCCAGCTGGCACGTAAGTATGTGAGCTTTAATTGGCTCGAGTTTCCCTTAGCATATTCACTTACTAGCTTGAAGGTCTCACACACGGAGTGTCTGAGCATATTAATGCAAATCTTTGTAAGGTATCATTCTATTTGTTGCATACATCACTACATAGAGAAAGTGATTTTGTGTCCCAGGATTGTCCGACATAGCACATCTTTCTTTGTTCACAAAGAAATACTTCAATCTTATCATTTTGACTGCCAAATATAGCTGATCTCGACATGATCAAGTTGAGATCTAGTGCTTAATCACATTTTTTTACATTATTTCTTCATCTAAAATTATGCTGTAAAATGCTTAGGGTCCAATATTCAGTTAGGCGGGCAATGTGCCGCGTCGGTGCATAGCTCTGCCCGCTGACCTCTAAACTTACGGCATTGAATATCCAAGTTAGGTGCCAAGGGGATTCACCCGCACAGCCTAACCAGGTAGTGGCGATATTGGACTGCTACCCAGTTAGCCATGCACAGCTAGAACTAGGAAAGCCAAAAGCTCACCTAGTTTTCGCCATGGATGGCTAACCGGATACTGGTCCAATATCACCAATACCCAGTTACCAGGACTCCCCGCCTCCACTCCACCATGGAATGCCCCCAACATGCCCCAGTGGTAACCAGATAGCATCAGGGCACATAGAGAACATAGACAATAGTCAACAGCAGTAATCACATAGGTGCCGTTGTCTAAGGCATTGATATGGTTTGCAGGGCTGTAAACCATATAAATGCCTTTCAAATATCCGGCCCTTAAAGTCCATTCCTTAATGTTCTTCATTTTCTTCATGCCTTTTAGCACATGACACAAGTATCTATTAGATGCTCAATTTACAGCATCTCCAAAAAGACTGCTACATGCGGTTTTCCTCACATTTGATCAGTACATTTTCTTTAGTTGTTTCCTCCTCATCCCTTTGCTTGTTTGTTTCTTTTCAATGCAAATGAATAACACAGATATTTTTGATGCAAATGCTTAGCACAACATGATTTGTCCATAACTGAGTGTGTTTTACATGTTTCTGTTATCTATTGCTTCTTTTTCATGATAACTAATATAACAGTTTTGAAAAATATATAGTCCAATTTTTACCTTTATATGGTATGTACTTTACATAAATATTGGAGGTGTTTTTGTTGGTAACCCTCATGATATGTTTAGATATCATGGTTAGTGGTCTTCATTATAAAGCATATGAGGACAGACTTAGGGATCTTAATAAGTATATTTCTATGTTTCTATGATATTTAAACTATTTATTTATTATCCATTATCATTATTTGTTATGTTTTATCATTTTCAAATTTTAAATTCTTGCTTTCTACAGATACTGTTTTATTCATTTTTTATATACACATTTATACATGTGCACTTGTTATCTGAGGCTTATATCCCCTGAGGAAGGCATTAGCCGAAACGCTCTTCAAACCTACTATTGTTGTTTTACCTCGCTCTTTTGTTTCTCTTAACACAAGTTAGACAGCACGAGAATCATCGCGCACTTATTCTCATGGCCCTGTGCTAGCTGGCAGCGTGTGTTCCAATGCTCATTCAGTGCACACCAGAACACATGCTGTCAGCTAATACCCTTTAGTAAAAAAACCCTCTATAAGTTGGGGTTTTGTTTATTTGTTTTGTTCATTTGATTTTCACAAGTTGTGTGCTCATCAGGTTTTGGTCTCATAGCGATACTCGATTCACCACATTTCTTATTTGTTATGTCATTTTAATTAGTAATGTTCTCTCATGATTTGAGTTTATTATCCTTACGGCTTTTTACAAACATGACCTTTTATGTTTCTGTGGTTCATTACTAATATGACCCATTATATATGTAGTTAACTATTTAGGATAGTTTATTATATATATATATATATATATATATATATATATATATATATATATATATAATTACACATACATACACACACACACACTGTACATAGAGGGTGCCCAAACAAAAGTGAGACCCAGTACAAAAACATGGTAAAATAGAAGGAACCTTTATTGTAGATCAATCACACACCATACACAGACTGTGTTTCGAAATATCTTCTTCAGTACAATCAGTACAGAGGCCGAGGTCGAGTTTGCGGATGAGGAAATTGGAAGTTGGAGCGCTCTCCCGAGAGGAGGTACTGGATGATTCACATATAGATAATGTGATTAATATTTCTGGATACATATTAACACCAGACGAAATGTCCATTTTAAGTAAAGGGCTGTCTTTTGTGCCAGTTAAAAAGCCTGATCCTTTTGAGATCCAAATTGATTTATTCAAATTTGTTTGTGAAATTCGTATTAAACAATTTTTTATAGATAAAGAAGTAGGCCCCAATGACGTCTCCATTATTTGTAATAATCATCTTGGATCCCCCCTGTACAAACAGATCCCATAATAGAGGCTTTTGAACAAGTTGTTTCACAATAAGTTAATAAACTTTGTATGAAGCAAGGTCCTAAATCTTACAATCTTACAAAAGGGGAAAATGATGCTATTAAGTCATTACAAAAAAAATGACAGAATTAATAAGGCCGCAGGTCCCGTACGTGGCCAGCCGACGGTAACCGGGCCGGCGGCGCGCAGCGATCCAGCCCTTCAGTGGGCCATGGGGGAAGGAGGCATCACGGGAGGCCTGGGCAGCATCATTTGAATTGATTGGCTCCCGCAGGTGAGTGGCAGCAGCAGGAGCCAATCAGGAGTGGAGGGGAGTGAGGGGGGTTGGAAGAAGACCGAGGGCAAGCCGGTGAGTCCTTCACTCAGGCATGCAGGGCGAGAAGAAGGCAGCAGATGTCCCGCCCTCCCGCCCATTAACTGGGGGCAGGGAACTGGTTATTTGAGGGTGTTGCAGCTGGTGGGGGTAGCGGGATCCCGGAGGTTTCCGGGGTCCGGAGCCTTAGCTATTAGTAGAGCGGTGGTGGGGTACCCCTGACCTGGATAACCCCAGTGGGGCTTTTGCTAGTAATTTGGCGAAGCCAGAAGAAGGGGTGGTAGGCTGGTAGCCGTAGACTCTCTGCGGTGGCAAAGGAAATTACCTCACTTTGCTACCCACATGGCTGGTGAGACATTACTATTAAGGTGGAGTTTTAATTTGATTGTTTGGAATTGTCGTTGGATATGGTTAAAAGTTAATAAAGCTGCGACTGGTGTTATGCCAACATTGTAGTAGTGTGATTATTATGGGGTAGGGGGGTGAAAGGAGAGCACCGCGTCCGCTGTGCCTCAGTTATTATTATTAAACCTGCTGATAAAGGAGGTGCGGAGGTTGTTCTTGATAAGAAGATGTATATTGAAGAAATAAATAGGCAACTCACAGATAAAACATTTTATCTTAGATTGGATGGAGATCCTACAAAGAAATTAAAGAGTAGTACTGATAATATTGTATTAACAGCTTTTGAAATTGGTTTCCTTACTAGAAAAGAGAAGGATTTTCTTATTGTTCAACAACCAGTTATTCCTACTATATATGTCATTCCGAAAAATTCATAAATCTCTAACACCACCACCCGGATGCCCAATTGTTTCAGCGATTGGATCACTTATGGAACCTATTTCACTATTTTTAGATATATTTCTAAGGTCTTTCGTTACATCCATGTGGTCTTATGTTCGAGATTCATCACACGTTACTGAAATTTTGTCCTCCTTTCGCGATCTTAGTCCCGATCTGATTTTGTTTACTCTCGATGTTGAGTCTTTATAAACAAATGTTCCTCAGGTGGAATCTTTAGACATTATTGAACGCTGTTTACTTAATAGAGAAGTTCATAAGTGGATCCCTATGGCTTTTTTAATGTCATTAGCACAATTTGCGTTATGTGAAAATTATTTTTGTTTTAGAGAGCTTTTCTTCAAACAAATAAAAGGGTAGCAGTGGGTTCGTCTATGGCCCCGGATATAGCGAACCTGTACATGTTTCTATTTGAAGAGAAGTTTCTAAAAGATCATATATTTAAAGCTAATATTAAGCTTTGGATTAGATATATTGATGACATCTTTATTATATGGAATGGAAGTATGGAAGGTCTCACTAGTTTCAACACATGGATAGTTTGGACACTAATTTACGGTTCCAATTCACCTTTGATCAACATCAAATTCCATATTTAGATTTAATAATTAAAAGAGAATCATCAATTCATTACATCCCTATACAGGAAGCCTACAGACCGTAACCATCTTTTACACTTTGATAGTTTCTACAATCCAGCTTTAAAGCGGAATTTGCCTGTGGGACAGTTTTTAAGGGCTAGAAGAGTCTGCACTACAATGCAGGATTTTGAAGCCCAGGCAGAAATAATAAAAACAAGATTTACAGCCTGGCATTACCCTATGAGCTACATTAATCAGGCGTATAAGAGCTCGCAAAACTCCTCGGGAATCTCTTTTGAAACCACAGAATAAAAAAAAAAAAGGATGCTGGCGTTGTTTGCCCTCTTCGAAATTTGGCTCTGTCACGTGAAATTACTAAAATTCTACAAAAAGAATGGCACCTCATTCAGACTATTCCTGGCTTTAATGATCTACCTTTAACAGTAGCTCATAAACGTAACATCAATTTGAAAAATTTACTTGTACCATCAGCATTAACTGAACGCAAGTTCCTTTCGAAATATAAAGGACAATTTCAGTGCGGAAGGTGTTCCGTTTGCCCTCATGTGTTGCCAATACGGGAAACGTTTGTGCATCCTGTTACAAAAGAAAAGTATTTTATCAATGATTTTGCGAACTGTGAAACTACCCACGTAGTTTATGTTATCCAATGTCCATGCAACAAACTTTATGTAGGTAAAACCACTAGAAGCATCAGGGTCCGCATTATACAGTAGAACACAAAAGTTGTATTAAGAGAGGTGCGGTGGACAAACCGCTAGTCACGCATTATTTATTATTATTATTTATTTATTATTTATTACAATTTCTTATATACCGCACTATATATCAGCGCGGTTTACATACAACAAAATGACCATAACAGATTGTTTGGCTTCACATAGAACAGGAGTAACAACTTGGCTAACATGTTTGGCTTTACAGAGAACAGGGGTAACAACTTGGATAACAAGGGGGATACAAACTGAACTAATTACATATGTACAATGAAATTGAGTGCTAAGAATTTAGGGTGTTACATGTGTACAGTGAGGTTGTGTGCTAATATTGAGATGTTATCTCAAGGAAGTAAGAGGAGAGGCAATTAGGTAGGGGTTGGGTTAATCTGGTAGTACTGTGTAAATAAATGGAATTTGAGAGCCTTTCTGAATTGTGTTAAGTCAGTAATCGCACGGATGCCTGGTGGTAATGCGTTCCAACATTTTGGGGCATAAATACTGAAAGCCCTGTTAGATGTTGCGATTGTGTACTTTGTTGATGCATTTGGGATTACTAGCGCATTTGTAGATGTGGATCTCCTTGTTCTGTTGGGAGGGATGAGCTGAATGATGTCAGTGAAGGGGAGGTGATGCCATGGATGGATTTGAAAGTGAGTAGCAAAGATTTGAAAGTAAGCCTACCTTGTATGGGGAGCCAATGAAGCTGTATTAGGATAGGCGTTACATGGTCGCATCTTGCTGCTCCCACTAAGACTCTGGCAGCGGCATTCATGGCAAGTTGCAACGGATTGAGTGTTGATTGAGGGAGACCTTGAAGAATAGCGTTGGCAAAGTCAAAGTGTGGTAAGATAAGGGATTGGTAAATTGTCCAGAAGTCTTCAGGGTTTAGAAGGGATTGCAGGTGTCTGAGGGACCGAATTTTGAAATAAATGGCTTTGACTATGTTGGATATATGGGTTTTCATGTCTAAACGTTGATCGAGGGTGACCCCTAAGTACCGAATTGTTGATTTGGTTTGGAGCATTGGCAAGAATATGCACACAAGATTGCAGATCTAAAGTTTTTTGTTATCAAAAGGGTTAAGATAAATTGGTGTGGAGGTGACATAGATAAGACCATTATGCGATTGGAACAGAAGTACATTTTTAAGTTACCATATATACTCGAATATAAGCCTAGTTTTTCAGCACATTTTTTGTGCTGAAAAACGGCCCCCTCGGCTTATACTCGAGTCAACGTCTGCAGGACGTCTGCAAAATTCTACAGAAGCCCTCCGGAGCCGAAGCTCTATGCAGCCATCTTTCTCGACGCTAGGCTCCGCCGTCTTTGGCTATCTTTTATTCCCCGACTCTCTGTCCCTGTCCATCTCATTTAGTTCTGTAGCATCCCCCTTCAAACCCCCTGTGTATCTCATTTCCCCTCCCTCTTCCCCTCCCCCCCACCAGCTGTGCTCCTATCCTTACCCAGAAATACAAAAAACAAGCACTCCACAAAACCAAAGTTCCAAATCAAAAGAAGAGTGACACTATTATCATTTGAGCCAGCGCTGAAAATACTTTTTGTCGGAAGATCGGCCGTGAGGATTACAAGCCTCTCGAAGTATATACAGTAGGTGCCTCATTTCCCACCCTCTGCTTATACTCGAGTCAATAGTTTTGCCCAGTTTTTTGTGGTAAAATTAGGTACCTCGGCTTATATTCGGGTCGGCTTATACTCGAGTATATACGGTAGGTACTTTATTTTCCAAAGGGCTTAATTTAGATAAGGATCTGTCAGTGTTCCTTTCACCTTTTAGGTCCCTGTAGATGGACATGTAAGGGAGCTGGTTTATTAATGTGTCATCTAGATGTGTGGTACTATGTTTAACTATTTATTTATTTATTTATTTAATGCAAAGGGTGGTTTTATATCCTTGTTGGGAGTTTATTGGTTCTTAGTTTAGTTTAGTTTTTTACTTCCCTTGTTATATGTAAACTCAGGTCAGATATGTTACTGTCCTAGTCAAACTGTTAACTGTAAACCGCACTGATAATAAAGAGCGCGGTATAGAAGAGCTGTTAAATAAATAAAATAAATAAATAAAACTGTATTTTACACAAGGGACATTTTAAGCAATGTTTTTGGTGGATCATGTGGCCTTTATTTAGAATAGTTCATTGATAGGTCATATAGGTGTTTTTATGTGGTGTACATTTAATTAATTATTTAATTAGTTTTAAAGCGTATCAGGAGGGAAGTTGGGTTTGTGTTTTTATGTGTTAATGGTACCTCAGTATTAATTTGTATTTTGCACAAAATATTATATTTTGTGCCTAATATTTCTGTTGTTCTTATATCTGTCTGTAGTTTTAAGGTTTTTGATTGGGAGTATTGAGAGGCATAAGTTCAATTCCTCTCTTTTATTATCCCCTTGTTGGCCTTTTTATTTGTTTAATATAAGCAGTTTTTTACTTGTGAGATATCTAATGTTTATAATCAGCACAATATGGTTTGCTTTTACTGAGAATAAGAGTAATAGTTGGGAGGTTTTTATGATGTCATATTTTTTACCAATCCTTTGGGTTTGATTTTCAGGGTTTTATAATCAAGCTATATTTAGATACTCATACGGTTGCCTTATTGAGTTAAAGCCTATATTCTTACTGTGTCAACATCCTTTGTTGGTGTCAATTTCTTGGGTAATTCTACAGTCTCCAATCAGACAACTATACGTACCAGATTCCCGCGGTTTGGTCAAATTTAAAGGGCGCATGTGCGGGCGTTCTTCGTATAGTGATTACTTTCACTTTCGTTGTGTAGCAGCTTACACTGAAAAAGTCTTTCGATTTCGCATTGTCAAGAACATTTCTCTTCAGGTAATAATTCTTTTTTTGAAAGCAATGGATTAAAACTAACATGTTTTGTTTTTACTGAGATATGAATGTAAAGCTGTGGGTTTCATTTATGTTTTTGCCGATTCTCCAGTTTATAAACAAATAATCATGTTATATTTTGAAATCTGCACAAGTGTTTTTGAGCAAAAGCAGAAAATTTCAGATGACCACACGCATTAGATTCCCGCGGTTTGGGCTATTTTGAAGGGCATAAGTGCGGGCGTCCTTCGTAGGGTGAATACTTTCACTTTCGCCTCTTTAGTGGTTTACAAAAAAAGTTGTCCTTTTAAATAAACCCTCCTTTTTGAAAACGCTGGGGGTAGATGGCTTTTAAAATAGTATTAATATAATTTTAGGAACAGTTAGGAAGTTTTATTTTGGTGTTTTATAATGACAGCGCTTAAGATGGTTTGTATGAGCATCACAATTTGGTTGACATGGAGTTATTTTAAGTAACGGTCGCAATGTTCAGCCTCAGTCATGCGATCTGTTTTCTGCTTTAACCTGTCCTATGCAGATTCATTCCCTGCGTTTTTCAATTATCATTTTCTTGGTGCCATCTTATCTTTTTAATAACGTCTACAATAACATTTACTTCCTTTTTTGAAAGTATTGATGACTGGCCTTTTAATAATAAGTCTTTTAGACTCACTCCTGTTTCTATCTATGATGGTTTTGATATTATTTTCCTGTTCTTTTGTTTTTAGATCAATTGAATCACTCTTTTTTTAAAGATATTGATGAATGGCCTTCTTAATAACAAGTCTCTTAGACTCACTCCTGATTTTACCTATGATGGTTCTGATATCCTCTTCCTCTTCTTTTGTTTTTAGTACAAGATCAATTTAAAATCGCTCTGTTTTACAGAAAGAGGTATTGGGCATGAAGTTATCATACGGTTTGCACACCCTTATATATGTTTTTATTATGTTCTTATATGTTTTATAATTATTGATAGTTATTGGCATTTATGTTCTTATCAATGTTCCTCTATTTATCATATTATTTATTTTGGACATTCCAACATTTGTTTTACCTATAAGTGGATGAATTTTTTATTGGTTTTATTGTGTGTTTTTCTATTTATTATATTATGATTGTTTATTTATAAGTACAGTTTGTTTATAGTTTTCAATGGATCATAATTTTATGGGTTTTTCATTATTTTTAATTATTTATGAACTATTTGCATGTATATATTCATTTTGTTCATGAGTTATGGATATAGTATGCCAGAATCCCCATTAAGAAGATATTTCGAAACACGGCCTGTGTCGGGTGTGTATGGCGTGTGATTCATCTATAATAAAGGTTCCTTCTATTTTACCACGTTTTTGTACTGGGTCTCTGGTTTACGTGGTATTGTGCTTTTTTGGTGGACCCAATAAAAATGAGAACATCTCGTAGCATATGAGTTATTTAAAAAATCAAAAAGACAGATGTAAACTATTGACAAATTTAAAAAAAAAAGATGGCGACCGGAAATTGTCGAAATAAGGGAGAGGGCGCGGGCAGGGTCCCGGCGAGTGAGTTTAACCGGGTGCTCGGCCCGGCACGGGACCCTGCGCATGTGCAGAAAAGATAGGGGGGGGGAATGCGGAGCGATGGCAGCGTCGCTCGTGCATTTTTTGAAGGGATTGGCTCTCCACGCGCGCCTGGCCCGCGGGAGCCAATCAGGGCCCTGCACGGGCATGTGCTCGGTTAGCGCGGTGGCTGGCCGGGCATAAGCGACGGAGCCAGGAGCGTGGCGGTGCGGCAACAGACTGAAGTCTAGCGTTTTTCTTGTCTGCGAGGGGAGCATAGAGTTGCGGTTTTCAAGTAGGGAGCAATTCTGATTTTGCCGCAGCGGTCTCGGAGTGTCGGTGGCTGATTCGGGAGTCGGATGCGGATTTCCAGAAGGGAGCAGTTCCGTTTTACCGCAGCGGTCTCGGAGTGTCGGGGGGCTGATTCTGGAGTCGGAAGCTGCAGGATAACACCTGGGAACAGTTGCAGGCGAGTGATTAGGAGGAGTACTGGGATACCATTTTAGTAACGGCTGAGGCCTATTCGTTGACAAAGTTTTTCATTACATACAAAAAAAATCATAATAAATAAATAATAAAAATAAAAAACTAGATCATTGCATTACTAGATCATTGCATAAGTGGAGATGCCTCCTAAGAGGGGCCAAGGGAGCAGAGGCAGAGGGAGCAGGGATGAAAGGGGGGGCAGACCTGCAAGGGGTAAAGGTGGTTGGGGGGTTCGAGGGGGGGTTCGAGGGGTCCACGGAGTACGGCTCCTCCCCGTGTTGACCAGAGGGGGGGTCAGGAGGCAGCTAGGTCGGTCAGTGGTCGAAGTGGCTCTGCCTTAGCAGATAGAAGGGGCAGAGGAGTGAGGGGGCGTGGGTCTCGTCTTCAAGACGGAACTGGTTTGGCCCAGGACTATACGGCGGGCATGGGTGCAACTGGCCAGGAAGGGATGGCTCTATCAGCCACGGGAGGAGAGGCTGGTGCGGAGCCCGGGTGTGTTTTTGGGGTAGGGCCCTGCTTCGGAGGTGGGGGTGGGTTCTGGGGTGAGTTTGATAGGTCGGGGTTCGGTGGCAGAGGGGGCGGGGCTTTGATGCCTGCGGTTGGTGGCCCCCCAATGCCTATCGGTTATGGGCTCGCAGGATATCAGACTCCAGCTGAGCATTGGGCGAGTGGGGGGCAGGGGTCGTCGAGGTCTGCGTGGGCAGGGGCTTGGCAACCTGCTTGGGCCCCGGGGTTTTCGCCTTCTGGCTTTCCACTTGTCTCTTCACAGGTACCGGTGATGGCATCGCCTGCATTCCTGCCTGGCATGGAGGAGTCTGTGAGAATGGCGTCGAGGGATGCGACCAGTGGGACAGCGCAGAGAGTGGAGGATGCTCGGCCAGCTGCGCAAGGAAGCGGTACACCACAGCGGAGCGAGGATCTGCGGCAGGGCCTGTGGCACCAGTCAGCGAGGAGCGAGGCGGCATCGGGTGAGTTATTGGTGGAGAGGGAGGCGGATCAGGAGGGGGGTATCACGCAAAAGGAGCGTTTGGGAAAGGCAAAAAAGAAGAAGAGGCACGTTTGTTGTCGAAGGCATAGCTCCGAATCTTCGTCTTCATCGTCCTCGGGCTCGTCGAAAGTGTCTTCGGATGCCGGAAGTGCGAAGTTAGGGGCACAGGGTCCAGAAGGGGCAGTTAGGTCGGGAGGGAGTAGTGGCATGTCGGCACGGTTATCAGAGTTATGGGAAGGTGTGCCGAGGAAGTTAAGGCGCAAAATTAGGAAGCGAAAATACATTGATATTTTCCGTTTGCTCGAGGGGCGGAAGAGGTCGGGAGAGAGCAAGAAAAAGCGGAAAGAGGATGAAAAGGCCGGTAGGATCAGGAAAGTTTCTTGGTCGGTGGTGAATTGGGCGAGGGCTTTTTTGCGTTTGGCAAGCGTTTGGGGCCATTATCGGCCTGACCACTATGGTATATTATTGGCATATGCGGACTCTATTCTTGAAGCCTCCCAGACCCATGAGGGATGGTCGTGGCTCAATTATGATGAAAAATTTAGGGACAAAATGGAGGAGAGCAAAGGCGTAACGTGGGGTATGCAAGATATAAATTTGTGGCTGACGCAGATGTCCACCAGGACGGGGGTGAGCACTGGGGGAGGAGTTAAGGTGGGGTCCGGGGTCACGGCAGTGGCGAGTCATTCCTTTCGGAGCGGGGGGGGGGCCTCATCGCAGCTTAAGTCACCGGGAAATGGGGGAGGGGACGTGTGCTGGCGATTTAATAAAGCCGTCTGCCCCTTCCCGGACTGTAAATTCTGGCATGTCTGTTCGATCTGCGGGGGGGCTTATTCGGCAGCTAAATGTGTTAAAAAAGGAGCAGGGATCACTCCTGGGGCGGCATCCAAGCAGTGAGTCTAGATTTATTTTGGCCCCCTCCCCAATAAGAGTCGAGGTGCTTAAGAATTGGCTTGGGCAATACCCGAAGGGGAGGGATAGGGCGGTGTTGCAGTTAGGTTTTCAGTTTGGTTTTGTTATCCCGGTTCGGGGTACGGTTTTGGGAGGGACAGCAAAATACTCGGCATCGGTACGGCGTTGGGCTCCGATGGCGCAAGAAAAGATGGCGGTGGAGCTGCGGTTAGGCAGAATGGCAGGTCCGTATCAGCAACCCCCTTTTTCGCATTTTGTTGTCTCTCCGCTGGGGCTCATTCCCAAGAAGGAGCCAGGAAAATTTTGTTTAATTCATAATTTGTCGAGTCCAGTTGGGGCTTCGGTGAATGATTTTATTCCACGACAGTGGTGCACGGTGAAGTACGCCTCTTTTGATAGAGCTGCGGAGTTGCTACGTGCAGCGGGTAAGGGAGCTTGGATGGCGAAAGTGGATATTGAATCTGCATTTCGTTTGCTCCCGGTCCATCCTTCCTCGTTTCATTTGTTGGGGTTTCAGTTTAAAGGGGAGTTTTATTTTGATAAGTGTATGCCGATGGGTTGTTCCGTGGCGTGTGCTTACTTTGAGAAGTTTAGTTCTTTTTTGCATTGGGTGGTGGTACAACGAGTGGGGCATTATCTCGATGATTTTCTTTTTGTTGGGGCAGCGCAGACGTCTGGCTGCAGGGATCTGCTGGCAGGGTTCATAGAGATGGCGGGTGAGTTAGGGTTCCCGTTAGCCAACAACAAAACGGTGGGGATCGAGCTGGATTCCGAAGGAATGGTGGCGCAGCTGCCGAGGGAAAAGGTGATGAAACTGCGGGTTTTGGTAGCTAATGCAGTAGTTTCCTCGAAATTGACATTAAGGGAGATGCAGGCCTTGTTAGGGTCATTGAATTTTGCTTGTAGGGTGCTCCCGATGGGGTGGGTATTTTTGCGGCGTTTGGCGACTGCTACGGCAGGAGTTCTCAAACCCCATCACCGCATACGAGTTACGAGAGTGATGCGTGAGGATTTGCGTGTGTGGGATGGGTTTTTGCAAGGTTTCAATGGAATTTCGGTTTTGATGGAACCTGAAATTTCCAGTGAAGACTTGCAGCTTTACTCTGATGCGGCGGGAGGAGTGGGCCTGGGCATTTACTTTGCGGGATCTTGGTGCGCGGACAGATGGCCGCAGGAGTGGTGAGAGGATGGTTTGCTGAGTAACATTACCTTCCTTGAGCTTTTCCCGATTTTGGTGGCTTTGGAGCTATGGCCGGAGCGGTTCCAGAATAGGAGGGTTCTGTGGTGGTGTGACGAGGCTGTGGTGAGTGTAGTAAATCATTATTCACTGCGCTGTCTCCGGGTGGCGTCGCTGATGCGGGCTGTGGTCTTGGCGTGCCTTCGTTTGAATGTTATGTTGCGGGCACGGCACATTCCGGGCCATACTAACGGCATTGCCGATGCTCTTTCTCGTTTACAGATGGAGCGGTTTCGGAGATTGGCACTGGAGGCGGATTTGGTCGGGTACAGGGTCCCGTGGAGCTCTGACCTGCGGAAATGAAGACTCTCCTGCGGAACTCAGTGGCAGAACGGACATGGGCGGCTTATCAACAAGGCGGGAGTAGAGTCTCTGAGTTTTTGCTGGCTAAAGGGTGGCAAGGGGGTGCGGTGGCTGAGCATCTCCTCGGGCAATATGTTATCCATGCAAAAGAATTGGGGGCTACGAGATCAATGGTGCGCAGTCATTTAGCGGGTTTTGCCTTTTTTTGCAAGGGCGGTGGGGTGGGGTTCGGTTGGGGGGGTTCCTGCCTCACAGGTTGCTGCTGGGGTGGGAACGTGTGCGTCCTACCCTCCCAGATCGGCGTCGCCCAATCACGCACCAGCTATTGGTCAGATTGTGCGAGGCGTTGCCGCAGGTAGCTGTGTCGCGATATGAGTCCCTCCTTTTTCGAGCAGTTTTCAGTCTGGCTTTCTTTGGCGCCTTCCGCGTGAGCGAAATGGTGGCGGACTCCGGGAAGGCGGGTGTAGGCAATAGCTTGAAGTGGCGGCACGTGCAAGTCTGGGAAGGACAGTTGCGAGTATTCTTGGCAAGGTGCAAGACAGACCAGAAGGGTAAAGGGCAGTGGGTGAACCTGAAGGGGATCGGTGGTCCCACATGTCCGGTGGCACTGATGACGGAGTACGCGGGCGTTCGGCCGGAGGTTGAAGGGGGGTGCTTCATATACCGGGATGTGCGGGTGGTGACGCGTTTTCAAGTATCGGCGGTCCTGCGGATGGCGTTACGGAGCGTGGGCGAGGACCCTTCCTGCTTTTCAGCGCATTCTTTTCGTATTGGGGCGGCAACCAGCGCAGCGGCGGTTGGGTTGTCAGGGGAGCAGATCCAGCGTATCGGCAGGTGGCAGTCTAGCGCCTTTCGGGGCTGTGTTCGCTTGTAGAGGGTGACGCAGAAGGAGTGGAGAGCTAACACATTTTTTCTTTTGCAGATGGGGGGCAGAGTTTGTGGAAGTGTTGGCTGATGGGCCATTCCTTTGTCTTCTGGGCTGGTGAACGTGCAGCAGTGCAGCCTTTTGGACTGAATCTGGGGCTGGATCCTGACTTGGTGTCGTTATCATGGCTGGGTGAGCGTGGGCTGCGATGGACCCAGATGCTGCCTTTGCTTCGGCACCACCAGCGTGTAAGAGGACAGCCGAGTATCATCCTGCTGCACCTGGGGGGGAATGACTTGGCTACCTGGACATGCAAGCAATTGATCAGAGCGGCAAAGAAGGACTTGGCTTGCGTGTTACGACTTTTTGGGGGGGGGGGGTAGTGCTAATCTGGTCCGATATTATTCCCCGTCCAGCATGCAGTGCACAGCGTCGCTGGTCCCGGGGGTTAACCAAAATTAATAGACAGGTGGGGCGATAGGTATGTGAGCAAGGGGGTTACCAAGTGCAGCATGGTTGGGCGGAGGTGGATTGTGGAGGATTGTACAGGAGCGATGGGGTGCATTTGTCTCCGGTGGGGGTAGAGCTCCTCCTGAACGATTGGCAGGAGACGTTGGAGCGAGTAGTACGGGGTAGTGGGAACTGGTCGCAGCTTGGGGGTGGGGGAGGGGCGGCTCGGGAGTGGCAGTGAGCCCGAGCCGGTGGCGGGATCCCATAGGTGTCCGGGGTCCGGAGCTTTAGGCCACTTGGGGCGTGGGCGGGGTGCCCACGGCCCGGACAACCCCTGATAGACTTTTGCTAGTGATATGGCGAAGTCGGACAGGGGTGGTAGGTATCTGGCCGGTGGAGGTGAACGAGGCCGGTGCGGAGGTGAGGGCACTTTGCTAATAGCATGGCTGGTGCCACAACACCCCGCTGGGGGGAGGGGGTGTTTTTTAGTTGGTTGTTGATTACTATGGTTTGTTACGTTATATGTTAATTGGCAAATAAAGCTGCGACCAGTTGATATCCATGAACGATTGTCTGTTGCCTTTGCGGAAGGGAAGGAGGAAGGTTGAACCAGGGGGTTGCAGGTGCAGGTGATGCGAGGGCCGGGTCCGACTACCCGGTTAAGACATTATATAGCTAAAAAAGGTAAATAAGTAAACCATTTAAGCTTTTAATTTACGAGATGTTCTCACTTTTTTTGGGCCACCCTGTATATATAAATTCATGAAGGGAGATAAATTTTATAGAGGAATTTCATGCATAAAGCATGTGCAAAAGGGCTTTTATAAAATTACCTTGTTGTTGCATGTGACATGAAGGAACGTACATTTATACGACCTCCATATAGGCACAGTGTGTGGGCAGAACAGGGATGGAGTCATGATTTACATGCACATTTTATGAAATATGTGCTAACATTTACACCTGCTCCCAATCTAGTCACAATTTCTGCTGGTTTACATCTAGTATTTTATAAAGTCTCATAAATGCCCATATATCTTTATAAAATATGCCTAAAAGAGATGCCTACTGGGCTTCACACATAGGTAGCCTACCTTCCCTAAAGGTGCATGCTGAGAGTTTTTGAGTTTGTGTGGTTGTCAGAACCTATTATTTTACTTTGATTGCCGTTGCCCTTTGCCTCTCCCCAGAAGCTGCTCCCTAAATGACCACTTCATCTGCTAATGGTTAAACCAGCTCTGTATCTGTTTTGTCTAAAGGCAAAAGCAGGCTTAATTTATATATAATCTAGACCAGTAGTTCCCAAACTTGGGGTCAGGACCCCAAATGGGGTCACACCATCAGTAGATGGGGTCACAAAAAGATGGTCATTTCCCCATGTCTCTGGACTTTCACTGTGACCCATACCAAGTCACCGGTCAGCATGTGGCCTGGAGCCAGTGAATATTCATAAGCCCTTGTCCCCTCCTGTTAGACGGGAAAACCCTGCTGAGTACTGGGGTCTGTAAGCACACACTGGACACTGACACAAGGGAGCCTGTGCTGACTGCTGCTGCTGCTGCCGCCTTCCTGCTTTAGATGAGTGGAGAGGCTGGAGATCTGCCAGTTTGATTTCATCATCATCTGGGGGTTACTTGAATTTTCAGTTGTTGAAATGGGGTAATACAGGATAAATGCAAGGCCGCGGGGCAGGGTCCCGGCGGCCGCCTGTAACCGGGTGTTCGGCCGGTGCGTGGACCCAGCCACGTGGCTATCGATGGTGAAGGCAGAGGCGGGAGGACACGATGGGGCAGCTTTGAGCCTATTGGTTCCGCCCATGTGCAGGAGTGAGGCGGAGACAATGGGGTGGGAAGGCGGCGGGACGTTGGGGGTGAGAAGCCAAGAGTTGGCAACGGTTGCCCTCACTCCTGCGCTGCCTCTGGATGCCAGTGCCTGCTTCCCTCCCTCCCGCACTGTGTTAAGGATAATTGGTTGGTTGAAGGGATGTCGCAGCATTGGGGGGGGGGGGGCAGGATCCCAGAGGTTTCCGGGGTCCGGAGCATTAGGCTATACTTGGGCCGGGAGCGGGGTACCCCCGACCCGGACAATCCCTTGCTGACTTTTGCTAATTACATGGCGAGGTCGGGGAAAAGGGGTTAGGAAGATTGCCGTTGGCACGATCGCGGCAGAAGCGGAGGCGGTGGCACCTTGCTAATAGCACGGCTGGTGATGCATTGCTCCGCTGTTTGATTTGTTAAGAGGATTCTTCTTGGACTTTAATGTTCAATATGTTATAAAGTTAATAAAGCTGTGACCAGTTGTTTTCCCAAGATCGGTTGTGTGTGTGTGTAGTTTGTGGGTAATAGGAGGGTGGAATATAAGGGGTGGGGGTAAAGGATGGTTAGAGGGGCCTGGAGCACCGGGTCCGAACTACCTCAGTTAAAGCTTGGAAAGCACTGATCTAGACAGTTCCCTATGGTGACAGCTTCTGGGAGCAGCAAAGAGCAGCTGCAGTCAAAACAAAAAATTCCTGATGGTCAGAGGCTCAAACAACCATTACTGCATAATTTTCAGGTATTTTCGTTTACCCTGCTCAATGACTTTTGGAATTGCCTTCAGTGTCTATGTGCATAGCAACGTTTAATTTTTAGAATTGTAATGTCTATCTATGCATTTTTACAGGATGGGTGATGTTGGGATGATTGTTGAGTTTAGTTATGAAATTCTCAGGGGGGTCTAGGAGCCTAAAAAACAATTGATGGGGGACCCAAGGCTGAAATACACCAGCACTGCTAACGGCAATGAGGTAGTAGATATGCCTAATATTGTTACTATCAATGTGTCCTGACCAATGCAGTCAGTATAATTAACAATGGATGGGATTTACTAATCCAAAAGATTTTTTGGCCAGATAGCGACTTGTTTCAGCAACGTTTTCTATAATTGCAAGACAGCTTCTGTAACAAACTTTCATGAGAAAATCTGCACATGACCCAGTCAAAAAAGATAACTATACTTGTGAGGTATAATTACTTTGTTGTGAAAATCGGCCTTAGAAGATACCTTTTCATGTCGGTTTTGCTGAATTATAAATTAATGCGCTACTTAGAATTTTAGTGAACTTTTATATGAGCAGACTGCATGATGTAGTTACTGCTTGCGAGGGGGTCCAGTTTGTCAATTTCTTTGCAAATTTGCTCTACACACGAAAAATGTAGAAAAGCCTGAAATGCTGACATCTTTGCACATTTGGGCTCTTTTGTACTTTTTAATATAAGTAGCCACCATCCATGAAGATGTTCTCCCTTTAATACACGGGCGTCTTTCAGAGCAATTTTCAGTAGTCTGTGAATGACAATACAGATGAGAGATATTTTTCAAGTTATAGAGATTTTCAGCAGTGCTATCTGTGCAAGTAGCTCAGTTGAAGAGCCACACGCAATTTTAAGTGGAATTCTTATTCATTTAAAATTATACCTGCTATGCATGCAGCTGAATTTTGCTTCTCTCTGTGTAACTTTTCTTATCTCCGCCCACCTTAAATCCCACCCACATTGAAACATTTCAAGGCATATTTTAGATAGGATGTGGAAATCAGAACCGAGATGTCGAGGACAGGATATACTCATTTCTGACAGTATTTTAGAAACAGCACTGCACAAGGTGGCGCCTTTTCTAAATTATGACTAAAGAGGTGCAGGAATGCATGGGAATTAATATCCTGCAGAAGGCGTCATTTCACAGATATACACATGGCAAAACATTGACGGAGGAAACTCGGCAACTTACACTTGCAAATATCAGCACTTACATGAGTATCTGAGCCATTTTGCAAACCTGGACATGCAGCCGCTCTTAATCACCTATAGAGGCCTCTATTTCTACTTTATTTCAATTTGGAGGGAGAAAATAAACATTGGGGGATTAAGCGGGATATCCCCCTTAGGGGCCCTCTTGCATGCATTAAGTACAAAGCCTCCACAGTAACTGTCGGTGTGGGGGGGGGGAGGGGGATGACTAGCATGTTCTTGACAATTAACATGCAGATGCATACACTAACACATGGCACTATTGCTGCAGGTGTACTTAACTCCATGATCAAAAGTTAAGCCTTTGTTTCAGCAATATTTGAAGTGCAAAAACGTTATTTAGTAAGTACCTGCTTAAATTTAAGTGGTTAAGAGAAAACTAAGCTTTCTAATTTATCAGAGAATTAATCATATGATGCTTTTAACAGCCTCAAATGATTTGTTATTCTTACTGCTTGAGTTAGCTCCAAGCAAGTGACTTGCATTAAGACTTTTCTTTCAGTTTCAAGAATGCTTCTCATTTAGCTTTTGTCAGCACTTTCCCAAACTTCACAAGTGATTTAGGTCAGTTGTACTGTATGCTATGGGAGTCATTTTAGAAGCCCGATTCGTGAGTTGGACATCTGAAAACATGTACTTAGAAGTGTGAATCATGACGATGTCCCCGGAGCCATTTTAGAAAGCCAGGTACTGTATATGGACATCTCCGGGATGATGACGTCCATGTCACACGGGGGCATGGTGAGGTGTGTCTGAAGCATTCTGGAAAAGATACATGTGCGGGACCAATTTCAGAAACAAAAAGTATATCTAAACCCACTAGCAGTAACATCCATGTCTATTCCTGCTCCAGGATATGACTAGGCATCAGAAAAGCTCTTGCTCTGCCATCAATATATCTACAGGAAGTAAAGAAGAAGGTATTCTAATATCTACAATACTTTTCATGACCATAATGAAAACTGAAAGAAAACGAGGATGCTTGTTGTTTGGTTGGTACACCAATGCACATCTCCACTTGCAAAATACCAGACAGGGACGTGCACGCATCATGAGATAGAAATCCCTGTTCTAAATTTTTATCATGGGAGCCTTCTATGTGGCCATGGACACTGCTGCCCATTTTGGGCATGCGCAGGTCTATGAAATCGGGCCAAAACTTGCACATAGCTGGCTTTTTTCATACATTTTTATGTGCATGTCCCAGATTGCACCTAGATGTCATTCCTAGAATGTTCTGCCATCATGTGTTGTTGTCAGGAAATACATTCCATTTGGATTTCAATGGTTCTAATGGTGTTAAATTCCCAAATACAGTATAACCCCTAGGGTCTTCAATGCTTTTGCAGAGTCTGTGACTATGAAGTACCCATACTCCCTGATTGGGCCAAATTTCTCTTTGAAAAGTGGCTTACAAGCCCATGGGTACAAGTCCCAGGGCCATTTTAAAAACTGCCTCTGTTAGTAATTGTAGATGAGAGAGAAATGGGACATATCTATTAACAAAATTGCCATGCTTCTTTCCTTATAATATGATGCAAAAATACACAGAAGGCTGCCCAGTCTCTGCAGCTTTTCATGTTCAGTCAGTACAATGGTTTTTTTGTAAAAACATAAGCCTAGCTTTTTCATTTTTTAAGGCAGTCAAAATGTATTTTCTTTTAGTCAGCGTTTGTATGCCACCCACATTCCAAAAAGGATTTACAAATTATTCATTTGAGTTTCTTACTCCACGGGAATCCAAATTTGAAAGACTAGTACTTTATTTTCAGCAACCCTGACAGTGCCTTCACAGACAAAAATGCATGATTATGCTGTGCTAGATTTAATTTGCCATCTTGGAAAAACAGCTTCCAAAACTAAAAAATATCTTTAAAGGAGCACTGCATTCAAAGATCCATTCAGGTCGCATTGCTCTTTTGTTTTCAGTCTCTGGAATATTAATGTAAACTCTGCCCACCCTTCTTACCAGGGCTACTGAGGGCTGTTCGAGCGATGCCGCAAGTACAGAAGGAGCGCTAATATCATCACTGGGCTTCCAGCAAGCTCAAAAAGAGTGACTTACTGGACGTGACTGGATGGAGGGCGTGCCAGATACATTAGTCGCACGGGGCGCTTTTCTAGCTTGGTACGGTCCCGCTTCTTATTGTACACTGAGGAGAGACAGCACTGGTGATTCTCCTTACAATGTCTAGGCTATAGAGTGATGTTATTTTAAAATGACCAAGATCTGCCAGGGATCCCTATGTAGGGTGTGACGTCATAAATATATAGTTCCATCATTCAGCTGTGTTATTAAGGCAGACAAACAGATGGTGCTAACACAGTAAAGGATCTTCTCCGAGCTAAGAGTGAGAGGGTGGAGCAGATATATGGTTAATCTAAATAATGCAGGTGAAAATATGCCCTTGTTATCAGTATGAGTAGCCTAGTGGTTAGGGCGATAGTCTGGGACCATAAAGACCAAGGTTCATATCCTGCAGCTATTCCTTGTGGCCTTGGGCAAGTCACTTAACCCTCCACTGCCTCAGGTACAAAGATTGTAATCCCTCTGGGTACAGGGAAATGTCTAATGTACCTGATTGTAAGTCACTTTGAACTACTACTGGAAAGGTGTGTATAAAATCTACGCTTTCATATTACACAATAGGAGGGTAATTTTATGAGGGAGTGCCTACTTTAAGCGTGTTTCCAGGCTTTTATATTAAGGCAATTTTATAAGACAAGTAGATGCCTATTTCTCTTTATAAAATACTATTTAAAAGAGCAGTTCTTGCATTTCCATTGCAGGCTCAGACATTTCCACAAGCCCTGGAGTTGGTTCCGAGCGCGTTCCACCTTTACTGGGCGCCCGGAATGGATGTCTCCTCCCCGGACGATGCCTCCCCTCCCCCAGGATGATGATCCCTCCTGCGATGATGCTCACATGCCAGCTAGGATTGGGGCGTTACAAGGTGCAGAAGGGGTAGCACCAAGGATAACCAGTTATCAATAACAGGTTATCCTTAACTGAGTAAAGTTAGGAAGAACAAAGACTGGCCTAGCTTTACCCAGTTAAGGATAATCAGACTGCATATCACAGATAACCGGTTAGCTACTGTAAATCACTAACTGGGTAACCCAAATTTTCAATGTCAGTGGCCGGATATGACCTTGGCATTGACTATCTGGGTTTAAGTTAAAATGGTGATGGCCAGCCGCTTTAAATGCATATTAACTTCAGAGTGCCTAGTTTAATTGGGTAAGTAGGAACAATTTGTTAACGAGTAGGAACAATTTGTTAACGAGTGGAGGAGTGGCCTAGTGGTTAGGGCAAGGTACTTCAGGCCGGAAGGTCGGGGGTTCAAATCCCACTAGAGGACAGCAACCTTGGGCCGGAAGGACTGGGGTTTCTAGTCCCACAGGTGCTCCTTGTGGTCTTGGGCAAGCCACTTAACCCTCCATAGCCCATGTTCCCTGTAAAATAGTTCTCTGTGTGCTGTGCTTTCCTGTCTAATCAATGTGTTTATACTTCAAAAATTTCCTGTCATGATTTGACAATTTCCAATCTGTAATCAAACCGCTGCTGATCGCTGGAAGTAGCGGTATACAAATGTATACTAAATAAATAAATAAATAAAATAAAACGATGCAGAGGTGCCTATGTGTCTTTATAAAGTACTAAAATAAGAAGCAGAAATCATGCCTTAAATGTAGGCACAGACATTTACATCTGTTAAAGGTTTAAACAAATACACCTAAATTACACGATTACACATGTAGAATAAAGTATTTCATAATCAATGCACATACTTTGCAAACTCTGCTCATGCTCCATTCAGACTGCAGCCCGGCCACTTATACTGGCAAAATTTGGGCATTCATGCCAACATGTCTACTTTTTCACCAGTCGATATGTTATAAAAATCACATATGCACAAAAATGACTTTATAAAATTACCCCCTTAAAGGCATAGTCTAGAGCAGGGGTTTTCAACCTAGTCCTCAGTACACACCTAGCCAGTCAGGCGTTCATGATATGCATGAGATAAAGATTTGCATACAATGGAGGCAGTGCATGCAAATCTATCATGCATATTCATTGTGGTTATCCTGAACACCTGGCTGGCTAGGTGTATCCCAAGAACTAGGTTGAGAACCATTAGCCTAGAGGAGATAAGAACACATTTTTAATGATCCAGTGGACATTTATTTATACAAGAGTGCTTTTTCTGCACCTACTATAAAGACATTTGAGGAAAATATCAATTTGCCCTTGTCTCTAGGCAACATATGACAATACAAAATTACTTTTCTAAGAAAATCTATAATAGCAAGATTTATATAGCTACAATACCCACAATACTTATGGAGAAACAGCTGTCACTGAAGGACACTTTAGGAGAGAGATTTAGTGATTTCTAAAAATCACTTATCACCTTTTTAAAGTTACTAATTCACATTTATTAAGTATTCATTAACTTTTCCAGGGCAGCTCACCAAGATACTAAGGGGGTGATAGTAACATTATAGCAGTCAGTATTTTTATTAAACATCAGCTACTGTGGTACCTAGTCTCTGAATATTTAGTGCCAGCATCCCAATAGCAGCTGTTGTTGAATATCCGGATACTGATAAATATACACTCTGTATGCCCAAAATTCCTCTCATCATCGATCTGATCAGAGGTATGATCTTGGTATATTGTGTGTCACTGAATATACAACAGCTGTGCCATGTAGTAACATTCAAGTATAGAAAAGATGCTGGGAATTTTCACACTTGCAAAGAAAAGTCAAATTTCAACATAGAATATACATTAGGACATGACATCACAACATTGTGATTAAGAACAGGTTACTATTACATTGTCTAATTCAGATGCCATGGTCTACATCATAGAGTGACATAACAGTAATAGTGGATAATATATTGAATACCAGAATAGATGGAAAAATATTATTATTCTAGGAGACTTTAATTTACCAGTGTCCCACCATAGCACATGTAGTGAAGGTAACTACTTCATTGATATGGAGCCCAGTTCTATCAGGGGCACATCCGAGCCATCCGGATGGCCCCAAGCAGGATGGGCCCATTAGGACCCGATTCTGTACCATTTGGAACAAAGCGTTCCCATGGCATACAGAATCAAGCCTGACGACGGCCCAGTGTGCCCTTGCATGCCTACGGGAACATCCTCCCCGCAGGCTCCCCTGGCTCCCATAGTGCAAACCCCCCTCTTCCCCACCGTCTGACCCTCGGCTGGACAGTCAGGGCCTGGATCGGGCAGCGGGGACCCCCCTGCACCTGGCCTCAGCCCCAGGGGGAGGGGATCCCTGGTCCCGATCGCATGGTTAGTGCTGATTATTCTACCTTCAAGGTGGAATAATGAGCATGTGCCCCATGACCCCACAGGACATACAGGGCCGTGACTGGAATCAATCCTGTGTGTCCTGCCTCCTCAGCCCACCCCCGCTCTGCCGAGATCCCACCTCCTCCCACCCCTGCTGGCTCTCCCTGTCCTGCTGCTCTAGCCATGTGGGGAGAGCCGGAGGGGCAATCAGGACAGGATGGCCTGCAGGGCTGCACTGCCCACCCATCTCAGAATTGAGCCCATTATGTGGTCACTAGGTTTCAAACAAATCATAATTGATCCAAAATATGAAAAAGGCAATAGAATTGACTTAATTTTTGTACCAACTAATATCCAGGGTATTAGAATTACAAACTCTTTGGTAATATCTCAAGTTTCCTGGTCAGATCATAGCCTACCATATCTGAAATGACAGAACAATCACACTACATAATGAAATGCAATACACTGAACACAACTGCCGATTTGTCACATTTAACAAAGAAATATTTGCTATAAAAGTGTCCTACTGCATCCATGCAATAACGTGTGATAACATTCACATATTAGCAGAAAGTTGTGATGGAACAGTAAAAGAAGCAGCCCAAGCACCACAAAACAAAAATACATGGAAAAGACACACGGCTCCATGGTATAACACGGAGATAAAGGGAAAAAAGAGAATGTCGTAGAACAGAAAGAAGCTGGAGACAATCAAAGGATGATTCAATGCGTAAGGAATACCAAGGAATATTGAAAACATATCATTCAGTGGTTGACAAGAATAAGAAAAACTACATTGAGCACAAAATACCATTCTCCTTAAGCCATCCAAGAGAATTATTTGATATAGCAAAGACCTTAACCAAAAGGACCCAATCCCATGCCCAGATGCACTAGCAAACTACTTTGAAAACAAAATACAAAAGTTCGACATGTACATTATAAGCATTGCTGACACCAGCTTCCAAAGTAGTTCAATCCAAAAATGGAGCGAATTTATGTAACAGGTTTTTAATACTGCTTTATCATTTCAGTCAAAATAGTTTACATTGTAACTTAAACTTGGTAATGTACATCAAACAGGGACATTGTTAACTTGGATTCTTCTGAGGCAATGGAGGGCTAAGTGACTTGCCCAAGGTCACAAGGAGTGCTAGTGAGTCTCTTGGGTCCCAGGCCAGTGCTCTAACCATTAGACTTCTCCTCCACTCCAGACTTAATATGATAATTCCAGACTTAAAGAAAAGAGTCATTGTAGAATTAAATATCAGCATATCTCCATTTGGCCCCTGCCCTTCAAGATGGATCAAAATAGTGAAGTCATAAATTATAAAACTACCTACTAAAAATTATCCAACAATCATTGAAACAAGGTATCACCCAACTAAACCTGAAAAGAGGGGAGATCACGTGTGCACATGAGCGAGTGAGGAGCTACCTCGCTGCGCTCCCGGGCCGCTTGGAGACTTTCTGAACTTTACTCGGCAATTATGGGCATCTAAATCACCCAACCCTTCCGGTCCCCTGTGTCACAACTGTGGGCGCTCATTGGCAAAGTTGGTGGACGCTGCATGCCGATGAAAGCGGCAACGAAACGCGACAAAGCCGTGGGTGTCCGGGACCCCAAGATGGCGGCGGCGATCCGGGCGAGCTCGGTGCTCGACTCGCCGGGCAAAGAAAGTGTGGACTCGGGACCCGATGAGATTGCCCAAGAAGTTGTGAAATAGCTGGAGCCTAAATTTGATACCGTCATGCGCAAACTGGATGAGATGGGAGAACGATTTGGCGAAGTGACCAAGCGCATGGACGAAGTTGAGCAGCGAGTTAATGTGCTTGAGGAGGGTGAATTGGCACTGGAAAGGGCGGCTGAGAAACAACAGAAGCTGATGGATGACATTCTATTGAAGGTTGATGACTTAGAGAATAGGTCAAGGCGAAACAACCTGCGCCTGATTGGAGTCCCGGAGACTTGGACGGGAGGCCAATTATCCACTTTGTTTGAAGAATGGCTTCCGCATGCGCTGGGCCTGGAGGAGCTGCGAGGTAAAGTGCAAGTGGAACGTGCACATCGGTTGGGCCCAATGCGCGAGGCTCAGGATAGGCCGAGACCGGTGCTGGCGCGCTTGTTAAACTTCCAACACAAGAATATGTTGCTTCAGGCGTATCGGAAGAAGAGGGACCTCCAGCTTGATAATGTGCGGCTCCTGCTGTTTCCTGATTATTCGGCATCCCTAGCTGCCCGCCGAAAGGCCTTTGCCCCTATCTGTAGCATGCTGATTGAGCGAGAGGTAAAATTCGCTTTGATATACCCAGCTACTTTGAAGATCTTCTATAAAGGTGACTCTCATTCCTTTGAACAAGCGACTGCAGCGAAAAAATTTGTGACTGCGCTGCCCAGTTCTGCTGCGACGCCTAGGAAATGAATGTTTTCTCGGAAAGCTTTATTATCGTAGTGGATAGCCGCTCTCAAATGAAGCCATGTGGGACTCTTTATTGGGCGATGCCTAGTGGTGGGACTGGATAGCCCCTAACATTGACCCTCTGCATTTGCCATCTACTTCTCTCACCGGGTATCCTGGGACAGGACTATTGCCATATTTAATGTGTTTGTATATTGTCTGGCGGCGGCCCGGAGGGGCACCGATAGTGATCTGACTCCTCTTGAGGAGTGCCCTGCTTTTGCAGGGCTTTATACTGATGGATGGTAGGGATGAGGCAGATCTGATTGATGGTATGAGTGGGGTTGTGCAAGTGAGTTGTTTTGATGAGTGTGTGCATAGTGGAACATGGGAAGACTGGTGGAATGGCTGGGGTGAGTGTCTGATGGTAGAGGTGTGGATGTGGGTGTCCGAGCGGGGGGGGGGGGATTAGGGAGGGAATGGCTGGATGTGTCGGGCGGGTTAGGGTGGGGGAGGGTTGGGAGTTGGGGAACGGGGAACGGGGGTTGGCTCAGTGGTAGGGGAGGGTGGGGACTGTGCCTGCGGGATATACTCGATTGTTACACCTCTGGAAGAGGATCTGCTTTCCCTTTATGTGATACCCTCTCCTCGAGGGGCTGTGTTCTATATACCTGGAGACGAGGCTGGGCGTCTCTGGGTAGCTCTATTTCCTATCTAGTATCTTCTGTACTCTTCTGAGGCTTCCACTGTGCTGCTGATATGGTGACTGCTAAGATAGTTTCTTGGAACGTGGGAGGCATTGGATCACCGGTTAAACGTACAAAAATCTTGCAGCTGCTGAAGCGCAAGGGTGCACACTTTGCTCTTCTACAAGAAACGCACTTAACTGCATTAGAACATAATAAATTGAAGCGGGACTGGGTGGAGACTGTATATGGTGCATCATCGGGTGGAAAGAAAGCAGGAGTTGTGATATTAGTGAAGCGGGGACTCCCCTTTGAGGTGACTAAAGTGCAAGCAGACCCCCATGGCCAGTATATCTTTCTTACGGCTAAACTCTTTAATAAAGAGGTTTGGATAGCTAATGTTTATGCACCCAATGTCTATGATCATGCTTTCTTCCAGAAACTGCTTCGTTTTGTGCGGGATGCAGGGGCTCATAAGGTGGTGATGGCTGGGGATTTCAATTGCCCACACGACCCCTCGCTGGACAAATCTAAGGGGGACGAGTCAGCCACCTGGGCACGTCGGGGAGTGGCCTACTTATGCAAGATGGGCGACCTCATCGATGTTTGGCGCTTGCTCCATCCGGGGGTCCGCGAATACACTCACCAGTCCCGTGCCCATCTTACTTGGTCTCGCATTGACCACATACTGGTGAGTGAGGGGGGACTCTCGAGGGTCGTGCAGGCCGAAATTGACCCGATTGTAGTGTCCGATCACGGGATGGTGTGGGTGGCGTGGGATTGTCGGGGTTTACTACAACGACGCTGGCGTTTCCCAGCGTATCTGTGTCATGACCCGGGCTTTAGGACTGTTTTGGAGAAGCAGTGGGATGAATATGTCCTTTTCAATGACCTTCCAGGCTGCTCTCCAGTTTTATTTTGGGAAGCTAGCAAGGCGGTGATAAGGGGCGCCATCATTGCGTATAATATTCAGCGGCGCCGACACATGGATCGCAGTATATTAGTTTTGGAGCGTCGGCTTCGGGAACTACAGAGGAAAATTGGCAGGGGGATGGATGAAACCCTCCAAACCGAATATACGCGCTCTAAACTAGCCCTAAATGAGTTATTACAACGTCGTGCAAGCCTCTCGATGTCATACTATCGTCATCAGTTGTATCGCTATGGTAATAGAACGGGACGTCTCCTTGCAAAGCTCATTAGGGACCCGGGAGGAGCACGTTTTATACCAGTACTTCGAGATGACCAGGGGTGCCTGCAGCACCAGTCTCTAAAAATTGCCGCAATCTTTCAGGATTTTTACACATGTCTTTATAACGAGGATGATCGTGACTATGGGAAGGGTCGGGAGTTTCTTAGAGACCTGGCCCTCCCGCAGGTGACTGAGGTGCAGCTAGAGGCGTTGAATGCCCCTCTGACGGTGAGTGAAGTTCTGGAGGGGATCAAAAAAGGGAAGTCTCGCAAGGCGCCAGGGCCGGATGGGTTTAGTATTGAGTATTATAAATTACTCGCTACTAGATTGGCACCCTCGATGGTAGCAATGTATGATGCCGCCCGCCAAGACGGTGTTTTCCCGAGAGATATGCGCTGCGCGGATATCACTGTGATCCCGAAGCCGGGGAAAGACGCGATGGAGCTGGCATCTTATAGGCCTATATCTCTTATCAACTGTGATATGAAAATTCTTGCATCGATTCTGGCACGCCGACTTGCTGGTATTTTGCCTCACCTGATAGCTCCACGGCAGGTGGGTTTTGTCCCAGGACGGGAAGCGACCAAGAATCTGGCCCGACTGCTACTGGGTATGGAACATTGCATACAGAAGGAGGAGGCCTTGTTGTTGGTCAGTCTGGATGCTGAAAAAGCGTTCGATAGGGTGGCTTGGCAGTATCTTTGGGATGTTTTGGAAAAATTTGGCTTGCAGGGTAATTTTATACTTTGGGTCCGGGCCCTCTATCAACGCCCTCTGGCGCGGGTGGTGCTTACTGGAGCCAGCTCCGATGTGTTTGAACTGAGGCGGGGTACGCGGCAGGGTTGTCCTTTATCTCCCTTACTATTTGTGCTCTCTTTGGAGCCGCTGTTGCAGGCTATCCAAATTCACTCGGGTGTTCGCGGTGTTTCGCTCGGGGGTGCGGAAATGAAAGTTAGTGCATTTGCAGACGATATGCTCTTATGCCTCACAGACCCGCAGCCCTCCTTGGAAGGGGTGTTGACCCTTATTCATGATTTTGGTGCCTTCTCTGGCCTTAAAATTAATGTTTCTAAGTCTGTTGTGTTAGATGTGGGAGGGCGCGGGCGACCCTTATGGAAAGGTGTTCTTCCGCTAGTATGGCCGGAGGGGGAGATTAAGTACTTGGGTATACAGCTCCCAGATAACCCGGCCAACCTCTATAAAGCTGATGTCCCGGGTATGGTGAATAGAGCAAGACAGACGTTTATGAAATGGAGGGGACTACCCTTGTCTCTTAAGGGGCGCATTGCCTTATTCACTATGGTAGAAATGCCTCGTTGGCTATATGTGCTGCGAATCCTACCTTTGTGGGTTCGGGGGACTGATTGGCGGTGTTTTGAGAAATATTTACGTGGTTTTGTATGGAGAGGTCGGCGGGCCCGCATACCTTTACGGGCGTTGATGCGCCGGAGAGAGGAAGGTGGTGCGCTGCTCCCGGACTTACGTAACTATAATCTCTTGTATTTGCTCCGTCACATTTGGTCCTTGACCAACGGAAACGATGGATGTGTGCCGGTTATGCAGGTGAATGCTAGCACTGCCCCTTATCATAGTTTGTTTGTGCTACACTCAACCAGGGGTCGAGGAAGCCATTCCTTGGGGGGATGGAGTTATATATCGGCCTTACGTGCGGCGTGGCGGGTGTTCTGTCAGCACTTTGGGTGGCCATGGCAACGAACGCCACTGTTACCTTTGGTGGGGAATCCGGATTTCTTACCGGGCTATACGAGACCCAGTGTTTTCCATGAATGGGCCTCGAAGGGCATACACTGTATTGGAGACCTCCTTAATGTAACTGGTTCGTATTTGGACGACTTCCGGATGCTGCAAGGCCGATATCAACTCTCCCGGCATGATTTCTATGGCTACCTGCAAGTGCGGCATTATGTGGAAGCCAGATATAGCTTAGATGCCCAACGGTCTCAATTGGCTATGCCGGTATGGACATGGCTGGAACGGCTTAATTCGGGTACCCCAGGAGGCCTAGAGCGGTGGGAACTCCTGCATCCGGGAGGCGATGATGTTTACTTGTTGGATCTGGCTCGGCGCTGGGACAAAGATGGGATTCCGGGGCTGACGGCGGAGGATATGCGAGCGGCGTTTACGGGGATACCGCGCGGAGCTCTCTGGATATACCTGCAGGAATTGCAGTTTAAGTTCCTCTGGAGGGCATATACCACGGATGACTGGGCCTTTCGAGTGGGGTTACGTGCTTCTTCTACATGTGGTTGGTGTGATTTGGGTAATGGTACGCTGTTGCATAAATTTTGGGAATGTCCTAAGGTGCAGAGGTTGTGGGGCCTTGTCTGTGGGAAGTTATGTCGTTGGCTAGCTGTCGATGTTGCATGGAGTAGGGAGGTCTGTCTATTCCACCGGTGGGACCCTGCTCATCTTGCACTTTCGTCATCTCAGAGGTTATTATTGACCAGGGGATTGCTATTAGTAAAGAAAGTCTTGTTGAGTTGCTGGGTTGCTAGGTCTCCCCCTGGGATACAGATGTGGGAGACCGCGCTAGGAGAATTGCTGTACATGGAAAAATTGACCGCTAAGCAGCAGAGTGGAAAGGCTTGGGACTCTTATCTGGAAACTTGGGCCCCTCTGTTGGCCCATCTCTCACCGCACGAGTGCAGCACGGTGATTAATGTTTGACTCCATGCTTGCAACTGTCTGATTGGGTACATGCCCATGATTGACCTCTTATATTTTCTTGCTCTGGCATAGAGGAATGCACATAGCTCTCTGTTCTTGGTTTTTCTATTTCTCTATACCTCCACATGCCTCTTGTTCTCAATTGGGGGAACGCTACCTTGATGAGAGGATATTCTCTTTCAACTTTGGGGACGCAGCAGGCACAGAAGGGGGGTGGCGTGAGAGGGGAGGGAGGGATTAGAGGGAGGGGGTGGGGGGAATATTTCAGATATATCTTTGTTTTCTCTTTTCCTATTTCCTTTGCTGGCTTGATTCCTTCTTTTGATTCTTATATGTATCACTCTACTTTACAAGGGTATGGCATGCACTGCTTGTTACAATCGTACCGGCCGATTATGTACTGGCTCTCCTCCTTGAGTTGAGCCCTTGGATGGTCTTATGCATAAGGGTAAGGCCTTGTTGCCTGGGGGGAGGGAGAGTTTTCTTTTTGTAGAACTTGGACTCGATCTGGGAGATAGATTGTTGAGCTGTTTTATTTCAATTCTAATACTGTAGAATATAGCTTATTGATCGTTCTTTACATTACATGCGGCCGCTTTCTGGCCTTATAATCTGTTGTTATACCGTGTCTTCTGTAATTGTTTGTTGAAGTGCAACATTGTAATTATGTAAAGGTTGAATAAAAATGATTTGAACTAAACCTGAAAAGAGACATGTCCAGTCCTTAAAGAATCAAAAACTAGACAAACAGCTCTTAGTTCTTATTGCCTCATTTCCAGCCTCTCTTTTCTAGAAAAGGTAATAGAAAAAGTTGCATTAATACAACTTTAATACTACATTGAACAACACACCCCTCTAGACTCACAACATGTTTTTTGTCAACATGGGGTGGAATCCCTAAATAACCACTAAGAATAGAATAATTTGTACTCTAATGGTTTTGCTCACATTTATATGAGCGTACACAACAAGTTAAGATAGGATCCAAAACCTCAAAGTGATATAACCTCAAGTACAGAGTCCCATAAGGATCAGCTTTAGCACCTTTGTTATTTAATATATACTTACAACACTATGGAGGTCATTCCAGAACATCAATAAGGGCTTTGTATGTGCGGCGAGGACATTTATGTGTCAAAACCATCCCCAACCGCATTCTGAAACACTGCTATCATGCATGTCCATGGCACTAGCATGAGGATCTCAAAACATGCCCAGAAGGGTGGACCAGGAATGTGGTCAGCCACGGAGATATGCACAACCTCATAGAATTTTCATGACCCATTAAAAATACCACACTTATCTGATCAAACACGACGTGCACGTTTCGAAGCACCAGCTTCTGTCTCAAGTGTCCACGATGAAACAAAGTGTGTCCGTCCTTTCAACTACCGACCAAAAAACGCCATATCGGTGGCAAGTGACGTCAGGGAAATCCATTCAGAAAGAGGCCATTAATAGGAACGCCCAAATACCAAGGAACCAATCATGCACAGGGATCATCCCACATGCCGGGATCCCCTGAGACTAAAAAGCCTGGACACTTGAAACAGAAGCTGGTGCTTCGAAACGTGCACATCGTGTTTGATCAGATAAGTGTGGTATTTTTAATGGGTCATGAAAATTCTATGAGGTTTTGAATAAAAACGATTAAAAGGGGCATGTACTGCATGGGAGTTTGAAGGGATTTCCCTCTCACTCTTGTGGTTTATGCCCGACAAAAAGAAGATTTAGTTTCAGTTTGGGATTACTGGTATTCATTATTCGTTGGACTGTTTGTTGTGTGAATACTTGCTCACCGGGTTTACAATTTTTTGACGGAGATATGCACAGAACAATCTGGAAAGGCTCATGTGCATTCTGTGATATCCCCGTGGATGCCCCCATTATTCCTGCTGCAATTTGGAATAAGGCCAGGACTCAGAAAATATTATGCTGTGCTCTGCAATCCGTCCCATATGTGAATATCCGTTAGAAATGTGCACATTTTTGGAGACCGACAATGGTGCTTTTGGGCATGTATTAGTGCTGTTTGTACTGTTGCATGCCCTCATTCTGAGGGTTCCTTATTATTGACAGCGATATGTTTTGCATTTCACTATAGAGGACCTTTGCTGATATTTTCTGCCCAATCATAATGGCATCTGGTGGTGCTGCGGTCATCACAACGATCCAGCTACTGGCCAAGTATTCATGTCCCCCCAGAATTGCAGATGAGCACACCAGCTGGTATAATATAACAGCATGGCATCCCAGGACCACAAGAAATCTGATCTGCATTTCTCACCCAAACCAGAATCCTTGCCATACTCACTCACATACTATCCCTACATCACCAGTCCCAGTTTACAGAACATAGGAAATGTTAGGGAACTGTAGCTTTGATCCTTTAGCACAAACAGCAATTATCCGCATAGTCAGCATGCACACAATTGCTCTTCTCAATTTGTCTATAGGGGTGTTTATCAATGTTTCATTACCGTACAACTTTCCTTCACCTCTGCTTTCTGTTCTTTACAACTGCATCTTGTGTTCTTCCAGACTGCAGACACAACAGTTCAAAACATAATTGTCACAAAGAGCAGAATATTTTCCAAGTCCTGCTCTTATTCTACATTTCATCAGGAACAACGTAGATGTCTGTGGGAAAAACTTAAAACATACACGGACCTTTCTTGAATGTGCTTTATATGTCTCTATGGCTGACCATGCCCACATTCTGCCACTTCCCACCCATGTTCTGAGATCCCTGGGCAAGTGCCGTGTACTTGCAGGGCCACGGACATTTCAGAATACGCTCTTAGACGTTTTCACTAGAAAAACGTCTATGGCACATGTCCAAATGGCTTATTTGTGTTCTGGAATTATTATTATTATTTTTTTTATTTAGACAGATTTAATATACCGTTTTATCATTAAATCAAAGCGGTTAGCACATCAGACAATCAAGAGGAAGTGTAGAGTGAGAAAACATGCAGTGGATATATCGACATGAGTGGTGTGGGATGCGGTATGAGAGATTTGCTGGTGAGCTATATACATGGTGAGCTATATACATAGTGAGCTATATACATACAAGGCTGGTGAGCTATGAACATGGTCTATATACAATTAGTAGGGGCTGCATGTGTTGGAAAAGGCTGGAATCTGGTTCAAGTGAAATCCTTGTAGTGTTCTGTGAAGAGTGTTCTTTTAAGCAGTTTTCTGAAGTCCTTGAGGTCCCTGGTTGATCTCAGATCATCAGGGAGAGTGTTCCATAGAGTGGGCGCCGCCAGGGATAGTGCTCTTCTTGAGGTGTCCTGTCTTGTTTTGGCAAATTCTTTGGGGGTGCTGATGGTGTCAGAGGTTCCCTTTCTTCTGGGTCTAGTGCTTCAGTCAGCTTTGAATGAGAGGTAGCAGGCTGTTAGCTGAGAGGTTCTGTTTTATTTTGAATGTGTTTAGTAGAACTCTGTATCGGATTCGGGAGCCGATTGGGAGCCAGTGGAGGCTGTACAGGACGGGTGTAATGTGGTCGTGTCCCGAGCAGCCTGTTATTATGCAGGCGGCGGTGTTCTGTGCTAGCTGTTGAGGTCGGAGGGCTTGTTTTGAGAGCCCAAGGTAGATGGGGTTGCAGTGGTCTAGTGTGGGAGTGATGAGAGCTTGACAGACTGTTCAAAAGTGGTCCTGTGTGAGAATGGGTTTGAGACGCCTGATGGTTCTCATTTTGATGTAAGCGTTCCTTGTGGTTCTGGCAATGTGGGATTGTAGGTTCAGGTCTTTGTCGAGAGTTATTCCAAGGTATTTCACTTCAGGTTTTACTGGTATTGTGATGTCGTTCAGTTTGATGGTAGGTGTAGGTGAGAAGATGGGGTTTCTTGGGAGGAATAGTGCTTCTGTTTTGTTATAGTTTATGGAAAGATTGTTTTCTTGGAGCGAAGTTGTTATTTGCTGAAGACAGATGGCTAGGTTGGAGTAGTTTGGGCTGCCCAAGTTGATTGGGGTGAATATCATGATGTCGTCTGCGTATATGGTGTATTGAATCTTGTGGTTCTTGATGATGGAGCCAATTGTCCCATGCATGCATGCTCTCAGAATACATATACTACAAAAAATATATATATATATATGAATACATATACTATCCATTTCTATGTGTTAGAAGAAAGCACAGTTACTTACCTGTAACAGGTGATCTCTGGGAACAGCAGGAATAAGTCTTCACATATGGGTACGTCGGTACCAATGGAGCCTGCGCGGGAACGCTCCTCAGCGTCCAAAAAGAAAGCCTTTGGGAGCATCCCACACGCGTGCACGCTGCCTTCCCGCCTAAACACTTCCCTCTCATCAGTTGGGTTTGTAGCTGAGACCGAAGGAGGGAAGTAGACAAATTAGAAAGAGAGCGAGAGAGAGAGCAACTTCTAGGGGAGGTGGGTGGGTTGTGAAGACTTATTCCTGCTGTTCCCAGAGATCACCTGTTACAGGTAAGTAACTGTGCTATTTCCAGGAACAAGCAGGAATGAGTCTTCACATATGGGGACTCCCAAGCTAAGATGCCTGGAGGAGGCCCCAGCATGTTGCAAATCTAATCGATGGGCCATGCTTATTCCTCAGAACCTCAGGCATCCAAGGGATGGAGGGTAGGAGTTGAATTAGAAAAGAAAAAAGGGTGCTGTGGAACAGCTTGACTAAACAAGGTATCCAGAGGGGAGTCCTTGTGTAGATCATAATTGTTAGAAAATATTGAATCCCAATTTTCTAATGTGGATCTTACTCAAAAGTATTGCAAAAGTATTTGTTGAGGCTAATATGGGTCTGTAGTTGAGAGCCAGTACATTATCCTCAAAGAATTCCCTCACTGTGAAGTAGAGGAAAAATAAATTTTGCAATACAGGAAGAGATAAGAAGCCTTAATGGCTAGAACTAACCCAAGAAGAAAAAACTGGGGGAGTTTAATGAGGTTGGACTTTGGAGAAATAGCTAAAGCTTCTGTAAAGTCCAAAGTTTGAACTCCTTATCCTTGGAGCAGAATAAGGCTCTAGGAAAGAGTGGAGATAAATCTGACTGGTTTGGATGAAAAAGGTAGAAATACCCTTTGCAGAAAAAAGGATAGGTCTTTAAGACCCCCTTTATCCAAATGAAAGACCAAGACATTTGTAATAGGCGTTGGGCCTCCAATTTCTTGAAGATCAGTAAAGTCTTTCGTAAGTGATGTCACTTATGATAATGACTTTACATGGAGAGCTTCAGATGTGACGTAACCGAAAAGGCAACGGTAAAAGAAGGTATTTCCTAATTTACCATAGAAATTGGTTGTCCATTAAGTTTTATGATATGCTGGGACAGCATTAATATGGACAGTAAACAAATCTTTCAAAGTCAGATGTTGTATAGAGATTGACCCAATAACAAGAAGGATTAAAACCTACTTGAGAATATTGATGGAGAATCTCTGTCTGGTTAAAAATGGAAGAACTATAGAGAAAGTTTCATGGAAACTGGTATTATGTTCTTCATTTACAAGGAGAGGACTAGATTTTTTTAAAAAAAGATCTAGCCCCTGAATAAACAGGTCTTGAGACATACATGAAGGAGTGCAGAGGAGATCCTTAGTCTTAAGACAGCAAGTCTGGATCCTTCTATAGCTTCAAGAAGTAGCTGGAGAAAAAGACGCAATATAAGGGGATACCATGTTTGCCTCTCTATGAGGGCAATATGAGTATCATGCGTTCTTTTGTTCATTATAAGCTACAATGATGTATAGGGAATTAGAAGGAAAGTAGTGAATAAGGACGGACTGCAGTGAAAGAAATGCATCCCTGTTGCAGAAGTTCCAGTGAGATGTGGAACAACCCAGGGAATTGTACAATTCTCTACGCTTTCACGTGGTCTAAGCCCTGGTTACTTTTCCTTAAAAGGAAATTTTTAAGGAAGATGGTAAGAGTAGGAAAAAAACAGTCATGTAGGAGCATGACTGGGCAGTCTACCAGCTGAAGCCCTTTTTAACCATCTGGAAGCTACCTAGTAGGAGTAGCTCTGAGGCTCTCTGGCAAAGGCCCATAGTTGCAGAGCTTTCTTGTATAATTGCAGAGAGCATGTTGTAGGTTGCTTAGATCTGGCTGTTTAATTGCCAGTGTGCAACCTAATCTATTCTGTTGGAGCCAAAAAGAATTGAAGATGGCTAAGAATAGTAGACAGGCCTGATGCCTGCAACAATAAATTGTCCAAATGGGTTCTGAAACTTGTCTTGGAGTTATCTGTTATTAAGGCAGCAGAAAAGTTAGGTCCTATAGGTTGGAGAGGACCGACAAACATAATTTGGAGTGGTAATACTCAATTTCTGTCTGATAAGCTGCCTTAAAGAAGTATCTGAAAAGGTTAGCTCAAAGATACACAGAGAAGAAGATGAACCGCAAAGAGGAAGAAACTCTGTATGGAAACTACTTACTGGAGTAGGTATTGAAGAAAATCCTATGGGCTTAGAGAATAAGCCCTCCAGTTGATTAGTAGTACTCTTAGAGACTGAATGTCTGGACTAAGAGGGATAGAAAGTAATACAGAGTTGAGAAGACTTACAATTTGGTAAGTCTTTGAAGAGGTAGGGTCCCCTTGCAGTTAAAAGTATGAGATATCCTCGTACAGGAAACTGTCAAGGTGAAGGGCATAACTCACCTTGTTGTTAGTTGTTACTCCTTCTTTTCATTTAAAAGGAGAACCCTGTTATCTTTAGGGTATGATGGTTCTCAATAGCTCTTGGAGCTAAAAGGATGGATTTCTCTTGTAGCAAGAGATTCATGCCCAGAGTTGAGGATTGAGTCAATGTATGATTGATATCTCAGCATGGATGAGATGAACCTTAGATGCTTCTGTTGAAAAGAAGTAGGTTCAGAGGTTCTAAACCTCACACAGGAAAAGTGAATAAAATATCAGAAACCCTGCGACTGCTGGGTTTGCTGAGCCTGTTGAGGTTTTGATTTTCTTAGCCTGGTTTAATGTTGCCTGTCTTTGGAAACATCTGCATGATGGGTAGAAGATGGATAAAACGTTTTTCCCCTTAAAGCTTTTTAGGAGATTTTTTATTAGCTGGGATAGAGGAAAGTTTTTACAATCCTCTGAAAGTAACAGCATCAGTGCTTAACTGATTAGCTTGAAATAAAGCATCCTTGTTAAATAGATTTTCACCAGTACAAGGAGTATTTCCCAGCCTTTCCTGTACCCATCTGTCCAAGTCTGAAGCTTAGAGACAGGCCATGCGTCATGCTCCTATGGTTATAGCAGAAGTTCTGCTAATAGACTCAAAACAGTCCAGGGAAGCACGATTAAGGAACCTAGAGATATTTTGAGCATGATTGACTAATAAGAAAAATTCTGCTCTTTTATGCTCTTGAAGAAAAGGGTTCAAAAGCTTTAAGTTCTTTGTGACCTCTTCAAGAGATAATCCCATATAGAAAATATATGAGATAATTCTTGCTGAAAGCATGCATGCCTGGAAGCATTGACGTCCAAAGGCATCTAAAGTCCTAGACTCACGACCTGGCGGATAAGAAGAGTGCTTCTTTGCACTCTTAATACGCCTCATTGCTGATTCTACAACAATAGAATGATGAGGAAATTGAGTCTTTTGAAAACCTGGAGAAGGTGGCACCTTGTACATAGTGTCAAGTGTCTTAGAATGTGGGGATACCGTTAAAGGAGTTTCCCACATTCTTAATAGTAGATCTTGTAAGATCTGATGCAAAGGAAGCATGACCACCTCCTTTGGAATCCAGGGGAATTGCAGTGTCTCTGAATCCCCCGGTAGGGATTCTTTCCAGGTATAGAAATGGCAAGTAACTTTGCCATATCAAGCAGTAAAGCTTGAAAAGAAATCTCCCGTGAGGAGGACCCTCTAAAATGAGGGGTAAAGGCTAGACTTGTTGAAAATTCAGCCTTGGTACCGATGGATTCATCCCAGTCATCGGGATCGGAAGACTTGAAAGGATGAAGCATCGGATTTTCCTTAAAGCGATGTCTTCGGTACCGCCCGAGGTCGGTACCGAGACGAGTCGGTACCAAATCCTCCATGCTAGAGATCGATTCCAGGCTTGGCATCGAAGGAAGCGAGTCTGTCGAAGCAAACATGGACAGTACCTACACCGATGCCGATGTCAATACCGGTACCGAAACCGATACCGATACTCGAGGAACGGTCTGCAGCAACTCTAGCGGTACCGAAGTAGCCGAGAGCGCTAGACTACGTTCATCGGTGAGGAGTGTTTCATCCATCACCATAGCCAATGCCGGGGTGTCAGTACCGCTCGAAGCGGCCACAACCACTGAGCATGGCCCAGGTATGTCCATCGAGGTAAGAACCCCGGGAACAACCTGGAGCCCCATTAATGCTTTGGAGCTCAAAGACTCCCGCCGGGGCTTTATTGCCAAAATGTCCTCGAGGGCCACGCCAGAGGCATCTCGATGCTGAGAAGGAGATCTACCACTCGAGGACTGGCTAGTCTTTACAGACTTTTGGTTTGGTTACCTGATCCTGTGAAAAAGAAGATATTCTAACTGGTGACATCGAGTGCGATGTGAACCGGGTATCGAGTTGTGCTCGATCCTGAAGACTTCAGTTTGAGCTCCAGCAGGAGAGACACTCCAGAAGGCAATGGTCAGGACCTAAACATTTTAGACACCAAGTATGAGTGTCTGAAAATATATCTGTACCGCCACACTTTGAGCATTTCTTAAGGATAGTGGCTGGCTTTTCCATAATGGAAGGATAGAGGCCTAGTGGCCTAGAAACCGTCAGGCACTAAACAGGAAAAAATTTCTAAGAAAAGAAGAAATTCTTTAGAAAAAAGAAAGAAAAGTACCGGCGGTACCAGTGGTGTCGAGGGAAGGCAGACGCGACCACAAAAAACTAAGAATAAAAAGAAGAATTTTCTGCGGTGACAGGAATACGTCTTGCCGGCTCCGCGGAAAACGGAAAACTGATGAGAGGGAAGTGTTTAGGCGGGAAGGCAGCGCGCATGCGTGTGGGATGCTTCCAAAGGCTTTCTTTTTGGACGCTGGGGAGCGTTCCCGCGCAGGTTCCGACGGTACCGACGTACCCATATGTGAAGACTTATTCCTGCTTGTTCCTGGAGATATCAATCTACCCATACTCATAGGGCAGTCCATCATTTTCTCCCAAAATCTCAATCTCACCGAAATTCAGCTGGCACCCGCTTTAATTCACAGGAGCATGTTCTCTGTGGGTAAGAATTTCTCAAGGCCCAGGCATATAAATCCTCAAACCTTCCACTCTTAATTGGGGTTTTCTTGCTATTGATTTTACTGTTTAACATTTCTATTCAAAGATTTTTAATTCAAGAATCCTTCCTTCTAGACCCGGGGTCTCAAACACGCGGCCCGCGAGAGAACTTTGTGCGGCCCGAGACGGAGAGGAAACAAACAAAAAAAACAACAACCTCTGGCTTCTACTGCTGCCGCTGCCACCGTGGCAGCGGCAGAATCAGCTGTCCCGCGGCCCCTTCCCGTCTGCCCAGTAGAGCCCTCAGCTGAGCTCCATCAGCGGCAGCTTTCAGGGCTGCCCGTGAAGAGAGTATTTCTCTCTTGCGCGGCTCTGTTAAGCCTGCCGGGGCTGATGGGAATGCCCATCAGCCCCGGCAGGCTTAACAGAGCCGCACAAGAGAGAAATACTCTCTTCGTGGCTTAAAAAGCCCGCCACTGATGCAGCTGACTGAGGGCTCTACCGGAAGTGCCTGCTATTGCCTTTAAAATTGCTATGTCTTTGGCAGCATCTATGGCAGCTCAACCGCAGAAGCAAAGAAGAATGTTTCCGTGGCAGTGTATATCAGCTGCAACTACAAGACAAAACGAAGAGTAGGGAGAAGAGGCAGGCTGGGGCTGCGGCTGCCATGCTGGGGGGGGGGGGCGCAGGACTGGAACTGGGCTGACACAGGATAGAACTAGAAAGGGGCTTGATAGTCGAGGGAGGGCTGGAAGGGAGCTGACACAGGATAGAACAGGACTGGACAGTGGTGGGGTACCGGGACTGGAAGGAGGTTGACACTGGGGGTGAGACTGGGACTGGAAGGGAGTTGACATTTGGTGGTGGGACTGGGACTGGAAGGGGGCTAACACTAGGGAGGAGACTGAGACTGGAAGGCAGCTGACACTGGGAGGCTACTGGGAGCTGGAAGGGAGGGTGCTGGAACTAGGGGGGTGGCTGGGACTGGAAAGGGGCAAACACTGTGGGGGGGGGGGCTGGGACTGGAAAGAGGCTAGAATTGAGGGGGTAGTGGGACTTTAGAAGGGAGCTGACATGGGGGGGCTGGGATTAGAAAGGGGCTAATGAGAGAGGAAGTGACGTTACTCAACTGCATGGAGGCTGAGCAATTAGCTTCACTGAACTGACCAAGGTATTTAAAAATACCTCATTAGTTTAATTTCATCTGCTGTTGTTGTATTCCTGAGGTCTCAGACAAACTAAGGCACTATTATATGGACATTATATAAGTCCGACTTATGTGCCAGTTGACATCAATGACCTCTACACTGGGTACATATAAATTTTAATTTTCATACTTAGAACATTCCTCCAACAATGACTATTATATTGTCAGAATTTCAAAAGGAAGTACTTAGCTTCTCTTTAATTGCTATTCCTCTTTGAATATCAAATTAAAGAGAAGCTAAGTACTTCCTTTATTTTGAATTTATTAACTGGAATATGTCAGCTCTGGGAAATGTACATCATGGTATGGTAACATTATGCAAATATTTATGCAAATGAGCCCCCTTATGCAAATGAGGCCCCGCATCTTATGCGGCCCGCGGATTACTTTACAAGTTCTCATTTGGCCCTCAAAGCAATTTGAGTTTGAGACCCCTGTTCTAGAGGATGTGTAGTAATATCCAGTAACATTTGCTGCATCCCTTCCTCAAATACACTTCTTATATTTGTGTTTGCAATCCCAATTCACTATCTATCTGTTATGAGATGGGGAAGGGGTGCTCCCAGTATAGGGTGTCATGAGGCTGGAGCTAGAGAAGAAACAGTCTTGAAAAAAACTCCTGATTTTCATGGAACTCAGAAAAGGCAGAGAGCGCAGTTCCAGCGCAGCTCAGCCAGAGGGCGCATGAACAATTACACAGTACCTGAAGCAACGTGCTCTAGCATTGATCACATTAGTAATAAGCAGTTTCACCTGTCCTCAAACTCAGAACGTGCAAACCAGAAATCCCTTTATAAAGGAAACCAGATGATCAGTGAGATAGGAGGAACAGGAACGGAAGGAACAGGAAGAGGAACAGGAACAGGCAGAGGCAGAGGCAAGGGCAAGATCCAGAGAGGCGAGGTCAGAAGGACCGGCAGCAGGAGAAGGATTAGCAGCCGGAGCAGTGAGAGAAGCCTGGAACAGGAAGGCTTCCATGTGCAGCCAACTCAAGGAGACAGAATCCAAAAGAGGTATACTCAAAGGGATAAAGTCCAGAGAGGCCAAAGATATTGGAACGGAGTCCAAAGCCAAGCAAACCAAAAAAGCAGCTTGCCTGAGGAAAGCAACTCTCCTAGCCCAAGTAAGTCTCCTATGCTAAACCAGAAAGGCACAAGGAAAGGAGATTCCTTCTACAGTGATACTTATGCCTAGAAACACTGAGAGTGGAAATCCACGTCAGGTTTTCCTGGTAACTCTGATTGTAGAGCAGTGCACAGAACAGCTTGTCAGCCTGAGAAGCTACGTCACAAGCTGAGTCCTGGGTGTGGCAGCCTACAGAAGCCAAGGTATGAAAAGCTTTTCATTATAAGGGAAAGTTTAAGTGATGAAAACCTTATGCAAATAGATAAGCCTCAGAAAGTTAGAAGAAGTAAAGCTAACCTTTTACAAGCACTTCCTAACAGTGTGCTAAGGAAGTTGTATGAGAAACAGAAGAACCCCTGTGAGGAGTTAACAGATACTGAAGACAGTCATAGCATTGAAGAAGGGAATGACCCAGAGTCATTGGACTTTGATTGTGAAACCAGTGTTCCCATTCCTCAGAGTGAACCAATGGAATGTAACTTCTGTTCAAGAACTAGCTTGATTGCATTGCTAGATGTATAGAGAAAAGAGAAGCATATGGTGAAGTTGATAACCATTTGTTTCCCGATGTTAATTTCTATTGATTTGAAAGAAGTCTTAACCCAGATAAACAGTTAATTGTGAAGCCTACAACCCTTAACTGTTTATATAACGGTGGAACCTTTTTGTTAGAGGAAAGAATTACCTTCATTTTCTTTTGTGTCTTATTGAACCTAAGCGTTGACCGGGGAAATAAAGCCTTATTACCCTACACTTTGGCATAGATTGTTCTTTATAAGGAGTTCTGCACTACAAGGACCAGAATCCTCTTGGTCCTTCAGCTCAACCACTCCTTAATATAAATTAAATGTCACCGGACGCCCTTATTTCCTACGCCAGTAGGGGCGCCTGGGGACAAGGGGTACCTCATCCCTCAGTAACAAATTACGCAACTCTTGCCCTTCCAAACCTGTCTTCCACTTGCACTCCTCCTTAAGTAGAGAAATTGTTCCACCAAATATCTTCTCCTGCAGTGAAGCGCCAGTCTGGGCTCCCTTTTTCAAGGCTTATGGCTCATTTCTCTCACCTTCCACTCATCAGCATTCATAGTAACATAGTATATGATGGAAGATAAAGACCAGTATGGTTCATCTAGTCTGCCCAGCAAGACAACAAGAGTAGGTGCACCTGTCGCTCCATGCAGGTCGCCACTCCCCATGCCTTTGTTATTATTTATTTATTTATTTATTTAACACTTATTTATAGACCGCATCTTCCAGTGATCAGTTGCAGTGTACAATTAACAACAGTTAACAATGCAGAGCTTGTTTTACATAGAACATTATAACTTTTTACATAGAACATCTTAACTTGCACAACACAGGGTTTTAAAAACTAAGCGGAATAATTCAACTAACATAGATTGTGTAACAATTTAAACAAAAGTACTGTCTCTACCGCATAGGCAGATCATAACAGTTGCAACTATATACAAGTAGGATATCAGTGCATAGGAATGGAGAGTTTATTCATTTAAGTTTTGTATATTATCCCTTGTAGGAGGGAGTATAAACTTGATTTGGGCAGGTTCATTTAGCCTTTATCTAAGTTGAGTGGAAGGTTTTCCATGGTATTATAGTGTTTAGTGAATAGATACGTTTTCAATTTTTTTCTGAATTCCATTATCTCTTGTTGAGGGGTGTACCCGTTAGCACTTGTTGAGGGGTGTACCCACTGCTTCGTGTAGGTCACCCCTATTTGTTGAGATATAAGAGATAGTTATGTTTATTTTGATTTTATCCTGTTGCTATAAAGAGATCCACTGTGTCTGTCCTATGCTATTTTGAATTATGTCACTGTATTTGCCCCCACTACTTCCATCAGGAGAGCATTCCAAGCATCCGTCACCCTTTCAGTGAAAAAGTATTTCCTGATATTGCCTTTCAATTTACTCCCTTGCAGCTTCATGTTATGCCCTCTAGATTTACAGCTTCCCCGTCTTTGGAAGAGGTTTGTTTGTTTAAATATTTAAAAGTCTGAATCATATCTCCCCTGTCCCTCCTTTCCTCCAGAGTGTACATATTTAGGTCTTCAAGTCTCTTCTCATAAGTCTTTTCACGCAGGTTCCAAATCATTTTAGATGCCTTCCTTTGAACCTTTTACCAGTCTTTTTATATCCTTTGCAAGATATGGTCTCCAGAACTGAACACAATATTCCAAGTGAGGCCTCACCAGTGACTTGTACAGTGGCATTAGTCCCTCTTCCTTTCTGCTGGTAATTCCTTTTTGTATGCAACCCAGCATCCCTCTGCCAATACCTTGTCTCACTGTTTGTATGCAACCCAGCATCCTTTTGCCATTACCTTGTCTCACTGTTTTGGCATCTTGAGATCCTCAGAAACAATCACTCCGAGGTCCTTCTCTTGGTCCGTGAACACCAACCTCTCGCCCCCTATCGTGTATAATTCCCTTGGTTTTCTGCTTCGCGAGTGCATAACACTGCACTTCTTCAAATTAAATCTTAACTGCCAAGCATTAAACCATTCTTCCAGCTTTTGTAGATCTTTCCTCATGCTCCCCACTCACCCAGGAGAGTCCACTCCGTTGCAAATTTTGGTGTCATCTGGAAAAAGACAGTGATTAGTCTGGTCAGCCAATCTCTAATACAGCTGTCCTTTAGAAGATTGCCTGTATGAAGCGGCTGCATTCTATGGCAGTTGGAGCAGAATGAAGGCAGTAGTATAGCACTCGATACAGGGACTGTTTCCCGAAACGTGCACGTCGAGTTTATTGGAGACTGCAATTTTTGGCATGTTTGCACTGCTTTCAAGCTAAGTACTATTCCTATTTCTTTGAAATTGTTACATATATGTGGGTTTGAACCTTTACTGATTAAAATGGACACTGTCGTCTGGTGTGGATGAGTTTCCAGTTCTCTCCTCCCTCGGCATTATCTGACAAAAATTTAGAGCTTTTTGGGACAACTTCAAATATACAAATAAAAAGTAGTATAGTCACCGGTCACTTGGATTTGGGGTTTAATTTTGAGGAGGAGATCTAGGAATGGCAGCAAGCTCCACCACAGGGTAATGGTACAATATCTAAAGTTGTGGTTTCTGCTAGGTAGGAGGGAGGGTTGGTGCATTCTCAGAAGTTGTTGTCAGCTGACTATCCAAGCTCTGTTGCTCAATGGCATACACATTTTGGACATACATTGGGCATATGCTTGGGTACAATGCAGGGCTGGTTGGAGGCTTGTTAGGATGGCAGACAGACCCAAAGTCAAATACCCAATAAACTGTGCAAAGGAACTCTGGAAATATGGTTTATTTTGTTAATATTAATTAAGGGCCCGATATTGATTTGTGATGGCTATGTGTCTCTAAGGCACATAGCTGTCGCTGCTGAACTTTAATCCAGGGCCATATTCGGACACCAGAATTGAATATCTGGGTCTGCTGCAATACTCCGCATGGCACAGAAGCTAACTGGGCAGCGGCAATATTGAGCTGCTACCCAATTAGCTCCCACAGGTAAAGATAGTCGAGGTTTCTGACACCTATCTTTACCCACAGGTCGCTGCCCAGCTAGCAAAAGGTGCCACCTCTGGTCCTCCCCATAATTCCCACTACATGCCCGATTCTACACGCATAGCATCAGGGCATGTAGCGGCAGAAACAGGAGATATTCAGTACACTGAGCTAGTGCCGTTAAATCATCACAACTTTTAATTTAGTAAAAAGTCATTATCATCATGAAAATGTGTTTTTATTTTTTATAAACCTTTTTCTGAGGAATACAAATGTTTTTCAGTGACTCAGTAAACATTAATGAGACAGTGTATTTTTTCACTGAACACAATAGTAAACTCCTCTATAGCTTTATAGTACTAATGTACTCTTTGTACTGTACATAAACCTTTTGTGGTCCTCACTACGTCATTTTGCTTTGTGTTCCATTTTTCTGGAACATACAGTACTACATGTCCTTTTCCTCTTAGCAAGTGCATTAGTGAATACTAGGATTCTACAATTCAGTCTAATAGATGCATGACTTGACAGTAAGAAATTTGATAAGAGCACCTAGACTGACAAGGCCAATAGGCATATATTTTATATCTATTTTATAAAGGCAACAAATGCATTAATATATTTTTATAAAACCACCACAGGGAAGGTGGCATACATATTTTGGGACTAGAGTTGGTAGCTGTGAAAAGAGATTGGGTTTAGAGTAGGTGGTGGTTAAAATGATTGAAATAAAGAGCAATTGATTGTGGGATTATTTTGAGGAGATGAGGTCAGCAGATTTAACTCTTCTGTTTAGGAAATGTATTCCTGAGCTTACAGTCTATATGGAAGGGGATAAATCATTATGTACTAATCTTAGGCCACTTGGCAAATTCCAAACTGTCTGGCGACTACAGCCTCCATAAGTTTAACCAGAAAAAGGGAGAGTATTTGGATAGATTCAATGTTCTCCATAATTCACAGTCTGGAAATCGCACGGCGCCGCTGGGCCCGGTCCCGAGGCCGGCGGAGTAACCGGGTCCCCGGGGGCCGGGCCCGCTGGTGTTGCAGGAGAGGTGGGGGGGGGGGGCAGGTGTGCACAAGCCGGACCGTCGGCATCGTGCCCACGCCGTGACGTGGGACGTGCTGATTGGTCCGGCGGGTTCTTTGGGGGTGGGGCCATGCAGGAAGCGTGGGAGATCGCCGGCGTGCGATCTCCCTCTTCCTGTCGTGGCCGGCGGACTGAGTGGTCGTCTGTTGGGTGGCTGTCGCGGCTTTGCAGGTTTGCGCGTCGAGCAACGGGGGGGAGGCTGTCTTTTCACTCCCGTCTGCCTGCCTCGTGTCTTCCGGGCACTCACTAAAAAAAAAAAAAAAAAAAGAGCAACGGAAAGGACACACGAAGGAAGAGCGGCGGTTGGGGGGGGGAAGGGCCTGGCTCTTTTGGATTTCTCCTTCTCCCGTCCCACTTGGTCAGGGTTTGTGGGGGGTATCTCACTGTCCGGGATCCCAGGAGTTTGGGGTTACCAGGCGCTGGCTCTGCCCAGAGGCCCTCACTGCCGTTGTTCGGCCAGTGGGGAGTAGTGTTGGCCAAGGGGCGGTGTCCCACTATTCCTCAGGGTAGGGGGGGGCCTCCAGGCTCCGAGGGCAGGTCTTACCTAGGCCTGAGCTTGCTTGCCTTGACTTTCCGACACCCGTGGTTGGTGGGTGGCTTGCCCTTGCGTTCGGGGCGGCATGGCCCGTTCTCAGCAGGGACCGGGGGGTGGAAGGAGGTCTGGCCCTGCTGCAGCGCGTGCCGGCGGGCGCGGAACCAACAGGCGTGGGGGTGCCCCGGCAGGAGCGCGTGGGTTTGCCGTTGGGGGCTTGGGTGGGGCCCGGGGGCGTGGGCGTGTTCGTCAGCCGCGTGGCAGGGGGCGGCAGGGGTGGACTGCGGTCCGGGGTTGCGCGAGGTCGCCCCCAGGCAGCGTCCCAGAAACCGGGCCTGGGGAGGGTTTTGGGGTGCAGGGTTCTGATCTGCGGGTGGTTGGGGAAGAGTCAGCTGTCCCCCTGGCCTTGCTTGGTGCCCCTTGCGGGGTCTCGGGGGCGGATACTGGTCATGTGGGCCTCTCTCCTCCGCCGGTTGGGGTGCCTAGGGGCGCTTACCCGGTGGGCGGCTCGTTGGGTATTCCCTTCTCTCCCCTGGGATATACGTCCGGCACGCCGGACGGGCGCTTCGCTAGGGGTACGGTGGGGTCCCCGGTGCCATGGGGTTTTGGGGCCCATCCTTCTGGGGCTGTAGGTCCCTGGGGGAGTGGCTGGGGCGGCTGGTATGGTGCTGGGCCGTCGGGGGTGCCGGCCCCGGCAGGTTGTGGGTTGGCTGGTTGGGAGGCGGGAGGTCAAGGCTCCTCCGCCTGGGGCTGGGGGGCAGGGCCCGGGACTAGGGTGGCTGTGGCGCCTGGGGCATTTGCTGCTGGCTTCTCTCCGTCTTTTCCTCTGCAGGTACCTGAGAGTTCCGGGGGTCGCCTGAACATGTCCGTGCGGGTGAGTGGAGCGGCATCGGCTGGACCTTCAGCGGAGCAGACGGATCGGGCTGCAGGAGCGGTTGCGGCCCTCCCGCCAGTGGCTTCTGCGGCGGAGACTGGTGAGTATGCGGGGAGTGGGGATGCTGCCCTGGGGAGTGCACCTACTGTGGGTAGCGGTTGTGCGGACAGTGGGAAGGTGAAGCGCAAGCGCGGCAGGCGGCGGCGGCGCGATTCTTCCTCGTCGTCCTCTTCGTTTTCGTCGGCGCAGTCTTCGTGCGACTCCGCGCCGGATAAGGGAGATAAGGGGGACAGGTTGGGTACCACGGTGGTGCAGTGCTCGGAACTGTGGGAAGGGGTGCCCAGAAAATTGCGGCATCGTATTAAGCGGAGGCGGTATATTGACATTTTTCGTTTGTTGGAGGGCAGGAAACGCTCGGGCGACAGTAGACGCAAGCGCAAGGAGGATGAGAAAGCGGGGTGCCTTCGGGGGTGCGGTCCTTTCGGGCACCTGGGCCAGTTGCTGTGCAGCCCCGAGGGGGCGGGCTGGGGGGAGACGTCTGTTGGCGTTTCAATAAGTCGTCGTGCCCCTTCCCCGACTGCAAGTTCAAGCACGCCTGTTCCTTGTGTGGAGCGGGTCATGCCGCTGCGAAGTGTAGCCGCAAGGGTGTGGCAGGAGCCCTGGGGGGGGGGCAAGTGAGGCGGTTTCTGTGGCTTTGGCCCCCACCCCCATGCGGGTCAACGTTATGTGGCCCTGGCTGCATTTGTACGGGGGGACCCGCGGGGGTGCTGCGGGGGGACTGATTTTGTCAGGTTTCCTAGAAGGGTTTCGCATTCCATTGCGGGGCGTTCCCCGCGGGGCCTGTTCACGGAACGCCAGTTCGGCCACAGCCCTGGCAGAGGTTGTGCGCCAAAAGCTCGGCGACGAGTGTGCGCTGGGGCGTGTCGCCGGCCCGTTTTTGGACCTCCCTTTTTCTCCGTTCGTCGTCTTGCCGCTGGCGGTGGTTCCCAAGAAGGAGCCGGGTAAATACCGGCTAATTCACAACTTGTCTTGCCCCCCCGGGAATTCAGTTAATGATCACATTCCTCGGGAGCACTGTTCGGTGCGCTATGCGTCCTTTGATGCGGCGGTGGCCTTCGTGCGGCAATGTGGGCCGGGGGCCTTGCTCGCGAAGGTGGGCATCGAATCCGCGTTCCGACTTTTGCCCGTGCACCCGTCGGCTTTTCCGGCGCTAGGTTTTCGCTTCGAGTCACAGTTTTACTATGATAAGTGTATGCCTATGGGTTGCGCGGTGTCGTGCGCTTATTTTGAGGCTTTCAGCACGTTCCTGCACTGGGTCCTGGAACAGCGGACTGGTCTGGCCACTATTGTGCACTATTTGGATGACTTTCTGTTCGTCGGGCCCAGGTCGGCGGATACCTGTGCTACGCTATTGGGCGCCTTCCTTGGCCTGGCGGGTGACTTCGGTATACCTGTCGCGGCGGGCAAAACGGTCGGCCCGGTCACGTGCCTGATTTTCCTGGGTATCGAGATCGATACCGTCCAGATGTTACTGAGGTTGCCGGCGCAGAAAGTAGAGCGGCTTCGGCAACTGGTCGCGATGGTGGGGGCAGCGGGCAAAGTCACCCTTCGGGTCCTTCAGTCCCTGGTCGGCCATCTCAATTTTGCGTGCAGGGTGCTACCGATGGGGCGCCCCTTTGCGTGGCGGTTGTCCTTGGCGATGGCGGGAGTGCATCGGCCGCATCATCGTATTCGTGTGTCGGCTGGCATGCGGGAAGATTTGCGGGTGTGGGACGCCTTTTTGGCCGACTTCAACGGCTGTAGGGTCGTCCAGGGGCTGGAGCTGTCCAATGCGGATTTGCACTTGTTTACTGATGCTGCGGGCGGTTCCGGCTTTGGGGCGTACTGTCAAGGATCTTGGTGCGCCGAGGCATGGCCTTCCGATTGGGTGGCATCTGGATTGACCCGCAACATTACCTTTTTGGAGTTGTTCCCTATAGTGGTTGCGCTGTGGGTATGGCCAGAGCGTGTAAGGAATAAGAGGGTGTTATTCTGGTGTGATAATGCTGCGGTGGTTGAGGTCTTGAATCGCAACTCCCCACGGTGCCCAAGGGTGGCAGCGCTGATGCGGGTATTCGTTTTGGCTTGCTTGCGCTTGAATGTCACTGCCAGAGCGAGGCATGTTCCGGGCGTACATAACTCCATTGCTGATGCTTTGTCCCGTTTCCAGTGGGCGCAGTTCAGGCTCTTGGCTCCGGCGGCGGACGCAGTGGCATCGGTGGTGCCGGACCATCTCTGGCGGATTGGGACCCTGACGTGATGGCGCTGTTGTCCGCATCGGTGACGCGCGGGACATGGGCGAAGTACCGGCGTGGCTATTCTCAGATGAGTGCTTTTTTGGGCGCGTGTGGATGGAAGGGTGGTTGGGTGCACGCCGGGCTTGTAGGTCAATTTGTGTTGTGTGCAAAAAAGGACGGATGGGCCCGGTCTGCAGTTGTTGCGGCCTTGGCTGGGTTTTCCTTCTTCTGCAAGGCGGCCGGCTGGGGCAACCCCCGCACATTCTTTTTGGTCAAGCGGTTGCTGGCGGGGTGGGCCAGGGCACACCCCACGCCGCGGGACTGGCGGTTGCCGGTTTCGCATCCTCTGCTTCTTGGCCTCTGTATGGCGCTGTCGCAAGTCGCGACCTCTTCGTTTGAGGCAATTTTGTTTCAGGCATTGTTCGCAACGGCCTTTTTTGGTGCATTCCGCGTTTGTGAGTTGGTGCCCCGGTCTGCGCGGCGGGGTGCGGGCAGCGGGCTGGATGCCAAGTGTGTGGTGGTGGAGGCTTCGCGGGTCCGCATCCTCGTCGCACGTTCCAAGATGGACCAGGCGGGCAGGGGTGCGTGGGTGATACTGAATGCCATTCCCCCCTCGCCTTCCTGTCCGATGTCCTGTTTGCGTAGTTACGTGCGGCAGAGACCGGAGTCCCCGGGCTATTTCTTCGTCGACGCGGACGGAGCTCCGGTTACCCAGTTCCAGTTCACGGCGGTTTTGCGCCTCGTGCTGCGTTCCCTGGGCTGTGACGAGAGGGGTTATTCCTCGCACTCCTTCCGGATTGGCGCTGCCACAATTGCGGCTGCGGCGGGGCTCGAGGGCTCCGTCATTCAGCGCATCGGGCGGTGGCGCTCGGACACGTACAAGGGGTACGTGCGCCTGTGACTGTTCCCGGACGGTGCCGGGACGGCACGGGTGCTAGCTTATTTACCAGGTGGGTGAAGGGGGGGCGGGGCGAGGGGGGTTTTCATCCTTTGCTTCTTGTTGCAGGCGATGCCGCCGGTTGCAGTTCGGTTTGTTTCCTTTCAGATGGTTCGTGCTCGAGAGAGTGGTGGATCATCGGGCACTCCTTCGTCTACTGGGCGGAGCGCAGGGCAGCTGTGCAGCCATTGGGCATTCATCTCGGTCTTGCTCCTGCAGGGATTCGGCTTTGCTGGATGGGACAACGTGGCATGCGATGGCAGCAGCTGATAGCCTGCGTTGAGGCAAAGATTGAACTGCGTCAGCGGCCGGTCGGGCTGCTTATTCACTTGGGAGGAAATGACTTGTCAAGCTGGCCCTGCCGGCAGTTTATACTAGCGGTGCAAGCGGACATTGGTTTTTTGCGGGAATTGCTCCCTGGGATTGCTATTATCTGGTCTGACATCATTCCGCGCCCTGCGTGTTGGTTCCAGCGGCGGTGGTCGCGGGGTCTGGTGAAGATTAATCGCCAGGTAGGGCGTTGGGTGATGCAGACCGGAGGGCTACAGGTGTTGCACCCTTGGGCAGAGGTTCAGTGCCGAGGACTGTACAGGCTGGACGGTGTGCACCTTGCCCCGGTGGAGCAAGACTTGCTACTGAATGATTGGCAGGAGGTGCTTGAAGGTTGGCATTGGTCGCAGCTGGTTTTGGGGGGGGCGGCACAAGGATAGGGGGCTACCTTGTGCCGGTGGCGGGGTAGCGAGCTGGCGCTCGCCGACCCGGCGGTGCAGTGGCGGCTGAGGCCACTTTGCAGGGGAGCGGGTGCTCCGGGTTGGGGAGAGACATCACTGTGGGGTCTCTACCCGGTGGGAAGCAACGGGAGCCGGCCTTTGCTATAGCACGGCGAGGCGGGCGGAAGGGGGAACGGGGGGTGGATGATGCCCCACCTTGCTAAACGGCTGGTGGGCGGGCATCATCCGGATTGGAGTGGGGGGGGGGGAGTTGTTATGCGGATTTAAAATGTTGAATTGGCCCGTGTTGGGCCGGTGTGTGTTTATGGTTATGTAGCTGCGACCAATAAAGTAACAGTATTAAGCCAACCTCGGTGAGAGTGTATTTGTGTACGGGCTTCAGAGGTGGAGTTGGGGTGGGGGGGGGGGGAAGGAAGGGGCACGGGTTGGGGTGCAGGGAGGCCCCTCCGGATACCCCGGTTACTGTTTTAGTAGCAGTGGTGGAGAAACTCAGACTATTACTTGACAAAGGAATTGTGCCCTGTTGATGCAACTGGACCAGACATCAGCATTCAATTTGATTATTATGCTCTGCTGATTCATAAATTAGATGACATAGGATCGAAGGGTCCAGAGTTGAATTAGTGTGAGGAGTTTTTAGAGAACAGAACTTGTAAGGCTAGTCTAGGCTGTGATTTATTAAACAGCTGACAATCAAAATGCAAGATCTCCCAAAGCACCCTGTTGCTCACCATTGTATTTAATGCTTACTTGAACTCTGAGATTTAAATGATCTACATCTAACATTTCGAGAGTATTGTATGTAGACAGCATTCAAATTATAATTCTAGTGATGAAGAGAGTACAGATGGCATACTTGCCATTAGAGGAATGCTGTAAGATTGTACAGACTGCATGATAGTTAGCCATTTGAAAATGAATCTAGATTAAATGAAAATATTATGGACTGGGGTATAGATACCAGACCTGAGATGTTGGTCCCAAGATAGGACATGCAGCTGTTCCATTATCCAGTTCTGTTGAAACCTGGTGGTTTTATTTATTTATTTATTTATTTAACAAAGCTTATATACCGCCTCTTCCTGAGATCAGGGGCGGTTTACATAGAACATCAGAACAAGTTTTACATTGAACATAGGAACTACAGTATGTACATTTAACATAGGAACTCTATACATTTAGCATGTAAGACTGTGTACAGATAACTATATACATTTTATTTGTATCTGATGTTTGACCTAGGGTGACTGTGTCATTTTGAGGTTTAAGTTATCGGAAGGTGGAAGATGGTAGTGCTTCAGGTATTTTGGGAGTTGAAGAGGGTGCTTGAGTCACCAAAATGTTCTATAAATAGATGTGGTTTTAGGTTCTTGCGGAATTGCTGGAGGTCTTTTGTTGCTCTTAGGTCATTGGGGAGTGAGTTCCACAGTATTGGGGCCATGTGGTTATTGGCTTCTCCTTATCAATGGACCAGCAAATTTCAGTAATTAAGCATGTATTATGGAATTGAAACTTGTAAGACAAATCAGGCCATATTTATTGAAAAAAGGCTTTTGTCCAAAAGTAAAAGCTAATGTAATATCAGTTGGATTATTGTAAATTGTTACAACTGTGCGCAAAAATAAAGCATTATCAAGGCTTCAATTGATGCAAAATACAGCCATAAATTGATCAAAAAAAGTTCAAAGATGGTATAAAGCAACCTCAGTTTTAGACAAGTTTCATTATAACATAAGAACATAATAACATAAGATATGCCATAATGGGTCACACCAAGGTCCATCAAGCCCAGTTCCTGTTTCCAACAGTGGCCATAAGAACATAAGATATGCCATACTGGATCAGACCAAGGTCCATCAAGCCCAGTATCCTGTTTCCAACATGGCCAATCTAGGTCATACGTACCTAGCAGTTTCCCCAAAAGACACAGGTTCCACAATGCTTGTACTGGGTCAAGCATTGATATTCTGGGTCCCTTCTTAATAATGGTTTATGGACCTTTCCTCCAGGAACTTGTCCAAACCTTTTTTAAACCCCGTTATACTACCAGCCTTTACTACATCCTCCGGTAACAAATTCCAGAGTTTGATTACACGTTGAGTGAAAAAATATTTTCTTTTATTAGTCTTAAATAGTTTACCCTGTAGCTTCATTGCATGTCCCCTAGTCTTTCTATATTCTGATAACGTAAACAATCGATCTACGATTACACGTTCCACTCCGTTAATTAATTAATAGACATATATCAGCAGTCTCTTTTCCAGGTTAAATAGCACTAAACTTTTTAGCATTTCTTAATAAGAGTATACTACCATCCACTTTACCATTTTGGTGGCTCTTCTCTGAACCTTTTCTAATAACTCTATCCTTTTTAAGATACGGCGACCAGAATTGCACACAATATTCAAGGTGCGGTCTCACCATGGAACGATATAGAGGCATTATAATATCTTTTGTTTTATTTTCCATTCCTTTCCTTATCATACCTAGCATTCTATTTGCTCTCTTGGCTGCCGCTGCACACTGGGCAGAGGGTTTTAACATGTTTTCCACAATGACGCCTAAATCTTTTTCCTCGGTGGTGGTTCCTAATGTGGAACCTTGCATTGTATAAACAAAGTTTGGGTTGTTCTTCCCTAGGTGCATAACTTTGCACTTGTCCACATTAAATTTCATCTGCCATTTTGATGCCCAGTCTTCTAATTTATCAAAATCCTCTTGCAATTTTCCACAATCCTCTTGGGTTTTAACAACTTTAAATAGTTTTGTGTCATCTGCAAATTTGATAACCTCACTCGTTATTCCACTTTCCAGGTCATTTATGAATATGTCAAAAAGCAGCGGACCCAGCACAGATCCCTGGAGTACACCACAATTCACCTTTCTCCATTGGGAAAATTGCCCATTTAGCCCAACCCTCTGTTTTATATCTCTTAACCAGTTCTTGATCCACAGTAGTACACTGCCTCCTATCCCATGACTCTTTAGTTTTGCCAAAAGTCTCTGATGAGGGACCTTGTCAAAGGCTTTCTGAAAGTCCAGATACACTATATCAACCGACTCACCTTTGTCCACCTGTTTATTCACACTTTCAAAAAAACATAACAGATTAGTAAAACAAGATCTTCCTTGTCTAAAGCCATGTTGGCTGTCTCCCATTAGGCCATAACTATCTACATGCTGAGTAATTTTATTCTTTATGATGGTTTCTACCATTTTTCCCGGTACTGACGTGAGGCTCACCGGTCTGTAGTTTCCCGGATCACCCCTGGAACCCTTTTTAAAAATTGGTGTTACATTGGCGATCCTCCAATTTTCAGGTATTAGAGATGATTTTAATGATAGTTCACAGATTATCTAATAGTTGTAATACATCTTCCCGATGTATCGATATTTCCTTCAATTCTTCCGCACCTTTAAATACCACTTCAGTCATGGGTAACATCCCTACATCTTCAGCCAGTCTAGGTCATACATACCTAGCAGTTTCCCCAAAAGACACAGGTTCCACAATGCTTGTATTGGGTCAAGCAGTGATATCCTGGGTCCCTTTTAATAATGATTTATGGACCTTTCCTCCAGGAACTTGTCCAAACCTTTCTTAAACCCAGCTACACTAACAGCTTTTACTACAGCCTCCGGTAACAAATTCCAGAGTTTGATTACACGTTGAGTGAAAAAATATTTTCTCTTATTAGTCTTAAATAGGTTACATTGTATCTTCATTGCATGTCCCCTGGTCTTTCTATATTCTGATGATGTAAACAATCAATCCACGTTTACCCGTTCCACTCCATTCATTAATTGCAGAACTATTTTGCATTAGGTTTAAACACACTACTACTGCTTATAAGTTCTTGTGGGGCTTTGGCCCAAATTGTTCATAAAAGATTATAAGGGTGTATATTCTAGTGTCCATTAAGATCAGATCAGAATGAATTAATAGAAATTCCTTCTACAAAGAAATGCAAACATTTTTCTACCAGAAATCAGACTATGCAGTATGTTTACTAAAGTGCACTAAGGTTTTGCACTTGCAGAGCAGTAGGAGTAAAACCTACTGTGAGGTAAGTGCAAAGGCACTAAGCTAACTTCCAGGGGTTTACACAGCATGTTCCTGGGAGTTCCATACTAAAAGGTTTCATTCACAATTAACATGGATGCTTTGAAGGAGGTGATAAGTGCACCCATGCTAAGTGTAATATTGATAATCAACATTTGTTGATTTCCCCCATGCCAACTGCAATGTGCAGCCCACATTCACTCCCCACCCCTAACTCACCCAGTTCTTGCCCTTTTGCACATTAAGCAGCTAGAAGATGATGTTTCGCGAGCTGGCTACTTTTTAGAGCATGGTAGCCTTTACCACGGGCTCATGCTAAACACTGAGTGGGCATTAAAGTGTATTGTTATCCTTAGACTATTTTAGCAAACATACCCCTATGTAAGGTATAGCTCCACAGGTCTGGAATAAACCTAAGGAAATGCTTGGAATGAAAATTACTCAAGGAGGTAAAGACTTGTTTTGTTTTAACAGTGGCTTGCAGAAATTAACAAACAATGAATTCTGTCTTGGATATTTGGTCATTTGGAGGGCTCAGTTTTGGAAGTAAATCTCTACACTATGATGTTGATGTTAAGTGCCGTCGAGTTGGTGTTGACTCATGGCAACCCTCTGGATAGTTGTCCTAAATTGAGTTCGGACTTCAGTCAGTCGGCTCATTGTTGAGAGACTGGCACCCATAGCTGCTGTTACTGTATCGATCCATTTCATTGCTGGCCTTTCTCTTTTGCATTGACCTTCTATATTGCCAAGCATGATATCTTTCTCTAATTATCTTATTTATTTATTTAGAAGGATTTAGTATACCGCCTTATCGTTAAATCAAGGCGGTGTGGCACATTATCTCTATCTTCGCATGATGTGTCCAAAGTATGAAAGTCGAAGTCTTTCATCTGAGCTTCTAAAGAAAGCTTAGGTTTGATCTCCTCTAGTAGTGACTGGTATACTCTTTCGGCAGTCCATGGTATATGCAGTATTCGCCACCAGCACCATAATTCAAAGGCATCAATTTATCTTTTTCACTGTCCAAATTTCGCATCCATATGATGTTATTGAAAACACCATTGCTTGAACGAGTCAAATCTTGTATGGAGAGAGACATCTCTGCTCTTGAGAATCTTGTCTAGGTCCTTCATAGCCATTCTGCCAAGAGCAATGCGTTGTCGGATTTCTTGACTGCTTGTTACATCTTTATTGATAGTTGATCCAAGTAGGTTAAAGTTGTCCACTATTTTAATTTCTTCTCCATCAACGATGAACTTATTGATTTTTGACAGTTGTCATGATCTTTGTCTTCTTTACATTAAGGTGCAGACCCATTTTAAGACTATGTTCTTGATTGTGAGAAGCAAATGTTTCAGATCATCTTCACTTTCAGCCAATAATGTGGTTATCATAGCATAGCAAAGGTTGTTGATGAGTCTTCCACCAATCTTCACACCTCTGTTGTCTTCATACAATCCTGCTTCTCTGATGATTTGTTCTGCATATAAATTAAACAGGTAGGAGGAAAGTATGCAGCCTTATCGTACACCTTTGCTGATTTTAAACCATTCTGTTTCTCCTTGTTCTGTTCGAACTGTTGCTTTTTGATCAATGTACAGATTGTGCAAGAGAACTATCAGGTGTTCTGGTATACCCATGCTCCTTATTGTGGACCAGAGTTTCTCATGGTGTATTTTATTTTTATTTAACCAGATTTCTATAGTGCCTTGCTGTAGTCAAAGCATAAATAGCTATCTTTTTAGTATTCTTTAGTCTTTTCAAGGATCCATCTCACATCCGTTATGATGTCTCTCATTTCTCGCCCTTTCGTGAACCCTGCTTGCACTTCAGGTAGTTCTTGTTCCAGGTATGGTTGTGATCTCTGCTGAATAATCTTCAGTAAAATCTTGCTGGCATATGGGATCAGAGCGATTGTGTGATAATTTCCAGTCAGTTTGAAAACCTTTCTTTAATATTGGTATAAACAAAGACCTTTTGCAGTCAGTTGGCCATGATGTTGTCTTCCAAATTTCCTGGCAGAGCTTTGTAAGTATGGTAACAGCTGCATCAGATTGCTGCAATACTTCTATAGGAATGCTATCAATGCTTGGTGCTTTGTTCTTTGATAAGGCTTTCAATGCTGCTTCAACTTCTTCCTTCATCACCAATGGTTCCAGATCATAAAGGTACAGGTTAAAACAGCTGTTGGTCCACTTGATCTTTATCATATAAAAAAACATCTGTATATTCTTTCCACCTTTTCTTTATCTTCTAAGAATCATTCAACATAGAACCTTGAGCATCTTGTAACATTCCAATTCGAGATTGGAATTTTTTCTTTAACTCTCGTAGCTTTAGGAAAACTGATCTTGTTCTTCCTCTAATAGTTTCTGCTTCTATTTCCTTGCGTCATTGTAATACTTTTCCTTGTCTTGTCTTGCTGCACCTTGAAAATCTCTGTTGAGTTCTGCAATTGCCTCTTTCTCCTCTGGCTTTAGTTTCTCTGCGTTTCTGAGCAATTTTCAGAGTTTCTTCCGTCATCCATTTTGGCCGTTTTTGCTTTTTCACCTTTTGTAGAGACGTCTCGCTTTCTTCCAACACAACCTTCTTGATGTCATTCCATAACGCTATTCTGCATGGCCTCCCCAAGAACACTCTGAACCCCCTGCAACTAGCAATGAATGCCACCACCCGCATCCTACATGGAGCCTCCAGAAGAGACCACATAACCCCAAACTTGAAACACCTCCACTGGCTTCTGATCTACTGCAGGCTCACCTTCAAAGTATTGCTAATGACCTTCAAGGCTGTCAACAAACAATCCTCCACCTCCCTCACGGACCTCATCCTCCCCCCCCCCCCCCCAAACAGGTCCAGAAGGGCATTCACTGCAAACACACTCGCAATCCCCAGCAGAATAACAAAATGCTCCCTGGCAGCAAAGAACAGAGCCTTTGTGTTTTATGCACCTACACTCTGGAATGTCCTCCCAACAATCATCCGAGCTATCACCGACCTCGCCAAATTTAGGAAGGCACTAAAGCACCATCTTTTTCTCCTACATTACTCCCAGTCCAGTGAAACATCACAACCCAACATACCCTCCACCCCCATCAGCACACTCACGTCATGCTAATGCAACCACATCCAGAAATCCTACTGCCCAACCTGTAAATAGTTATTTAAATTGTAAATAGTTTTAGAGTGTGTCATGGATCCACAGTCGTACCAATGACACAACAGCTCCGTTTGTATATAGTTACCCCGTTGAAACCCAAGTTACAATACCTGTTCTCTGTAATGTACATTGCATGTTCTACTGCATTGTACAAATTGATGTTACCTGTAAACCTGTAAAATGTTGTTAAGTACCCTTATACTAAATGTAACCCTCCAATCGTGCTGTCTAAATGTTGTTAAATACCCTCATCTTGAATGTAACCCTCCAATTGTGATGTAACCACTTTGATTGTAGGATAAGGTGGTATACAAATCTATCTAAATAAATAAATAAATACATAAACCGCGCTGATTTTAAAGAGTGTGGTATAGAAATGATTTAAATAAATAAAATAATTCTTCTGGAGCTCTGTCATTTGTATCTAAAGCAGCAAATGGATTTTGCAGGCAGTCTTTAAATTCCAGTGGTATATTATCAAGGTCATATTTTGCTACATTCATGAGTGGCTTGCTCTTTTTCAACTTTAGCTTGAGTTTGCATACTAGTAGATGGTGATCTGTACCACAGTCAGCTCCAGGTTTTGTCTTTGCTGATGTTATAGAGCTTTTCCATCGTTGACTTCCACAGATGTAACCAATTTGATTTTTCTACAATCCACTGGGTGAAGTCCATGTGCACAGTCACCGCTTGTGTTACTGGGAAATGGTATTCTATTTATAAAAGAATGATATGTAGTGGTTAAGATAGGAAGAATGTTTGTATTAATTAAAATTGTTCTATGTTATTCAAACAATATCAAAGGGGAGATATAATAGAGACGTTTAAATATCTCCATGGCATAAATGCACAGGAGGAGATCCTCTTTCAATTGAAAGAAAACTCAGCTTGTACTTGTTCACAGAACTGATCAATTTCCTCCTCTTCTGCAGCTGTTGTTGGGGCATACACCTGAATGATAGTTGTGTTGATGGGCATTCCTCATAGATGAACAGAAATTAAGCATACACTGATTACACTGTATTTCATTAAAGTTCTTGAAAGTTTCTTCTTTATTATAAATGTTATATCTTTACTTATCTTTCATTTCTGGCATAGTATATCATGTGATCATCTGAGTCAAAGTGCCCAATGCTAGTACATTTCAGCTCGCTGATACCTAATTGAATTGTACACATTCCATTTCATTCTTAACCACCTCCAAATTCCCTTGGCTCAAGCTTCATATGTTCTATGCCTTTTCAGCTTCTGACTCATTTCATGCAAGCAACATCAGCAGCCAGATGTCCTAAGGGCTTTGACTCAAACACATCATAAATGCTGTCTTTACTCTGAAAAGTCTTAAGTTCATCCCCAGTAGCAAGTTGAGTGTCTTCCAGCCTAGGAGTCTCACCTTCCAGGACTATATTACAATTTGTTTTGTTGTGACTATCTATTGGGTTTCATTGCAAGATATGGAAGTAGATTGCCAGGCCTTTCTTCTGCACAATAATGCTAGTGTTGGTGCTGTTGTCACAGAAATCTGATCCTCCGCCCCCAGCACTGTCCCATTCTGCTGCTACCCAGATGGGTGATTTGTCTTAGTCTGGCACCTCAGCTGAGACCTCTCCATCTCGAGAGACCCTGTCAATAGTTAAGCTACTGATAGCTTAGCCCTCAGCATCACTGATGCACACAAGCCCTCACAGCACGACAAGCTGCAAACCAAGCGATACCACATAAAATGACTCTACTGCATTGGACAATGACAATCCTGAAATAGAATCCAAACTTGCCCCAAACATTAAGAAAGGCACTGACCACACAAAATCCCAAAGGCACTTATAAGACAGCTCCAAAGAGAAAAATAGCCCTGCTGGGAGATTCCATTATCAGAGGCATTAGCGTGGGAACAGAATCCAAAGGCCATGAAAAAAAGATGAAATCTCTTCCAGGATCTTCAACCAGCAGAAATACAAACCAAGTACTACTAAGAGCATCAAAGAAGAAAGTAAGGATTTGAAAACCGATATTATAATCCACTTGGAAACAAATGACCAGAAGCAGTATCCTTGGAGCACCGAGACACTTCCAGAATTTGGAGGAGGGCCAAATGCCTCTGGTAAGGACTGTTGTATTTTAAGAAGTACTACCAGTCTATGAAAAGGGAGAGAAAATGCAGTACCGCACCTAGCCCTGTGAGAGTCATGCAAGGTCCAAAAAGGGGTGCATTTACGGTTGCCGACTGCCGGCCTCGGCTCCCCTCCCATGCTGCCTGCCCTGCATGTCCTTGGCCCTCCATCGCTTTTCCTGTTCCCTTGGTGGTGGTGGCAGCGGACCTCCAATTTGACAAAAAAAAAAAAAAGAGGGTCTTTGCAACTCAACACTTGCATGGCTGATCTGGTCCCTCCATCCTCTGATGCAAGCATGCCTTTGGGATTTTGTGTCTTCCCTGTTTTCTCAGCTTGCAACCTTGGGGTCATCTTTGACTCTACTCTGTTTTTCTCTACACACATCAATCAGATAGCTAAAACCTGTTGCTTCTTTCTCTATAACACTGGTAACATTTGCTCTTTCTTTTCTGCATATACTACTAAGACACTTATCCACCCTTTAGAGGTCTATTCCATACTGGCTGTCCAGCCCCTGTATGGCCAATCTGAATTGGGGCGTACAGAGAGAGACCCAATTCTGATCTCACAGGGGCTAGATGTGCCCGCAGGATCAGATCTAGGTCTACAGCCTGGACTTGCAGGCTGGACCCCGATTATGATAAAATGCAGACCCAGCCACGTACCCAGCTAACTCAGTTAGGCTCTGTAATGGAGCTGCAGTGCCATGGCATCTCATTGCCATGGCACTGTGGCTGCATTACAGAGCCACAATCCCCAGCTGCCGACTGAAAATGCCCTTTCCTCACAGCCCAACCCCCAATTTGGCCTCCCATGGCCAAGGTTGGCTACGGGGAACCCTCTTCGCCCCTCACCTGTCTGTCCCTGCCGTCCGCTGCTGTCCCTCAGAGGTGGAAATAAATCCCCCATATATCCGGTCGGCCCTGTACGTCTGGGGTCTCGCACCATCCATGACCTGCCCTCACCCTACCTTCTGCCCGTCCCCACCTATGGCTCCCCGTACAACATAGCTGTACGTAGAGGGAGCCTGTGCACCAGGGCAGCAGGTGGACGAATAGTGGGGATTTACGTCCAGACAGGATGTAAGTCCCCCTATTCGTGGCACAGAATACCCCCCATACTGTCTAGATTATTGCAATCTCCTCCTTGTTGATCTCCCTCTGAATCACCTCTGTCACCCTCAATCTGTTCAAAACTCAGCTGTGTGGCTAATCTGCTGCCAGCCTCGATATGTTCATATAATCCCTCTTTTCAAGTCGTTTCACTGTCTCCCTATTCATCTCTTTATCTAGTTTAAACTTCTTCTACTGACCTATAAGTTCCCTCATTCTGCTGCTCCTCACTCCCTTTCCTCTCTTTTCTCTCCCTACACCCCTCCTGTCTTCAGTACCAGACAGGCTAACCTATTGAAGAGGGCTTTAAACTAGATTCATTGGGAATGGGTGAGTGAAACATAAAATTCCTTTATAGAAATAGGTAAAAGGGGCAATATCTGGAAAGCAGTGGCTATAAATGCCCATAGCATGGGAAATAAGATCCCAGATGTTGAGGTTTTAATGGGAGAGGTTGACTTAGATTTACTGGCAGTTACAGAGACATGGTTCATGGACAACCATGACTGGGAAATAACTATACCAAGCTATACATTATTCAGAAAGGAAAGAGTAGGAAAAAGGGGAGTAGGAGTGGTGCTATATTTAAAAAAATAATATTAAAGCTATGGAAATACAGGGCTTAAAAGGGAGAGAGGAGGTAGTGTGGGTTAAACTAGAAAGAGGAAAAGAGAAATCCATTTACTGTGGCTCGCTATAAAGACCTCCATCACAGGGATTGAGATTTAATAGAAGACATACGCAGCATTGCCAGGAAAGGGGAAGAACTACTAATAGGGGATTTCAATATGCCAGATGTTGATTGACGCATCTGTGATGCGGTGTCATCTAGGAGGCAAGGAGATCCTGGATTCTTTACAGGAAGAAGAACTCAAGCAACTGGTAACAGAACCCACACATGAAGGGGCCATACTGGACTTGGTGCTTACCAATGGGGAAAGTGTTTTTAATGTTTTAGTGGGAAATAATTTTGAATCCAATGATCACCAGATGGTGTGGTTCAGAATTAGGACTACGGCTGATAAAATCCATTCAAAAGTGAAGGTCTTAGACTTTAGGAAAACTAACTTTGCCAAGATGGGCCAATACCTCAAGGAGTTGTTAGCAGGATGGGAACAGCTGAGGAATGTAGAAAACCAGTGGGAAAAACTGAAAGGGGATATTTTAAGGGCAACCAACAATTGTTATAATGGTAAATAAAAGGAAAAGGAGGCTGCTATGGTTCTCAAAAGAGGTAGCTGGAAAAGGTGAAGAAAAAGAGGGAGGTCTTCATGAAATACAAGAGATCATAAAGAGAGGAAGACAGGCATCTATATTTGGAAAAACTTTGAGAGGCTGGCAAAGTAGTCAAGAAAGCACAGGTACAAAAAGAAGAAGAAAATAGCCAATGCAATAATTGGGGGATATGACATTTTTCAGATATGTTAGTGAAAGGAGGAAGGGCAAAAGTGGTATTGTCAGACTCAAGAGTGAAGAGGAGGAATATGTAGAAGCTGATGAGGATAAAGCGGAATTGCTTAACAAGTATTTCTGTTCTGTGTTCACAGATGAAGGGCCAGGAGCAGGACCTCAGACAACACCCACAAACAGGAACAAAAGCAAGGGGCATCTCAAACCATTTTCAAAGGGCTGTGTTCATGAGGAACTAACTAACTAAAAGTGGACAAAGTGATGGGACCAGAAGGGATACATCCAAGAATACTGAAAGAACATAGGGACATTCTAGCAGCTCTACTGACTGACCTTTTCAATGCCTCTTTGGAGCGGGGGTGGTGCTTGAGGACTGGAGAGAGGCTCATGTGGTCCCTTTAAGCAAAAGCAGAAGTAAGGATGTGCTTGAAAACTACAGGCTGATTAGTTTAACCTCGGTGGTGAGTAAATTATTGGAAAGGCTGCTAAAAGAGAAAATAGTGAGGTTTCTGGAGTCCAACAGATTGTAGGATCCGAGGCAGCATGGATTCACTAGGGGCAGGTCTTGCTAGACAAATCTGATTGATTTCTTTGACTGGATGACTAGGGAATTATACCAATGGAGAGCCCTAGATGTAGTGTATTTAGATTTTAGTAAAGCATTTGACACTGTTCCACTCAGGCAACTTATAAAGAAACTAAGCACCCTTGGGATGGACCCTAAAATTACTGCTTGGGTTAGAAATTGGTTGAGTGTGAGGCGCCAAAGGGTATGGATAAATGGAGTTCACTCTGAGGAGAAGGAGGTTACCAGTGGATTGCCACAGGGATCTGTCATTGGTCCAATTCTTTTTAACATCTTTGTTGGTGATATTGCGGAAGGGTGTTTGCCAAAATCTGCAATAGAGTAGACACCCAGGAAGGTATAGATAACATGAGGAGGGATCTAGCTAAGCTTGAAGAATGATCAAAACTTTGGCAGCTGAGATTTAATGCTAAAAAATGTAGGGTCATGCATTTGGACTGCAACAATCCAAGGGAGCGGTACAGTATAGGGGGTGATGTACTTCTGTCCCCAAAAGAAGAACAGGACCTAGGCATGATCGTGTCTGATGATCTTGGTAGAAAAGGCAATGGTGATAGCTAGAAGGATGCTTGGGTGCATAGGGAGAGGAATGGCCAACAGAAGAAAGCAAGTGATACTGCCTCTGTATAAGTCTTTGGTGTGACCTCATTTGGAGTATTGTGTGCAATTCTGGAGACCGCATCTTAAAAATGATATAAACAGGTTGGAGTCAGTACAGAGGGTGGCTACTAAAATGGTAACAGTCTTCGTTATAAAGCATATGAGGACAGACTTAAGGATCTTAATATGTATACTTTAGAGGAAAGGTGAGAGAGAGGTGATATGATTGAGATGTTTAAATACCTCCATGGCACAAATGCACAGAAGAAGAGCCTCTTTCAATTGAAAGCAAGCTCTGCTATGAAGGGACATAGACTCAGGAGTAATATGCGGAAATATTTCTTTACGGAAAGATTGGTAGATGAATGGAATAGTGTCCAGTGGAGATGGTAGAGATGAGGACAGTATCTAAATTAAAAAAAAAAGATGGAACAAACACAGAGGCTTTCTAAAGGAAAAAAGGGGACTCCTGTAATGGGTGATATGGAAGGGCAGACTAGATAGGCCATGTGGTCTTTTTCTGCCATCATGTTTCTATGTTTCCTAGGGAACTCCGCTCTTCTGGCAGATCCCTTCTCTCTCTGCCCTTTTATTCTACTGCCAACTCCAGACTTCGATCCTTGCACCTTGCTGCTCCTTATGTCTGAAACAAACTACCTGAGTCTGTGCATCAGGCTTCATCTCTGGCCCTTTTCAAATACAGGCTGAAAACTCACCTCTTCGAGGCCACTTTTGGATCCTGATCAGCTTAATCTCCTATGTGTTTCATCACTATTCACATAAGAACATAAGAACATAAGATATGCCATACTGGGTCAGACCAAGGTCCATCAAGCCCAGTATTCTGTTTCCAACAGTGGCCAATCTAGGTCATATGTACCTAGCAGTTTCCCCAAGGGACACAGGTTCCACATTGCTTGTATTGGTTCAAGCATTGATATCCTGGGTCCCTTCTTAATAATGGTTTATGGACCTTTCCTCCAGGAACTTGTCCAAACCTTTTTTAAACCCAGCTACACTAACAGCCTTTACTACATCCTCTGGTAACAAATTCCAGAGTTTGATTTCACGTTGAGTGAAAAAATATTTTCTTTTATTAGTCTTAAATAGTTTACCCTGTAGCTTCATTGCATGTCCCCTAGTCTTCCTATATTCTGATAAGGTAAACAATCGATCTATGTTTACCTGTTCCACTCCGTTCATTAATTTATAGACTTCTATCATATCTCCCCTCAGCCGTCTCTTTTCCAGGTTAAAGAGCCCTAACCTTTTTAGCCTTTCTTCATAGGAGTATCCTTCCATCCACTTTACCATTTTGGTGGCTGTTCTCTGAACCTTTTCTAAAATCGCTATATCCTTTTTAAGATACGGCGACCAGAATTGCACACAATATTCAAGGTGCGGTCTCACCATGGAACAATATAGAGGCATTATAATATCTTTTGTTTTATTTTCCATTCCTTTCCTTATCATACCTAGCATTCTATTTGCTCTCTTGGCCGCTGCTGCACACTGGGCCGAGGGTTTTAACATGGTATCCACAATGACGCCTAAATCCTTTTCCTGGGTGGTGGTTCCTAATGTGGAACCTTGCATCGTGTAACCATAGTTTGGGCTGTTCTTCCCTAGGTGCATAACCTTGCACTTGTCCACATTAAATTTCATCTGCCATTTTGATGCCCAGTCTTCCAATTTATCAAGATCCTCTTGCAATTTTCCACAATCCTCTTGGGTTTTAACAACTTTAAATAGTTTTGTGTCATCTGCAAATTTGATAACCTCACTCGTTATTCCACTTTCCAGGTCATTTATGAATATGTCAAAAAGCAGCGGACCCAGCACAGATCCCTGGGGTACACCACTATTCACCTTTCTCCATTGGGAAAATTGGCCATTTAGCCCTACCCTCTGCTTTCTATCTTTTAACCAGTTCCCGATCCACAATAGTACACTGCCTCCTATCCCATGACTCTTTAGTTTTGCCAAAAGTCTCTCATGAGGGACCTTGTCAAAGGCTTTCTGAAAGTCCAGATACACAATATCAACCGACTCACCTTTGTCCACCTGATTATTCACTCCTTCAAAAAAACATAACAGATTAGTAAGACATAGATATATCCTTGTCCGCAGCTGTTGTGTTGTCTGTTGTGAATAGATTGTAAGCTCTGATGAGCAGGGACTGTCTTTTACATGTGTCTTTGCAGTGCTGCATATGCCTTGTAGCATTATACAAATAAGTAGCAGTAGACAAGCCAGGCAAGCACAGAATCAGAAAGATCAGTGGGTTTTTTTTTTTTTTTTAAATTGGAGGTCCGTTGCTGCCAACACCGCAGCCATCACCGCCAAGGGAACAGGAAAAGTGGTGGCGGAGCAAGGGCAGGCTGTGGAGGCAGCTTGGCGGGGGGAGCCAGCTGGACATCAGACAGACAACTTCAACATGTGGGGTAAACAAGAAAGTTTTGGATATAAGAACATAAGGTTACAAGTACCTAGCATTTTCCCCAAAAGACACAGGTTCTACAATGGGTATTCTGGGTCCACTATGGACCTTTCCTCTAAGAACGTATCCAAACCTTTTTTAGTCCAGCTAACATAACAGCTTTTACTACATCCTCTGGTAAAAAATTCCAAACTTTTATTACACATTGAGTGAAAAAATACTTTCTCTTATTAGTCTGAAATAGGTTAACCTGTAACTTCATTGCATGTTCCCTAGTCTTTCTATATTTTGATGGCATAAACAATCGATCTACGTTTACCCATTCCGTTCCATTCATTAATTTATAGACCTCTATCATATCTTCCCTCAGCCATCTCTTTTCCAGGTTGAAGAGCCCTAACCTTTTTAGCCTCTCTTCATAGATGTATCCTTCCATCCCCTTTACCATTTTGGTGGCTCTTCTGTGTACCTTTTCTAATAATGCTATATCCTTTTTAAGATATGGCGACCAGAATTGCACACAATATTCAAGATGCAGTTGCAGCAATATTCAAGATTCGGATGCAGCATTATAATATCCTTTGTTTTATTCTCCATTCATTTCCTTATGATTCCTAGCATTCCATTTGCTTTCTTGGCTGCCGCTGCACACTGGAGGTGGAATAAGCACTGGCCCCCCTCTGGATTGGCCAGTCAGGCCCCCAAGGCAACAAAGGCATACCGTGTAGGTCACCGCCACCCAATCCTGGGCCTTGCTGCCCCATTGGCGATCAGGTGGCAGGGAAGCAGTGTGTCATCTGTAGGCAGGCTGTGCCATGGGGAAGATATCCCCACAGCGATGCAGGGGCTGTCATCCAGGGCTCGATCCTGCACCCGCGGGAACATCTTGCTCCTACGGTGCAGAATTGGGTCTTGATAGGCTCATCCTGCTCGGGGATGTCTAGACAGCCTGGACATGCCACTCACTAAATCAGGCACCACATGTTTTGGCTTCCATGGCAAGCTTCTTTTTAAATTCTCTCTTTGCCTGCCTTATCAATGCTTTGCATCTAACTTGCCAATGTTTATGTTGTTTCCTGAGGTCATCATTTGGCTCCTTATCCCATTTCCAGAAAGATGGTTTTTTGGCAAAAACAGCCTCTCTGATCTCACCTTTAAACCATGTTGGCAGTTGTTTGGCCTTCCTTCCACTTTTCTTAAAATGTGGAATATATCTGTTCTGGGCTTCCAACATAGTACTTCAAAACAACACCCATGCTTGATGTAAAATTTTAACCTTTGCAGCTGCTCCTTTTAGTTTTATTTAACTAAATTCCTCATTTTATCATAGTCTCCTTTTTGAAAGTTAAAAGGTGGTACTGTGGATTTCCATGCCATCCTTCTTCCATTTATTAAATCAAATGTGACCATGCTATGATCACTATTGCCAAGTGGCCCCAACACCCTTCTCTTGCACCAGTTTCTGTGTTCCACTAAGGACTAGGTGCAAAATAGCTTCCCCTCTTGTTGGTTCATGAACCAACTGCTCCAAGAAGCGGTCATTTATTTCTTCTAGAAACTTTATCGCCCTGGCATGTCCTGCTCTGACATTGACCCAGTTGATATTGGGGTAATTGAAATCACCCATTATTACTGTGTTGTAACTTTTGTTAGCTTCCCTGATTTCTTTCAGGATTTCATCATCCATTTGTTCATTCTGGCCAGGCAGTCGGTAGTATACTCCCACTGCCATTGCCTTCCCCTTTTTACATGGAATTTCTAACCATAGAGATTCTACAATGTATTTTGTTTCCGGCAAAACTTTAATCCTATGTGACTCAATGTCTTCTGTAACAGAGTGCAACCTCCACACCAAATTTATCTACCCTATCATTGTGATATAGTTTGTCTCCAGGTATCAGTGTCCCATAGGTTGTCCTCCTTTCACCAGGTCTCTGAGATACCAATCATATCTAACCTTTAATGCTATAAATTCTAGCTCTCCCATCTTATTTTTTTAGATTTCACTGGTCAACATTGAAATCGTTACTGACTTTAAAAGGCCTTAATCTGTAGTATCTTGGTGAGCTGAACACGAATATAACATAAAAAAAAATTTATTGGCTCTCGTTTTGAAGATATTGCATGTAGTTTATTTTTGATGTTTCACCGTGTAAATTTATCTAGTAGGACATCAACAACATCTCAAATAAGCCTTGAATGATGTAATATTGCATCACATTGCATAATAGCAGCATGCACACATCATTCAGAGTTGATTGCATCATTTTCTGATGCAATGCAATACTACTGCCAGACAGCTGCTGAAGCCATCTGACGTCAGCAGTGTACTATACGCAGTCGGAAAGGAAAGTAATCTGGTATTCTACTCCGATATTGAAAGCCTTATGAATGCCTTAAAAATCACTCATGACCCACAAGACTGGAGACTATTTATAGACTCTTCGAAACTGAGTCTGAAGGCTGTGCTTTTGAACAATGGAAACCGTCTTTCATCTATTCCAGTAGCGCATGCCGTCCACATGAAAGGGACATACGATAACTTAAAGCATCTACTGACTTCCATTAACTACAACAAGTACAGCTGGCACCTCTGTGGTGATTTGAAGGTAGTTGCCCTTTTAATGGGACTGCAGCAGGGATATATAAAATACATGTGTTTCTTATGTGAGTGGGATAGCCGAGCAAGGGATTGGCAGTACTTGCGGAAAGAATGTAATCATAGACAAAATGTAACAGTTGGAGAGAAGAATATCCAGCACCCAGCTCTGGTTGAGGCTCACAAAATCCTGCTACCACCCCTTCACATCAAACTAGGTTTGATGAAAAACTTCGTGAAAGCCATGGACCGCACTTCGCCAGCTTTCCGATACCTACATGAAAAATTCCCTCGACTCAGCGAAGCAAAGATTAAAGAGGGAGTTTTTGTGGGTCCTCAGATTCGAGAGCTCTTCAAAGATGACCCATTCAACAACTTGCTGCATGGAATGCTTTTCGCCTAGTGTCAACAAACTTTCTCGGGAATGTTAGGGCAGAAAACTACAAGGAACTAGTAGAAGACATGCTGATGCAGTATCAGAAACTTGGCTGCAATATGTCTCTAAAGATCCATTTCCTTGATTCCGATCTCAATTTCTTTCCTGACAACTGTGGTATGGTTAGTGATGAACAGGGTGAACGTTTTCACCAGGATATCGCAACGATGGAGCAAAGATACCAGGGAAAATGGTCCACTACAATGCTGGCTGACTACTGCTGGACACTCCCCAGAGAAGCTCCCGAACAGCTGTACAAGAGACAGGCGAAAAAATCTAAGTAGTCATCTATGACTTGTTTTTTTTTACAGGTATTAACCGAAGGCCTATTATATTTACTATTGACATGCATTTCGTGATGTAAACATTAATTCTTGTAGATTACAAAAAAAACGAGCCAACTTTGCAATTTCACTGTCATATTCGTGTTCAGCATATAAAAATTGATAAGAAATGACTATTTTTATTTCAGTAACATGACTTTTGTAAAAATTTGTTGACCAGTGTTTCTAGCATTTGCATACAGGCATTTTATAGGTTGTATTTTATTCATATTAATCTGCTTATCAGTTGATAGGGGTAATTTGGAATCTTTCAGCTTTGTACTTAAGGGCATCGGGGTTAATTTTATCTTTATTGGAACCTCTCTGTCGTGATGCCCTAACTTCCCTTTTTGGCTAATATCCTTCAAGGATACATTGTTCCAAACCATGCACTCTTGGGCAACTGTTGGCTTTCCTCTTTTATCTAGTTTAAAGTTGTTCTCTCTCCCTTTTAAAGGTTAATGCTAGCAGCCTGGTTCCATCCTGGTTAAGGTAGAACCCATCCTTTCAGAAAAGTCCCTCCCTTCCCCACAATGTTGCCCAGTTCCTAACAAATCCAAAACCCTGTTCTTTGCACCATCATCTCATCAACACATTGAGACTCCAGAGTTCTACTTTGCAGCCCTTGGAAAATCATCCCATGGTCGAGGAAACCAAAATGCTCTTGATGACATCAACCACGCAGCCATGCATTCATCTTCAGGATGCAAGCTTCTCTGATGCAGCCTTTACCCTCAACTTGGAGGATTGAAGAGAACATCATCTGATCACCTATCTGCTTCCTGCTCTGTCCCAGAGCAATGAAGTCACACTTCATACACCCGGAGGGATACCTAGCAGTATCATTTGTGCTGACATGAATGAGCAGCATTGGATAATAATCAGTAGGCTCAATGAGTCTCAGCAAATTCTTATAACATCTCAGATTTTGGCACCTGGCAGACAGCACACCTCTCTGGATATCAAGTGTGGTCAGCAGATGCATACCTCAGTACCCTCAGATGAGAGCCACCAAAACACCATTGCCTTTCGCATCCTTATGGTCGCTGATTCTGCAAATTTGGGTGCTTGAGTTCTGGTTCTTCCCTTTCCTGGGATGCTTTTCACCACCTCCACTTTCAGGCCTGCATTCTGGTACTTCAATTCGAGGACCAGAGGATTTGGATTGTTGCTTCTGCAGGCCCTGATTACTCATGTCCAACTCTCTTCATTCTCTGGCATACCATCTTCACTTCTGTCAGAGACCTTGGATGCTTCAAGAAGCATCACATCAATGCACTTTTCACTGTCTTGAATGCTTCTCAGCCACACCACTTCTTCTCTGAGCTCCTCCATTTGTTTCATGAGAGCTTCAGCTTGCAAGCACCTTGCACATGGAAATGGTCCCTGTCCAGACAGATGGCCTGGCATTGGGCTGTCTTTCTGGACAGAGGTAGAAGCTGTAATGGGGCAACACTTTTGGCAATAGGATTTTTCCCAGCCATCATTCAGTTAGTGGAGCTTTGGTACTGTTGAAGCAAACGAGAGAGACCAGGTGGATAGGCAAATGAGTTTTCTGCCCTCTGCTGCTGAAGAGAGTGCAGAGTCTGTGGCAGCTCTTGCCTGGTTTATTTGTGGTGATCTCTGGAGTCCTCTGCTAGTGCTGCTGGGACAGATACGCAGATGAGTCTTCCAGGTACAGTCTGTACAGTGAGCTGAAAATCTGGTTTCTTGGGCTTTCAATTTCAGATTTTGTATGTATGCTTCTATTTCTAATTTGTAGAGCTTTATTTTGTTTTTGGTGAATGTATGTCTATGTTCTTCTTAAGAGGCATTCAGCTAGCATGAATTTCCTTTGTGGGAATCTTCAGCACCCAGCTTGTTCTTATTTTCCAGTTGGAGGTATTATGGTGTTCTAAAGCCTGGCACAATCTTTTTAACTTTTATCTTTTAAATTTATTGATGAGATTCAGCATAAAAATGAAAAAGAATTTATACAAGTGCAGGCTACATATATCATCAGCATTCACACTCATCCTCCATTGAACCGACCTTTACTCATCCTAGTAAACACACAATAGACCCCAGTGTACAGGAAAATCACTTAGCTGCAGCTTTATTCAACTCATTATTACTTACAACTTCCAGTAAACATCAGTAACTGAAACTTGACTACACAACAGGGCTTTAACGAGACTAGATGCTAACCTCCTCGCTCGAGTTCATCATTCCTCTTATATCACCCCAGCCTGTGGTAACACCCAGCTGAGGCCAACTTCTACCACAGAGGGAGCCTTTATAACTTATTCCTCACATATCAGTGATATCCGTGTCATGGGAGTCTAAGATCCTTGGCTCCCTTTCTCCCCACTTATACTGCTATAGGTTAGCTGGCAGCGAGGGTGGCTAATTCCTTCTAGACACTACCAAGCTGTGATAAGCCTCCCTCATCTCCAACATTTTACCATCTTTTCTACCTACTGTAGGCTACTAGCCACCCCATATACCCCCCAGAGCCTACCTCAGCCCTGCTCTGTGAGCCTTACTGTCCATAAGCTTTTGCTATTTTCCTGCATCTCCCCATCTCTTATTTTCTTACTTATCCCTAACCTCCCATTCCTCCCCTTTTATTTTGGAGCTTAAATGACAACTCAGCTGCATTAAGAGCATACTCCCAAACACTCCTATGGGAGATGGACTTGACTCCTCCAACCAAGAGAAGAATAAAATATGAATTTTTAAATGCTGCCTTTTCCTAGATAGGGTTATTGCTGTTTGAGTCTTGATGGTTAGTGCAGTAATGGTATAGTAAAATTCTGAGTGGCTTTCTTGTAGGTTTGTTTTACTTCATAGAGTGCCTGGCAGTGGATGGAGCTTGTGTTGCTGTTACTAAGGTGACACTAGAACTTGAATATAATTATTTTATATGTTGGGTTGTAAAGTAAACAAACTATAAAAGAGAACTCCCAACAAAAACAACAAGAGAAAAAAAATTAAAGAAAAAATTATAAAACAATCAGGCACTGCACAGCAGCAACACTAGACTAAAACAGGAGAGTTAGAAAATATACCAGTTATGATAGAGGAAAAAAGACCTCAGCCAACCCTCCTGCCAACCAGAGCAGAAAGGATGAGCAAGTTGAATGGCAAACTCAACAGTGCCTAAACAATCAACTAAGCTCTAAGTGACATCAGCGGTCAAAAACACCTCATCAATGGAGTACAGAGCCAAAACTCAACTCAAAAAGCTCAAATAGAACCCCAAAAAGCTGTTAAACTAATAAGCCAAAATCAAATATTAGGAAAACAACGTCATCCAGCATCAAGCATTAATAACTGAAGAAACTTAGCTTAAAAGCAGCAAAGAAAGGCAGCCAAACGCAGCAGAAAGAACTTCAAAGAGACTGCAGCTTTCATAGCAATGACACTGGAGCCCCGACACCATGTGTTTCGCTAAATGGCTTCTTCAGGGAGCTCATCAAAACATTGCAAATCCTGGTGAGAGACCTGCCTTGTTGGGAGAGCTGCCGCGGTTCGTTTTCCACCGCGGAGCAAGTGCCTGGTTGGAGTCCGGTGCCTGCTGTGTCATCTGCAGGCAGAGTGTGGCCGCCCTCGGGAGTGGAGGACCCCCCCACGAGCCCTACAAAGCCAGGCTGGTTCACACGCGGCTGCGTGTTCGCGGCCTGCGTGGTCGCGTTCTAAGGGGCGCGGTACAAGGGGTATACTCTGCTCCTTATGTGCTCCTTTGGTGCGTCTTGGTGAATTTAGAAGCACCAGCAGTTTGGCCTGCCCATGGGGAAACGTAAGGCGAAACCAGCAGCCAAGACATCGTCAGGAGAGAGAGGTAAGGTGTCTGGTCCCATGGACAGGCATGTAACTGCCCTTCCGCTTGCTAGCCAGTCTTTGGAAGGGGCGTCTTTGAGCCCTGTTCTTCGGACACCACCTCCTTTCCCTCTGCCTACCTCCTCGTCTACTCCTTCAAAGGTACTTTCATCAGTTGTCTCTCCGGTGCTAGTACCTGTAAGCCCTGCTGCATCTACCATTGATTCCCTTCCAGTTAAAAGTGAGGTGACTCTTTCAGATATCTGGTCAATGCTTTTGAATATTGAAACACGTCTTTCTACCACCGTTACCTCACTATGTAATTTTTTACATGATGTTGTTAAAAAGGTCAATGTAATTGATGATCAAATGACTAATCTTGCAGGCTCCTTATCTCTGGTGGACTCCCAACTCCAATTGTATAAGGATTCCCATTTGGGTTATCTGAAAGATATTTCCTCTATTTCTTACCAATTGGAATTGTTGGAAAATCACCAGCGTGCTAGGAACCTTCGTTTTCCTCAATTTCCCCTCTACTCATCTGCTTTCTCCTGAGATTTTATTTAAAAAGTATTTGTCTGAGGTTTTGCACTTAGATGACTCTGTAGACATTGTGCAGATGTATTCTTTTTTTCCTAAGGTTGGGGCCTCGGACCAGGCCAGGGAACTTCCTTCCTTGGTTGATTCGGTAGGCTCTAATCTTACAGAGTTTTTGCAAGATTCACTTGATGTCATCCCCAAGAGATGTACTTTGGTGGTGACTTTCGGGTCTGAATCACTTAAATTGAAAATTATACGTGCTTATTTCAAGTACAAAGAAATGTTGTTCTGTGGGTACAAACTGCAGGTATTTCCAGATGTGGGCAAGGTTACTCAGGCTCGCGGGAAGCAGTTCCTCGAGCTTAGAACTAGAGTGATCGCCTTGGGGGCTTCATTTTTTTTGAAGTTCCCTTGTCGCTGCTTGGTAACTTATGAAGGTCATGATTATGTTTATATTGATGTAGCCTCTCTTTGTCAGTTTTTAAATGACAGGGAGGGTGCTGGTGGGTTGGAGTGTGTTTAGGTGGGATGGCTTTATATTTTAGCTCTCTGTTTTGGAGTTGAAAGAAACTCTTATTTTCTTCTGTAATTTGCTTGTTCCCCTCGGGGTAGTAATGCAGTTTTCTCTCCTTGATGTGTTGTTATAGGGTTATGGTGTTTTTGTTCTTAAATGTATCTTAATGAGTGGATATTTGCTTAGCATATTTTCTTGCATTTCGGAAAATTTAAATAAACAATTAAAAAAAAAAAAAACCATTGCAAATCCTAAAAATGAAAATGGCATTTAAACCTCACATAATCCAGTCGTGCAAAAGCAGTGATCCAAAAAAGAAAACAAAAGATGACTTACAGAACAGAAAAAAAGCAGAGAAACAGCAGTACTTAGCTTGCCGCAGAAACCGCCAGCCTTCCAGAGCAAAAAACGCCAAGCATGCATGGAAAAAAAAAAGAAAATCCCGACTGGATGTCAGGGACTCCCTAAGGGCACACACAAGCATAAGCAAAGCAAACCAAACCAGCCTTTCCAAAATGAAAAAAATCAAAACAAAAAATAGAAAAAAGATACAGAAAAAAAACCCCCACCCAACCGACCCAAACAGCAAAAAAACGTGAATCAAAAGCAGGTCTTCCATTCAGTGGAATCATTTTGTCCTGCTGGTGCAACGGTGTTCAAATGAAAAATCCAACGCTGCTCAAGACGAATAAGGGACTTGTCTCAGTTGCCTCCATAGACTGAAGGCAAGCACTGAGTGATCACAAGACATTTTAAATCTTCAAATTTTCTGTATCTTTTTCTATTCTTTGTTTTGATTTTTTCATTTTGGAAAGGCTGGTTTGCTTTGCTTATGCTTGCATGTGTCTTTAGGGAGTCCCTGCCGTCAGTTGGGATTTTCTCTTTTTTACCGCGCATGCTCAGCGTTTTTTGCTCTGGAAGGCTGGTGGTTTCTGCTGTTTCTCTGCTTTTTTCTGTTCTGTAAGTCATCTTTTGTTTTCTCTTTTTTTGGATTACTGCTTTTGCATGACTGGATTATGGGAGGTTTAAATGCCATTTTTCATTTTTAGGATTTGCAATGTTTTGATGAGCTCACTGAAGAAGCTGTTTGGTGAAACACCTGGTGTCGGGGATTCGGTGTCATTACCATAAAAGATGCAGTCTCTGAAGTTCTTCCTGCTGTGTCTGGCTGCCTTTCTTTGCTGCTATTAAGCTAAGGGGTATGTTTACTAAAACCCCGGTAATGTGCGGGCCGCGCTAGTGTGCGGGTGCCATATAAGGAGTGGGCGTTTCTTTCTGAAAAAGAAAAACCGGGATTTAAATATGCGCTAAGGTGCGCGGCGCCCATGTGCGCCCCACACATTAGCGCATGAGAAAGCTGCGCGGGAGGCATAAGTGGCGCGCTGATGTATAAGCAGAAGAACAGAGCCACAGCACAATGGTTAAGACACTGACCAATGGTGCAGGGATCAGGGGTTCAATCCCCCACAGTACCCAATGAAGATGGCTGGCTGAGGCATTACTTTAGGAGCCAGTTTAATATTGGGCGACATAAGGCGAAGCGCTGATGGGCATAAGGCGGTGTGCTATTGCTTTAGGAGGCATTTTAATATTGGGCGGCATAAGGTGGCGCGCTGATGTGCAAGTATAGGAACAGAACCACAGCACAATGGTTAAGACACTGACCAATGGTGCAAAGATCAGGGGTTCAATCCCCCACAGTGCCCAATGAACAAGGCTGGCTGAGGCATTATGTATTATGGGGAAGATTGCTTTAGGAGGCATTTTATTTTTATTTTAATTATCACTACTAGCAAACGCACTCTCAAAGAGTGTTAACATAAGGCGCCCCATAAGGCACATTTTAAAGTGCACTGTCCGCCAAGGCACCCTAGAATGTTGCTTATAGGGCATTTTATAGGGTGCCGTATGAGGTACCGCAAGGTCAGAGTACTGTTTTTTATGGCAGCACTGTGCAGTTTAAGGAATGAAAAGCATAAGTAGGTGCGCTGACATGCAAGGAGGAGCAGCAGTGGAGCACAATGGTTAAGGCACTGACTGCTGATACAGGGGTCATGAGTTTGCTCCCCAGTGTGCCTAATACGTAAGGCTGGCTGAGGCATCAGCTTTGCAATGTATGTTTTGTTTCCTGCAGCACTTTATTTTTATTTTATTAATTGCTGCCAGCAAACATACCCTCACGTGCCGTATAAGGCACCCTATAAGGCACTCCATAGGGCACATTATAAAGTGCACTGTCCGTCACGGCACCCTAAAATGTCCCCTATAGGATACCCTATGAGTTGCTCCACAGGATAACGTATAGTGAACCTTATATGGACGGTAACCATAAGGTAACCTATAGGGTGCCCTATAAAGCGCCCTCTGAGGCACCTTATGGGTACAGTACGATGAGAGTGTTTTTGCTGGCAGCAATAATGTACATTAAAAAGAGATAATGCTCTGGGTAGCCCCATCAAATAACCCCACTGTGGGTTTGAACCCATGACATCTGGCTCCACAGGCAGTGAAGTAACCATTGTGCTACAGCTCTATAGCTGCTAGTGAACCCCTGGCTGGCTGCAGAGGGAGTGCACGTCACCACACAGATAGTCTGCTGTGGTCACCAGGATAGGGTTAGCCCACCTGTACCCATGATGCACTGCACATGCAAATCAGCTGTCCACAGATAAACACAAGATGGGGAATGCACCCCCACAGCACCCCGGCCTGGTAGGGGAAAGTGACCATGTGCACCCCCACAGCACCTCGGCCTGGTAGGGGGTGCTGACCGTGTGTTTTACTGGCACAGAGTAGCTACACACCGTCACAATGTGCGGGTACTGTGCTCACCCTGAGGGTGCGGTGAGCCGCCCAGCACCTTCCATGGCTGAAAGAGGCCATGTCATAGGTCCAAAGCAGTGTTAATGTGTGAGATAGGTAGTTTCTGCAGAAACACCTTGGATATTCTTGTCTGTCTCAGTCAGGTGTAGCCCCCATGGACCCACTAGGTGGGCCATGCACCACCACCCACCCTCCCCCTCCCCCTCCCCCTCCCCGGGCCAAGGGCAGCAAACAGAGCCTCCCATCAACAGATCCACATTCTACCTCCCTGCAATGGTGGCAGTAGAGGGGACCATCAACCCCAGTCCTGCTGTGGAACAGACACCCTAGAGGGCAGTCAATGCAGCTCTGTACACATCCATAACACAATAGCATACACACATTAGGCCTGGATATGCTAAGCTGCACCCCACCACTATCTGATATTCTCCTGCAGCAAGTCTTCAGCCACTGCACCCTGCAAGCCACTCCATCAAGACACATACCAGCTGCAAACAGTCTGCTAGCTAGACCATAGTGCATATTCCCAATGGAAATGCATGTACCAAGAACTGGGATGTCAGCATCCACAACAAGCAGATAAATCAGTGACTGGGACCCAAAAGTAAACCCATAAACATCACTTGAGAGAAATACTATATAGCACTATGGGGATACCTAGCCATGCTGTCGTCACTGCACAGTCAGGGTGAGAGTGATCCCCCAGCAGGACATACTGAGGTCACCCTGTCTGTGTAGGTGGTGGCCGGGCACTCAATGTCCCAGCCAGTGCCCTATGCCCCGTGCAGATGCATCCTGGCCAGGTCACCCTGTCCGGGCTATACCCATGGTACCTTGCTCCTCATTATGCACATTGGCAGGCCAATACTGGCAACAGTGCTGGCAGTGTGGGCTGTGGAAGGTGTTTGCAGCCATCACACACTGTATAGACCAGGGGTTAGGAACCCTGGTCCTGGAGAGCCGCAGACCAGTCAGGTTTTCGGGATATCCCTAATGAATATGCATGAGATATATATGCATTAGAGATATCCTGCCAACCTGACTGGTTTGTGGCCCTCCAGGCCTGGATTTGGAGACCCCTGCCTTACACCTCTGTCATTTAAGATTGTGAGTGGGCAAGGTGCAGATGTCCAAGACATCAAAAAGGTTAGATAGAATGTGTCACATTCCTCCTCACTTCTCACCACCACCAAAATATTGTCTATTAGACAACTTTTTGGTGGTGGTGAGAATCAAAGAGGAATGTGACACATTCTATATACCCTTTCGATGTCTAGGACATCTGCACCTTGCCCACTCACAATCTTAAATGACAGAGGTGTAAGGCAGGGGTCTCCAAATCCAGCCCTGGAGGGCCACAAACCAGTCAGGTTGGCAGGATATCTCTAATGCATATATATCTCATGCATATTCATTAGGGATATCCCAAAAACCTGACTGGTCTGCGGCTCTCCAGGACCAGGGTTCCCGACCCCTGTTATAGACAGACACACACTCCCACACCTATGCCAGCATTGTGCTACTATAGAGGAGTTTAGCAGCCCTGCCCACCACACCAGTCCTGGGCACAGTACAGGCATGGATATGCTACGCAATACTGTTGGGGGTCACTCCCCAGGGTGGTAAACACTGTCAGAGACCAGACCTGAAGCACACACCGCAGACATCAGAAAGATTGTTATGATGGAGCTCAATGAGCAAACTGTGCTTAACGTAGGACTTGCTATCTGCCAGTAATCATAGGAAACATTTGATAGGTGTGTACCGTATACCCAGGTGTAGGGTGGCATTGCTACGGTATGCAAGTGCTAGTATTGGGAGATGCACGCAGGGCCCAATGTCCTGCCTCTCCAGGAGGCATTAGCCAATGGGGCCTGTGGGTGTGGGTGTGTCTGGCCCTGTTGGCTGCTGCTTTACGGCAGAGGTGTCCAACTCCAGTCCTGCTGTGCCAAACACTGTTCGGGTTTTCATGCTGTCCCTCATGAATATGCATGGGATACATCTGCATACCATGGGGGTGGTGCATAGAAATGCAGCACAGGCATCTTTATTAGAGGCAGCATGGAACCTGAATGGTGTTTGGCCCTCCAGGACTGCATTTGGGGGATTCTGCCGTAGGTAATGCACATTTCTATGGTGTTTGTGCTGTGTAGGGTAAAATAGAGGTTTTTGACCCATGCTAATGGTCTCAGCAATAATGGTTCAGTCTTTACTACCATGTTTTCTTCATGGGTAAAATAAGGGGACTGGGTTGGCAGGAGCCCCAGCTGGGATTTGAACCTGTGACTTTCTGGTCCAAAAGGCACTGGCTGTGTCCGCTGCACCACCGTCTTAACACAACAACAGTGCATTCCCTGGGGAGTCCATGGCTGTTTGTCAGACAGGGCCTGTCTGTTGGAGTGCACTGCACCCACGTGAAGGGGGCTAGGCCACCGTCTGCTGTGGGCAGCAGCCACTGCCCCCTCTACCACCGGTACCCCTCCGCCACCATGCTGACATGGCCTTATATTGGTGAAAGCATCACAGCTAAATGATATGTGGCCCTCCAGGACTGCATTGCGGGGACTGTGGTCTAGGTAATGCGCATGTTTCTGGTGTCTGTGCTCTGTAGGGTAAAATACAGGTGTTTGGACCATGCTTATGTTATCTGCAAAAAAGGTTGGTCTTTACTATCATGGTTTAGTGGTGGGTAAAATATGGGGATTGGGTTTGCAGGAGCCCCAGCTGGGACTTGAACTGGTGATCTTTGGCTCCTGAACACACTGTCTGTGTTCACTGCACCACACTGTGGCCACAGAGACAGTGCAGTCCCTGGAGATAGGAAACCTGCCCAAAGGAGACATAAACCCTGCTCTGCACAATTTCACTGTGGGATCATTCACCTTGTATGTGGACGGAGCGTAGGCCCTTCTAAAATTCATATTTCTTTTTTGGGGCTTTCTTGGGAGTGATTTTTGATGTTTTCCATGACTATCACTGTTTCCCAGCTGGATTATATTTTTTTAGAATTTTGTTGTGGTCATTTTCAATTTTTATTTGCTATTTTGTTCTGTGCACATGTATCACACTGCTCACGTTTTGTAGGTTTCCCTGGTTTTGCTGTACATTGCTGACAGAAATGGTTTTTCTTCCCTTTAAATCGGCTCTAACGCGAGGTTTTCACTTGCGGTATTTTTTTCATCGAATTTCAGCCCTGCTCCTGTGCGGGGAGCCTCTCCCCTCCCACTTTCCACCCATTGACCCCATCTCTCCGCCCCTGGGGAGCCTTCCTCCGCCCTCCGGGAGCCTTTCCACGCCTCTATCGCTCATTTGCGCGACGTGCACATGAGCGGGCCCGTTAGTGCAGCGCGCACGTGTGCCAGGCACATAAACGCACTATTAGCGTGCGCTAAGGTACCTTAGCGCACGCTCAAGTGTGCCCCGCACAATTGCGCGGTTTAGTAAACATACCCCTAAGTTTCTTCAGTGATTAATGCTTGATGCTGGATGACGTTGTTTTCCTAATATCTGATTTTGGCTTATTAGTTTAACAGCTTTTTGGGGCTCTATTTGAGCTTTTTGAGTTGAGTTTTGGCTCTGTACCCCATTGATGAGTTTTTTTTGACCGCTGATGTCATTTAGAGCTTAGTCGATTGTTTAGGCACTGTTGAGTTTGCCATTCAACTTGCTCATCCTTTCTGCTCTGGTTGGCAGGAGGGTTGGCTGAGGTCTTTTTTCCTCTATCATAGCTGGTATTTTCTAACTCTCCTGTTTTAGTCTAGTGTTGCTGCTGTGCAGTGCCTGATTGTTTCGTAATTTTTTTCTCTTATTTTTGTTGGGGGTTCTTTTTATGGTTTATTGATTTTTTTGGCTCCCAGGAGTAATTACTGTTATATGGGTTGTAAAGTAAAACATCCTAGTTCTGCTCTGCACCAATTATAATAATCATGAGAACATAAGTGTAACTATTGCTGTTTTAATGTAATTATTTTGTTCTATGATGTTTCTGTACTATATTCTTTGCTTTCTTTTCAGTATTATTCTTGCGTATTTATAAACTGCAATCAATATATTAATACAGACATAATGCATTTGTCATAAAGGTTAAAGGATATACTGTTTGCTAAATTAAGGTAAATTATTTTGTAATAACATCAGGCAGGATTTTAAAATACTTTGCAGGACATTGTGATAAGAACATACGATTCGCCATACTGGGTCAGACGAAAGGTCCATCAAGTCCAGTATCCGCTTTCCAATGTTAGACTATCCAGGTCAAATATACCTGGCAGAATTCCAAAAGATAGATACCATGCTACTTAACTCAGGGATATGCAGTGTAATTCCTAAAATCTACTTAAATAATGGTTTATGGACTTTTCCTCCAAGAACTTGTACAAACCTTTTTTAAAGCCAGCTACACTAACAGCTTTTGCTACCTCCTCTGATAATGAATTCCAAAGCTTAATCACACATTGAGTGAAAAAATATTTACTCCAGTTAGCCTTAAATGTACTTCCTAACCCAAGGGTGGAGAAACTGCGGCCTTTTGGAGCGTGATGTGCGGCCTTCTGCGGCCTTCTTAAACAAGTTTTCATATTGTTATATATATGACATTGATTAACATATGTGAACTAATTTTGGCAATATGGCGATTCCGCTAAGAGATGATTCTCAGTAAAAGCTGTTACCTGGCCGTGATAAGGTGGTATCGCTTATCTAATTGTAGTTCTTGGAGTTGATAAAGAGGTCGCCCGAAATGTCTGTTGCTGGCGATGTCGGTACAGGGAACTGGCAATAGACACTACACCTGATAACAGATGCTGACAGACGCGCAACTGGCGTGGCATAACATCATGCCTTTGGATAAATATATCACGATGAGACTCTGAGGAGAATAAGGGTTGGATTTTGAATGAGAGAATGCATTATTTATTTACATTCTCTTATATACCATGCTATTCTGTATCAGTGTGGTTTACATTGAACAAACTGAAATTGCATTGAACAGGGCATTATAATTTGGAGATAACTATTTTACAGGGAACATGAGCTATGGAGGGTTAAGTGGCTTGCCCAAGATCACAAGGAGCACCTGTGGGACTAGAAACCCCAGTCCTTCCAGCCCAAGGTTGCTGTCTTCTAGTGGGATTTGAACCCCCAACCTTCTGGCCTGAAGTACCTTGCCCTAACCACTAGGCCACTCCTCCACTCCACTCCTCTATTCCACTCCATTCGCATTAGTGAATCAGTTTGGAGTTGGCGGTGAAGCGTAGTGGTCACATGTGCGAGTCAAAGTGTGTCGTGTAGAGGAGAGTGTGCCTCAGCCTTGGCGCATGTAGGATGTAAAACCATGGTACGAGGAGGTACCCGGTGTGTGACGCTGAATAAATTCTCAACATTTTCATTCAAATTTATATGTGAAGAAACAAATTCATAATTGCAACAAAAAAGAATTGGCGCTAGTTTTTAAAGCAAAATTTCTTCTCCACCTTCTGGCAACACTTTGGTGACAGTTACTAACTGGCTGGCATACAGAGTGCAGCATTTGTGGTTCCTTCCTTCAGAGTGTGTTTGTCACTTGATTACATTTTTTTTTTTTTGCTTTCCATCATGTCGAAAAAAATGAAAAGGTCGCTGAAAGAAGAACACAAAGGGGTATGTTTACTAAAACCCCGGTAATGTGCGGGCCGCGCTAGTGTGTGGGTGCCATATAAGGAGTGGGCGTTTCTTTCTGAAAAAGCAAAACCGGGATTTAAATATGCGCTAAGGTGCGCGGCGCCCATGTGCGCCCCGCACATTAGCGCATGAGAAAGCTGCGCGGGAGGCATAAGTGGCGCGCTGATGTACAAGCAGAAGAGCAGAGCCACAGCACAATGGTTAAGACACTTACCAATGGTGCAGAGATCAGGGGTACAATACCCAATGAAGACGGCTGGCTGAGGCATTACTTTAGGAGGCATTTCAATATTGGGCAGCATAAGGCGGAGCGCTATTGCTTTAGGAGGCATTTTAATATTAGGAGGCATAAGGCGGCACGCTGATGCACAAGCACAGGAACTGAGCCACAGTACAATGGTTAAGACACTGACCAATGGTACAGGGATCAGGGGTTCAATCCCCCACAGTGCCCAAAGAAGAAGCCTGGCTGAGGCATTACCTGCTATGGGGAATATTGCTATAGGAGGCTTTTTTTTAATTAATTAGTGGTGCCAGCAAACAACCTCAAAGCATGGTAACATAAGGTGCTGCATAAGGCGCCTCCTAAGGTATCCCAGAGGCCACATTTTAAGGTGCAATGTCCGCCATGCCACCCTATAATGTTGCCCATAGGAAGCCGTAGAAGGTGCTGTATGGGGTGCCCTATGGGGCACCGATAGGTGACAGTACTGCTTGTGCTGGCAGCACTGCGCATGTGAACACATGGAAACCTGAAGTAGGTGTGCAGACCTGCAAACAATGCAACAGAGGTGTAGCACAATGGTTAATACATGGATTGGTGAACCAGGGGTTATGAGTTCAATCCCCCAGTGGGGTCAATTATTACCTGTCTCAGGCATTACACATTATTATACAGCAGTGCTGAGTGAAGCATAGTGCTTTTAATGTACATCAGTACTGCGTGAGTCATATGTCTTCTTACGTTACAACAGTGTTACCTGAGGTATTTTCCTTTCTACGTTTCAGCAGTCATGCCAGCAGAAACACCCTCATAGTGCTGTAATCTTCCGGTGCCCCATAAGGCACCTTAAGGTCACAGCACTGTGAGGGTGTTTCTGCTGCCTGTACTACATGAAAGTACACACAAACTGCCCCAAACAGCCCCCCATGTACCCTGTAAAATATCTATCCCCAAGTTATAATGCCCTGTTCAATGTATGTCCGGTTTGTGCAATGTAAACCACAATGGTTCAGAATAGCGCAGAATATGGGGGAATGTACATAGGTAAGGTAAATAAAATACATAAACCCACTGTGGATTCAAACCACCAACCTCTGGCTCCACAGGCAGCACAGTCACCAGTGGGCTACAGCTGTACAACTGTAAAGAGATGTCTGGCTGGCTACAAAAGAACGTCTGCAGACTGTGTGCTGCGGTTACTAGCGTAGGGTTAGTCCTCTCGCACCCATGATGCACTGCACATGCAAAGCAGCAGTCTACAGGTGATCTTCCGATGGGATATGCACCCCCACAGCACCTAGGCCTGGAAGGGGAAACTGTCCGTGTGTGGTACTGGCACAGAGTAGCTACACCCCGTCACATTGTGCGGGTACTGTGCTCGCTCTGAAGGTGCGGTCGGGCGGCCCACACCTGGTCCACAGCACCTCCCATTGCAGAAATAGGCCATGCTGCAGGTCCCCAGCAGTGCTAGTGTGTGAGATAGGTGGTTCCTGCAGACACACCTTGGATACATCTGTAGTTCCCAGTCAGGTTTAGGCCTTATGGACCGGACCCATAGGTGGATTAGGTACCACCACACCACCCACCCCCTGGGGCTGAGGGTGGGAAACAGGGTCTCCCACCAACAGATCCACATTATACCTCTCTGAAATGTTGGCAGTAAAGGCGACCATCAACCCTGGTCTGCTGGAGATCAGACACTCTACAGGGCAAGCAATATGTATCTGTACCCACCCATAAAGCAATAGCAGACAGACAGTAGGCCTTGTAATGCCCAGCTGCCCCCCACCACTATCTGACATTCACAAGCAGCAGGCCGCCAGCCCCTGCACTGTGTTCCAGCAAAACACATACTAGCTGCAGACAGTCTGCAAGTTAGTCCTTAGTGCTTGTTTCTGGAGAAGATGCGTGCACCCAGAACTGGGCTGCCAGCATACACACCAAGCAGAGAAGTGAATGATTGGGCCCCATAAGGGAACCCATAAATATCACCCAAGAAAAATACTATATAGCCCTATGGGGGAACCTAGACATGCCGTGGTCACTGCTCAGTCAGGGTGAGAGTGATCACCCAACACAACATGCTGTGGCCACCCTGTCTGTGCAGGTGGTGGCCGGGCACTACAATGCCCCAGCCATTGCCCTATGCCCTGTGCAGATGCATCCTGGCCAGGCCACCCTGTCAGGGCTATACCCATGGTACCTTGCTCCTCATTATGCACATTGGCAGGCCAATACTGGCAACAGTGCTGGCAGTGTGGGCTGTAGAAGGTGTTTGCAGCCACCACACACTGCATAGACAAACACACACTCCCACAACTAGGCCAGCATTGTGCTACTATAGAGGAGTCTATCAGCCCTGGCCACCACACCAGTCCTGGGCACAGTACAAGCATGGATATGGTACACAATACTGTTGGGGGGCACTCCCCATGGTGGTAAACACTGTCAGAGACCAGACCTGAAGCACACACCACAGACATCCGAAAGATTGTTATGATGGAGCTCAATCAGCAAACTGTGCTTAACGTAGAAATCACTATCTGGCAGTAATCATAACAAACGTTTGATAGCTGTGTACTGTATACTCAGGTGTAGGGTGGCATTGCTAAGGTATGCAAGTGCTAGTATTGGGGGATGCACGCAAGGCCCAATGTCCTGCCTCTCCAGGAGGCATTGGCTAATGGGGCCTGTGGGTGTGGGTGTGGGTGTGTCTGCCCTTGTTGGCTGCTGCTTTACGGCAGAGGTTCCCAACTCCAGTCCTGGTGTGCCAAACACTGTTCGGGTTTTCATGCTGTCCCTCATGAATATACATGAGCTACATCTGCATACCATGGGGGTGGTGCATAGATATGCAGCACAGGCATCTTTATTAGAGGCAGCATGGAACCTGAATGGTGTTTGGCCCTCCAGGACTGCATTTGGGGGATTCTGCCGTAGGTAATGCACATTTCTATGATGTTTGTGCTGTGTGGGGTAAAATATAGGTGTTTGACCCATGCTTATGTTTTCAGCAATAAAGGTTCAGTCTTTACTACCATGTTTTCTTCATAGGTAAAATAAAGAGACTGGGTTGGCAAGAGCCCCAGCTGGGATTTGAACCTGTGACCTTCTGGTCCTAAAGGCACTGACTGTGTCCACTGCACCACCGTCTTAGCACAAAAACAGTGCATTCCCTGGGGAGTCCATGGCTGTTTGTCAGACAGGGCCTGTCTGTTGGAGTGCACTGCACCCAGGTGAAGGGGGCTAGGCCACCGTCTGCTGTGGGCAGCCGCCACTGCCCCCTCCACCAACGGTACCCCTCCGCCACCATGCTGACATGGCCTTATATTGGAGACAGCATCACAGCTGAATGATATGTGGCCATCCAGGACTGCATTTAGGGGACCGTGGTCTAGGTAATGCACATGTTTCTGGTGTCTGTGCTCTGTAGGGTAAAATACAGGTGTTTGGACCATGCTTATGTTCTCTGCAAAAAAGGTTGGTCGTTACTATCACGGTTTAGTGGTGGGTAAAATATGGGGATTGGGTTTGCAGGGGCCCCAGCTGGGACTTGAGCTGCTGACCTTTGGCTCCTGAACACACTGTCTGTGTTCACTGCACCACACTGTGGCCACAGGGACAGTGCAGTCCTTGGAGATAGGAAACCTGGCCAAAGAAATCAGAAACCCTGCTCTGCACAATTTCACTGTGGGCTCATTCACCTTGTATGGTGACAAAAGGGCAAATAAACATTAGAAATGGCCTCGAAAAAAAGGGAAATAAAACATAACCAAGCTGGGCAAGAGTGATATCAATGGGCAACAGTAAAAAGCACTCCCAGGAAAGCTCCAAAAAAAAGAGATTTTTGGAAGGGTCTGCTCACGTTTTGTAGGTTTCCCTGGTTTTGCTGTACATTGCTGACAGAAATGGTTTCTCTTCCCTTTAAATCGGCTCTACCGCGAGGTTTTCACTTGCGGTATTTTTTTAGTTGAATTTCAGCCCCGCTCCTGTGCGGGAAGCCTCTCCCCTCCCACTCTCCACCTATTGACCCCGTCCCTTCGCCCCTCGGGAGCCTTCCTCCGCCCTCAGAATGCCTTTCCACGCCTCTATCGCACATCAGCGCCGCGCACTTGTGCGGGCCCGTTAGTGCGGCGCACACGTGTGCGGGGCACAAAATCACACTATTAGCGTGCGCTAAGGTACCTTAGCGCATGCTCAAGTGCGCCCCGCACAATTGCGCGGTTTAGTAAACATACCCCAAAGTGTTTAACGATGAGTGGGAATTGCAATACTATGTTGTTTCTGAGAAGGATAAAATGAGTTGCTTGCTCTGTGAGTCTGTGATTTCAACGGTAAAAAATACAATGCACATCAACACTACTCTACTCATAAAGACAATAAATACGTTAAGCTAAAAGGTGAATCCCGAAAAATTGCATTACAAAAATTGAAAGAAGGGAAGCAAAAGCAGAGGCAGTTATTCCAATCAGTGCAGAGTATCGGAAACGCAACTACAGAAGCTACTTATAAAGTGGCGTTATATACTTGGGAAAAAAGGTAAGCCATTTAGTGATGCGGAAATTATGAAAGATTGCTTCGTAGAGGTTGTAGGATGCTTAGATCCTGATAAGGTTAACAAATACAAACAAATGCCTCTTTCAAGAAGAACTAATGCTGATCGGCAGCATGAATTAGCACTCAATGTAGTAGATCAACTAAAAGAAATAATCCAAAAAGAAAATGTGTACTATTCAATAGCGCTGGATGAATCAACTGATTGCACTGACTCAGCGCAGGTATTGTATTTTGTTTCCGCCATAACTAAGGATTTTCGTGTTTATGAAGAGTTGCTTACTCTGAGCACTCTAAAGAGCAGAACGCGAGGAATTGATGTGTTTAACGATTTTAAAGACAAATGTTGTGAATTTGGACTGAATCTGGCTAATTTAGTAAGTGTATGCACAGATGGTGCACCTTCTATGACAGGGAACAAAAAAGGCTTTAACGCACAACTTAAGAGAGGTCACAAGCCAAAATGATCTTCTCTTTTCATTGCATTTTGCATCAACAAAGTCTCTGTGCCAAATCCACTGTTTTAAATGACAATCTCATAAGAGTCACTGAAAGGTAAGCAGCTAGCTTAATTGTTTAAAATAAGATCAATCTCTCTCTCTCTCTCTCTCTATCTATATATATTTGTATTGACACATTGTTAGTATGCACTCTGCCCTATGGCAGTATAAGATACTTGAAAGGGTTAATTCTGTATAAAAGCTAAATTAGTATTAAATTATTTGCATTTTGCAGTAAATTTGGGGGTTTTGGGGATTTTTTTTAGAATGTGGCCTTCTTGGAAGGATGTTAGCTCTCATGCGGCGTTCAAATGAGAAAAGGTTCCCCACCCCTGTCCTAACCTGATTGCATATCCCCTGGTCTTTCTACTTTTTAAAGAACTAAAAAACTAATTCATGTTTACTCATTCTACTCTACCCATGATTTTATAGACTTCTATCTTATCTCCCCCTCAGCTGTCTCTTCTCGAAGCTGAATACCCTAACCTTTTAATTATTTACTCAGAGGGATATCCATCTATTCCCCTTATCATTTTGAACTTTTTCTAATTCCACTATATCATTTTTTAGATGTGGCAATCAAAACTTCACACAGTATTCAAGGTGCAATGTGCGGCACCATGGAGTGATACAGAAGCATTATGATATCCTTTATTATATTCTCCATTCCTTTCCTTTAATTCTAGCATTCTGTTTACTTTTTTTGGCTGCCACAGTGGAACCTTGTATCATGAAGCTATTTATTTTATTTAGCTGTATTTATATCCCGCTTTTCACCAGGTCAAAGCAGTCAATTGGGAGATACATTTAACATGAGGGGATATGACACACATACGCTAATACTTACAGGGAACATGGGCAATGGAGGGTTAAGTGGCTTGCCCAAGACCACAAGGAGTACCTATAGGACTAGAAATCCCAGTCCCTCCGGCCTGAGATTGCTGTCCCCAGGTGGGACTTGAACCCCCGGCCCTCTGGCCTGAAGTACCTTGTCCTAACCACTAGGCCACTCCTCCCTCAGCTATAGTTTGGGTTGTTCTTCCCATAGAGCCCTATTCCAAGCAGGGCATGTCTGGGCTGTTGGCCTGTCCAAAAACGGGATGGGCCGAATGTGTACCTGATTCTGCACCCGCGGGAGCTAGACGTTCTCACAGGTGCAGAATTGGGCACATAGATGGGCTGGATGGGCCCTGATTCCACTGCGCAGTATGTCAACTTACCTCACTGTACAGTCCTGACTATGCTCCTGCAGGAGCGCCCATGCTGTGGCGTCCCGTTGCCATGGCACCGGGATGCCCAGCAGGAATACAGGCATCCTGCCACCACTGCTGCTCTTTGTTCCCTGCCGTCTGGCCCTCTGTGGGGGCAGCCATGGCCAGAATCAGACAGCAGGGGTCCTCCTCAGCAGCACCTCTGTTTCGGTGGGGCTGCCCAGGCCAATTCCCTCTGATGATGGGACTTATTCCACCTCTGGGGTGGAATAAGTCCCCCGTCCATCATGGCCTTGCTGGACATACAAGGCTCTGACAGGAATAGACCCTGTGCATCCGGGACCATGGGCCCACCTCTGCTCCGTCCCATCTCCGCCTCCAACCCTCCTCCTCCCACCCCCATCCAGCACTCCCCACACAAGCCCTCTGTGCATGAGGCCTGGGACTTGGAATCTTCTTCCTGTGAATACAGAGTGTTGGATGCCCAAGCTGGATGACTATCCCACTATTCACGTCTCTACATAATGCATAACTTTGCACTAGTCCACATTAAAATTTCATCTGCCATTTGGCTGCCCAGTCTCCCAATTTCTCAAGGTCCTCTTGCAATTTTTCACAATCCTCTTAACAACTTTGAATAATTTTGTGTCATCTGCACTTGTTGTTCCTATTTCCAGGTCAGTTATAAATATGTTAAAAAGCAGTGGATCAAGTATAGATTCATGGGGTACTCCACTATTCAGCTTTTTCCTTTGAGAAAATTGATCATTTAGCCCTACTCTCTTTTTCTTTTAACCAGTTCCAAGTCCACATTAGGATACTGTCTCCTATCTCATAGCTTTTTAATTTTCTTAAGTTTCTCATGAAGCCCTATTTGTGACCTGCACATGTGAAAATGTCCATTCATAAGTGCAAATCATAACCACATTCAAACACTGATTCTGGAATGGCCCAGCTGTAGACAAATCTGGCATGATCACGTCCAAGCCAAACGGGGATGTGTCAAAAGCATGCTGTGGGGCAAAGATATAAGTGTATCTCTGATTCCACATGGAGGCTGTATATCAGTGGCAGCAATTATCCACAGCTGGATTTAAATGTCTACCACAGCATCTATAAAATGCAATGCAATCTGTGCCATTGAGTCAATGCTGACTCCTGGCGGCCCAGCTCCTCTAAGTTGTTAAAAAGTTCTTGTTTCGGCAGACTCTTTACAGTAGGCATAACCGGGGTAGGGCGGACTCGATGCTCCTCCCTTACCCCCTCCCTTACCTTTTTCCTTCCCCCCCCCCACTCCCCCTCCCTTTAACACAACACTATGACACCATCAATTATTTGGAAACGTCTGGTTTCAGCTTTATTAACCATTAAAAAATTCAACAATCAACTCCAATAACATACAATAGCGGAATGATACCTCACCAGCCATATCACTAGCAAAGTGAGATCGCCTCCGCTTTCTCCACTTCCTTCCCCCCCCCCCCCCATTAGCCCCAACTTCGCCATGTCATTAGCAAAAGCCAGCCAGGGGTTGTCCGGGTCGGGGGTACCCCACCCTCGTCCCAAGTTTATCTGAAGTCTCTGGACCCCGGAAACCTCCAGGATCCCGCCACCGGCGCAGAGACCTCACCGTCCCTGCGCCGCCCCCCCCTCCCGAAGCTGCAACCAGCGATAATCCCGCAAAGTAACCCATTCTAACGCCTCCTGCCAATAGTTCTGTAATAAATCCAACCCCACCGGGGATAAATGTACCCCGCCCCTGCCATACAATCCTGCACAGCCCCCTCTACCCAGGGATGCATCACTTGGTACCCACCATGTGCACATACCCAACAGCCGATTTGTCGGTTGATCTTAGTTAAGCCTCTCGACCAGCGCCGCTGGTCCTGACAACCCGGCCGCATTATAATGTCCGACCACTTTACAATCACCCCTGGGAACAACTGAAGTACTTCTCCCAAATCTTTCTGCATCGCCTTGATCAACTGCTTGCAGGTCCAAGCCGACAAATCGTTCCCTCCGAAATGTATTAACAGCAAATCCGGTGAAGTCCTCAGGCGGCCATGGTGCCTCAGCAAAGGGAGCAGCTGTGTCCATCGCAGACCTCGCTCACCCAGCCATGAAACGGTCACCACATCCAGATCCAAGCCCAAATTAGACCCCAAATGTCGCACCGCCGCTCGCTGACCTGCTCAGTGCACAAACGAGTGGCCAATCAACCAACATTGATGGGGTGTACTCCCACTATCTGCAAAAGAAAACAAAATTAGCCATACACTGCCCCTTCCACCACCCCCATTATAAACGGACATAACCCAAAAAGGTCTTAGACTGCCATCTCCCAATACGCTGCACCTCCTGCAAGGACAACCCCACTGCTGCAGCACTAGTCGCTGCCCCTATGCGGAAGGAATGCGCTGCAAACTGATGCGGTTCCTCGCCTATCCGCTGCAGGACCATTCGTAGCACCGCTGTCACTTGGAACCGTGTCACTCCCCGAGCATCTGCATGCATAAACAGTAAACCACCCGCTGCCAGCCGGCACCGCAGATAGCCCCGCAATGCCCCAACCACACAAGTCGGCACACCCGAATTGCCCGTAACACTACCCACCACTCACGCCCCTCCTGGTCTGTCTTAGAGCGTGCCAGCAAAACCCACACCCGGCTTCCCTTAACATGCACATGCTGGAGCAGCAGACCACCGGCTCCGCCCGACCCTCTTGACGCCGCTACTAGCTCCCCTAACTGAAAAGCGCCAAAAAATGCCAAACAAAATAGAGCTTTGAACAGTAGCGCTTCATACCTGGACAACGCCACCAAAGGGAGGGCCGCACATAACCGCACAAGCAGGTCATGCGTAATCGGCCATCTGAGGTCCCTATGCCTCGGCTCCACCCTCCCCCACCCATGCAACAACCTCCGAGTCAAAAATCCCCCGTCCCCCGGAGCCCATCCAACCGCTCGAGCAAAAAAAAAAAAATGAAACCAGCTAAATGGGCACGGATCTCAGACTTGGAGATCCCCTTCTCCTTTGTGGCCACCACATATTGTGTCAACATCCGATCCGAAACTGAGTCCGACTGCCATCCTTGTGCTGTCAAAAACTCTTCCACCTTGTCACAACTGCACTGATAAGCCGCCCATGTAGATCGCGCCACTGAGCTCTGCAGCAAACTCATCTCCCCTGGCCAACCTGCCATAATCGCTCTGGGACCACCAACCCGGTCACATCTGCTCCTGGCGCCAGTTTCCGGAACCGATCCCACTGAAAACGAGAAAGAGCATCAGCCACCTCATTAGTACACCCCGGTATATGTTTTGCTTTTACCACCACGTTCAATCGCAAACACGCGAGCACCACCTCACGCATCAGCTCCGCCACTTGCACGCATCGCGGGGTATAATGATTGACCACGCTGACCAGCGCTGCGTTGTCACACCACCACAATATCCGCCGATTACGAAGGCGCTCCGGCCACAATGCCAAGGCCACCAGCATGGGAAACAGCTACAAAAAGGCCACATTATTCACTAAACCGGACTCATGCCATGACCGTGGCCTTCTATCGGCACACCATTCCCCTGCAAAATAAATGCCTAAACCTGCTCCACCAGCCGCATCTGTATACAACTGCAAGTCCTGCGAGGAAATCTCCCCTCCCATCAGCACTGACGTCCCATTAAATTCCTTCAAAAAGATATCCCAAATCCGTAAATCCGCCCTTATCACCCTGGGCACCCGGATACGGTGATGCGGTTTCCTCACCCCTGCCGTAGCCACTGCCAACCGCCGCAAAAACACCCTGCCCATCGGGATGACGCAACAAGCAAAATTCAAAGCCCCAATCAGCGCCTGCAAATCCCTCAAATTCACCTTGCTAGAAGCCATTACATTGGCTACCAACACCCTCAACCTTGCAACCTTATCCTGTGGAAGCCTAGCCACCATCTCCCTAGAATCTAGCTCCACACCTAGAAAAGTCAATCGCTTAGTTGGCCCCTCCGTCTTCCCCCCTGCCAACGGCACACCAATTGCCTTTGTCAATTCCAGAAAACCAATCACTAGCCTCTGGCACTCCTGGGACTGTGCTGCTCCCACAAAGAAAAAATCATCCAAATAATGCACCACGCTCTCACACCCACCTCCTTCACCAGCGCCCAATGCAGGAATGTATAAAATTTCTCAAAATAAGCACAAGACACCGAACAACCCATAGGCATGCATTTATCAAAATAATAACTATCTTCAAACTGAAAACCTAACAACAGAAAACTAGATGGGTGCACCGGCAACAAACTAAACGCCGACTCAATATCGACCTTCGCCATCCATGCCTCACCCCCCGCCCGCCTCACCAAATCCACCGCCCGATCAAACGATGCATATCTCATGGTACACTTTACCTGTGGTATGTGATCATTTACCGACTCGCCATCCGGACATGACAAATTATGAATTAACCAAAACTTCCCACTTTCCTTCTTAGGTATCAGCCCCAATGGAGACACCACCAAATTCGGGAACGGCCTTTCCGCAAATGGGCCTGCAATCCTACCCAACTCTAATTCTTTTAACAATTTTTCTCACACTATGGGTGCCAGCCGCCGCACCGAAGGCGAATTGCGCGCAGAGCTAACCGAAACCTTGCCGCGCACCGGAATAACAAAACCCTCTTGAAACCCCTTTTCCAAAATCACCCTGTCTTGTTGCCTCGGATATAACAGCAGGCGAGCCTGTAAAACCTCCACCTTTACCGGGGAAGGAGCAAGACTACCCCACACCCACCTACTTCGTGACAGGACCACTGGGCGGGATGGACACTTTGACGCATTTTGCTGCCGAATGCCCCCCTCCACAACTGGAGCAGGCATGTCGGAACTTGCAATCAGGAAAGGGACACGAGGACTTGTTGAATCTCCAGCACACATCCCCCGATCCCGTACCCCCCTTTCTGCTGCAATAAGGGTCCTGTAGTCTGAAAGGAACGACCCGTCCCCGCTGCCATCATCCCCCCTGCCACCACCCCAACTTTCCCAGCTCCCCGACACCCCCTTTCACCGACATCTGCGTCAGCCACAAATTGATATCTTGCAAACCCCAAGACAAGAACTGGTTCTCCTCCATCTTATCGCGAAACCTCTCATTGTAGTTCAACAACAACCAGCCCTCGTGCATCTGCGCAGCCTCCAAAATAGAGTCCGTGTATGCCAACAACATCCCATAATGCTCCGGATGATGATGCCCCCACACGCTCGCTAAACGCAAGAATACTCATGTCCAGTTCACCACGTTCCGTGACACCTTTTTTACACATCCCGCCTTCTCATCCTCTTTCCTCTTCTTCTTACTATCCCCCGAACGCCTCCTTCCCTCCAACAATTGGAAGATATCAATATATCTTTGCTTCCAAATCTTATGGCGCAATTTCTTCGGAACACTTTCCCATAATTCTGCGTACACTATCAATGAAGGGGCTCCCCCAACCTGTCTACTAAGCCCCTCTCCACTCACGCCCCTCACAAGCCCAGCCTCATCCCCACTCGCCAATGACGACGACCAGGATGATGAAGACGATGAGGAATCTGACCCATGCCTCCTTCTACACCCGCGCCTCCACTTCTTGCACGCCTTTCCTTTATCCACCGCTGATTCCCCCCTTTGCAATGAACCCTCACCAACGTGAAACTCACCTGTGGTCGTCACGTCCATTGCACCTACAGTAGGTGATACAGTCGCCGTCTGGCTGTCCTCCCCCAAGAGCTGCTGCCGCTCGTCTGGTCTCACACTGGGCATCTCTACCCCCTGGTCTGACGCGCCATCCCACGAATCTCCGGCTGTTCCGCTCCAAGGTGCATGCCTCTTCCCAGCGTTGCAGGATACCGCCCCATCGATGGCCCCTGTGGAGACATAAATGGAAACACCGGGGGAGGGGCTACCGATTGCCATGCAGGCTGCCAAGCCCCAAGCCACTCTGCTCCTGACGGACCTTGCCCCCCTCCAAGCCAATGCTCCCAGGACCCCAAACTAGCCTGCCGCACACCCCCTTGCACCACCCATCCCGCTGCCGACAACGGAAGACCGTGTCCCTGCACCATGCCATGTCTGACCCAGAGGACCCCATCCCCCCTTTCCCCCACCCCCCCATTCCTGAACCATGTGCAACCTCCGCCCCCTCCAATACACCCCACACCCCTACCCCTGCATCAGCACCCCCAACCCCTCCCTCATGAGGCACCCGCTCTGCAGCTCTCTGCCCCCTCGCCTCCTGGCCCTGGTGAGAGACCCTCGGGCCTTTTCCCTACTCCCCCCTGCTCCTCTCCCAGCTACTCCACCCCTCCCGGTCCCAAGTGGGATCCGTGGCCCTCTCCCATCTCTGCGAGCCACTCTCACTCTGTCCCCCCTGCCTCTTGCCTTGCTCACAGCCACAGGCACTGGATCATAGTCCCCTGCCTCCCCCCCCCTGTAGGACCCCCCCCCCTTCCTGCAATGCCCGCCTCTCAGTGACCCTACCAGCCCTCGCGCAGGCATCACTCCACAACGCAACTCACTGCACTAGAAGAGAGATGCTAATTGAATTAATAAAAGGAGGCCTTCTTTCTTCTCTCCGCAATCTTTACCTTTGTTTTTATATTTTATTTTATTTTACTTTATTTTATTATTACTTCTTATATGCCACACTCCACATACAACAACTTGCCTGCTGTCCATCCGTACAGCCAACGGCCCGCTCCGCTCCGGCCTGCATGCAGCCCAGCCGTGTGCTCTTCACGGATTGCCTGCACCTCACCCACCAGACAGCTCTGACTCCGCTCTGGCCTGAACCTCCTCTCAATCACAGTACAGCAGCTCCCCTTGCCGGCGTACACCTCTGCACCCCGCTGACAGCCGCAACAGCACCCCACCGGCAGCCGCAACAGCACCCCACCGGCCTCCGGATCTCTTGCACGTGACTCTCTGCACCACCGGGGCAGTCGCATGGGTCCCGCCTCTTCCTTTCTATACTCATTGGCTCCCCACCACGCTCCCGCGCACCGGGAGCCGGGAGCCAATGAATTTAAATGATGCCGCATCCGGGTCCCACCTACTCCTCCTGCCCAGCCAACCTGCCTTCATCCTTGCCGCGGTACCCGGTTACAGGCATCCGGCCTGGACTTGCCACGCAGCCTTCACTTATGGGGGACATACCCCTTATTCCTCCTTTGTTTCTTTACATGTCCACAAGTATTTTAGGTAAAAAGTGCTGCATCAAAAGTTAATGAAGAGCTGTAGGATGTGTAGGTTTCTGACATGGGTATCCCCCCCCCCCCACAGTGTTTTTAGAAAAGACCGAAGGAAAGATTTCATTTAGGGGGTTATTTTAGAAACCTTATTCATAATTTAGATGTGTAAAAATGGCCACTTACATGTGTAAAGTGCATCCTCATGTAAATGACCAGAAGAGCCCATTTTACATGTGGATTTCCATATCACATATACAGGGTAGCCCAAAAAACCTGAGAACATCTCATAAATTAAAAGCTTAAATAGCTTTCTTATTTACCTTTTTTAGCTATATAACGTCTTTATTTCGACAATTTCCAGTCACCATCTTTTTTTTTTAATTTGTCAATTGTTTACATCTGTCTTTTTGAATTTTTAAATAAAAACTTATATGCTACGAGATGTTCTCACTTTTTTGGGCCACCCTGTATTTTATTTATTTATTTATTTAATTGTGCTTATATATCGCCTTTCGAGAATCAAAGTGGTTTACAAAGATCTTAAAAATAAAAGGAAAAATACAATTAAAATACATTTAACAATTTTAAATGAAAAAATTTCTAACACATAGTGCTGAGGAATGAACTAAAACAATTTTCAAATAAGTCTGATAACTAATACATGAAAAGAAGTAAACTTTCTAAATAGCATTGATTTTAATTATATTTAAGTAATTAATTCACCAAAGTAGTCCTTAAATAGCAACAATTTTAGAAGTTTTCGAAAGGTCTTTGGATCATCAGAAGTTCTAATTAATTGAGGAAGTGAATTCCATAATAGAGGAGCAGAAAGAGAGAAAGCTCTCTTTGAAGTAATGGCACTGCAGAACTTGAATTCAGAAGGAATAACAAGCAATTTTTAGATATACTTCTCCGTAGTCTGTTATCAGGAGTAATTTGGATAAGCTCTTTCAGGCAAGAAGAGGAATCTGAATGAATTGATTTAAAAATTGTAAGAATAACTTTAAATTTAATCCTGTTTTCTATAGGAAGCCAATGAAGGAGTTTTAAGGTTGGAGTAATATGCTCTTTAATTGGGGCTTGTAATATAACTTGCTGCCGTGTTTTGAGCTAGCTCAAGTCTATTAATAGTTTGCTTTGGAAGACCCATGAGTAATGCGTTACAAAAATCCAAATGAGGAAATATCATTGCCTGAATTACCGTTCTAAAATCACTTGCAGAGAAGAGTGGTCTTAAATGTTGAAATATCTTTAATCAGTCTGTCAAGCACTAATAACTCCCATCCTAGACTTCTGCAACCCAATCTATATTGGCCTAACTAAACAGTCACTCAGGCCACTGCAAATGGCTCAAAACATGGCTGCACGCATAATATCAGGCACAGCAAGACAAGACCACATCACCCCCATTCTAAAACACCTCCACTGGCTCCCAATCAGCTCCCGCATCAGGTATAAGACAGTCCTAAACATATTCAAAATCAAACACCGGACCTCAGCACTCAGCCTACAACCACTCATACAACCTGACATCAGCACAAGACCAAGGAGGAGAGGCACCTCTGACACCATCAACACACCAAAAGACTTCACCAATGTTCGCAAGATCACCGCAAGAAGAGCACTATCGATGGCGGCACCTGCAATATGGAACGCCCTCCCCGATGAACTACGATCGACAGAAGACATTAAGGACTTTCTAAAACTCAAGACAACGCTCTTTATTGAGCACTACAGCGAGAGCACATAATGGTGCCTGACAGCTCCTGGACTAATACCAGCCCCCCCCCCCCCTCTCCACACACACACCCTTTTTCCTTGTACATAACAAATCTAGCACACAACACAGCCCACACACAACTAAGGCTCACCCTCACTGCATGTATAACACACCCACTTTACCTGATTGCTTGCTGTGATACCACCTTGATTATTAAGATAAGGCGGTTTAGAAATACTGTTAAATAAAATAAATAAATAAATAACATTGTATAAAAGCTCATGCTGTAAATAGCCCACCTCGAATCAATGCCAACTTACACACACACACACACACACACATACATTCACTGTATAGCACTGCATGATAACACAAATGTCAATATAATTTGATTGGTTGCTGTGTACACTTTGTTAAATTGCTCACATGCTTGGAAAAACTAAGCTGTTGATCAAGTATAACACCCAAGTATTTAATTTCCTTTTTAACTTGAATGTTTGTTTCCTTTAAAATAAGTAAATCTGGAGGTATAAAAAAATTGTCTTTTGTTATAAAGAGACTTTCCGTTTTGTCAAAATGTAAATACAAGTTATGATCTGCCAACCAAGTAGTGATATTGCTGAAGTATTCATTTATTTTTTTCTGATTATAGCCATTTAGTATTGATATGAGAGTATAACATAATGTCATCAGCATAGAGATAATAAATGCCATGACTCTTGATTATGCTACAGATAGGTTAGATGTATAAATTAAAAAGAAGAGATGATAACACGGACCCTTGGGGAATGCCTAACTTTTGGAAAAATGGATTTGATATATTACCCATTTTTACTTGGATAGTTTGATTTGATAGATATGATTTAAACCATGAAAGAACTTTATATTTTAAGCCGATTTCTTGCAATCTAAATAAGAGATATTGCATGGGACATAGCCAATAATAACATATTTAGCTGGGAAATGTCTTTGAAAATTCTTTTTAAAAAATATATGTTATAGTGAGACTGTGAAATATTGCATATCAGGGGTCATATTCAAAGGCAAGCCACATAAATTCTGATCACCATGATATTCAGCAGCACTAACCAGATTAGTGATGTGAATAGTATGGTAACTGCACCACAGGTCACACCAAATACCCTGGTCTGACCACCACTCCATACAGTTCACCATGTCCCATCCCAACACAACCATCCCACGGTACACACGGCACCCAGGAAGAAGATTCAAATCATTTGATAAAGACAAATTTCTCCAGGAAATCATCCCAGCCTTAGAACAAGACACAACCCCATAGATTCTGCCATCAGCCTCTGCATTTCAGAAGCAGCAATGGCACCAGCAACTAAACCCAACAGACATACAGAACAAAGACAAATGGCACCATAATACTCAAACAAAATAAGAGAAGCAAAAATAGCTCTCAGAAAAATCAAACAGAACTGGAGAAGGAACAAGGCACAAGCCACCCTACAACTCTACCAAGAAAAACAAAAGGCCTACAACAACTTAATCAAACAACATAAACAGGAACACCTCACCAATCTCATCCTTAAAGCAACCAACAAACCCCGAGAATTTTTCAACATAGCTCGCACTCTCACAAAGGAGCCCAATCATCCTGAAGACATTTGCACACTACCTAATCGCGAAATATACCCCTCTTCAGACAGATACCCCATAAGAGATGAACCCTTCCTACCCACCCACACCCCCAATCAAACTTGGGACAACTTCCACATACCCCCAAAGAATAAATCACACGCACCATATCAGCTCTCAATGCTAGCACTGCTCCCACAGACCCCTGTGTCATGGATAAAATCCACAAAAGAAGTACTCAGCGGATTCATACACAAGATCATACACTCCTCACTAGCACAAGGATACATACTCCTGCCCCTCAAAATAGCTACTATATGCCCTGTCCCCAAGCTCCCCACACCTTCCCCCACTGATCCAGCCTCCTATTTCTAACCAAAATCCTTGAAAAGAAAATAGCAAACCAGCAACTCCAGGATCATGTAGACTCCCTAGCCCCTCTAGACCCTAACCAGCATGGGTTCTGACCCCTCCACAGCATGGAAACATTATTTATGGTGCTCCTTAACAAACTCATAAAAGGGATCAACAACCTCAAAATGGGCTTTCTCCTCATCTTCAATGACATAACAGCAGCCTTAGACACCATTTCCAATCCCATACTCCTCCGAAGACTCAAGGACTTTGGACTATGCAACACCACCCTCAACTTGTTTAAATAATATCTCAGTGAGAGGCAACAACAACAAGTCAGAGTTGGAACCACCTCATCATCCATGTTTCCTTCATCCCAGGGAGTGCCCCAAGGCTCATCATTATCCGTCCTACTCTTCAACCTCTACATTCAGTCCATTTGTGATATCATCAGACAACATGGTATCCAATATGCACTCTATGCTGATGCCATAATGATTTACATGGAAATTAACATTGAAAAACCAGACTTTGCAACAATTATTGCCTGCCTCCACAACATGGCAGAATGACTCACTCATAACAATCTCAACATCAACTACAAAAAGACAGAAACTCTCCTCCTCTCATGCAACTCCTTCTCTCCCCCCCCCCACACACAATTTATCTCCCTTCCCAACATAAATACTTTACCTCATTTTTGATAGGTATGGTTAAGAATCACCCTGGACTAGAACTTGAATTTCCAAACCCACATCAATAAGACAACAAGAAGTGCTTACCAAAAAATGGCCATCTTAAGAAGACTCAAACCCCTCCTCAGTCAAGATAAATATTGCCTGGTAGACTGTTCTGAAGTTAACACCTCCGGGTATGTTTACTAAAACCCCATTAAAGTGCGAGCCGCGGTAGTGTGCGGGTGCCATATAAGGAGTGGGCGTTTCCTGCTGAAGAAGAAAATCCGGAATTTACATATGCGCTAAGGTGCGCGGCGCCCTTGTGCGCCCCGCACATTAGCGCATCAGATAGCTGCGCGGGAGGCATAAGTGGCGCGCTGATCTGTACACAGTAAAGCAGAGCCACAGCACAATGGTCAAGGCACTTACCAATGGTGTAGGGATCAGGAGTTCAATCCCCCACAGTGCTCAATGAACAAGGCTAGCTGAGGCATTACTTTAGTAGCCAGTCTAATATGGGGCGGCATAAGGTGGTGCGCTGATGGGCATTAGGCAGCGTGCTATTGATTTAGGAGGCTTTTTAATATTGAACGGCATAAGGCGGCGCACTGATGTGCAAGCACAAGAACAGAGCCACAGCACAATGGTTAAGACACTGACCAATAGTGCAGGAATCAGGGGTTTGATTCCCACACAGTGCTCAATGAACAAGGCTGGCTGAGGCATTGTGTATTATGGGGAAGATTGCTTTTATTTCTATTTTAATTATCATTAATAGCAAACGCACTCTCAAATCGTGTTAACATAAGGCGCCCTATAAGGCACATTTAAAGCGCACTGTCCACCAAGGCACCCTAGAATGTTGCTTATAGGGCGCTTTAGAGGGTGCCGTATGAGGTACCGCAAGGTCAGAGTACTGTTTTTGATGGCAGCACTGTGCAGTTTAAGGAATGAAAAGCATAAGTAAGTGCGCTGACATGTAAGGAGGAGCAGCAGTGGAGCACAATGGTTAAGGCGCTGACTGCTGATACAGGGGTCATGAGTTTGCTCCCCAGGGTGCCTAATACGTAAGGCTGGCTGTGGCATCAGCTTTGCAATGTACATATTTTCTCCTCCAGCACCTTGTGTTTATGTTATTAATTGCTGCCAGCAAACACGCCCTCACGTGCCGTAATTGAAGGTGCCGTATAAGGCACCCTATAAAGCACTCCATAGGGCACATGATAAAGTGCACTGTCCGCCACGGCACCCTAAAATGTACCCTATAGGGCATCCTATAAGTTGCGTCACAGGAAAATGTATAGTGCCCCTTATATGGACGGAAACCATAAGGTGCCCTACAGGGCGCCCTATAAAGCGCCCTCATAGGCACCTTATGGGTACAGTTCGCTGAGGGTGTTTTTGCTGGCATCAAAATATGTACATTAAACAACAGATAATGCTTTAGACAACCCTATCAAATAACCCCACTGTGGGTTTGAACCCATGACCTCTGATTTTACAGGCTGTGATGTAACCATTGGGCTACAGCTCTATAGCTACTAGCAAGCCCCTGGCTGGCTGCAGAGAGCCTGCATGTCACCACACAGTCTGCTGCGGTCACCAGGATAGGGTTTAGCCCACCCGTACCCATGATGCACTGCACATGCAAATCAGCTGTCCACAGATAAACACAAGATAGGGAATGCACCCCTACAGCACCTCGACCTGGTAGGGGGAAGTGACCATGTGCACCCCCACAGCACCTCGGCCTGGTAGGGGGTACTGACCGTGTGTTTTACTGGCACAGAGTAGCTACACACCGTCACATTGTGCGGGTACTGTGCTCACCCTGAGGGTGCGATGAGGCGCCCAAGACCAGGTCCACAATACCTTCCAGGGCTGAAAAAGGCCCTGCCGGAAGTCCAAAGCAGTGTTAATGTGTGAGATAGATAGTTTCTGCACAAACACCTTGGATATTTTTGTCTGTTTCAGTCAGGTGTAGGCCCTATGGACCCCCAGGTGGGCCATGCATCACTACCCCCCCCCCAGGGCCAAGAGTGGCAAACAGGGTCTCCTACCAGTAGATACACATTTTACCTCCCTGCAAAAGTGGCAGTAGAGGGGAACATCAACCTCAATCCTGCTGAGGAACAAACACCCCACAGGGCAGTCAATGCAGCTCTATACACATCCATAACACAATAGCAGACAGACATTAGGCTTGGATATGGTAAGCTGCACCCCACCACTATCTAATATTGTCCTGCAGCAAGCCATCAGCCGCTGCAACCTGCTCCATCAAGACACATACCAGCTGCAAACAGTCTGCTAGTTAGTCCATAGTGCATGGGCCCAGTGGAGATGCATGCACCGAGAACTGGGATGTCAGCATACACAGCAAGCAGATAAATCAGTGACTGGGCCCCAAAACAAAACCCATATCTATCACATGAGAGAAATACTATACAGCACTATGGGGGTGCCTAGCCATGCTGTGGTCACTGCACAGTCAGGGTGAGAGTGATCTCTCAGCAGGACATACTGAGGTCACCCTGTCTGTGTAGGTGGTGGCCGGGCACTAAAATGTCCCAGTCAGTGCCCTATGCCCTGTGCAGATGCACCCTGGCCAGTCCACCCTGTCCGGCCTATACCCATGGTACCTTGCTCCTCATTATGCACATTGGCAGCCCAATACTGGCAACATTGCTGGCAGTGTGGGCTGTGGAAGGTGTTTGCAGCCACCACACACTGGATAGACAGACACACACTCCCACACCTATGCCAGCATTGTGCTACTATAGAGGTGTTCAGCAGCCATACCCACCACACCAGTCCTGGGCACAGTACAGGCATGGATATGGTACGCAATACTGTTGGGGGTCACTCCCCAGGGTGGTAAACACTATCAGAGACCAGACCTGCAGCACACACCGCAGACATCAGAATGATTGTTATGGTGGAGCTCAATGAGCAAAATGTGCTTAACGTAGGAATTGATATCTGCCAGTTATCATAGGAAACGTTTGATAGCTGTGTACCATATACCCAGGTGTAGGGTGGCATTGCTAAGGTATGCAACTGCTAGTATTGGGAGATACAGGCAGGGCCCAATGTCCTGCCTCTCCAGGAGGCATTGGCCAATGGGGTCTGTGGGTGTGTGGGTGGGTGTGTCTGGCCCTGTTGGCTGCTGCTTTACGGCAGAGTTTCCCAACTCCAGTCCTGGTGTTCCAAACACTGTTCGGGTTTTCATGCTGTCCCTCATAAATATGCATGAGCTACATCTGCATACCATGGGCGTGGTGCATAGATATGCAGCACAGGCATCTTTATTAGAGGCAGCATGGAACCTGAATGGTGTGGAGCCCTCCAGGACTGCATTTGGGAGACTCTGCTCTAGGTAATGCGCCTGTTTATGGTGTCTGTGTTTGGTGTGGTAAAATATAGGCGTATTAACCATGCGTATGTTCTCATCAAGAAAGGTTTGTCCTTACTATCATGGTTTAGTTGTGGGAAAAATATGTGGACAGGATTGGCAGTAGGCCCAGCTGGCCTTTGAACCTGTGACCTTCTGTTCTTGCACACACTGTGTGTGTGCACTGCACCACCGTGTTGCCACAGATATGCTGCATTCCCTGGGGAGTCCATGACTGTACATCCAACAGAGCCTGTCTGTTGCGGTGGACGGTGCCAGCCTGCACAGGCCTAGGCCACTGTCTGCTGTGGCTTGCAGCCACTGCCCCCACCACCACCTGTACCCTTCCGCCAACATGCAGACATGTCCTTATCTGGGAAAAAGCATATGACCTGATTGAGTTGTGGCACTCCAGGACTGAATTTGGGGGACTCGGCTGTAGGTAATGGCCATTGTTATGGTTTGTGTGCGGTGTAGGGTAAAATATGGGTGTTGAACCATGCTTATGTTCTCTGCAATAAAGGAGTGTCTTTACTATCACTGTTTGGTGGTGGGTAAAACTATGGGGACTGGGTTGACAAGAGCCCCAGCTTGGATTTGAACCTGTGACTCTCTGGTCTTACAGGCACTGGTTGTGTCCGTTACACCACACAGTGGCCACAAAGACAATGTAGTCCCTGGAGATAGGAATCCTGGCTGGACGAGTCAGAAACCCTGCTCTGCACAATTTTACTGTGGGCTCATTTACCTTGTACGGAGACAAAAGTGCAAATAAGCCTCAAAAATGACCTCGAAAAAAGGGGCAAAAACCCATGACCAAGCTGGGCAACAGTGATATCACTGGGCAACCATAAAAAACACTCCAAGGAAAGCTCCACTAAAATGAAATGATTTTTTTAAGGGTCTACGGAGCGTAGACCCTTCCAAAAATCATTTCCTTTTTTTGGAGCTTTCCTGGGAGTGTTTTTTATGGTTGCCCATTAATATCACTGTTGCCCAGCTGGATTATAATTTTTTAGGACTTTGTTGTGGTCATTTTCAATTGATATTTGCTATTTTGTTCTGTGCACATGTATCACACTGCTCACGTTTTGCAGGTTTCCCCGGTTTTGCTGTACATTGCTGACGGAAATGGTTTCTCTTCCCTTTAAATCAGCTCTAACGCGAGGGTTTCACTCGCTGTATTTTTTTTGCCGAAATTCAGCCCCGCTCCTGTGCGGGGAGCCTCTCCCCTCCCACTCTCCACCCATTGACCCCGTCCCCCTGCCCCTCGGGAGCCTTCCTCCGCCCTCGAAATGCCTTTCCACGCCTCTATCGTACATCAGTGCACCGCGCTCTTGTGCGGGCGGCGCGCACGCATGCGGGCGGCGCACACGCATGCGGGGCACCAAAAATGCACTATTAGCGTGCGCTAAGGTACCTTAGCGCACGCTCAAGTGCGCCCCGCACAATTGCGCGGTTTAGTAAACATACCCCTATACTAGATTATTGTAACACCCTATTCCTCGGCCTACCAAATCTAACTATCCGACCCCTACAGATGGCACAAAACACCGCTGCCCGCATTATCATCGGATCCTCAAAACACCACCATATCACCTGTGGAGGCCCCTGGCCCAGGCAACAGCCTATAAGCCTAGGGCTGCACTTGTTAGTCCTTTAATTATAGAGTTTTCTTCCTCATCCAGCGCCAGGGCTGCTGGGATTTGTAGTTGAATTGTTTAGAAAAAAACAAGTAGTGTGGAGACCGAGGGTTTACAAGGCAAAACACTGGAATTGTATTTCTTTTTCTAAAGAGCATTAAGGCTCAACGCAAAACAAACAGGATTCTTTCTCCAAACAATAATCCATAGGCATTTATACCAAACCAAACAATGAAACTGCTTTATGTAGCTTTTTAACATGTGTTGCTGTTTTTCAAAACCATTCAGCAATCAGCAAGGTTTCTCTTCTCTTCAAACCCAAAAGAAATATCCTTTCTTCAGCAACAGAGTTCTTTAGCATTCCTGGCTAAACACATTTTCTCCCTGTTTTCACATTGCCTTCTAGGATATTCAGATTATAGGCTTTTTCCTTCTTTTATCCAAGGACTTTTTATTCTGCCTTCCGGCACAGAGAACAATCCATTACTGAATCTTCAGACCCCTCATCAGATTCATCATAGTCTATCTGCATTTCCTCAGGACCTGTGTCCGGTAAATCTGGCTTTAAGCCAACATGAAAAACTTCAGGCTTAATATTCTCTAAAAGTTCCAGAACCTTTCTCCACTGAGGCTTTTCCCTATGCACAGGGTTTCCACCAGTAACGTGGAGATTCCTTGCATCAAATGACACAATGCCTCTAACTGGCTTATGGCACTTTTGGCTACCCATTTATTCACGCATCTTTTTGGAAGTTGCAGCTCTTTAGCTGGTTCAGGAACGGTTGGCACTGCAGCCTGACCCTTATCAGCACTTCTCTCTGGCATAGCTCTCCTAGTTTTAAAACCAATTGCAGTTTCCCTGCAATCCTGGCTTTCCTTCTGACTAGGGCTTTCACCTCTGAGATTCCCTCGGAAGTCTCCACCGTTCTCCTCCACGGTGAACTCTCTGGGCCTTTCTCTGGGCTTTTCTCCCCACTGAATTCTCCAGTGTTCTCCCTGGTCAGCTCTCTCGAGTGCTGGTTTCCTGTATCTTTCCTTCCAGCGTTCTGCTTCCCTGTGTCCCCCTTTCCAGGGTTCTGCTGCGTGTGCTGCCTCGTCCTGGTACTCCTGTTCCTGTTGCCCTCTCTCTGGCTGTTCTCTCTCTCTGTTCTTTCCTCCAATATTTCCCTGGGTTTATAAGAGTGTCTCTGAACTACCGTGCACGCCCTCACCCAGGTGTCCCTCATTAATTTCCAAGCCCGCCCTTGGATTAGCAGAGCTTGGGTGTGTCCTGTCCTCAGTAGCTGCGTGTTTTTTTTCTCTGCCTGCAGTTTGAGAGCTACTGATTCCTTGCCTGTCTCTTTCTTTAAAGGTAAATGTCTGATTTTCTTCCAATTCCATGGACTCAGCCATACTCTCCTCATCACACCCCCCAGTACTGAACCAACTGCACTGGCTCCCAAAAGCCTCCAGAATCAAATTCAAAGCAGCTCTCAACATATACAAAATTCAGCATGACCTAGAACCAGACACTCTCAAGACCCTAATCAGCGCCAACCCTAACAAAAGACCCAGACGCCGCCCCATACTGGATACCATACTGACACCCAGTGACTATCACACAATCCACTTCAAACAGAGCAATGTCCCTAGCAGCACCTGCCCTCTGGAACTCCCTTCCAAACGACTGAAGAGCCATCTCTGACTCCAAAGACTTCAGGAAGAAACTCAAAACCCATCTCTTCAAAGAACACTAGGGAGCCATTACTTAGCCCAGCCCCCTCATCTGCCCTCACTGACTACTCAACTCTTTTAAAGTAAACTCAGCCTATAACAAATGTATATATGCCGCTCTGTAAATAGTTCTCCCAGAGAACCCCTATACAACCCTACCTTTGCATGTTCCCCCCTAACTAACTATGATCTAGTAACATAACAAGTTTAATATGTACTTTGTTGGTTCCAATGCAAACCGCTTTGATTGTAGGATAAGGTGGTATATAAAACCCGTTAAATAAAAAAATGAAATAAAAATATCTCTGGTTCATGCTGCTGAATGCCCCAGCATCAGGGCGTTAAATAGGCAGAGCAGGGGGGGGGGGGGAGGGCACAGCAGGCTAACTGGGCAGTGACAATATTCAGCTCCTGCCCAGTTAACCCTTACCAGCTAAAATTAGGACATTTGAATGTTTGTCCTAACTTTAGCTGGTTTTGCAATAAGGCCAGCAGCTGAATATTGCTGTTGGCAAGTTATATTCAGGTACCATAGGTATTTCTCTCCCTCACTTGATTTGCAGCTTGTTGTGCTGTGAGTGCTTGTGCGCATCAGTAATGCTGAGGGCTAAGCTATCGGTAGTTTAACTACTGGTAGGGTCTCCCAAGATGGAGAGGTCTCAGCTGAGGTGCCAGACTAAGACAAACCACCCATCTGGGCAGTAGCAGAATGGGATAGTGTTGGCGGCAGAGGATCACATTTCTGTGACAATGGCAACAACACTAAAAACTTAAACTGCATGGAAGAAAGGCTTGGCAATCTACTTCCATATCTTGCCACGAAAAGCAGGATTGTATGAAGACAACAGAGGTGTGAAGATTGGTGGAAGACTCATCAACAACCTTTGCTATGCTGTTGATACCACATTACTGGCTGAAAGTGAAGATGATCTGAAACATTTGCTTCTCAAGATCAAGGAACATAGTCTTAAAATGTGCCTGTACCTAAATGTAAAGACGACAAAGATCCCAACAACTGGCAAAATGAATAAGTTCATCGTTGACAGAGAAGAAATTTTAATACAGGACAACTTAAACCTACTGGATCAACTATCAATAAAAAAGCAATAGTCAAGAAATCCGATGACACAGTGCACTTGGCAGATTGGCTATGAAGGACCTAGACAAGATTCTAAAGAGCAGAAATTTCTCTCTCCATACAAAGATTTGACTTGCTCAAGTCATGGCAATTTCAATAACGTCATATGGATACAAAAATTGGATAGTGAAAAAGATAGACAGGAAGAAAATTGATGCCTTTGAATTATGGTGTTGGCAACAAATACTGTGTATACCATGGACTGCCCGAAGAACAAACTAGTCAGTACTAGAGAAGATCAAACCTAAGCTTTCTTTAGAAGCTCAGATGACAAGACTTCGACTTTCATACTTTGGACACATCATGCGAAGAGAGAGAGATCAGTAGAAAAAACACAAGGTAGAAGGTCAAGGCAAAAGAGGAAGGCCGGCAATGAGATGGATCAATACAATCACAGCAGCTATGGGTACCAGTCTGTCAACAATGAGCTGCCTGACTGAAAACCAAACACAATTTAGGACAACTATTCAGAGGGTTGCCATGAGTTGACACTTACTGACTGGCACTTAACAACAACAGGTATTTCTCTGTCTCCAAAGGGCTTACAATCTAAGTTTGTACATGAGGCAATGGTTAAGGGGCTTGCAGAAGGCCACAACGAGCATCAGTGGGATTTGAACACTGTTCTTTTGGGTTCTGGCCTGCTGCCCTAATCACTAGGCTACTCCTCCACTACTAGCAGCTGTGGCTGGAGGCCATGCACCAGAGTAGATTAAAGAAATTTTAGTTTATGTCAGAAGTTGAAAGGGTCCCTGAAACATACTGCATGCTTGTCATGCTAAAAAGTTAATGCAACTCCATTAATCAGCCTATCAGAATGCCTAAAGCTTGAGATAGAAAACAGCCTACTGACAGAATCTAGGAATATGCCAGTTCTGTACCTAACCAAGAATTTACAAACACAGCATTTTACATGAATAGCCCTCTATCTGTAAACAAGGGAGCATAAAGCCAAGAAGGCTCCAGGAAAAATGATCAGAAGAATCCCGAGGGCACTGTCAGAAGACCCTCCAGTAACTTGAAGCCTGTGCTACTGTTCACAGTGAACCAAAGTCAAGCACTCGTTTTCTAAAATTAAAGCAGAAGATCATGAGAAAGGGAGAAGAGAGACTATTTCAAGTTAAAAAAATACCTTCAGGAAAAAAGAATGCTATATTTATAAAAAGAGACCTTCTATAAAATATGGAAAGGGGCACTCATCCTTCCAAAGTAGTCTCATCGGCAGATCTGAGAAAAATGAAAGCATAAAAAAATAAAGGTGGTATGCTAAAAATATTAAAGTAGGATTTCTAGTATAGAGCACACTCTTCAGGTAGGGATAAATATATCCAGCTTGAAGATCAGAGAGCAGTGAAAAATGTATATATATTTTTCCTTGAATCAGGTCTAGGAGATAGATCTGTGGACAGAGCTCAAGAGCTAATGGGATTTCTGAAATGGCCTCTCCACCATCTTCGCAGAAATGCCTTTCGGAAGCCAGAGCAAAACAGGGTTTTCAGTATATAATTCTTGTTTTGCAACAGTAGAAATTCAGTCAAGCCTGGACAGTAACCGGGTAAGGCGGACAAGTAGCTTCTCCCCACAGCTCCCCACTTACCCCCCGTGCCCCCCCCTGCATTCCCTCCCAATAAAACCCTCACACAATTTTGGGCTTAAACTGGTCGCAGCTTTATTAACCTATTAACAATAACCAAATAACAATTCAATGCAATAACATTACCCCACCCCCCCTTATTCGAAGCGCGAGCCCTCACCAGCCATGTGAGTAGCAAGGTGACGCCGCTTCCGCTTCTACAGAGTCCAGGCCCCGGCTAAACAGCCTAGCCCTCCCTCGTCCGGCTTCGCCATATTACTAGCAAAAACCTGAGGGGTTGTCCGGGCGGGGGTCCCCCACCCCTGCCCACAAGCTTGCCTCCGGCTCCGGAACCCGGAAACCTCCGGGATCCCGCCACCCCCTCCAGCTGCAACAACCCACGTCTTCGACCCCAAGCCCACAAACCCACGCTAGGGTGGGCGGGCGGGCACCCGACGCGTCTGGCTCCGACCTGGAAAAGGCCGGAGCCACGGCGCGTCCCCGCACTGGCCCAGGGTCTGGTCCCGTCTTCCATTCACCCCATTGGCTCCCCCCGCCTCCCGGCGGCCTGCCAGAGCCAATGGGGTGCCCAGAACAGCTCCGGCCCGCCCCCGTCATCACAATGATGCCGCGGCCCCAGGGATCGCGTCCTCGCCGCCCCCCGGTTACCCCGAGGCCGCGCGCACATCGGCTCCGCGGCCCGGAACTTCCTGCTATTTGGCCTTTTAAGAACTAAATGGTTTGGGGTAAACTGAACCCAGTACAAATATTTCCCCAAGGAAATTTGTTATGGAAATAGAGAGAGGTCTTTCACATCAGATGAACTGCATTATTATCAGGGAAATTCTGTGAGAGAGGAAACCGAAAAATAAAAAAGCTACATAGTGTGATCAACAAACAGAAAACATTTGTTTCCACAGCAGAAAGGACTCAGGACTTCAGAATATCGACAGAAGTAAGTCTTTAGAAAAGAGTGATAGATGGCACTGGAATGTGCTGGTGCTGATCTAGACATTTTTTCCTCTCTCTCATGTGCCTATAAACAGAAACCCCCCCCCCCACACACACACACACACACACTGTTCAGAATGATGTTATGAAGAACTTGCTTGTTTTACTAGTATCATTGTCACAACCCTGTCTACTAAAATGCCTCTCCTGGAAAAAAGAAACCCAGAACTAATAGACTACAAATGGGCAAATTGTAGCGAGTCTGTTAAGGTGTCTCAGACAGCATTTTAAAACTATAAAGATTTGTCGGAAATCATTATATTTTGCAAAGGATAGTTGTCAAGGACAATAAGCTTCCTTCTGTCACTTTTTCATGCAGTTAAGTTAATGTTGTTAGTCATCACAGCTTCCATCTCAAGGCCTCTAGTTTGAACTGTGATACTCTGTTATAACTGGACCCATCTGCAGCTAACAGAGAGGCGCAAAACAGATAGCTGTTACCTAAAGACAAGCCCCCAATGTAAAGCAACTTTCTGTTAGTTTGTGTGGTGTCCGATTAAAGGATTTATAGCTGCATAATTGCACAGCTTTAATAGAATCACATAATTATTTTGTTGCATGCAATTGATTTAAAACCCTGTTGCAGTGCACAACTATTGTGGGTATAACCCTTAGAGCAGCTGGCCTCATACATATTATAATGTTCTCATCTGGGGGAGGAGTTGATGGTAATTATTCTGACAAGGGACTGTAAAGAACAAGAATCTATCAAAGAGAATAAAAGGAAACCCTAGGAATATATTCTTCTACTGACTGTAAATACTATTGATGCTTTTTGTTTATAATAAATAAAATAGTCCTTATTGCTAGCATCACCTATATTTCTATTGTGCCAGAAGTGGTATGATCTTTCCTCTGGCCAAAATTTCAACAGCTATGAAAATTCAGAAATGGGCTTTCTCCAGGATGGAGTTGGGGGATGATATCACCTTTCTCTACTTGGTAGTATGGTATTGAGCAGCTATTTCCCTTTTTTTACCCCATTGTTATCTGAGCACCGAGTGAGAAATTCTGCTGAGAAAAGGTTGGGGAGACGTATGGGCTTGCTATTAAAGATAAAAGTAGGCCAAAGCAGTCAGCTTACTTGTCCTCATGCTGCACAAAGCATAAGAACACAAGAAATGCCATACTGGGTCAGACCAAGGTCCATCAAGCCCAGTATCCTGTTTCCAAATGTGGCCAATCCAGGTCACACGTACCTGGCAGGTCCCAAAAGGTACACAGGTTCCACAATGCTTGTCCCAGGGCAAGCAGTGAATTTCTTGGGTTGTCTTTAATAATGGTTTATGGAACTTTCCTCCAGGAACCTGTCCAAACCTTTTTAAACCTAGCTACACTAACAGCCTTTACTACATCCACAAGGGGGAAATGGAGTATGAGACATCCCGCATCCAGAAGGTTTTACCTAGTATTATCAGAAGTTGTATTCATTGGAGTTAGCTGATTGCGAGAGGGTGGCTTGGAAATACCTGGGGGGGGGGGGGTAGGGAGATTTAGCTGGAACAATTGATGGAAGAGGACCGTGAGACCTTCGATCGGGTGATTACTGCAGCAGAGGTGCTCGCAGCCATAAAAGGACTGAAAGAAGGCAAGGGCCCGGGGCTAAATGACCTCACTGTGAAGTTTTATAAAACCTTTAGTTTGGAGCTGGTGGATATGTTCAACCAAGTGGTGTGGGGAGAGGAGCTCCTGGGATCCATGTCCATGGCTGGGATCACATTGTTACCTAAGCCAGGGAGAGATGTTACAGTGTATGGCTTGTATTGGCTGATCTCCTTGATTAATTTGGATGCCTCAGTTGATTGGGGACGACCAGTCAGGCTTTATGCCCCGGTCGGCATCCTGCACAGGGAGTAGGGTGGAGACTCCTTTCACTCCCTGCACTGAGACTAATCAGGGTCAACCTCTCCAGTCGGTAAAAGTAGCAGCGCTGAAGGCATGAAATTCAAACTTGCAGCCCTGGTCGGCATTCTGTACAGGGAGCAGGCCGGAGACTCCTCCCGCTCCCTGCACCAAAGACCAATCAGGGACAACTTCTCCAGCCAGTAAAAGCAGCAGTGCTGAGGGCGCGCCCGTGCCTTGCAGGCCAGCGCCTGAGGGCCTCACCAGAGGGCCCTTAGACATGGCCCTTGAGCAGGGCATTGGAAGCAAGCCACGAAGTGAGCACTCCACCTATACAACTTGCCTTCTCAGACCATGGCAACCCTCCCAATCTCTGATCGCTAATCAAATCCAGACTGCTGAAATAGAAATACATCCCAAGTCCAACAAATCTTTATGAATCTCAGCTGCCTCGAACAACACAAAGCACCAAACTATCTGTCCTTCCTGATGACATCAAATTTATTGCACTGAATCAGATCAACGCTGGAATATACCCAAGGAAGAACCGGCCCTGAACTAACCAACCTTAAAAGAAGCACCAAACAGATGCAGGAAGGACTCTTTCTCTCCACCACCTTCCTTACCGGTATCGGGGAGGCAAGCGGGAAGGGAAGCTCCTCCCCAATCGCCCCCACAAAGCAGACCAGGCCCAGCGCACCCCAGCAACAACTTTAAAAGAAGTGCCAAACAGGTGCGGGAAGGACTCTTTCTCCCCACCACTTCTTGACCAGCATCAGGGAGGAAGTGGGAAGGGAAGCCCCTCCCCGATTGCCTCCACAAGAACGATCAGGCCCAGGGCACCTCCGCAACAACTTTAAAAGAAATGCCAAACAGGCGGGGAATGCTTGCGGGGAATGAAACGGCCTCTTAAAAAAACCCAAACAGAAACCTGAATGCTCTTACAACAGGACACTGAGCACACCCAGGAAGAGCCCCAAAGGCCAATGAAATCTTCATCTATACTCCATAGTCAATCAACGCAGACAGGAAAGTGAACATACAGACATACAGATCCATCACAGACCCATCCGGACAAGAAAAAATCCTCCTCTGGCCGGCACAAAAGCACAGAAACTATAAGTAGCAACCCACGGGAAGGAGGCACCTAGGAGAAAGAGTTGTACATTTACCTTCCCAAATTGTCCCCCAATAAACCAAGTTATACATCATGGAGTGGAAACACAACAAAAATCAGCCACACAACATTCATGCCATCATGCTGATCATTATTCTCCTCCATCTTGCAAGAGCTTTCCCCACAACATCTGCAGCCCTATTACTCTCACCACTATACATGCCTCAACAACAACCCACATGGCAAAACACATTCCAACACCCAATCAAGAGACCCACAAGACTTATAAAAATCCAACCAGCACCACATACAACCGGCCGCCACAAACAGCCCATACAGAAATCTCAGATTAACATAGCTCTCATTAATGCCAGATCTATATGTAACAAGACCAACAGTATTATAGATCACCTTCAATCACACCAAACAGAATCACTGAAACTTGATTAAAAGACACCGACCAAATTGTCATAAACCAAGTAACTTCTGGTACTCACACGGCATTCAACTGTCCTTATATCAACAGAAGAGGTGGAAGGGTGCTAATCTTGGTCAGATCTGACCTCAAAACCTCCAATTCAGCAAGTACGGATCACTGCAACATAATCACTATAGAGAATAAACACCTAGCCATCTGCCTCTTCTACAGGTCCCCCAATGCCAATGATGATGAATTTTCCACCATAATTGAAATGGTTTGCGCAGTCAACTCCCTCTACAAACTACTTATACTGCTGGGAGATCTCAACCTCAACTCCGCACCCAGCAAACAGTCTACAGCTGTCCTCAGAAAGGGGAATAACGAGTGAGGTTATCAAATTTGGAAAGGGGAATAACGAGTGAGGTTATCAAATTTGCAGATGACACAAAACTATTTAAAGTTGTTAAAACCCAAGAGGATTGTGGAAAATTGCAATAGGATCTTGATAAATTGGAAGACTGAGCATCAAAATGGCAGATGAAATTTAATGTGGACAACTGCAAAGTTATGCACCTAAGGAAAAACAACCCAAACTATGGTTACACGATGCAAGGTTCCACATTAGGAACCACCATGCAGTAAAAAGATTTAGGCGTCATTGTGGATAACATGTTAAAACCCTCAGCCTAGTGTGCAGCAGCGGCCAAGAGAGCAAATAGAATGCTAGGTATCATAAGGAAAGGAATGGAAAATAAAACAAAAGATATTATAATGCCTGTATATATCGTTCCATGGTGAGACCGCACCTTGAATACTGTGTGCAATTCTGGTCGCTGTATCTTAAAAAAGGATATAGCGTTATTAGAAAAGGTTCAGAGAAGAGCCACCAAAATGGTAAAGGGGATGGAAGAATTCTCCTATGAAGGAAGGCTAAAAAGGTTAGGACTCTTTAACCTGGAAAAGAGACGGCTGAAGGGAGATATGATGGAAGTCTATAAATTAATGAACGGAGTGGAATGGGTAAATGTAGATCGATTGTTTATGTTATCAGAATATAGAAAGACTAGGGGACATGCAATGAAACTACAGGGTAAACTATTTAAGACTAATAAAAAGAAAATATTTTTTCACTCAACATGTAATCAAACTCTGGAATTTATTACCGGAGGATGTAGTAAAGGTTGTTAGTGTAGCTGGGTTTAAAAAAGGTTTGGACAAGTTCCTGGAGGAAAGGTCCATAAACCATTATTAAGAAGGGACCCAGGATATCAATGCTTGACCCAGTAGAAGCATTGTGGAACCTGTGTCTTTTGGGGATACTGCTAGGTACGTATGACCTAGATTGGCCACTGTTGGAAACAGGATATTGGGCTTGATGGACCTTGGTCTGACCCAGTATGGAATATCTTATGTTCTTAATGGAGGCCTTGCAGTTCACTCTACTTCATACGGGCCCCTCTCACTGCCTAGGCACCATCCCAGACCACATATTCACACCACAAAGCCTCCTGGAATAAAACAACTTAATGCCTCCTCAAGTCGGACCACCATGCCATTCACTTCAAGTTGCACATCCCACAGCAAAGAGCAACACTGAAAACACCTCAAACAGAGAGAAGGTAGAAAGGAATTGGTAAAGGTAAGTTCCTCAAGGAAACCCTACACAATCTCAAGACGATAATTGGAGCACCACAATTGCAGCAGTGGCTAGAGCTCCTGAGCTATTAAACCCTAGTGATATAGCGACAAGAACCACAACTGCTCCCTGGTACTCTGCCGAAAAAAGAGAATCGAAGAAAACCCTACCCAAGTGGGAATGGTGCTGGCGACAAGACAGAAACCAATTTAAAATTATATCAAATAAAACAACATAACTACAACAATATAATCAACTGACACAAAAAAGAATATCACACAAATCTCAGTAACAAGCCCAGAGAACTCTTCGAGATTGTGATGGTTCCTTTGTCAATGTGCGTACAGACTGGAGAAGAAAATATACACCCTCAGAACTTTGTAAATTTCCTTTGCACCAAGCTCAAGTCCACTATGAAAGACATATCACAATCGGATCCAACTGACGGCACAGTATCCTCCCCCAAGCACAAATGGGGTGAGTTTTACATACCCACAACTGATCAAGTTGCTCACACTATCGTCAATTTAAATGCCTGCACAGCACCCTCTGACCCATGTCCAGTAAGATGGATCAAATCAACCAAAGATGAGCTCATCCATTATATCCACAAGATAATAAGCTCCTCGCTTACTCAAGGATATATGCCCACCACCCTCAAACAGGCAACTATCTGACCAATCCCAAAAAATAAAGCAGCAGATAATGCAGACCCTGTGTCATACCACCCCATATCCAGTCTCCCATTTCTGTCAAAAATCATTGAAAAAAATAGTTCAGCGTCAATTACAAGACCACAGTGACTCACATTTCTCTCTGGATCCCCACCAACATGGATTTTGACCCAACTAGTGTTGAATCCCTTCTCATGCAACTACTTGACAACTTGATCAAAGGGATTGGCAATATAAAAAAGGGCATTCTGTTCATCTTATTATTATTATTAAAGACATAAAGCACTGCAACATACGAAGCGCTGTACAAACATAGAAGAGAGACAGTCCCTGCTCATCAGAGCTCACAATCTAATAAGACAGAAAACAAAACAAGTTACATAATACAAATAACAAAAATTTACAGGACAAAGTAAGCAAATGTTGATAGAGAGAGATCAAGATAGGGTAAGACAGGAACAGAAAGCAATAGTGAAGAGGTAGGATTTTAGTCTGGACATGAAAATGGCCAGGGAGGACGCCTGGCGCACAGAGATAGGAAGACTATTCCAAGCAAAGGGTGCTGCCATTTGGAAGGAGCGAAGTCTGGAATTGGCAGTACGAGTAAAGGGCACAGATAAACGAAGACTCTTAGAAGAACGAAGCAACCGAGAGGGGGTGTAAGGAGAGATGAAAGGTACTGGGAGGCAAAAGAGTGAATACATTTATAGGTCAGGAGGAGAAGTTTAAATTGGATACGGAGATGGATGGGAAGCCAATGAAGCGACATGAGGAGAGGAGTGATGTGGGAAAAACGAGACTGGCGGAAAATGAGTCGAGCAGCGGAGTGTTGAATTGACTGAAGAGGAAAGAGGTGGCTTGCAGGGAGGCCAGCAAGGAGAACGTTACAATAATCAAGATGGGAGGTGATTAAGGAGTGGACAATCAATTTAGTGGTGTCAACAGAGAGGAAGGGGCGAATTTTGGAAATATTGTATAGAAATAAACGACAGGTTTTAGCAATGAGATGGATATGTGAAGAGAAAGAGAGAGGAATCGAAGATAACACCAAGGTTACATGCTGAAGAAACAGGGAGGAGTACAGAGTTATCAACAGAGAGAGAGAAAGGGGAAAGAGGAGGGGAAGCATTTGGGGGAAAGATAAGAATCTCAGCTTTGGCCATGTTCAGTTTTAAGCGGCGGTGGGACATCAAAGCAGCAATGTCAGAGAGGCAGAGTGAGATCTTAGACTGGATATCAGGAGAGAAACAGGTGCAGAAAGATAGATTTGAGAGTCGTCAGCATAGAGATGATAGTGAAAGCCATGGGAAGAGATAAGGGTGCCAAGGGATTGGGTAGAGAGAGAGAAGAGGAGTGGACCTAAGATGGAACCCTGAGGAACTCCTACAGGTAATGGGGTTGAAGAGGAGGAGGAGCCATCAAAGTACACACTGAAAGAGCGATGGGATAGATAGGAAGAGAACCAAGATAGTACAGAGTCTTTTAATCCAAGTGAGGATAGGGTTTTAAGAAGGTGGTTATGGTCAACAGTGTCAAAGGCAGCAGAGAGATCAAGAAGAATGAGAACAGAGTAAAAGCCTTTGGACTTTGTCAAGAACAAATCATTCGAGACCTTAGTAAGAGCAGTTTCAGTAGAGTGTAGGGGACGGAAGCCGGATTGTAAAGGATCCAAGAGGGTATGAGAGGAGAGGAAATCAAGACAACGGTGATAAGACTGCACGCTCAAGTAGTTTAGAGACGAAAGGAAGGAGAGAGATGGGCCGATATTTAGAAGGACAAGTGGGATCAAGTAAAGTTTTTTTGAGGAGGGGTGTAACCACAGCATGCTTGAAAACAGAAGGGAAGGTTGCAGTGGAGAGAGAGAGGTTAAGAATATGAGAAATAGAAGGGCTTCATCAATATCTCCTCCACATTTGACACAGTATCACACAGCATCCTACTAAACAGGCTCAAAGACACTGGGCTCCACAGTACACCCCTCAACTGGTTTCAATCCTATCTCAGTGATTGTCATCAGCAAGTCAAAATAGGAGCAAACACCTCCCCTGTTCATCGCAGAACAAGGAGTACCTCAAGGATTCTCCCTGTCAGCCCTACTCTTCAACCTCTATGTATAACTGATATGCAAATCTTCAATAAACATAACATCCAATATGCCATATATGCAGATAACATAGTGATATATACCCCAAATCTACCTAGACCTACCAGACTACACATCTATGGCAAACTGTTTACAAAAGATGAACAACTGGCTATCAAACAACAAATCTAAGCATCTACTTTAAAAAGACTGAGGCAATGATCATCACAAGGAATTCCTCCTGTATCCTACCAAACTCAATTAGCTTGACAAATGCATCCATACCAGTAAAAGAAGAAGTGAGGTACCTGGGAGTCACCCTGGACCGCAATTTGAATCGAAAGTCACACATCAACAAAATCACCAGAAATGCATGCTACAAAATGGCCCCAGTGTGTCCAGTCTCCATGCAGCAGGAAGACTAGTGAGCCTAGTTGCTGGGCAGTGTAGGACAATTTCTTAAAATTGGGAGGTTTAATTGGCCAATTTTAAAAGTTCCAGTTTCTCTTTTAATTCTTTTACATCCGTTTTTTTTTATTTGAGTCCTGTTTCTTTAAAAAAAAAAAAAAAAAAAGAAGATTGCTTTCTTGTGCCGGTATTCTGCTACCTCCTTCTGTTCTTTTAACTTTTCAGAGTCTATTGCAGGCAGATCTCTCCTTCCGGACGAAATGGAGGAGAGCCCTGCGACTGAAGACAGAGGTTCTCTGGCTGAGCTGGCTGCCGTGATTACAGGCTGACTGACGGCGCAGAGGCGGGAAGCTCATTGGGCTGCTCCCCGTTCACTGAAAAGTTGAGTGGGAGCACGCTGGCTTGAGCACCGTGAAGGCACAAGTCCTCAGAAGCAGTTCTGCGCTAAGCAGGTACTCGGGCAGGCGGGGAAGCGGTGTTACCGGCTGTTTAAGCGGTTCCCTCAATTTGAGTGTTTCGCGCCTTTTTCTTTTCTTTCTGGCGGCCATTTTTTGAGCATGCGCTCCGCGTGTGGAGCGCCTCATGGTTCTTTTCCCCTTCATTAGGCCGCTTTGGGGGGGGCAGGCTAATTCAGGCATTTTCTTTTTATTTGTCTGTTGGGGACATTATTACCGCGATCGGGAGCTTGTTTGCTCTGTCGGTTAAAGGAAAATCTTATGTTTGGTTTGATTTGTTTGATTTCTTTTGTTTATTTTAAGACCCCCTTGCTCTTGCTACAGTGAGTTCTCTGTTACTCAAGGAGGGGACCATTGTTCCGTTACTATTTAATTTGGTCCAGGAGAAAAAAAAACCCATAATAATAATAATACTAAAGCTTAAAGAAAGGACAGAAAACAGGGAGAGAAACAGCCTCTCCTTTTGGGACCCGAGGGATCGGACGGTGTCTGGCGTATGGCAGCGTGTCCTCTGTGCGTCGTCTGCAGTGCACGCAAAAGGTACGGTAGCAGATTCAGGGGTTTGTAGGAGCTGTGTCATTGTGTCTTCTGCAGTGGAACAGCAGATGGATATGAAGACGGTCCCTGAACCCCAAGAACTGTCGGCTGGGACTGAGGAAGTTCTTCTAGTTCCGGCTGCTCCAGGTGGTGGCCAGGAAGCCCTTGCTGGTCCATCCTCGATTGCCGGATGCTCTGGCGATCTCTGGTTCCGTTAACCAAGCCGATTTGGCGGTGGGGGTATTGTTGCTCCTAGACTGCCAAAGCGGGCGCGGCCTCCGGAGTACTCGCAGTCTGAGGTAGAGTGGCAGGAGTCAGAGAAGGCGGAGGTAGATGTCGACACTCAACTGGACGATTTGGTAGAAGGCGAGATCCAGGAATCTGAGGATCAGGCAAAGATTATTCGGGTGTTCTGAAAGGATGAACTGACCGTGCTTATCATGGAATCCCTACAGACACTGAAGATGGCAGCTATTTCGCCGAGTGAGGAAGAGATGAGGAGGATCCCATAATCCAAGCAGTACAGCAGACACAGATTGTGTTTCCCGTACACCGTGTGGTAGACCGAATGATCCAGGACAAGTGGGATCAACCTGAGGCTGTTCTGCGGGGAGTCAGAACTATGAATAGTCTCTATCCCTTGGCGGATAAGGACAAGGAACAGTTTCGCTCCCCCCACATTGATGCTGCAGTGTCAGCAGTTACAAAAAAGACCACTATTCCGGTGGAAGGTAGCGCGGCGTTTAAAGATGCACAAGATAGGAAAGTAGATGGTTTGTTAAAGCAGTCATTTGAGGCAGATTCATTGTCGCTGCAGGCCTCTATTTGTGGGGCTTGGATCGCCCGGGCTTGTCTGTGATGGTCCCAGAGTTTGCGACAGGGGGCTCCGTTAGAACAGGAGAGGATTAGAGAGCTGGATCGTTTGGAGTCTGGAGCCGCTTATTTGGCAGATGTGCATTATGACCTAATTAGAGCGCTAGCTAACAGTATGGCTTCATTGGTGGCCGCACGCAGATCTATATGGTTGCAGAATTGGGCGGCAGACGGCTCCTCCAAGTCACGCCTCAGTAAGCTTCCATTTAAAGGGAAATTGTTGTTTGGCGAAGATCTCGACAAGTTGGTTAAGGACTTAGGAGAATCTAAAGGCGGGAGACTTCTGGAAGATAAGCCTAGGCAAGGGAAGGCTCCACAAGGTTTTCGGGGTCAGTTTAGAGATTTCAGGAGGTTCTTTACTTCTCGTTTGGGGAGTTTCCAGAGGGGTAGATTTGTTCCCCGAGCTCAGGGGTTTTATGGCTTTCGTGGAGCAAGTAGAGATTTCGCAGCAACGGCCGCAGCGACCTCTCGTAAGTCCCAATGAAAGTTGGCGGGTCCTGGCAGGAAGTCCTCCGATAGGAGGGAGGCTTCGGGAGTTCCTTTCTGCCTGGATCCAAACAACATCTGACCAGTGGGTCCTACAGATAATTCGAGACGAGTATGCGCTAGAGTTGCGAACACCGGTTTGAGATTCCTTTGTGATGTCTCCCTGCAGGGGTCAGAAGAAGGTCTTAGAGATCCACAGCACTCTAGATTGTCTGCTGCAATTGGGAGCAATCATGCTGGTACCCAAAAAAGAATGTGGTATGGGTCGATACTCAATTTATTTCATAGTGCCAAAAAAAGGACGGATCACTGAGGCGTATTTTGGACCTAAAAGGTATGAATCGCTGTCTCCGAGTGTCGCATTTCAACATGGAAACCTTGAGATCCGTAATTGTAGCAGTACGCAAGGGAGAGTTCTTGACTTCCCTGGATCTTACTGAGACGTACCTGCACATCCCCATCGGGGGGGGGGGGCGGATCATCAGAGGTTTCTGCATTTCGCCCTTCCGTGGGGACATTATCAATTTCAGGCATTGCCGTTCGGTTTGGCAATGGCACCGCGGACGTTCACCAAAATCATGGTGGTTGTAGCGGTGGCATTACGAAAAGACGGAGTGTTGGTTCATCCGTATCTCGATGACTGGTTAATTCGAGCGAAGTCCAGAGCCGAGAGTGTGCGAGTTACCAAAAAGGTAGTGGTGTTCTTACAGTCTCGGCTGGGTGGCTAACACAGCCAAAAGTCACCTAGAACCGTCTCAGGATCTGGTGTACCTAGGGGTACATTTCAACACTCAGGAGGGTTTAGTGTTTCTGCCGGATCGGCAAGTTCAAGCTCTGCGGCAGCAGGTTCGTCGGTTCAAGTCTTCACCGGCTCCTTCGGCGTGGACTTACCTATGTGTGCTAGGGACGATGGCAGTGTCCTTGGAAGCGGTGCCATGAGACCGGTTCCATATAAGACCCTTGCAACAGGCTCTGCTTCATCGGTGGTCGCATCAATTCGACTTGTTGAGCAAACTTCTTCCGTGTTGGTCAGGCGGTCTCTGGGGTGGTGGCTCCGTCCCGAGGTTCTAACAAAAGGGATGCCGCTAGAGCAGCCAGAGTGGCTTCCTCTGTTGACAGATGCGAGTCTCGCTGGATGGGAAGCTCATTGTAGAAAGCTCATCGCACAAGGCGTTTGGTCTGTCTCCAAAAGCTCTTGGTCAATCAACCGACTGGAGCTGAGAGCAGTTTACCTGGCTCTCCTATCGGTCGAAACCATGATCACAGGTCGGGCGGTGCGAGTGTTATCAGACAATTCCACGACGGTGGCATACATAAATCATCAGGGCGGTACAAGGAGTACGGCCATGGAAGAGGAGGCGGAGATACTGTTAACCTGGGTAGAAAGTTGGTTACCAGCGATCTCGGCGGCACACAATGTGACAGCGGATTTCCTAAGCAGAGTCCAGGTGGATGCGGGAGAAAAGGAGTTGCATCCGGACATCTTTGTGCTTCTAGTTCACAGATGGGGTCAGCCAATCATGGATCTCATGGCGACCTTTCATTTTGCGAAGGCGACTCGGTTCTACAGCAGGCAGCGAGAAAGAATGTCGGAAGGGATCGACGCTCTAATGCAACAGTGTCCGTCGGCGGGTCTTCTCTTTGTGTTTCCGCCGTGGGCCCTAATAGGCAGGGTGGTACAGCAGATAGAAGCTCATCATGGGAAGGTGCTGCTGATTGCTTCGGATTGGCCAAGAAGACCATGGTACGCCGATCTAATTCGGTTACTCGACGGGGAGCCATGGAGGTTGCTGGAATTGGAGGATCTGCTGATTCAAGGGCCGCTACGAATGCCTCAAGTGACTCGATTCTCGTTTACGGTTTGGCCATTGAAAGGGCTAGGTTAAGGAAAAGAGGGTACTCGAGAGCAGTGATCACAACGTTGCTTACATTCGTATTTGGTGTATATTTGAAGATTGGTGCTCGCGACGGCAGGTGCGGGTGGCTACAGTATTGGTACCCGTCGTTTTAAGTTTTTTGCAAGTGGATTTGATAGAGGTTTAGCAGCCAGCTCTTTGAGAGTTGTCAGACGGCTGCCTAGGGTGAGAACTGACACAATCTTGACGATGCATATATTCATATGATTCTTGCAAGGTATTGTGGGTATTGTAGTTCATTCACTCCCAAACACAGCTGATGACAATAATTTGAGTTGTGAAACCAAGTGGTAAGATCAATAAAATACTTCTTTTATTGATGGGGTTTAATTCACCCAGCACATGTATGCTTGATAGCACTATAAATGAGGTTACTTGCTTGCAGTGTTTAAAATGGATAACAAAAAGTCACAAAGTAAACCAGAAAACAACCTTCAGCTTGTCAGGCAATTAGCTAATGTTTTCTTAGCAAGTAATTACCAAATACAAAGGCACAAAGTAAAGAATAAACTTTGCTGGTTAGGTTAACTTCTGCTCATTTTCCACGCCGATCTCAGCAGTGATTCTCCCTTGCTCACACACACAATCAGGTGCAGCCCTAATTACTATCAATGGACCAGCTGAAAGCCTTTAGCTGGCTGGCTGCTACTGTGTGAGCCCAAATCCTGCTTTAAGAGCTGTTTGCAGTGGAAATAAAGAACAAAGTTAGGTTTCTTTGTGATGGCTGATGTGTTTGCTCAGAGAAAGCTAGCAATAGCATTTAGATAGAGAACAGTCCATATAAACTGTACTTTCATCTGCTGTATCACCCCCTTCATCAACAATCATAGGGTCAATATCATACATTGGCACAGATGAGTCTTTCATTAAGGCACTATCATGAGAATGCTTATTCCCTTGCTGCCATTCTCTATTATAGATAGGGTCTGGATCAGTGTTCATACCTGAGCCTCTCCTGCCATCATAATTCCTCTCTGTAAAGCCTGGCCAATATGTAATCCAATTCTGATGTCCAGCCTTCCAATCTTGATCCCTGGACACTGGATCTCCTCTCACATACCTTCTGGCCTTGGTCTGAAAGTCCCTTCCACATGCAGTCTTCTCTCTTCCAGGTAGCCACTGGTGATTCCTATCTCTGCCACTCCATTCCTCTGGCTGAATCCAGTCCAATGGACTCTGCTGGCTTTTGGAATACCTCCCAGTATGAGTACTGCCTTGGAATCTCCCAGACCTTCCAATGTCCTTTCTTCTCTTCCTTCCAGAGAGTTTCCTTCTCTCTCTATCTGCTTGGCTTTTGCTGAAGCTGTTCTTCAAACTCTCCCTGAAGCTGGGCTGGAGCTTGTAGTAACTGTTATCTGAAGAAAAAGCTCTACTCTTATCCTGTTCTAATGTGTGCTGCTCCCTAACACAGCGCAGCTGTCTTGAATCAGGCCCTGCCCTTTGAGATGAGTGCTTAGGGATTACCTCATAGCTCTCTTGATTGCACACACATTTTCTCTCTTCAGCCTCCCTCATGGCTGCTGGAAACCTGGTGCATTCTGGGACTGGTAGTCTTTTATGTGAAAACTCTGTTTTCTTGCTTCTACCAGAACTGACAGGTTGCTTGTTCAGAGTCACATCATCTTTTCTATAGCTCCTACCTGAGCTATGATAAGCTTCCTTATCACAGAGTACAATTAGCAGCTCTGGCTTGTTATAGGGGTAAAGTACAGGACATCTCTCTGGGAGAGCATGCAGATGTCTTACACTTTCTTAAAGCAGTGACTCAGTTATGACCATCTCGTAGAGTCGTTGTTCCGCCTTGGGATCTTAATTTAGTGTTGAAAGCCTTAGTTAAGGCTCCCTTTGAGCCTCTTCATCTAGCCTCAGTAAAGGATCTCACTTTAAAGACCGTGTTTTTAGTGGCCATTTGTTCGGCAAGGCAAATTTTGGAATTGCAGGCATTGTCCTGTCGAGAGCCTTTTCTGTCTTTTTCCAGGGAAAAGGTGGTTTTACGGCCTGTGCAGTCCTTTCTTCCAAAAGTGGTTTCTCCGTTCCATTTGAATCAAATGGTCTCGCTTCCGGTTCTCGGGGCTTTGGAGGGAAGTGCTTCGGACTGTAGTTTGAGCAAGTTGTATATAAAGCGAGTGTTACGTCGGTGTTTGAAAGTGTCAGAAGACTTCCGCAAATCGGACCGTCTATTCATGTTGTTCGGAGGTTCCCATAAAGGGGAGGCGACGGCAAAGGCTTCCATTTCTAGATGGATTAGAGAGGCGATTGCATCTGCTTATATAGTACAGGGTCGTCCAGTGCCTATGAGGTTGCGGGCTCATTCGACCAGAGCACAAGTGACATCCTGGGCGGAGTACTGTCTGGTGCCGCCAGGGGAAATCTGTAGAGCAGCCACATGGTTGTCCCTTCATAGATTCAGTAAGCATTACCGTCTTGATGTCCTGGCGGAGGAGGATGCCTGATTCGGATCAGTGGTATTGCGGGCCGGAGGCAAAGGTCCATCCCCATGATGGTTGGCTCTGTTACATCCCACAGGTGGAGGACTAAACTGGAGGAATGATAAGGAAATGGCAATTACACTTACCTGGTAATTGTAGTTCCTTGAGTGAGGACAGTTTAATCCTCATTCCCACCTGGAGTGTTTTTTGTTGTTTGTTTGTTTTGTTTTTTGTTTTTTGTTTTTATTTCAACAACTTTCATCAAAAGACATACATAGGAAATATAAAGAAATTAATATACAATCCAATTGAATAAAGAACAAATTATTAACTCCCAGCCCACAAAATGGAGTGTCAATTAAATAAGATAATCACTAAACCAAAGTCGAGAGAAAACAGAAAATGATACAATCCCACATTATACTAAGCAACAGCCACAAAACTTCATCAAGTCTGATTATTTAGAAAAGTTTCCAATTGAGAAGAATCAAAGAAGATATACGATTTACCCAGATGAGTGATGACACATTTACATGGATATTTAAGAATATAAGAGGCTCCCAAAGCAACGACACGAGGCCGAAGCTGAAGGAAAGCCTTCCTTTTCAACTGTGTAACACGGCAGACATCTGTAAAAACCTGTATCTTCTGTCCAAAGTATTTCTCTTGCTGAAATTTAAAGTAAGATCTTAAGATCATCTCCTTATCCCTTTCCAATGAAAAAGTTACCAACAAGGTAGCACGAGTTGAAATTTCTTCAACAGAAGACTCTAGGTACGCTGATAAATCCATACTCTGATCAGATAAATGATCTAATTCCCCACCTGCAACATCACCTGTCTCCAAATCAGCAACCGGATGTTCTCTAACGCCACTAGGCAAATAATAAATTTTGGACAAAGCCATAGCATCCGGTTCTGAAATTTTCAAAACTTCCTTCAAATATTTAACAAATAAAATAGTTGGAGAAAGGTAATGAGTGCGAGGGAAATTCAGGAATCTAAGATTCTTTCCCCGCAAAGCATTTTCAAATATTTCATCACGATGGTGCAATTGCAAGGAGTCCTGCACCTGAGATGTCAAGACTCCTTGAATAGAGGTTATCTGACCATCAATTTTAGCTTTATGAGATTCAAGAATTTCCAATCTATCCCGATGGTCAGTTAAAGAATTGACTGTCTCCTGTGAAAATGTAGAAAGTTTTACTAAAGAAAATTTTAACGAAAGTTCATTTCTAGAAACTATTCGCCAAATATCCTGTAATGATACATCCTTAGGGGGTTGGAGATCTTCCACTGGCAAAGAAGAGAAATCAATTGGGCTGGGAATAGCAGTCTCATCAGCACGAATTCTCAAAAACGACTCTGAAAGCACAGGTAAACATGGTGATGACTTACTCTCCACAGCACCACGAAACAATTCTCCATTCGATGATCGAGGCTGAATGCTAGGTGGGGATACTACCCTACGCGGATCTGGAGACTTGTTCAGCGAGCCGTGCTGACTGAAGCTAAAGAGTCCGATGACAATTGCGATAAGGGAGACGTTACAGCCTTAAGATGGCTGTCCATAGGTCCAACAACTTTAGCTGACTTACCAGACGACATTGCAGATTGAAGCGGCTTTTTCTTCCGCTTCCCCATATACAGACCAGGCCAACTTCCCCGAACTGCTCCAAAGTGCTCCGAAGGGGCTCCAAAGGGGCGTGGTCAGCCCCTTAGGACACGCCCCTTCGGAGAATGCACCCTCGGGCACGCGCCCGCGGTGCGCGTCCCAAGGTGGGGCTATAGGACTTATAGCCCGCTCTGCTCACGTGTTCCCGAGTGCTCTCCAGGACAGAGCAGCAGTTCCTCTCAGCTTCCAAGCAACACTGTAGCAAGTAAAAGATACACACAGAGCTCAGCGAAGGAGGGCTCGGTCTTATAGCCTGCTCTACTCACGTGTTCCCGAGTGCTCTCCGGGACAGAGCAGCAGTTCCTCTCAGCTTCCAAGCAACACTGTAGCAAGTAAAAGACACACACCGTTTGTTTGTTTTTTTAAATCGGCAATGGAAGCTCGGTTGGAGTAAGTGCAACTTACAGGTAGGTCTGTTTAAAATCGACTTTATATCCTGTTGAGATCCTTTCTGTTTCTTCCATCTATTGCTGTTTAAGGTAGATAGAAGTGGTACAAGAAAATGTTCTTCCTTTCTGAAGGGAATGTTGGTTAACAGGAGGGTAATGTGTTGGTGGACAATGAGGGTGGAATGGGAATCCCTGATTTGGTGAGGTATTATAGAGCAGCTCAGGTACAGGCAGTAGTGGAGTGGGGGTAAGGGGAGTGGGAGGCAATCCAGTGTGATCCCAGGGAATATTTCTGGGAATGCAAGGGGGAGAGAGTGGAGGTCAGATTATACATCAATTTGTCAGGATTACCTGGGAAGTGTAGGAGAAGGTGTAGGGGCAGTTGATGGGAGGGGGTGCAATTTGCCTACAGAAGATTAGGGCAACAGAGGAGTTTATGGCGGGGAAGGAAGCAAGGTCCACCAGAAAACAGCAGACTGCCACAGAAGCAACCAAAAACCAGTCTAGAAACGTGGCAGAAGGGGCAAAAAGCAGCCTTTATTATTCCTAAAAGGATGAGTGTGCCAATAAACCCGACACTGGCCATGTTTCGTGTAATACTTCCTCAGGGGTATATGGCTCACTACAAATAAAATACATGACCAATTAAAACAAGAAACAATAAATTAAAATTACAAATCATACATAACACAATTAAAATAAAATACAATCATATCTAAAAATACTAGGAACAGCCAAAAAAAACATCATCACATTCTAAAAGGATTAATAATATTATAAAAAACGTATAATAATCAAATATATAAAAAAAATTTAAACGAGAATATAACTATATAAATATATATAAAGTGCATGTAATCTTAAAACCATATGAGAAATTGTGCATAAACAGAGTATTACATAAATATACAATAAAAATAATCTTTAACAAACCCTAACACACTAAGGGGTATGTTTACTAAACTGCGTTAGTGCAATTCACGTTAGGAGCCGCGGTAGTGACAGAAACCCCAAATAAGGACATGGGCGGTACATCGTCACCACTAACGCGCGTTAAAAAAATTAACGAGCGTTACCGGGCGCCGTGGCGCGTTACTGCGCGTTAAACATAAGAAGACGTACAGACACAAAGCACTGAAACAGAGCTGTAGCACAATGGTTACGGTACTGACCGCTGTTACAGACAGCATGGGTTTGAGTCCCCAGTGTGCCTAACGCAGAAGGCTTTCCCAGGCATCACCCTGTACATTACAGAGGGAAAGAGGAGGCATGTTTTTCGTTAGGTTGAGTATTGGTGTCAGAAAAACACTCTCGGAGTGTGCCTAGCCACGTACGTTGGTGCGTGCGAGGTTGCGTGCATTGGTACGTGTGTAGCCCCGTGCGTAGCTGCGCGCGTACAATCGTGCATGGGTACGTATGTTTTTACGTGCGTGGGTACGTGTGTTTTTATGTGCGTGGGTACGTGTGTTTTTACCAGTGTGGGCATCTTATATTACAGACTCTGTAGGGTGTCTTGCACCTATGCATTATGCTAACACATGTACGTGTGATGGCCTATGGTTTATCAGAGCCTGTGAGCAGGTGCTGGAGTTTCACAGGGTTGGATTGTGCCAGTCACACCCATGATGCACTGCACATGCAAATCAGCTGTCCACAGATACACACCATGGGGAATGCACCCCCACAGCACCTCGGCCTGGTAGGGGGAACTGACCATGTGCACCCCCACAGCACCTCGGCCTGATAGGGGGTACTGACCGTGTGTTGTACTGGCACAGAGTAGCTACACACCGTCACATTGTGCGGGTACTGTGCTCACCCTGAGGGTGCAGTGAGGCGCCCAGCACTAGGTCCACAGCACCGTCCATGGTGCAGGTCCAAAGCAGTGTTACTGTGTGAGATGGGTAGTTTCTGCAGGAACACCTTGGATCTCTGTCTGTTTCAGTCAGGTATAGCCCCCATGCACCACCACACCCCTCCCCCAGGGCTGCGGGTGGCAAACAGGGTCTCCTATCAAAAGATCCACAGTCTACCTCCCTGCAATGGTGGCAGTAGAGGGGAACATTAACCCTAGTCCTGCTGGGGAACAGACACCCCCACAGGGCAGTCAATGCAGCTCTGTACACAACCATAACACAACAGCAGACAGACATTAGGCCTGGATATGGTATACTGCACCCCACCACTATCTGATATTCCGATGGCGCAAGCCATCAGCCACTGCACCCTGCAAGCCACTCCATCACAACACCTACCAGCTGCAAACAGTCTGCTAGTGCCCAGTGGAGATGCCTGCACCCAGAACTGGGATGTCAGCATACACAGCAAGCAGATACATCAGTGACTGGGCCCCAAAAGGAAACCCATATTTATCACATGAGAGAAATACTAGATAGCACTATGGGAGTGCCTAGCCATGCTGTGGTCACTGCACAGTCAGGGTGAGAGTGATCTCTCAGCAGGATATACTGAGGTCACCCTGTCTGTGTAGGTGGTGGCCGGGCACTACAATGTGCCTGTCACTGCCCTATGCCCTGTGCAGATGCACCCTGGCCAGGCCACCCTGTCCGGCCTATACCCATGGTACCTTGCTCCTCATTATGCACATTGGCAGCCCAATACTGGCAACATTGCTGGCAGTATGGGCTATGGAAGGTGTTTGCAGCCACCACACACTGGATAGACAGACAGCCACCCCCACACCTATGCCAGCATTGTGCTACTATAGAGGTGGTCAGCAGCCATACCCACCACACCAGTCATGGGCATAGTACAGGCATGGATATGGTACACACGACTGTTGGGGGGTCACTCCCCAGGGTGGTGAACACTGTCAGAGACCAGACCTGCAGCATACACCGCAGACATCAGAATGATTGTTATGGTGGAACTCAAGGAGCACAATGTGTTTAACGTAGGAATTGATATCTGCCAGTTATCATAGGAAACGTTTGATAGCTCTGTACCGTATACCCAGGTGTAGGGTGGCATTGCTAAGGTATGCAACTGCTAGTATTGGGAGATACAGGCAGGGCCCAATGTCTTGACTCTCCAGGTGGCATTGGCCAATGGGGCCTGTGGGTGGGCGTGTGGCCCTGTTGGCTGCTGCTTTACGGCAGAGTTCCCCAACTCCAGTCCTGGTGTTCCAAACACTGTTTGGGTTTTCATGCTGTCCCTCATAAATATGCATGAGCTACATCTGCACACCATGGGGGTGGTGCATAGCTATGCAGCACAGGCATCTTTATTAGAGGCAGCATGAAACCGGAATGGTGTGGGGCCCTCCAGGACTGCATTTGCGGGACTCTGCTTTAGGTAATATGCCTGTTTCTGGTGTCTGTGTTTGGTGTGGTAAAATATAGGCCATGCGTATGTTCTCTGCAATAAAGGAGTGTTTTTACTATTACTGTTTGATGGTGGGTCAAACTATGGGGACTGGGTTGGCAGGAGCCCCAGCTGGGATTTGAATCTGTGACCCTCTGGTCTTACAGGCACTGGCTGTGTCTGTTGCACCACACTGTGGCCACAGAGATAGTGCAGTCCCTGGAGTTAGTTAAACTGGCCTGACGAGTCAGAAATCCTGCTCTGCAACAGGTTTACTGTGGCCTCATTTACCTTGTATGCAGACAAAGGTGCACATAAACCTCAGAAAAGACCTCAGAAAAGGGGCACACACCCATAACCAAGCTGGGCAACAATGATATCATTGGGAAACATTACACAACACTCCCAGGACAGCTCCATTACGATGAAATGATCTTTGAAAGGGTCTGCGGAGCGTAGACCCTTCCACACATCATTTCTTTTTTTTGGTACTTTCCAGGGAGTGTTGTTCCTTGTTGCCCATTGCTATCACTGTTGCCCAGCTGAATTATGCTTTTTAAAATGTTTCTTGTGGTCATTTTTAACGTTTTATGTGAAATTTTGTTCTGTGCACATGTATCACACTGCTCACGTTTTGTGGGTTTCCCCGGTTTTTCTGTACATTGCTGACGGAAATGGTTTCTCTTCCCTTTAAATGCCTTTAACGACAGGTTTTCATTCGCGTTGGAATTGAGCTCAGGAATTCAGTGCGTAAGTGTGAGGGGAGCCTCTCCCCGCCCACTCTCCGCCCATTGACCCCTTCTCTCCGCCCACTCTCCACCTTCCGCACTGTTTTAACGCGCCGCGGAGGATTACGATCGTTAACTGCGGTTAACGCACGTAAGGTACGTTTAACGATCGTTCGCACGTCAGAACGCGCGTTTGGACGTGCGAACGATCATTAAACGTACTTTACGCGCGTTATTCACGATTACCGCACTTTAGTAAACATACCCCTAATTGAAAAAAAGTAGTACAAAAGAGAGCAGGAGTGAATCAGTGGGGAAATAAACCAACCTAAACTAAAATGATACACATTGTATCTGTGTGTATGCACACCAATAGGACAATAAATGAGTAGGATAGGATAAAACTTCAAACGAATCAAAAATGAATAAAACTATGGAAGGAATCTAAAATTGACTATTTAAACAACCAATAAAGGTTGTCATTGGATCTGTCGATATCATAAATGGATCAAGGATGAAAAAAATATAATCACAAATGAAAAAAGTTTAAAAACATACCGCTGCATCAAAGTATATGTGAGTGAAGATCCCCTTTTGAACTATTCAGAGATTGTAGCCACCTAGATGTCTGTAGACACAAATATTACCCTTTTTCCAGAGTAACTGAAACATTCTACACAGGTGATAAAAATTTTTTAAAAACAATGTTACAAACTGATTATACTTTTAAACTAATACTCAATTTAAACATTGTATCACAAATTAAATATGCAAACTACTATCTTATAAAAACCCCTAAGGTGCCATCATAGAACACTTAATTAACCATGCACGGGACCGTAGACCGTTATTATACATAATGAAAATAAAGATCATAAATCAATAATTTATATAAAATAATATAGCGGCAAAATGGCAAGGAAACATTTCGCACCACCATCAGATTAAAAAGTCTCTAGACCCCTATAAAACCTAGAATAATATATCAGCACAATGGCAATCTTATAACCACCCAAAATGCCGCCACAGAAACCCTTAAAACTAAAAAAAGATCAATAATTTATATAAAATAATATATCAGCAAAACAGCATGAAAAACTTGTGCATCACCACTAAATTAAAACAGCAGTTATTCACCAATGATAACCCTAGAATAAACTGTGGATATTCAAAGGCTAAAAAGCGAAAACCGTAGATGAACTACAAGTCTCCTGATGGCAGACGTTGTTCGAAAAGTAAAACATTCGCAAAAGACGCCTACACATGCGCCATAGCATTTAAACCTACCAACAGCGGGAAAAAGTAGGGAACGATCTAATTGGATAATAATAAATAATTAAAATGATACCCAATGTCAACCTCAAATCTTATAAACTTCCTAAAAAAACTACCCCATTAAAAGACATTAAAAACATGTCTTTTTTTTTAATAGCTTTATTTTCATTTTCAAAAAGACAACATACGACTAAACATACAAAATGAACATCAACTGATAACAGAAACCGAACCCCCCCCCATCCCCCACCCCCCGCCCACTCCTCCAGGGTACGTAGCATATATTCAATAGCACTGTACAACCATGATATGACAAATGACAAATGACATATGACAAATGACAACCATGATGGCCCCTTCCTAAAAGAAATTACCCCTCCCTATGTTACATGTTACACCGCTTTGACCCGGTGAAAAGCGGAATATAAATGCAGTTAAATAAATAAATAAATAAATAAAAATCATCTTGTTATCTCATTGTATTTTTAAGTTACACTTAATAGTTGAATGTTCTTTGTTCTAAATCTGTTCTATGTAAAATAATAGTGCTCTATTATTAATGTTTGTTACCTGTAAACCGCCACTGATCTCTGGAAGTGGCGGTATAGAAAAGATGTATAAATAAATAAATAAAATAAATAAATAAATATGTTATGGCATTTAAAACAAAGCGTACTATCTCCCAATACATTTAGCCACATTCACAAAGTCATTTAACATTTTCCACTTAGAACTGCTATCACTGGTTCGAGGTAGGGCTTTCCGGGGCATTTGCTCATACTTGCTATATAAGCATACATGATTCCACCACTCCGGCATGCTAAGATTAGCCGTGTATTTCCAGTTACGCACAATTAAGTGCAGCGCTAGCCCCATCATAAAATCCAGCAGGAAATACCCCTCCTTACATAAAGAAGGGAGTCTTGCCGCCGAAGGCCTATGACCCGCCAAGTAAGGGGTTCCTGAAATTTAAGAACATATTGTATCTGTGCCCAGACCTGCCTCCAAAAGATTTGAATCCCCGAACATTCATATACAATGTGGGCTAAAGTGCCGGGCTGGCTATTACATGTCCAACAAAGAGCACTAGCAGCCCGATCCCATTTTGCCACTTTAGCAGGGGTATAGTAGCAGCGGTGCGCAAAAAAGAAGAGAGAGTCTGAGTGACCGAGGCCGACTTCGAGACTCTCACTTGTTTACACCAAAATTTCCGCCACTGCTGCGCAGACAGGGCCATCCCAATGTCCCGCTCCCAGATCTTTTGAACACCCCGTGCTTGCGAATTACTGGTCTGTCTCAGCATCCTATAAAAGAGCGCCACAGCACCCGGTGCTTGTGCAGTTTCTTGAACAAGCTCCACCACCCCTCTCTCCCCAATCCCATTCTGTGGGTCTACTTTAGAGCTTCCAAGACAATGCCGGAGTTGCAGCCACTGAAAGTAGAGCTTGGACGGAAGACCAAACTCCTGTTGCAATTCACTAAATTCTTTCCATTTATTATCTTTAATAAGTTGATTCACAGTCCATATTCCTTTTAAATACCACTGGCTCCACCCCACGGGCTTCTTTTGAATTTTGAAACAGGGATTATGCCACAGAGGCAGCCAAGTGTAAGGACCTAGGTCTGGACCACCAGCTTGGATAAGAACCCCAAAAGCCTTAAGTGTGTCAATTATCATGCTTGGGCATTGTGCACACTGTTGGAACTGCATACCTGGAAGAACCCCTAGTGGTATTGGGGCAAGCAGTTTCTCCTCGATATCTAACCACATAGGTCTATCAGCTGATCGACTCTCTAGCCACCTTGACCCCTGCTTTAGTAGGAATGCTCTATGATAGGTTTGGAAGTCAGGAAATCAAACGCCGCCATCCTCACGACTAAGCTTAAGCTTCCATAATGCGATTCTTGGGACTTTATTCAACCATAAAAACCGACTCAATATACGCTCCACCATCCGATACGCTCGCAGCAGCATTAGGGAGGGCAGCATTTCTAGAATATAATTGATCTTTGGGACGATCATCATCTTTATGGTCTCAAGCCGCCCCCACCAGGACAACACTAAAGGGGACCATTTAGTGGTCAACTCCCGGGCGATTGATATTATCGCTTCAGGTTAAAGCAAACAGTTTCTTCAAGGGGATAGCAAAAGTGAACTCCCAGGTACTTTACCATATTAGACTCCCATACAAACGGGAAATTACTCATGTCCTCCTTGAGCAGCCAGCGATTCAACGGAAAAGCAACAGATTTCGTCCAATTGATTTTATATCCCGAGAGTAGCGAGTACTGATCCATCTGCTCTAGTACTTTAGGGACCGAGTCCGGGGAAACAAATAAGAGGAGATCATCCACATATGCCGATAGCTTAATTTCCAATCCAGCGATCAGAGCACCATGAATCTCCAGGCACTGCCGGATGATAAGGGCCAGGGGTTCTAGCGCTAAGTTAAATAGTATAGGAGATAATGGGCATCCCTGCCGAGTACCGCGATGTAGTTTAAGATGTTGGGACTTTGTTCCATTTACACAAATACTCGCAGTGGGTTGAGTATACATTACCTCTAGAAATCTGAGAAATCCAGGCCGAAACCAAACCATTTAAGAGTGGCAAACAAAAAAGGCCACTCCAGCCGGTCAAAAGCCTTCTCAGCGTCCAATGAGAGACCAACTAGGGGCTGCGCACTATGTTCACAGCCCGCGAGAATATGGCATAAAAATCATGCATTGTCGGTAGTGGATCTTCCGGCGGTAAAACCGCATTGGTCCGGGTGGATCAACGAAGGCATTTTCCCCGACAATCGGCCAGTCAGAACAGTTGCGTAAATTTTGTAATCTATGTTTAACAGGGATATGGGCCGGTAATTAGCCGCCAATTGCGGATCTCTACCCGCTTTTTCAAAGACCACCACGTTCGCCACAGCAAATGCGCCGATCTGTGGCGTCGCATCTACTAACATCTGAAAATATTGACAGAGAGATGGGACCAGCTCTTTGGCAAATGACTTGAAGAATTCCGCGGGGAGACCATCGGGGCCCACTGCCTTACCAGTAGCTAGCGACATGATCGCCTGATTAATCTCATCTCCCGAAAAGGGCCTGTCCAGCTCCTCTCTCATCTCCTCGCTCAAGACAGGTCGCTTTATTCCCAAAACTAGCTGCTCAAAATTCTCTTGTGAGAATTCCCGCTCTGACTCATACAGCTGAGTGTAGAAACCTCTAAATACTTCTGCAATCTCCGAGTCTCGCACCACCACTCCTTGACCTTGTGGGTCCCGAAGGGCCACCACTCTCTTAGCCTCCTGTTTACCTTTTAATGCGCTGGCCAACAACCTACCCGTCTTGTTTCCTTCCCGGTAATAAGTGCCCTGTTGCGCTTTGATACTTTGGGATGCTTCTTTGGACATAATCGCGTTAAACTGGAACCTTAGCCGCTGGAGCCTTAACAAGACACACGAATCACCACGCTGAGTTAACACACATTCTCCAGCTTTAATTTGCTGCTCGAGAACGATCAACTGTTGCCTACGTTGTTTCACCATACGGATACCAAATCTAGTAATAACCGCACGAATCATGGCTTTGAATCCTTCCCACCAGTCCCATCCGGAGGTGTCCAGTAGGGAATTGAGTTGAAAATATTCCGTGATGGCAGCTTTATATATTTATTTATTTTTATTTAGTATACATTTGTATACCGCTACTTCCAGCGATCAGCAGCGGTTTTGATTACAGATTGGAAATTGTCAAATCATGACAGGAAATATTTGAGGTATAAACACATTGATTAGACAGGAAAGCACAGCACACAGAGAACTATTTTACAGGGAACATGGGCTATGGAGGGTTAAGTGGCTTGCCAAAGACCACAAGGAGCACCTGTGGGACTAGAAACCCCAGTCCTTCCGGCCCAAGGTTGCTGTCCTCCAGTGGGATTTGAACCCCCAACCTTCCGGCCCGAAGTACCTTGCCCCAACCACTAGGCCACTCCTCCACTCCACTTAACTTCTATACAAAATTCCGGATTATCTAGAAGGGTTCTATCAAAGAACCATTCAGTGGAATTTGCCCCCGCTCGATCATCCCACAACACCAGTGAGATGGCCGCATGATCGGACATGTGAGCTGGATGTATATCCGCGCCTGAAGTTGTTGAAGGCGCGGCCTAAGCGCCAAGAATCTCCACCGCCGCTCATCAGTGATCTTGGCCAAATCAGGGTAGAAGGATATCCTATGACTCTCAAAGTCCAGGGGCGCCCGTGTCCGCGCCGCATCCATGATCTGTGCGACCTGCAGGTATCAGAGAAGTTGGAAGATTATAGGCCTCGGCGCCCTGCCTTGCGGTATGGAGTGAGAGGGGACTCAATGGGCCCGATCAATTTCAAAATCCTTCTCAAAAGTGAGTTTGAGCACCGAGGGGATCAGCTTCTCTAGGAAGGTTATCATAGCTTTGCCCTCTGCCCCTTCTGGAACTCCGAGAAGCCTCACGTTGTTTCGACGAGCACGATTATTGCCATCTTCTACCTCTCGATGTAGAGCCCGAATCTGCTTCTCCAGTTTGCCCACCGACTCCAAGCAGGCGCTATGCGCTGCAAGAATACCTTCCGCTTTTTCTTGCTGAAGGGAAATCCCTTCAATTTTACACTGTAGCGCGGAGATTTCCTCGTGCACTGTATTCAAGGAGTCCCCTTTAGCTTTAACAAGCTCCTTTACACCATGAATCTCTGTCAAAAGCTCCTGAAAGGCCTCAGGCCCTTCGCGTGCGGCCGCCATTTTCTGCGGAGAGGGGGGTTCAGTTTGGGACCGCTTTACACTGCAATTCGGTGTGCCCGAATAATCGAGCCGCACCGGCTTAGGTCCAGCCATCCTCTGGGCTCCCCGTGGCTCAACAGGTACTCTCACTTCGTTCTGTGCACGATTTCTATCAGGATTCTTGACGGGTCTCTGCTAAGCCTCCGCACTATGCGACCATCTTGTTCGGTAGCAGGCTCCGCACCACCCACCCCCCATAACCAACAAAAAAAAACATGTCTTAATAAAAGACCAAAAAGATAAACCTAGACACTATGGCCCAGACGAACACTGCGGTTTATAATCTCTTTCACACACACACAAGTGAACTAAGAAGGAATGATTTCACCAAACCGACCCAAACTCTATATCTAAAACTGACCATGTATCTAAAATTTGTAACCAGGGATCTGTACCCGGCGCTCTCCCTCCGCCTTAACCCCCTTTTCCCCATACCTGCATAGCTCCCACAAACTTCACCGACACCAATTTGTAAAAAACACCAGGTCACAGCTTTATTGCCCAATAACCATTTAACATTTATAACAAGAGTAACAACTTAGCCAACCAATTCCACCCCCCCCCCCCCCAGCGGAGCGATACCTCACCTGCCGTACTATTAGCAAGGTGACCTCGCTTCCACACCTGGCCCGGTCAACCACCGGTCCAGTTACTACCACCCCTGCCCGACTTTGCCATATCCCTAGCAAAAGTCAGCTCTGGGTTCTCCGGGTCGCGGGCACCCTGCCCCCACCCCAAGTAGCCTACGGCTCCGGCCCCCGGAAACCTCCGGGAGCCCGCCACCCCTTGCCCCCCCCCCCAGCTGCGACACCCCCGAACACCCCAAACCGACCCTCAAATTAACGGGTGGGAGGGCGGGACACCGGCAGCTGCCTGCTCTTCAGCTATGTGCTCGGCGAGCGTCCCCGCCGCTGCAGCACATGGCCCTCTCCCTCCGTTGATTGGCTCTCGCCGTGCGCAACCCCACAGTGGAGCCAATCAGTTAAAAAAATGCAGCCCGTGTCTCTGTGCCTCCCACCCCCCCCCCACTGCTTCCCCCATGAGGGCAGGGACCCGCGCCAGGCCGCACCACCGGTTACCGGCAGCTGCCAGGACCCTGCCCGCAGCCTTCACATAACCGGGGATCTGTACCCAGCGCTCTCCCTCCGCCTTAACCCCCTTTTCCCCATACCTGCATAGCTCCCACAAATTTCACCAACACCAATTTGGAAAAAACACCAGGTCACAGCTTTATTGCCCAATAACCATTTAACATTTATAACAAGAGTAACAACTTAGCCAACCAATTCCCCACCCCCCCCAGCAGAGCGATACCTCACCCGCCGCACTATTAGCAAGGTGACCTCGCTTCCGCACCTGGCCCGGTCAACCACCGGTCCAGTTACTACCACCTCTGCCCGACTTCGCCATATCACTAGCAAAAGTCAGCTCGGGGTTCTCCGGGTCGCGGGCACCCTGCCCCCGCCCCAGGTAGCCTACGGCTCCGGACCCCGGAAACCTCCGGGATCCCGCCACCGGCAAAGGCACATCCATGTGACTTTGCCGCCCCCTTTTACCTGAGCTCAAGCTGTGACCTGCTTGCATTGCCCCTCACCACCTGCTCCAATGCTTCCTGCCAATCATTTAGGAGAAGGTCCACCCCCACCGGGGCCAAATGCACCCCATCATTCCTGTACAAACCTGAACAAGCCACCTCCGCCCAATCATGCTGCACTTGATATCCCCCATGCTCCACCACCCACCTCCCGATCTGCCTATTGATCTTCGTCAATCCCCGTGACCAGCGCCGCTGCCCCCAGCACGCCGGCCTCAGGATGACATCCGACCAAATCAGCACCACCCCTTCAAACATTGCCAATATTTGAGCGAAGCCTCTCTTTGCAGCATTGATCAACTGCTTGCAGGTCCATGATGCCAAATAATTTCCTCCCAAGTGCAACAGCAGGAACCCCGGTGGTGTCCTCAAACGCGCATGGTGACGAAGCAAAGGCATCAGCTGTGGCCATTTCAGCCCCCTCTCGCCCAGCCATGAAATCGCGACCAATGCAGGCTTCAATCCCAGGTTATGCCCGATAGGCCTCGCCTCCGCATGCCGGCCAGCCCAGAACACAAACAAATGCCCCAACATCCAACATCCCTGTACACTTCCGCCCCGATCTGGAAAAGAAAACAATGGTTAATTATCAGTGTCCCCAAGGACCCCCTCATAACCGGACATAATTCTGAAAAGCTCTGAACTGCCACCGGCCAATTGCTTGTATCTGCAAGCCCGACAGCCCAGCACCTGCCGCGCTAGTGGCTGCCCCGATGCGAAAGGAATGCGCCGCAAATTGGCTAGCGTCCTCACCCATCCGCTGCAGCCCCAAACGCAACACCACCATCACCTGATATCTTGTGACCAACCGTGCATCCGCATGCACAAAAAGCTCGCCCTCAGCCCGTGGGTGACCTTCGAGGTACAACCGCATCGCTGCTACTGGGCACGTGCTCCCCCCTATCTCCTGCAGAACCACACACATGCCTCTGCCTCGCTGATCCGTTTTAGATTTCTTCAACAGGACCCTCAAGCAATCCCCTTCCACTCGCACATGCTGTCTCTGCAAGCTGTTCCCCACACCCCTCTTTTTGGAATCTGTCACTAATTCCCCAACCCGGAACGCCCCAAAAAAGACCAAGCAGAATATTGCCTTAAATAGGTTGGCTTCGTACCCTGAAGCCGCCACCGCAGGCAAAGCCTCACAAAGACCTCTCAACAAGCCATGTGTTACTGGGCGACGCATATCCTGCATAGCCGGCCTCGCCCGGCCTCACCCGCCCTCACCCCTGCATCAACTTCCTCACTAGAAATCCCTCGCCTGAGGGGGGACCAACACACCGCTTTCGCGAAAAAAGCAAAGCCCGCCAAGTGCCCCCACACAGATACCTGAGACGCGCCCTGCCTCTTTGCACTGAGTATGTACCTCCCCAGTAATTGATCCGGCACCACCCCCCATGCCACCCCTGCCCTTGTAAGAATTCCACCACTCTTCCACAGCCTCTGCAATATGCCTCCCATGCTTTCTCTGCCACTGAGTTCTGCCGCATCTCTTTCATCTCCGCAGGTCACAGCTCCATAAGCACCAAGGGACCTCCAATCCCTCCGCATCCGCCTCTGGCGCCAGTTGCCGGAAACGATCCCACTGCAAACGGGAAAGAGCATCAGCAATGTCATTATTGTGACCTGGAATGTGCTGTGCTCTCAAAGTCACATTCCGGCGCAAACAGGATAGCACTACTTTCCGCATCAATGCCGCCACTTGGACACACCGAGGCGTATAATTATTCACCACACTCACCACCGCTTCATTGTCACACCACCAAACAACTTTCTTGTTATGCAACTTACCTGGCCACAACTCCAATGTCACCAAAATCGGGAACAGTTCTAAGAATGTGATATTCTTTAAGAGTCCCTCATCACCCCACAATGCTGGCCATCTACCTGCACACCATGCCCCCCCAAAATAAATTCCTAATCCCGTGCCCCCCGCCGCATCCGTGTACAGCTGCAACTCCTCACTTGAATGCTCTTCCTCCACAAGGGCAGCCGACCCATTGAAATCGGTCAAGAAAACATCCCACACCAATAAATCTTCACGCATGCTCTTGGTAATTCGAATACGGTGATGAGGTTTAGATATACCCGCCGTTGCAACTGCCAACTGTCGAATGAATACCCGGCCCATCGGTATAACTCTACATGCAAAATTCAATGACCCTATCAGAGCTTGCATTTCTTTCAAGGTGTACTTCGCTGACACCATCGCATTTGCCACCAAAACCCTCAACTTCAGCACCTTCTCTGGTGGTAGACACGCCACCATTTCCACCGAATCCAACTCAATGCCCAGAAAGGTGATCCTAGTTGACGGTCCTTCCGTCTTCCCCTCCACCAGCGGCACCCCCAATTCCCCCGCCACTGCCACAAAACCCTCCAACAATGCCCTACACCGGGAAGTCTGTGCTGCCCCCACAAACAAAAAATCATCCAGGTAATGAACCACATTGGCACTTCCCACCCGCCGCACCACTACCCAATGCAGAAAGGTACTGAACTTCTCAAAGCAAGGACAAGACACTGCACTGCCCATGGGCATGCATTTGTCGAAATAATACTCTCCAGCAACTTGAAAACCCAGGAAATGAAAGGAGGATGGGTGCACCGGCATCAAGCGGAATGCAGACTCAATGTCCACCTTTGCCAACAATGCCCCCCACCCGGCCTTCCTCACTAGCCCAACCGCCTTGTCAAATGAAGCGTAACGTACTGTGCAGCACTCCCGAGGAATGTGATCATTAACCGACACCCCATTGGGATAAGACAAGTTATGAATTAACCGGAACTTACCCGGTTCTTTCTTTGGAATGATCCCCAATGGAGACACCACAAACTTCCTAAATGGAGGCTCCAAAAACGGGCCAGCTATCCTGCCCAACTTCAATTCAACGTCCAATTTTTCCCTCACCACTGCCTCAAAACGACGTATCGACGGAGCATTTTTAGAAGCCACAGCCACGACCCCACCCTGGACTGGAATCAAAAACCCATCGCGAAACCCCCGAAGCAATACATCCCTATCCCTTTTTCTAGGATAAAGGCGCAACCACTCGCTCAATACCCCTACCCGTACAGGCGAGGGGGCTACACCGAACACTGCACTCTTACTTGGCAGTCGGCAATGCGCTCCCCAAGGATCCTTTTTTAAGACATTTTGTCGCTGAGTGCCCTCCCCCGCAGACTGAACAGGCATGCCGGAACTTGCAATCAGGGAACGGGCAGGAGGACTTGTTGAACCTCCAACACACATCCCCCCCCCCCAGCCCCCTGCTTGCTTGGCACCCCAACTCCTCCTGCACGAAAGGAATGGTTCCCAACCGCATTAGCCACCATCCCTGGTTTCACACCAACTCCCACCCCCCTGTCATATTTGACCTCACTGACATTTGTGTGAGCCACAAGTTGATATCCTGGTTGCCCCATGAGAACAACTTGTTCTCCTCCATTTTATCCCGAAACTTCTCGTCGTAATTCAGCCATGACCACCCGTCATGCGTCTGCGACGCCTCGAGAATCGAGTCCGCATACGACAAAAGCATCTCAAACTGTTCCGGGTAGCGCCGACTCCAAACACTCGCCAAGCGCAAAAAAGCCCTTACCCAATTCACCACTGTCTTCGCCACCTTCCTGACCCTCCCGGCCTTTTCATCCTCTTTCCGTTTCTTCTTACTTTCCCCAGAACGCTTACGACCCTCCAACAGCCGGAACATGTCAATATACCGTCTCTTCCTTATTCTACGCCTCAACCTTTTCGGCACCCCTTCCCACAAGCCGTCACAGCCGCCGACCCACCACCGGAGGCACCCTCCTCTACACTCTTCCCCTCCCCCACCGACGATCCCGTGGACGAACTAGAGGACGATGACGTGGACGATTCGGATCTGCTCCTCCGCCGGCATGTATGCCTCCTCTTCCTGGTAGCCTTTCCCAACCTCTCTAATTGCTCCCTCCCCAACCCCACCAGCTTGCTCCATTCGCAACTCACCTGTCTCTGCCGCATCCATCGACTCCTGCGCCGCTTGTCGCTGCCCCTCCCGAGATAGGTCAACAACCATCCGTGGCTCTCCCACTCCACGTGCCGCCGTCCCGGCAACAGGACCTCCATGGGCATCCGTCGCCTGTGCTTCACTACTCGCCACCCTGCCTTGCTGCATTCCACCATGCATCGCTCCCGGAGATGCCAGCAACGGAACCTGTGGAGACAAAAAAGGCAAAACCACAGGGGGAACAACCGTGGGCCATGCCGTCTGCCATGACCCTGACCAATCGGCCCTAGAAGGGCCCTGCCCACCCCCCATCCAATGCTCCCATCCTTGCTGACCCAAAGCCCCTGCCCCCCCAAGGACTCCCCAAGAACCTACAACCCCCCCCCCACCCCCACCGGAACCCCATACCCTGCCCAATCAGCCACATTCCATGTCCCCCCTCTACCTAGACCAGCCCCTTCCCCCAGAGCCAGCACCCTGATCTCCTCTCCCCCAGCCTGCCACACCCCAGCTCCCCCATCAACACTCTGTCACTCTTCAGAGCCCCCAACTCTCCTACCCCCCAAGCCCTTGCAGTTCCCCAAGCCTGATGCCCGTGCCCCACCCCAGCACTCTGCCCCGCTAGTAGTGGCCCTCCGCGCCCCCTTCCTGCAGGCCCAGCCGAGCCTGCCTCCCTTTCAGCCGCCACACACCCGTCCCGAACTCCCGGACCCTTTTGTCGCCCCTTGCCTCCACCCTTTCCTGACCGGCCCCTAGCACTCTGCCCTGCAGCCGCCTTGCCCCTTTCCGGCCCCCCTCTCATACTTAGTTTTCCACCCGTCATCCTACTTCCTAAGTCCCCCCCTTACCTTCCCTTTCTTTTCAGCTATCCCTTAAAATTACTTCTTTTTTTTTTTTTCGCACACTCCCGACACTTTATCTAGTGATTTCTTTAATTATTTAATCCTTTGCACTTCCTTCTACCTCTTGGCTGTCCCCGCTCCACCGGCCGTCCCATAGGACCCCCACCCAATAACCTTTGTTTGCCCCCCTTGCCTGCACAAAACCGCCGCAGAGGTCGACCGTTCTACCGACCCCCGGTGACTCATCCTCCTCTCCCTTCTCAATCCTCTGATTGCCGCTGCCGCCTCAGCACTGCCACTCCTGACACACACCGGCCGCTGCCTGCTCTTCAGCCATGTGCTCGGCGAGCGTCACGCCGCTGCAGCACATGGCCCTCTCCCTCCGCTGATTGGCTTTCGCCACGCGTGACCCCACGGCGGAGCCAATCAGTTTAAAAAATACAGCCCGCATCTCTGCCCCTCCCCCCCCCACCGCTTCCCCCACAAGGGCAGGGACCCACTCCACCGGTTACCGGCGGCTGCCGGGACCCTGCCCGCGGCCTTCACAATATTCTGTTTTTTTTATATCAAGTTTTAGATACATGGTCAGTTTTAGATATAGAGTTTGGGTCGGTTTGGTGAAATCATTCCTTCTTAGTTCACTTATGTTCGGACGATTGAGTTCGATATCGCTTAAATTTAATTATTCATTTATTTTCCTTTGTCCCATTAGATCACTCCCTACATGTATCTATATGAAGTTGCAATAAAGATTATAAATTGCAGTGTCGATCTGGGACATAATGTTTACCTGAGATATAATGTTTAGGGTTTAACATTTTTATCCAACTAGATCGTTCCTTACATGTATTTACAGGTGGCTGTGAAAGAGATTATAAACCGCAGTGTTTGTCTGGGCCATAGTGTCTAGGTTTAACTTTTTGGTCTTTTATTACGACATGTTTTTAATGTCTTTTAGTGGGGTAGTTTTTTTAGGAAGTTTATAAGATTTGAGGTTGACATCGGGTATCATTTTAGTTATTTATTATTATCCAATTAGATCGTTCCCTACTTTTTCCCGCTGTTGGTAGGTTTAAATGCTATGGCGCATGTGTAGGTGTCTTTTGCGAATGTTTTACTTTTCAAACAACATCTGCCATCAGGAGACTTGTAGTTCATCTACGGTTTTCGCTTTTTAGCCTTTGAATATCCACAGTTTATTCTAGGGTTATCATTGGTGAGTAACTGCTGTTTTAATTTAGTGGTGATGCACACGTTTTTCATGCCGCTTCGCTGATATATTATTTTATATAAATTATTGATCTTTTTTTAGTTTTAAGGGTTTCTGTGGCGGCATTTTGGGTGGTTATAAGATTGCCATTGTGCTGATATATTATTCTAGGTTTTATAGGGGTCTAAAGACTTTTTAATCTGATGGTGGTGTGAAATGTTTCCTTGCCATTTTGCCGCTATATTATTTTATATAAATTATTGATTTATGATCTTTATTTTCATTATGCATAATAACGGTCTACGGTCCCGTGCATGGTCAACTAAGTGTTCTGTGATGGCACCTTAGGGGTTTTTTATAAGATAGCGGTTTGCATATTTAATTTGTGATACAATGGGGCATGTTTACTAAAGTCCGCAAATCTGCGCGGCGCAAAATAGTGCACGGCAACGCGGCATTGAAACGCGCAGAAACACGTTTAAACGCCCCGCACACGTGCCTGTCACCCCCGCACAGGTACGCGGTTCAGTAACGGGCCCCGTACAAGTGCGGGCCCGCAAATGTCCGATAGAGGCGTGGAACGGCTAAAGGAGGGCGGAGGAAGGCTCCGGAGGGGCGAAGGGACGGGGTCAATGGGTGGAGAGTGGGAGGGGAGAGGCTCCCCGCACAGTATCGGGCCCGAATTTACATGTAAAAAATAGCGCGAGTGAAACACTCGCGGTAGAGGGGCATATAAAGGGAAGAGAAACCATTTCCGTCAGCAATGTACATCAAAACAGGGGAAACATGCAAAACGTCAGCAGAGTGAAACATGTGAACATCACAAAACTGCAATGAAAAAGAGGAAAATAACACAACAAAAGAATTAAAATAGTAAATCAGCTGGGGAACAGGTATAGTAATGCGCAAAAGTTAAAAACACACCCAGCAGAGCTCCAAAAAAATAAAATAACAGTTGTTTGGAAAGGGGCACGGAGCGGAGACACCTCCAAAAACGTCTCCGTGTATTGGACCCCTCCTGGGAGTGTTACCTATGGTTGTCCATCAATAGCACTGTTGCCCAGCATGGGAATATGCTATCCCCCTCTGTTCGGACGTCATACCCGTGTTATATTTGCACGTTTGTCACCAGACAGGGTGAAGGAGCTCACAGTAATAATGTGCAGAGCAGGTTTTGGAACCCCACCCTGCCAGGTCTACTATCTCCAGGGACTGCACTGTCTCTGTGGCCACAGTGTGGTGCAGTGGACAGAGCCGGTACCTCTAGGACCAGAGGGTCACACGTTCAAATCCCAGCTGTAGCACATGCCAGCACAATCCCAATATTTAACCCACCACTAAACACAGATAGCAGAGACACCCCTTTATTGCACAGAACAAAAGCATGTTGCAAACACCCATATTTTACCCTACACCACACACACACCAGCACAATGTGCATCACCAACAGCCGCGTCCCCCAAATGCAGTCCTGTAGTGCCACAACTGTAGGGGCTAAGGACACGTAGGTAGAGGTTATGTACGACAGATGTGCCTGTACATGCCTTCACCCCACGTGCCAAGGGCCAATTGTGTCCCTGGTCATGATCACGTAATGGGTGGCCCACGTTCCACAAAAACCTTGCTAAAGAACAACAGCTAGACCGCTATACCATGTGAGCCAAATACAGTCCTGGGGTTCCACTACGCAATCAGGTCATATCCCTTTGCAAGGATAAGGACATGCCAGCATGTTGGCGGAAGGGTTCAGATGGTGGAGGGGGCAGTGGCTGCTAGCCACAGAGGACAGTGGCCAGGCCATGTGCAGGCTGGCACCGTCCACTGCAACAGACAGGCCCTGTCGGATGTACAGTCATGGACCACCCAGGGATTGCAGCCAATCAGTGGCTACACGGTGGTGCAGTGCACACAGACAGTGTGTGCAAGAACAGAGGGGCACAGGTTCAGAGCCCAGCTGCAGCTACCGCCAACCCTGTCCACATATTCACCCCACAGCTACACCATGGTAGTAAGGACAAACCTTTATTGCTGAGAACATAGGCATGGTCAATACGCCTATCTTTTACCACACCAAACACAGACACCATAAACAGGCACATTATCTCCAGCAGAGTCTCCCAAATGCAGTCCTGGAGGGCCAAACACCATTCAGGTTCCATGCTTCCCCTAAGACAGATGCCTGTGCTGCAGATGTCTGCACCACCCCCATGCTATGCAACTGTAGCCCATGCATATTCATAGGGGACAGCATGAAGGCCCGAACAGTGTCTGGAACACCAGGACTGGAGTAGGGACACTCTGCCGTAAAGCAAGAGGCAACAGGTCCAGACGCACCCACACCCACAGGCCACATTGGAAAAGCCCCCTGGGGGGGCATCTCCCAGATCTAGCTCCTGCGTACCCTAGCAATGCCACCCTATACCTGGGTACACGGTACACAGACCACAAACGTTTGATGTGGGTACTGGCAGGTAGACAGTCCTACGCTCAGCACTGTTTGCTCCTTGTGCTGCAGCAGAACAAGCTGTCGGCTGTCTGTGGTGCGTGCCCCAGGTCTGGCCCCTGACAGTATTTACCACCCTGGGGAGTGACACGCAGCAGTACTGTGTACCATATCCATGCCTGTACCCTTCCCAGGACTGGTGTGGTGGGCACGTCGAATGACTCCCCAATAGTAGCACAATGCTGGCATAGGTGAGGGGGGGGTGTCTGTCTATACAGTGTGTGTTGGCTACAAACACCCTCCACAGGCCACACTGCCAGCACTGTTGCCAGTATTGGCCTGACAATGTGCATAATGAGCAGCAAGGTACCATGGGTATAGCTCAGACAGGGTGTGCTGGCCAGGATGCATCTGCACAGGGCATGGGGCACTGGCTGGGACATTGTAATGCCCAGCCACCACCTACACAGACAGGGTGACCTCTGTATGTGCTGCTGGTGGATCACTCTCACCCTGAGCGTGCAGTGATGACAGCATGGCTAGGCACCCCCATAGTGCTGTATAGCATTTCTCTCCTGTGATATATATGGGTGTCCTGTTGGGGCCTCTTCATGGACTGATCTGCCTATGTGTGTTGCCACCCCAGTTTGGGGTGCATGCAATCCCATCAGGACTATCCAGCAGACTTTGCACAGCTGGTATGTGTCCTGATGGAGCTCCTTGCAGGGTGCAGCAGCTGATGGCCTGCTGCAGGAGAATATCAGATAGTGCTGGGGTGCACCCCTGAATATCAAGGCCTACTGTCTGTCTGATAGTGTGTTTTGGATGTGTGTGGAGCTGCTTGGACTGCCCTGTAGGGTGTCTGTCCCCCAGCAGGACAGGGGTTGATGGCCCACTCTACTGCCATTAGTGCAAGGGGGGGGGGGGAAGGATGGGGATCTGTTGATGGGAGACCCTGTTTGTCATTTGGTGGTGGTGGTGGGGGGGGGGGGGTAGGTACGTTGCCCACCTATGGGTGGAGGGGGGAGGGGAACCACCAACTAAGACAGAAGGGGTATCCATGATGAGTTTGCAACACCTTCTTATCACACAGGTTAATACTGATTTTGAGCTCTGGCATGGCCTCATTCAGCCATGGCCGTTGATGTGGACCTGGTCCTGGGCGCCACCACCCACCCTCAGGGTGAGCACATTACCTGCACAATGTGACGGTGTGTAGCTACCCCTCGCCGGCAGTCCTCACGCTCAGGCCCCCCACCAGGCCGAGGTTCTGTGTGGGTGGACACGGACAGTTCCCCCTACCATGCCGTGTAGCTTTTGGGGTGCAGTCCCCATCTTGTGTGCATCTGTGGGCAGCTGAATTGCATGTGCATTGCATCATGGGTACGGGTGGCCTACCCCGTCCTGTCTACAGCAGCAGACTGTCTGTGGGGTGACGTGCAGGCTCTCTGCAGCCACACAGGCGCTTACTCAGAGCTATAGTGCCGTAGCCCAATGGTTCTGTCACTGCCTTTATAGCAGGAGGTCATGGGTTTAAGTCCACAGAGGGGTTCTGTGATAGGGTTGTCCAGAGCATTGTACTTTTTTACTGGACATATGTTTATGGCATCAAACACACCCTTGCCATACTGTACCCATAAGGGTGCCTCTGAGGGTGCATTATAGGGCGCCCTATAGGCCACCTTATGGTTGCCATCCATATTGCGTGCACTATACATTATCCTGTGGCGCAGCATACATGGTGCCCTATAGGGGACTTGCTAGGGTGCCTTTGCGGACTGTGCACTGTAACATGTGCCTTACGGGCCTCCATATATTAACACGCTGTTAGAGCGGGTATACTGGTAGTGGGTAATAAAAAAAAACTATAAGGCCTCCTACAGCACACCTCACCATAATACTTACTGCCCCAGCCAACCTTGCTCACTGGGCACTGTGAGGGGTTGAACCCCTGACCTCTGCACCATTGGTCAGTATCCCAACCATTGTGCTAAGGCTCTGTTACTGTTTGCTGTGCACATCAGTGCGCCACCTATGCCGCCCACTATCGGACTGCCCCCTCATACATCAGCGCGCCGCCCTCTGCCCCCCAAACCTAACAGTGCGCCGCCCCCTGCCGCCCCCCAATGAACGGTGCGCCGACTCATGCCGTTAAAAATAAACCGTGCGCCGCCTTCTGCCGCCCAAAATTACTATACCTCCCACAACACTTTTTCCCACTACATTTGATGCCACAGCTGGCCTCTTCCATTGAGCACAATGGGGTGTTGAACCCATGGCCCCTGCACCATGGGTCAGTGTCTTCACCGTTGTACTACGGCTCGGTTGTTTTCTATACCCGGCAGCGCGCCACTTTGCCTTTTGACGCGCTAATGTCGACCCCGCACATTACCGTGACGCGCACACGTCCGGTTGCTTACTCCCGGTTTTTTTCTTTTGGCAGCCTGATCCGCCCACTCCTTATATGGCACAGGTACACTACCGCGGCCCCGCACGATAAGAATGTTTAGTAAACATGCCCCAATGTTTAAATTGAGTATTAGTTTAAAAGTATAATCAGTTTGTAACATTGTTTTTAAACAATTTTTATCATCTGCGTAGAATGTTTCAGTTACCCTGGAAAAAGGGTAATATTTGTGTCTACAGACATCTAGGTGGCTACGATCTCTGAATAGTTCAAAAGGGGATCTTCACTCACATATACTTTGATGCAGCAGTATGTTTTTAAACTTTTTTCATTTGTGATTATATTCTTTTCATCCTTGATCCATTTATGATAGACAGATCCAATGACAACCTTTATTGGTTGTTTAAATAGACAATTTTAGATTCTTTCCATAGTTTTATTCATTTTTGATTTGTTTGAAGTTTTATCCTATCCTACTCATTTATTGTCTTATTGGTGTGCATACACACAGATACAATGTGTATCATTTTAGTTTAGGTTGGTTTATTTCCCCACTGATTCACTCCTGCTCTCTTTTGTCCTACTTTTTTCATTTAGTGTGTTAGGGTTTCTTAAAGATTATTTTTATTGTATATTTATGTAATACTCTGTTTATGCACAATTTCTCATATGGTTTTAAGATCACATGCACTTTATATTTATATAGTTATATTCTCATTTAAAAATTTTTTATATATTTGGTTATTATACGTTTTTTAGAATATTATTAATCCTTTTAGAATGTGACAATGTTTTTTTTTGGCTGTTCCTAGTATTTTTAGATTTGATTGTATTTTATTTTGTTTTATGTATGATTTGTAATTTTAATATATTGTTTCTTGTTTTAATTGGTCATGTATTTTATTTGTAGTGAGCCATATACCGCTGAGGTAGTATTACACGAAACACGGCCAGTGTCGGGTTTATTGGGGTTTATTGGCACACTCATCCTTTTAGGAATAATAAAGGCTGCTTTTTGCCCCTTCTGCCACGTTTCTAGACTGGTTTTTGGGAAGGAAGCAAGGACATACCTTCGATGGGTAGAGAAGGGCTTGACAGTTTGGGGCCAGTTCCTGAAAGGGGGTGGGGGGCAGATGAAAAGCTTTGAAGGTCTTCATTAGGAGTATGGGTTAGTGGCAGGGGAAGCTTTTTACTATTTGTAGGTGGTACACTTTTTGCAAAGTAAGTTTTTGGGAATGGTAGTGTGGGTGAGGGGACAACGTTTGAAAACATTTGCACAGTGGAGGGATCTCGGAAAGGCATGTTATCAAAGACATATATGGGCAGTTGAGTAAGGCAGTCCAGAAAGAAGGGTTTTATGGTAGCTTGGGACAGGATCTGGGGGGGGGGGAATGGGATGAGGAGAAGTGGTATTAGATATTTTGGGAGGTGGGGAAAGGGGGGAGGGGGTCAGCACTGATCGAAGAGCATTGTTTGAAAATGTTATTTAGGATATACCTGACACCTCAAAGGCTCAGTAGGAGGCTGATGGGGTATAACCCACTGTGTTGGAAAGAGTGTGGGCAGGGGGGAGACTATCTCTATATGTGGTGGTACTGCTCATGAGTGCAAGAGTGCTGGCAGGGGGTGGTGTTTTCTTACAGAGATGATGGGGTGGTGTGATGAGTTGGATTACAGGCCAGCTACCATGTTCCTTTTCTTATGGGAGGACAGGGAGGATAGAGTCCTGCAGAGACTAACAGTGCATGTGGCAGTAGCGGTGTGTATGGAGTTAGCGAGAGTATGGAAAAGTAGGATGATACCACTGTAGAGGAGATCCAGCAGAGATTACATCATGTGTAGTAAAATGACAAAATTAACAGCTTTTAGGAATAATAGATGGGGGAGGAAGATTAGTTACATTATGAACATTGGAGCAAAATAGGGTAGGGGAGGGGCAGTAGAGGATGGAGGGGTAGAAGGAGGAGTGGGAAGGGGGAAGTTAAGAGGAGGGGTGGAGGGGAAGAATAAAGAGAGGGGTTTTCTGTGGGGGGTAGGATTAGGCGGTTGGTAATTTAGATCTGTGTAGTTTATGTTTTTGTGCAAGTTCTCTTTGGGTGAATTTACAGTGTGATGCTCCAACTATGGGTCCTGTATGTGCATTGTATATGGTCTCTGTAAGGGTATCTGACATGGATAGTGTCTGGAGGGTGTGCATTGAAACCTGTTGAATACTTCTTTCAGCTATGTATGTGGTCTGGGGGGGGGGGAGAGGGAGAGGGGGTTTGAGCGATTTGGACCTTTGGACTTCTGGGACTCTTGGTGATTCCTTCTGGGGCCCAGGGGAATTTGGAGCTGACGTATTCTGAAGTGGTTTTCAAGTTCTGAGAGTTCAACAAAATTTAAGCAGAAAAGCAAACAACTTTATAGGACTTGTTTCAAATCTGTCCTTTGTTTCTAAAGACATGATTGAAGTTGTCTACCAATAAGTCCAGAACTAGGAAAGATAAAGTCCTTCCATCCTTGAATTTGCAGAACTTGCAATGACTACAACATCCATAATAGGACTGATGGGTTGGAAGGATGTCCTCATCAACCTGGTGGAAATGAATTCAGCCTTTGATTCAACTGACAACTCTATATTGATCCACCCTCCACATGCATTAGAATTCAGTGATTCAGTCAGACTACTTATATCATTTCTGACTTATTGGGCCTAATAGTCAAAGGCATGTACATGGTTTGCAGACCTACAAACCATGTAAATGCCACTAAGCAGGCTGTTCAGCGGCACTAACACAATTAGTGCCGCTGAATATCCATGGGAGCCGCTACTCGGCACCCCAATGCTAACCGGTTGGCATCAGGGCATTCCATGGGCAGCGCCTGGGAATAACTGGTCAGCGGCAATATTCAGCTGCTGCCCAGTTATCCCTCAATGGTAAAACAAAGCTAGGCACATTAAAGGCTGTCCTAACTTTCACTGCCGAAGCTAACAGGGCAGCGGCTGAATATTGCTGCTGCCCGGGTAGATTCCTGCTTTTCTGGTCGACCCAAATATTCAATGCCAGTGGCCAGATATGACCCTGGCATTGAGTATCCGGGTTTAGAGTTCAGTGGCGACGGCTAGCTGCTGTAATCGTGCAAGTTGCCATCACTGAATATTGAACCCATTGCGCCTATTAAGTTGCTTAGCATGCCACTTTTTCCTCAGTAAGATCTTTATTATATGGAGTCCCTTAAGGAACTTTTCTGGCTCCAGTTTTGTTCAATCTCTATCTGGCTGCATTAATTCAATATCTTTGAATTAGCTGTTTATTTTTTTTATTTGCACACAATATTCAACTAGTAACGTATTTTGGTGCAACCCAAACAAATGATTTGAACAATCTTAATTTATGCTTGGATGTTGTGTCTTCAGGTTTGTTTTACATAAGCTTAAATTTAATACTCAAAAGTCAGAGGTTCTGTAGATTAGCAGAGGATATCATTCCCTCATGATCCTTCCATCTACTTCAAGAGTAAACATTGGCTCATAATGTAATTGCAAGAATGAAAGAACATAAGATATGCTATACTGGGTCAGACCAAGGTCCATCAAACCTAGTATCCCGTTTCCAACAGTGGCCAATCTACGTTACAAGTACCTAGCAGTTTCCCCAAAAGACACAGGTTCCACAGAGCAGATGTAAATGTCCACATGTAGCATGCACACATAGATTAATGTATTTTATAATCAATGTGTGCACTTTGTGACTTTACCTGTGTTCTGTCCAGACACACCCCTGGCAATGTCTACAGTAAAAGTACGCACATTGCATGCACTTTCACACCTGCTAGAGCCATATATTGCTAAATAAGCACTAAAATGACTTGCCTCCCTGATTGGCTGATGTATGAAGGGTCCGAGGAAAAAGGTTTTGTCATTTAGGATCTTTAACATTCGTTAACTAGAGTGCAGCTAATGTGGTTGCATTTAATGCCTACTCTTGACATGATGTTAAATGTCCCATGCTATCTAGCTTGAAAAGTTATGGAGTCATTCCGAGGCATGAATAGTGGGGATGGAAATCCCGCTGGGACATCCATCCCTGCTATTCAGGCTCCCTTCCAACCCCGACTAACTTCCCCGCTCATTGTAAGGTGAAGTTAGACATGGGCGGGAAAGGGGCAGATCAGAGGCAGTGTTAGGGCAAGCAGTGGGCAGTCAGTCATCGGCTCCGGACATACAGGACCGATTCCAATGTCGGCCCTGTACGTCCAGGGTTGGCAGCTTACAGGGAGACCAGAAACAGAATCCTCAAGGACGTCAGGAAGCTGCTCAAAACAACACTCTTCATAGAACACAATAAGGAATTCACATGACCCAGCTACCAGTCTACTCCCATCTATGCAGGACCCATGCATCCCCCCGCCACTTGTACATAGCCCCTGTACATAGTTCACAATGTATATAGCTCACCAGTTAATCATTCACACTGTACTCTCACACCACCCATGTCAATGTATCCACTGCATATACTCACCCCCATACACTGCCTTATGATTTGTTTGATGTGCTAACCGCTTTGATTTAAAGAAAAGCGGTATATTAAGTCCTTTTAAATAAATAAATAAATAAATATTCCACCTCTGAGGTGGAATATGTTCCCCGAGTCGGCGGAGGATGGCAAGCATGGAGCTGGAATGTGTTGGGAGGGGGCAGAGGAGATTCCCCGCAGCCCGATCCTAGCCTTGGGAAGCCAGATAGGGGGTCGGGTTGCGGGGATTGCAGTTTGCAATCCAGCGGCTTTTGAATGGAGCCACGATGCACTGGCAACCATGTGCCATGGCACCGCAGCTCCATGCAAAGGCCTGACTAAGCTATCCAGCCAAGGCCTGTACATGCAGGCCAACCTGAATCAAGGTCCCGGCCTGCACGTACAGGCCTGGACACGATCCTGATCCCACGGGGCTAGATGTGAATCCCACGGGGCTAGATCAGAATCCCGGCTAACTCTGTGCACCTTGTTCCGACCAGGGGCACAGGGGGCCGGGACGTCCATGTCAGAATCGGGCTCTTAGTGTGTGCTAATCTAACATGTATTAAATGCTGAGATGGTCTCTACCTACTCCTTGCCCGTTCCATACCTCCCCCTCACACATTAAATCTAGAATGGTATTTTAGCGCTCGCTGTTATGATTGTGCAGTAACCATTACCACACGTCTACAGAGCACACAAAGGGGCATGTTTACTAAGGGGCAGTAACACTTATTGTGCATTAATCTTCAGTAAACATGCCCCTAAAATACAAAAAACTGTTTGGCACACCTCAGTAAACACGTCCCTTAATTTTAATTTAATTTAAAAAGACATTTATAGCCCGCTTCTATCCAAGAGCAGGATCCAAGATGATTTACATAAAGATACAAAAGGATTATAAAAATAATCAGATAAGTAAGACTAATATTAAGTTTGACTAACTAATCTACATGTAACATTTCATACAACTAAATCACAATTAATTGGGAAAAAAATCTATCAAGAATTAGACTGAAGAGATTTATGAAGAGATTATGAATTTTTTAAGAGAGACAATGTAAAACATGCTATACTGTATATAACTGGGAAAGAAATAGGTTTGGAGGGCCTAATGCACTTGCAAGGTTTTGAAAACCTTAGTAATGATCATAGAAAATCATTTGTAACAAAGACGAGATATACAGAGCGCTCATCTTGAGAAAGCCATGGGTACAATCCTGCTAATCAGAAGTATTATTCCAAGGATGGTGAATTTGTAGATACAGTAGTTCCTCAGTTTCCTGATAAGAGGAGCAATTAAACATTTGATGATTTCTCTGATTGCAACAGCCTTGGTAATTTGTTCCATTTTAATGGTACCCTTCCTGTTAATGTCTTTTACCAGTCACAGCTAATCTAAAAGATGTCTTGGAAAGCTCTGCTGGAAAGGTGAATTTTACCTTTTGTGAGTGAATTTGCTGGCTTTCTGTGAGTTCTGTCTGTCTGTCTCTCTCTTCATATTTATTTGTCATTGTTAGTGTGCTCCCTTACCTCACTGACCCCTTTATTTTGCATTTTTGTTCAGCTTTTCTTAGCTGAATAAAATTATAACCCCCTTCCCTCTACCCACCCACCCCGTGGCTCTCAGTCTCTTATAGCTGTCATCTGCTCATTACTTCACTCACAGGTGCACCTAATCCCTTTGGGCTCTCTCCCACCTTCTTTATCATATGGCCTTTGTTCTCCTCTCTATCCCTCTTCTATGGCTCCTCATCACATTGTCTTCCTTTTCTTCATACTCCCCAATTGTCTCCCCTCCTACCAGCACCTTCACTCCTCCCCTCCCTATCTCCCCTTTACCATCCTCACTTCCCCCTCCATTCTGTCTTCTACCCCATCGTCAGCTCTTGAGCTTCACCACTTTCTCCCTCTTATTCAGCCATCTCCTCTCTTTAAGGCAACCTCACCCTCGTTTCTGCCATACTGTCTCCTCTCTGCCCCATACTGCACCACTCCTTCTCTCATCCGGAGATATGAACCCCAACCCTGACCCCCCCTAGACTTCTGTCACACTCCAAGAAGAGATCTTCACGCAACATCTCTAATCTTATTCATATCCCTCTCTTTTCCCCTTTCACTCTCCCTTTCCAATGTGCCTTGTGAAACGCACACTCCATCTCTAATAAACTTGCTTTTACTATGATCTCTTTATCTCTAATGCTCTCCATCTTCTTGCTCTAACTGAGACCTGACTCCTCCCAGAAGACACTGCATCTGTCACTGCTCTTTCTCATGGGGGCTATCAGTTTTCCCACATGCCTCGTCCCACTGGCCATAGTGGTGGTGTTGGGTTTCTTTTTTCTCCCTCCTGCCAATTCCAACCCCTCCTACTGCTTTCATTCGCACTCCTTTCCCTCTTTTGAAGTTCACTCTATCTGCCTTTTCACTCCACTATCTCTCTGTGTAGCTGTTATTTATCGACCTCCTGACAAGTCTACTTCTACCTTTCTCACTGACTTTGACTCGTGGCTTTCCTTCTTTCTGGATTCCTCTTCCCCCACTCTTATTCTCGGGGATTTTAACATTCATGTTGATAACCCCTCTGATCCTTATGCTTTAAAGCTCCTCTCCCTTATCTCCTCGTTTGACCTCCAGCTTTGCTCTACTGCCCTCACTCACCGGCATGGCCACTGCCTTGACCTGGTATTTGTCTCTAGTTGCTTACCATCAAATTTCTGAAGCTCAGTTCTTCCCTTATCTGACCATCACCTTTTAAGCTTCACTCTTCATCACCCGCCACCTCAACCTCACCCTGTCTCCTCCAACCTATTAGAAATCTTCATGCTATTGATCCTTTGTTCTCTCTTCCACTGTTTCTTCATCTCTTTCCTCCACTATGTCATCTAAGTCTGTTGATGAGGCAGTAGCTTCCTATAATGCTGCACTCTCCTCTGCTCTGAATACTCTTGCTCCATCTATGCCACGTCCTGTGAGGCGTACTACACCCCAGCCTTGGCTTTCATCCACTACCCGCTATCTATGTTCCTGTGCTCAGTCAGCTGAGCATGCTTGGCTCAAATCCCATTCCCTTGCAGACTTTCTACACTTCAAATTCATGCTTGTTTCTTTCCAGTCAGCCATAGCTCTTGCTAAAGAAGACTATTATGTCCATCTAACTAACTGTCTTGCCTCTGACCCTCGCCATCTCTTTACTACTCTCAGCTCTCTCCTCAAAGTGCCTCCGCCTCTGACCCCTCCCTCCCTTTCTGCCCAAACCCTAGCTATTTCCATGACAAAATCCACAAGATCACTCTCCAATTCCCCACAAAGTCAGCTACTTCCCCTCCTTACTACCAACTTTCCCCCTCTACCTTTACTACCCTCTCTTCCCTTTCCGTGATCTCTGAAAAGGAAACTGCACACCTTCTTTCTTCCTCCAAACTCACCACCTGCTCCTCTGATCCTATCCCCACCCGTCTCCTAAGCCCCATCTCTTCCACTGTTGTCCCTTCCATCTCTCATATTCTCAACCTATCGCTCTCCACAGCAACTGTCCCTGCAGTCTTCAAGCATGCTGTAGTTACACCTCTCCTCAAGAAACCCTCACTTGATCCTACCTGTCCTTCTAATTATCGACCCATCTCCCACCTTCCCTTTGTTTCTAAACTACTTAAATGCGCGGTTCACCGCCACTGCCTTGACTTCCTCTCCTCTCATGCCCTCCTGGATCCTTTATAATCTGGCTTTCGTCCTTTACACTCTACTGAAACAGCTCTTGCCAAAGTCTCCAGTGACTTGTTCCTGGAAAAATCCAAGGGCCTTTACTCTGTCCTCATCATTCTTGACCTCTCTGCTGCTTCTGACACTGTTGACCACAACCTTCTCCTTGATACCCTGTCCTCAATTGCTTTTAAGGGCTCTGTACTAGCCTGCTTCTCCTCCTATCTCTCCCCTCGCTCTTTCAATGTTAGTTCTGGTGGCTCCTCCTCTGCTGCTATCCCTCAGTTGGTGCACCCCAAGGATCTGTCTTGGGTCGGCTCCTTTTCTCGCTCTAAACCCAGTCCCTTGGTGCGCTCATCTCTTCCCATGGCTTTCAGTACCATCTTTATGCCAATGACTCCCAGATCTACACTCTACGCCTGAAATCTCTCTGGCAATCCAGACCCGGATCTCTGCCTGCCTTTCTGACATTGCTGTTTGGATGTTTCACCACTGCTTGAAATTGAACATGGCCAAGACTGAGCTTCTTATTTTTCCCCCTAAAACGTCCTCTCCTTTTCCTCCTTTCTCAGTCTCTGTGGATAACTCTACTCCTCCCCATTTCTTTGGCTTGCAACCTTGGAGTTGTCTTTGACTCCTCTCTCTCCTTCTGCACATACATCCATCTGATATCTAAGACCTTCCGTTTTTTTTTCTCTATATACATCAACAAAATCCACCCATTCCTTTCTGAACACACTACTAAGATGCTTATCCACTCCTTAATCACCTCCTGTCTTGACTATTTTAACCTACACCTTGCTGGTCTCCGTTTGAATCATCTCTCTCCCCTTCAATCTATTCAACACCCCCCATCTCCCCATTTCCCTCACAAGTAATTTCTGCCTCAAGTTTATTCCGACCATAGTCTGCCTGTGAATACTAAACAACCCAATATGTTTATACATAGCTCAGTTTTTACACTGTTTTTGTATATAGTTTCACTGTGTATACATAGTTATATTTTTATTACCCGTTTTCCAAGTTTAAGTTACCTGTTATAATGTAAGCACACCAGTGTTTTCTGATTGTGCAGTTCTGTTACTTGTAAACCGCACTGAAAACAAATAGCGCGGTATATAAAAGATGTTAAATAAATAAATAAATAAATAAACACTCTGCTGCACAGCTAATCTTCCACCAACCTCGTCATGCCCATGTTACCCCTCTTCTCAGCTCACTTCATTGGCTCCCTATCCGTTTCCACATCCAGTTCAAACTTCTCCTGCTGACCTATCTCTCCTTACACCCCACCCCCCTTGGGAACTCCGCTCTTCTGACAAATTGCTTCTATCTGTGCCCTTCTCTTCTATTTCTAACTCCAGACTTCGCTCCTTTCACCTTGTTGCTCCTTACACCTGGAACAAACTACCTGTGTCTGTACGCCAGGCACCTTCTCTTACCCTTTTCAAATCCAGGCTGAAAACTCACCTCTTCGCTGCTGCTTTTGGATTTTGACTTACCTGTTCTCCTTGTTTCTTTACCTTTCCTCCTTGTTTTATCCCTGTCTACACCTTCTGCATTGTCTGTCTTGACTAGATTGTGAGCTCTGTGAGCAGGGACTGTCTCTTACATGTCTGTGCAGCACTGCGTATGACTTGTAGCACTATACAAATGCTCAGTAGTAATAGTAGCAGTAAAATTTCATTTGAATACTCATTTCAGATATCCAAGAGCACCACAGCACAAATGACGGCACATATTTACTCAAGTGAGGAGCCTCACCCTAAATTATTTTATGAGTCAATTTCTAGATATTAGTATATAAAATATGCTTTTATGCAACATCTGGACAGTCTGTAACACTGGAAGGTATGTTTACTAAACTTGGCTAACAGCTAACCCATGCTATTTGTAACTAGGTCCCATGTTTATTTATTTATTTACCATTTCTTATATACCGCACTATTCAGCATCAGCGCGGTTTACATGGAACAGAACAATCAAACAGGGTACATAAGTCTGAGTTTCAATTAACATGTGAACCAAACTTGGATAACAAAAGGTAACTATTTACACAATACTGTCATAGAAAAAGAAAAACATAGCATGAGATTCAATTGTCAAGGACCCCTTGCATGGTGTGGTCGCCCGGCTGACAGGGTGTGTTGGTACAGATGTAAGCATTTGAGTGGGGATGTAATTCATTGTTCTCTGGGAAGTATTTGAGGAAAAGGAAGTGTTTTAGGGCCTTCCTAAACTGGATTAGGTTAGTGATTGCCCTGATGTTTGTTGGTAAGGAGTTCCAGAATCGTGGGGCGCAGAGTCTGAAGGCCCTGTTTGCAGTTGTCGAGGTGCATCTTGTTAATTCTCTCGGCATTGTTAGCATATTTATCGCTGTGGATCTTCTTGGTCTATTAGGGGCTGCTGTTTGGATAAGTTCAGTTAGTGAAGAGGAGGAGAGATTATTGACCACTTTGAATGTCAGCAGCACTGTCTTGAAGAAGATCCTGGCTTGTATAGGAAGCCAGTGTAACTGCTTTAGAAGGGGCGTCACATGGTCTCTCTTAGATGAACCATGGAGAACCCTCGCTGCACTATTCATAGTGAGCTGTAAGGGGTTCAAGGTGGATTGGGGGAGACCTTGTAATATAGCATTGGCGTAATCAAAATGTGGTATGATCAGCGCCTGGTAAATTGTCTGAAAATCTTCTGATTCAAGCAAGGGGCATAGATGTCTTAGTGAATGGATCTTGTAATAGATTGCTCTTACAGTCTTAGCTATGTGTGCCTTCATGTCAAGGTTTTGATCCAGTGTAACTCCCAGGTACCGAATTTTGGGTTTTGCTTGTAAATCGGCTTCTTTCACCTTCACATATTGGGGTGGGCTGAAGTTCGGGTTCCTCGTAATGAAGAGCACCTCGGTCTTTTTATGCTGAATTCGAAGGTTTTGTGACAGGAGCCATTCAGATATGGCATTGAAATAGTTGGTCAAAGGGGAGAGGTCCACTTGATCTATGGAGAACGGCATATAGAGCAGGACATCATCGGCATATACCATACAACAGACATTGAAAGACCTTAAACTGTTTCTCTTTTTATCTAATATTGAAAGATTATTCAATAGTAGATAAAAAGAGAAACAGAAATGAAAATAAGGCAATATCTTTGTATTAGACTAACTTAATCCATTTGTAGACTAGCTTTCAAAGGTTAAAATCGTCTTCAAGTCAATGGGCTAGTTATAAATAGCATGGGTTAATCGTTAGTCTGGCTTAGTAAACACACCCGTGTCTATATGAATTGGTTAGAACTAAAGTTATTGATTATGTGGTGGTTATATAATTTAGCTAATTTACCTCTTAGTAATTGTTTAGTGATTGGTGTAAAGTTAGTTCCCTGGTATGTTTTGTAGAACAAAGAAAGAATTTCCTATATATTGTTTCTGCAGAATGGGTACATTTGTGAGATTTATGGCAATTTTTAAGTGAACTTCTGTTCCTTCAATTTTTTATTTCCAATGGTTTCTTCTGTTTTTTGTATTCGTTTTTAAGGGAGTGTGGTATACTGCGGCCGAGCAATGATACAAGATTCTACAGCAAGTACGAGGTTTAAAGAAAATGCACTTTATTTTCAGCATAAACACCCAAGCAAACTGCCCTGGCCCTTCTTGGGCCTGCAAAGCACGTAGTGTTACAGACACACTCTTGCTCCAGGCTTCCATCGGCTGTAGCAGTTCCTTAATCTGTTTTAACAGTCCTGTACTGCTGGGTGAGAGAATGCTGTTCTAGCACAGACAGCTCAAAAGGAAGAAGAAACTGCTGCTTCCCCTAAATTCCTGCACTCTGGGGCACAATTCAGTATTCTTCCCAAAGTCCCTTCACTCTGGACACTACTCAGTAGTACTCTTTCACTCTTTAGTAGCAGGGCAGCATATCCACAAATAAACTAAACAGCAGCTCTCTATAGCTCAAGAGTCTTCCATCTAGGTAGAAGTCTCACAGCAAGGCTGAAGGCACAGCAGCAAACTTAAACCACAGTTCCTACCTTTCAACAGTCTTTCTTTCAAACATAACTGGTCACTGTATATTCCAGAAAACCCCAGGCTCTTCTCTCTTTCTCTGGATACCTTGCTTCCTGGGATAAAGTCTGGAGCCGGGTCACACCCTTCCCAGACATTCTCCAGCCTTTCTTATTAAAGGGACAGGGGTTTTCAGTGCAATACCTCACTTGTGCTAGACTTGGCTGGGGAGTTTCCCTGTGGGGGATGGGGTATTTCCCAAACACTCCATTACAGGGAGCTAAGCACTCTTTTACCTAGACTTTACAAGTCAAGGTGGCATCTCACCTTTTTGTGGGTAAGTTCCCTGTTTTTTAGCCCATTCAATATGGTACCTTCTAGTTTCTCTTTTATATTTTACTTTTACTGTATGTCCTTTGTAGGTTGTCACTGCTTGTGTTTCTGCCACACCCAGAATTGTTCACTGTTTTTCTTAAAGTATTTGCATTAATATTGTTACAGTTAGTACTCCAATGCAGATACTCATGGAAAGATTTGGGGTCAATATTGCCGTAATCTGATATGGTTTGTTGTCTTGATTGCTTTTATTTTTTTTGTGTGTAATATTTCATGCAATATTAAAGATTTACACGTTAAAGATTTATATCTACAGTATCTATCTATCTATTTTGAACTGTCCTGGCCCTATGTCTTTGTTTTTAATCCTGCTTCTCCTTTGTTTCTGATTTAAAGATAGCTTTTCCATTTTTAGACAAAAGATAACTGTAGAACAGCAGTCTTATCTTGGAAAAGAAAGTGACGATAGAAGTGTCATCTGTGACCTTTTCCAGACTGCTGGTGTGGAAGAAAGCATTACTATCTGTCAGACCCTAGGTGAGCTCAGATCCAGCTCCCGCAGTTGCAGAATTGAGTGATTTTGGGGCATGCCCACGTTTGGACATCCAGACGGCCCAGACAGCCCCCGATCTGAATTAGCCTCCACATGCAGTCAACACCCAAGCTCCATCCCTACCTCACCCATTTCACTCCCCATTGTGAGCTAAGAAGATAGTATGGAATTAATCACTCACGGTCAGTTTGTATTCGCTCTGTTAGCATAGATCAGGGATCTCCAAATCCAGTCCTGGAGGGCCACCATCCAGCCAGATTTTCAGGATATCCTTAATGAATATGCATGAGGGATATTTGAATACGATGGGAGCACTGCATGCAAATATATCTCATGCATATTCATTAGGGACATCCTGAAAACCTAACTGGTTTGTGACCCTCCAGGACTGGATTTGGAGATCCCTGGCCTAGATCCACACATGCTAGTTACTATCACTACTACTATTACTACTACTTATCATTTCTATAGCACCACAAGGTGTATGTAGCAATGTACATATAGATATAAGAAACAGTCCGTGCTCAACAGAACTTACAATCTAATCAGGATGATCAACATCACAAGACTGGGGACTAGAGTATGGTAAAATAGACATAAGTGGTGAACAAGAGAGTGATGGGTTTCAGGATCCATAAACAGTTTTAAAGAGGTGGGATTTTAGCTTGGATTTGAATAGGGCTAGAGAAGGAGTCCAACATACTGACTCAGGTAGTTCGTTCCAGGCATATGGAGCAGCAAGGTGGAATGAACAAAGTCTGGAGTTGGCAGTGATAGAGAAAGGCACAGATAAAAGAGATCTCCCCAAATGTATAGCCAGAATAAAAATAACTACTGAGCAGTAAATACACGGCATCAAAAGAACAGCTGTGATAGTCCAAGAGAATGCTAAACTTTTGATATGGATCAAAAGAAAAACACTCAACTGTACAGACAGCTCAGATATTTTTTAGTCACTGAAAAATATGCAGGAGATAGATTTTGGAATACACAGCAAGGAGCAGCATTTCTTGCACAACCAACAGGATACACAAAGGAGCAAGAGACGGAAGAGGTTTGGATGTTCAAAAACCTTTAATGTTGGAAAACCCCATTTTTAGTCACTGAAAAATATGCAGGAGATAGATTTTGTACAGAATGAAGGAATCAAAAACATGATAACCATGCCGTCAATGTGCATCTAGAAACTATAAGCAAAATTGGTACGGTATAATGTTGATGCAAAGGATAATCATAACATAGGAAGACAGTGACAACACTAATAGACTGCAGATTTAAGCCACGTGTTAAGCAGGTTTCAATGACAAGCCAGTAGGTTGCAAGCTGTAGCACTGTGAAGAATAATTAATAAAACAGGTCAACAGTATACAAGCATGTCATTAAATTGCTGTTAAATAAAAAATATACTCTGAATATATTATTCCTATGCCAGCATTTCATCATGCTTTGCCAGATTAGTGTCCACAAAATATGTTAAAGCAATCTGAATACTATTTTTCCAAAAAATGTTTTTCTGTGCTATGCTTTGATATGACAAACAGCCTTTCACAAGCCTCCCAAGTGTGAAAGTCATAGCGTTAAACACCCAACCGGTATTGCAAAAGATTATCATTTAGGGACATTCTGATCCCGCATCGCTGAAACAGCTCCAAGAATTCCAATGGGGTCCCAAAATCAATTGTCTCTCCCTCCCCAATAAACACCATTGGTTTCCAGTTCCTTTCCGAATTTGCCATAAAATCTTAACCCTAGCTCACAAATCTTTGCATAACATTGCCCCTGCTTACTTGTCCAGCCTTGTGATCCCTTATTACACACATGTTGCCTGCTTTCTTTGCATGGTAGCAGACTATTTATTCCCCTCCCACTAAAGACCGGTATAAAAGCACCAGACACTCAGCATTTTTTTCCTCTCTGTCATAATGGAACTGTCTCCCAGCCCAAGCTTGTCTGGAGACCAGCTATAAAAAAATTAAAGTCCTTCTCAAGACTGTTCTCTTTGAACAAGCCTTTGGGGAGGGGTAGACCATCAGGAATATCATATTTGTGTCTTCTGTCCCTGTCTCTTGCCTAAATGTTCTTTCCTTTCCTATTAATTTAAGTTGTAGTTCCTTTCTAACCAATTATTCTACTTTGTAAAGCACTCTGTGTGCCAAAGACAGTATATCAAATACAAATAACCTATAAACTATCACAGGATGTGTTTTCATTTCTTGATCAAGCAAGTGTTATTCTGGTTTTCTCTCACTCTAGCTTCACTTCCAATTGGCAGTCATGCAGTAGGAAGTGAAGCTGGCGCGAGACTGCTTCTTGGAGCAGCTGGTTTATGAACCGACAAGAGGACAAGCCATCTTAGACCTAGTCCTTAGTAGAACACAAGATCTGGTGCAAGAGATAAGGGTGTTGTGGCAACTTGGCAATAGTAATCATAGAATGATCGGTTTGATTTAATAAATGGAGGAAGGATGGCAAGGAAATCCACAGTACTACCTTTTATCTTTCAAAAGGGAGACTATGATAAAATGCGGAAAACAGTTAAGAAAAACTAAAAGAAGCAGTTGCAAAGGTTAAAGATATACATCAAGTATGGGTGTTGTTTAAAAATACTATCTTGGAAGCCCAGACCAGCTGTATTCCATGCTTTAAGAAAAATGGAAGGAAGTCCAAAAAACTACAAGCATGGTTTAAAGGTGAGGTCAGAGAGGCTGCTGCAGTCAAAAAGGCATCTTTCAGGAAATGGAAAAAGGAGCCAAATGACAAAAACTGGAAACAACAGAAGCACTGGCAAGTTAGATGCAAGGCATTGATAAGCCAAGTAAAGAAAGAATTTAAAAAAAAGCTTGCTGTATAAGCAAAAATGCATAATAAAAACTTATATATTCGTAGCTAAACATGTGAGAGAGAGCGTAGTTACTCACCTGTAACAGGTGTTCTCCAGGAGCAGCAGGAATCAGTCCTCACATATGGGTGACGTCGGCGCCGACGGAGCCCTCGCGGAGCAATTTTCCCCAGCTTTCAAAGAAAGCCTTTGGGAATTGCAGTGCGCATGCGCGGTCCTCTTCCCGCCCAAGGGTGCCATCTTGCTCAGTCAGATGACATAGCTAAAAGACAGCAAAAATTAGCAAAAGCGAAAGCATAAAACTGCAACTCCAAGGGGAGGAGTGAGGGTTGTGAGGACTGATTCCTGCTGCTCCTGGAGAACACCTGTTACAGGTGAGTAACTACGCTTTCTCCAGAACCAAGCAGGAAGTCAGTCCTCACATATGGGACTCCCAAGCTTAAGGCTACCGGAGACCCTAAGCACAAAAATGAGCTCCCTCTAGCTCAGCAGCACAGAAGGAAGGAATCTTCTCTGAATACGTCTCCAACCGGTAGCCCAACATCCGGGATGGAGGGTAGGAGTTGCCTATACCTCGAAGAGGTTACGGAGGACTGCCTGTCCGAAAGCACCGTCCCTGCGGGACTCCCTCTCCAGGCAGTAATGGGCTGCAAAAGTCTGGCTTGAAGACCAAGTAGCGGCCCGGCAGATGTCTGCCAACGGAACAGAGCGGAGGTAAGCCACTGACGTAGCCTTCGCCCGAACACGATGAGCGGTGACTCTACCTTCCAGCACGAGGCCCGCAGCCTCGTAAGCCCAAGCGATGCAGTCCGCAATCCAGATGGACAGAGTACGCTTGGAGACAGGGAGCCTCAACTTGTTGGGGTCATAAGACACGAAGAGCTGAACAGCCCTTCGGTGCTCCCGCGTACGGTCAAGGTAGAAGTTCAGCGCCCTTCTACAGTCCAGGGTATGCAGGACCATTTCAGCCCGGCTGGAGTGTGGCCTGGGAAAGTAGGTCGGAAGTACCACCTCCTGGTTGATGTGAAAAGGGGAAACCACTTTAGGAAGAAGAAACTTAGGGTGAGTCCGTAGGACTACCCGGTTCTTGTAGAACCTAGTGTAAGGAGGATCAGATACCAGGGCCTGCAGCTCACTAACGCGTCTAGCAGAAGTGAGGGCCACCAAGAACAAGGTTTTCCAGGAAAGAAAACGAAGAGGACAGGTAGCCATAGGCTCAAAAGGCAGACAGGTAAGCCGCTGTAAAACCACATTGAGATCCCAGTTCGGGGCTGGCGGGCGCAAAGGTGGTTTAAGGAGTAGGAGGCCCCGGAGAAAACGAGCCACCAGAGGGTGGCTGGAAAGAGGCCTACCATCCACCGGTAGTGGTGCGCAGAAATAGCACTGAGGTGGACCTTGACCGAGTTGGACTTAAGTCCAAGATTGGAAAGGGAAAGCAAGTACTGCAAGACCACTGATGTTGAACAGGAGAAGGGGTCATGCGACTGCTGAGTACACCAGACGGAGAACCGACGCCACTTAAGAGCGTAGGACTTCCGGGTGGAAGGCCTCCTGGAGGCCAAGACGACCTCTTCCACATCTGGAGGTAGCTGGAGAGGAGCAAGGACTACCCTTTCAGCAGCCAGGCCATCAGATGAAGGGACCGAAGGTTGGGGTGCAGGAGCGTCCCCTGATCCTGCGAGAGGAGGTCGGGCTGAAACCCCAGAGGAAGAGGGGTGTCCACCGCCAGCTGCATCAGAAGTGGGAACCAAGGTTGTCTCGGCCACGGGGAGCCACTAGGATCACCGACGCCTTGTCTCTGAGAACTTTGAAGAGCGTCCGAGACACCAGAGGCATGGGTGGAAAGGCATACAAGAGGCCTGTGGACCATGGAATCAGAAAAGCATCCGCCGCTACCCGGAGAGGATGTGGCTGTCGAGAGCAGAATCTGGGAAGCTGCCGGTTCAGAGGACTGGCGAACAGATCCATGGTGGGGAGGCCCCACCGGAGAAAGATCCGTTGAACCACAAGCGGATCCAATCTCCACTCGTGTGGTTGGAGGATCCTGCTCAGTTTGTCTGCCAGGTAGTTTTCTTGACCTGGGAGATAGACAGCTTTGAGGACGAGGTTGCGATGGACGGCCCAAGAGCAGAGCTTCTGTGCTTCCTGACAGAAAAGGAAGGAGCCGGTTCCGCCTTGTTTGTTCACGTAGAACATGGCAACCTGATTGTCTGTCTGGACAAGTACCGACTGGTGAGAAATCAGGTGAGAGAAGGCTTTGAGCGCTAGGCGGATGGCCCTGAGCTCCAGGAAGTTGATCTGCTGAGCGGACTCCGAAGGAGTCCAGAGACCCTGAGTACAAGTCCCTTGGCAATGTGCTCCCCAACCCTGGAGAGAAGCATCGGTCGTCAGGACCCGAGAATGTATAGAGGGCTGAAAAGTCACCCCCAGCACTAGGTTTGGCAGATGAAGCCACCATCGCAGAGAGGAGACCAGCTGGTCGGAGATCTGTACGGAGTCCGCTAGGCTCCCAGTGGCCTGATGCCATTGTTTGCGAAGGCACCATTGAGCAGGTCGCATGTTCAGGCGGGCATTGGGGGTTACATGGACCGTGGAAGCCATATGGCCGAGCAGTCTCAGAAATTGCCTGGCCGAGACAAGGGAATTGCTGTGAAAGTGGCTGGCGAGATCCATGAGCCTCTGGGCCCTGTCCAGAGGCAGGAAGGCCCGCGCCTGAAGAGTGTCCAACCTGGCGCCGATGAATTCTAGATCTTGAGAGGGGAGCAAAGTGGACTTTGCGAAGTTTATGACAAAACCCAAGTGCTGGAGCAGAGCCACAGTGCGATGAGTAGCCTGAGTGGCTTCTTGGGCAGACTGTGCCCTGATGAGCCAGTCGTCCAGGTATGGGAACACAAAGAGACCTTGAAGTCTCAGATAGGCTGCCACCACTGCTAGGCATTTGGTGAACACTCTGGGGGCGGAGGATAGGCCGAAAGGCAGTACTCTGTACTGGTAATGGTGTCCGCCCACAACAAACCTGAGGTATTGTCTGTGGTCGGGATGAATAAGGATATGAGTATACGCATCCTTTAGATCTAAGTAGCATAGCCAGTCTCCCTGCTGGAGATAGGGCAGCAGGATTCCAAGGGTAAGCATTTTGAACTTTTCCTTTGCAAGGAACTTGTTGAGGTTTCGCAAGTCTAGGATGGGTCTGAGGCCTCCTGTTCTTTTCGGAATCAGGAAGTATCTGGAATAAAACCCTTGACCCTCCAGGTGGTGGGGCACCGGTTCCACGGCTTGTTCCTGAACAAGACTTGCTAACTCCTGAAGTAGTAAGTCCCTGTGCAGAGGGAGTCTGGAAGGCTCCCCTGGAAAGTAGGAGGGAGGTACCTGGTGAAAATGAAGAAGATATCCCTTCTGAACTATCTGAAGCACCCAGGTATCTGTGGTGATGTTGGACCACCTGTGAGCAAAGTGGACCAGCTGGCCTCCTGTGCTGAGAGAAACCAGCTGAGGGGGAGAGGCTATGCTGAGAAAGTCAAAACCCCCCACCCTGCTGAGCAGGGGCCGGTGGTGCAGGCTTGGGGGCTTGCTGCCTACGGGACCCATTACCCCGTCCCTTGGCCTGCTTTCCCTGTGAAGGAGCTGGTGAGGCCTGATACTGAGGGTAGTATTTATAGGCAGCACCTTTCCTCGGGTAAAAGGGCTTTTTCCCCGAGGCCTTCTTCTTTTGAGAAGGGGCAGAGGTCTTCCTTGAGAGACGAGTCCTGGTGAGAGTCTCCGTCTCGATTTGTGCAGCCTTCTCATCCATGGGCTTGCCAAAGAGGTTATCACCTCGGCAGGGGACATCGACCAACTTGTCCTGTACCCAGGGCTCGAGGTCGGACGTCTGAAGCCAAGCCTGGCGGCGTCCACCGATGCCGGCCGCGGCTACTCAAGCCGAAGCCTCAAAACCATCATAGGCTGCTCGAGAGATAAACTTGAAGCACTCCCGAATACCAGTAGACAAGGATTGGAACCTCTGCAAAGGTTCGTCGGAGAGACCAGCAGAGAACCCAGCTATTTCCTTAGCCAGGTCTCGGAGATACATGCCCATGTAGAGCTGGTATGTCTGGACTCGACAAGCAAGCATAGAGCCCTGGAAGCACTTCCTACAGAGGGCATCCAGGCTTCGGGCTTCCCTACCCGGGGGCACCGAGGAGTGCATTTTTTGACTCTTCAGTCTATGCATGGCCGATTCCACCACCATGGAATGGTGCGGTAGTTGTGCCTTTTGGAACCTGGGGCTCTTGCGGACTCGATAAATGGAATCGACCCGCTTGCTTAACACCGGCGACGACGCCTGGCTCTCCCACATGCGGAAGAGAAGCCGTTCCAACATGGGAGGAACCAGTACAATAAAGGCCTCCTTCGGGGGAGAGTCATATTGGAGGGCATCGAGTTCTTCGACTCGAGGCTCCTCCTCGGGATCCGCAGGGAAGGCCAAGGCTTTGGCCATATCCCTCACGAAGTCCAAGAACCGGGTATCCTCCGGGGGGGACCGTCTCCGAGGCTCAGACTTGGGGGAGTCCGAAGGGACACACCGAGTCCGAAAGGAACCAGGTGACTCTTCGTCCTCAGATTCCCAGGCCGACTCCTTGGAGGAGGATTCGACCGGCTCCGGTCGGGCGGGCACTGATGCCATCCGCCCCAACGCCGAGGGAGTCGGCGTCGACGACCTCGGTCCCGAACGGGAAGCCGAAGGAGACCTCGACCGAGGATCGACTCGAGCCCTCATGGACTCGAGGATCGGCTCGGTCTCCGGGGTCGACTTGGAGGTCGACGTCCCGGCGGTCAGGGCAGAAGCGCCAGCGAGGCCAGCGATCAATGCCCGCTGCTGGTCCAAGAAGGCAGACAAACTGCACTCCAAGTCCGTCAACCTGAGTCCGAGCTCAGGAGACCCAGCAGCCCCCGACTCGGGCCCCGACGGCGTCGGGCCCGACGTCGGGTCCTTCGGAGGCGAGTCCACGAGGACAACAGTACTTACGTGAGCGGGCAAGTCCACCTCGAGTCGAGGATGTTTTGACGGCCTTTCCGACTCCAAGGACCCGGGACGGGAATCGGGGCTATGCGACCTGGCCCTCGAGGAACCAGGAGGGTCCACCGATCCCGCCCTCGCGGGTTTCTTCTTCCGATGATGCTCCCAGGTAGGAGACCCCCTTTCAGAGGAACTCCGACGATGCTCAGGACCAGAGTCCCGAGACGTCGAAGCCTCTGACGAGGTCCGAGCCCGGCCGGAGTCAGAGAAGATACGCTCCCGCTGGTGCTGCCGACTCCTCAATGCTTTTGAGGACATTTTGCTGCATGGCGTGCAGATCATGGGGTCATGATCTGGGCCGAGGCAGCGGAGGCAGAAGTCATGAGTGTCTGTAAGAGACATAAGTTTCTTACAGAGGTCACACTTTTTGAAACCACTGGCCTCCATCGGGGGAAAAAGGGCCCCTGCGAGGTCGAACGACCGGGCAGCCAGGGAAAAAGGAAAAAAAGCGCGAAATCTGTCACGAAGGACAAAAAAACGAAAAATAAAGGACGGACTCGCAACCGGCGTCGCGAGTCCGGGCGGGAAAAGAACCGGCGTCGAACCAAAGAAAAACAGAGAAAAATAGAGAAAAATCAACTTTTCTGCGGGGAATCACAGGCAACGTCTGTAGGGCTCCGCGGAAAAAAGAAGACTGAGCAAGATGGCACCCTTGGGCGGGAAGAGGACCGCGCATGCGCGCTGCAATTCCCAAAGGCTTTCTTTGAAAGCTGGGGAAAATTGCTCCGCGAGGGCTCCGTCGGCGCCGACGTCACCCATATGTGAGGACTGACTTCCTGCTTGGTCCTGGAGAATCAGTTGGACCATTGGATGATAGAGCGGTAAAAGGGGCATTAAGAATATAAGAACATAAGATATGACATACTAGGTCAGACCAAGGTCCATCAAGCCCAGTATCCTGTTTCCATCACTGGTCAATCTAGGTCACAAATACCTAGCAGTTTCCCAAAAAGATACCGGTTCCACAATGTTTGCATCGGAGGTCCCCTTTAATAATGGTTTATGGAACTGTCCTCCAGAAACTTGTCCAAACCTTTTTTAAACCCAGCTACACTAACAGCATTTACTACATCCCCCGGTAAAGAATTCCAGAGATTGATTACGCGTTGAGTGAAAAAATATCTTCTCTTATTAGGCTTAAATAGGCTGCCCTGTAGCTTCATTGCATGTCCCCTGGTCTTTCGATATTTTTATGGTATAAACAATCGATCTACGTTAACCTGTTCCACTCCATTCATTAATTTATAGACCTCTATTACATCTCCCCTCAGCCTTCTCTTTTCCAAGTTGAAGAGCCCTAACCTTTGTTGCCTCTCCTCATAGGGGTATCCTTCCATCCCCTTTACCATTTTGGTGGCTCTTCTCTGTACCTTTTCTAATTTACATTTTATCCTTTTTAAGATACGGCGACCAGAATTGCACACAAGGTGTGGTCGCATAATGGAACGATACAGAGGCATTATGATATCCTTTGTTTTATTCTCCATTCCTTTCCTTATGATTCCTAGCATTCTATTTGCTTTCTTGACCTCACTGCACACTGAGTGGAGGGTTTCAATGTGCTATCCACAATGACGCCTAAATTCTTTTCCTGGGTAGCGGCTCCTAATATGGAATCTTGAATCGTGTAACCATAGTTTGGTTTGTTCTTTCCTAGTTGCACAACTTTGCACTTGTCCACATTCAATTTCATCTGCAATTTGAACATCCAGTCTTCCAATTTATTAAACTCCTCTTGCAATTTTTCAAAATCATCATGGGTTTTAACAACTTTGAATAATTTTGTGTCATCTGCAAATTTGATTGCCTCACTTGTTATTCCCATTTCCAGGTCATTTACGAATGCTAAAAAGCAGCAGACCCAGCCCAGATACATAGGGTACGCCACTATTCACCTTTCTTCATTGGGAAAATTGGCCATTAAGTCCTACCCTCTGCTTTCTATCTTTTAACCAGTTCCTGAGCCACAATAGTACACTGCCTCCTATCCCACGACTTTTTAATTTCACCAAGAATCTCTCATGAGGGACCTTGTTAAGAGCTTTCTGAAAATCCAGATACACTACATTGACTGACTAACCTTTGTCTACATGTTTATTTGTACCTTCAAAAAAATATAACAGATTAGTAAGACAAGATCTTCCTTGGCTAAAGCCATCTTGACTGTTTCCCATTAAGCCATGACTATCTACATATTCTGTAATTTTGTTTTTTATAATGGTTTCTACCATTTTTCCTGGTACTGACACCACGCTCACTGATCTGTAGTTTCCTGGATCACCGCTGGAACTCTTTTTAAAAATTGGCGTTACATTGGCCATCCTCCAATCTTCAAGTATTACAAATGATTTTAATGATAGTTCACAGATTAGTAATAGTAGGTTTGCAATCTTATATTTCAGTTCTTTCATACCCTTGGATGTATACCATCTAGTCAGGTGATTTGCTACTCTTCGGTTTATCAAATAGTTATAATACATCTTCCCGGTGTATCAATATTTCTTTCAATTCTTCTGCGGCGCCAAATTAAAAATACTATTTCAGTCATGGGTAACATCCCTACATCTTCCTCAGTATTTATTTATTTTTATTTATTTTATTTATTTATAGTCTCTTATATACCGCACTATTCAGCATCAGCGCGGTTTACATGTAACAAAAATGCTCAGTACAGTTGAAAGCGTATGAGTTTTACAGGTAACAGGGCACAAAAACTTGGATAACAGGGGAAAACTATTTACAAAATTTATTACATGGAGTCATAATTCAGTAGTTTCGCTGAAATATAACCACCACTAAGGGTTTGAGTATCATACTTGGTGTGTTGTTGAGATACCATAATTTTGTATGGAAATGGTGTCGCCAGGAGACTTTGAACTCTAGGGGTTGTCGTTAGGCTCTATAAGGTATTTGTTGAATAGGTGATATATAAAATATAAAATAGTATGGTTATGGTTATGGTTATGGTAATTTTATTTGATAAACCGCCTTTCTGAAACAAGCAAAGCGGTGTACAAGATACAAAATTAAAGAGGACGGCTCGAGGCCATAGAAACGGAAAAGAAGTTACAATGGTTTCAGGAGAAAAGAAACAGAGAGAGAAAACACAGGACAAGACAGAAGAGGATGCATACAAAAGGGGATAAAGTCTAGGAGAAGTCACACAAGGGGGAGGGAAGACCGAATGCTGTAGAGAAGAGGTGAGTTTTTAGGTCCTTCTTGAAGGTGCTATGGTTAGGTTCAAGACGGAGGGATGAGGGAAGTGAATTCCACAAGGCAGGTCCTATGAAAAAGAAGGCAGAGGATCGTGTAAATTGTAGGTGGGCAAGGGAAGGTGAAGGGAGAGTGAGGCGATTGAGATGGAAAGAACGGGGTGTATGCCTGGGGGAGTGGAAAGATATGAGGTCAGCTAGGTACTGTGGAGTATTAGTGTGGAGGATGTTGTGCACTAGGGAGAGCAATTTGTATTGAGAGCGGAAGGGAACGGGTAGCCAGTGGAGGTGAAGGAGTAAAGGTGTGATGTGGTCCCGGGAAGAGGAGTAAGTAAGAAGACGGGCAGCGGTATTTTGGATCCTCTGGAGGCGGGCAAGTTGGGATTTGGAGAGGCCTATGAGAACCGAGTTAGAGAAATCCACCCGTGACATGACCAGTGACAGAAGTAAAGTAGTAAGGGCTGCTGGGGAAAGGAAAGGACGTATTGCTCGAATTTGGCGGAGGTAAAAGAAGGAAGTTTTAGTAATGTGAGAGACGTGGGCTTTAAAAGAGAGATCTGAGTCGAAGTGGACTCCAAGATACCGGAAGGTAGAGACTAGGGGAACGGGGGTGCCGCAGAAAGAAGGCGCTAGTGAGGGAGGTGAATTACCGTAAGAGAACCAAATTGCGATAGTTTTGGTGAGATTAAGGTGAAGGCAGTTTTGTGTCAACCAGGAGGCTACTGTAGTGAGGCAGGAGTTCAATGGGGAGAGATCTGGACAGGAGGGGGAAGTATGGTGAAGGAGGACAATGTCATCGGCATAGTAGAATGCCGATATTCCGGATTGCTGAATCAGCAGAGCAAGGGGGGCCAGGAAAAGGTTGAAAAGCAGAGGTGCTAAGACTGAACCTTGGGGAACACCACAAGTGAGCGGAAATGGGTCAGAGGAGGGGGTTGAAGGAGAAGAGGAGAGAACAGTGCAAGACCGGGAGGAAAGAAAAGAATGAAACCAGCGGTGGACAACACTACAGAGACCTGCTTCCCGTAGGCGAAGAAGAAGAAGGGAGTGGTCCACTAAGTCAAATGCAGCAGATAGATCGAGTGCTACAGCCACTGAGATATCCCCGTGCTCATGGGCAACGTGCAGTGCATTGGTGAAGGCAAGTAAGGTGGTTTCTACACTATGACCGGTACGAAATCCTGACTGTCGGGGGTGAAGAAAGTGGATGGAGTCAAGGTGGTGAGTAAGCTGTGCAAAGACTAGTTTTTCAAGAAGCTTGGAGAGGAAAGGGAGATTGGAGACTGGGCGATAATGTGCGGGAACCAGAGGATCCAAGGAGGGCTTTTTTAGAATGGGACGTATTAGGGCGTGTTTCCAAGGATGGGGAAAGGTCCCAGTGGAAAGACTGGAGTGAAAAATAGAGAGAATATAGGGGAGAAGTGAAAGGGAGGGAGTTAGTAGCCAGGAGGAAGGAATAGGGTCAAGAGAGCAGGTAGTTTTCCTGGAGGAGGAGATAAGATGATGCAATTCTGAGGTGGTAGGCAAAGAGAAAGAAGCCCAAGTATGAGAAAGGTGAAAGGTGGGGGGAGGCGATGCAGCAGGGGGGGGTGAGTGGACAGGAGCGGGACAGTGAGGTAAAGAGGCTCACAAGGATGAGATTTTGTCATTGAAAAAGGATGCCAGATGGGAGGGAGGAGGAGAGGGTTGGGATGTAGTAGCGGGAGTTGTGGTATGTATAGAAGAGAGGGATTTGAGGGTAGTATACAGGTGTCGAGTCTGGTTAGGGGCCTTAGCAATGGAATTGGAGAAGTATGAACGTTTGGCTAAGTGAACCTGTGACCGATAGTATGATGAGTTCACTTTGAAAAGAGCAAGAGAGGTTGGGGAGGGAGCCTTGCGCCATGATCGCTCTGCCTTGCGAAGATGGGTGCGAAGGAGACGCAATCCACTGTGGTACCAGGGATGCGCCGGACGATGATGTGGTGGACGGGGATGCAAGGGAGCAAGATGGTCAAGAGTGGCAGAGAGGGTAGAGAACCAAAGGGAGGCTTGAGAGCTAGGGGAAAGGGAAGTAAAGTCAGTAGGCAATAGTTGAGTAGCAGTAAAGACTGAGGCAAAGAATTCATTCAGCATCTTTGCTATGGCCTTACCCCCTCTTAGTGCCCATTTTACCCCTCTATCATCTAATGATCCAACTGACTCTCGCAGGATTTTTGCTACCAATGTACTTGAAAAAGACTTTGTTATGCGTTTTTGCTTCCACAGCAAACGTCTTCTCGAATTTTCTCTTTGCCTGCCTTATCTATGTCTTGCATCTAACTTGTCAGTGCTTATCTTGTTTACAGTTTTCATCATGTGACTCCTTTTTCCATTTCCTGAATGATGCTTTTTTGACTACAGCAGCTTCTCTGACTCGCCTTTAAACCATGTTTGCAGTTTTATGGACTTTCTTCCATTTTTCTTAAATCATGGAATGCAGCTGGTCTGGGCTTCCAAGATAGTATTTTTAAACAACACCCATGCTTGATGTATATCTTTAACCTTTGCAGCTGCTCCTTTTAATTTTCTCTTAAGTATTTTCCTCATTTTATCATAATCTCTCTTTTGAAAGTTAAAAGGTAGTACTTTGAATTTCCTTGCCTTCCTTCCTCCATTTATTAAATCAAACGTGATCATGTAATGATCACTATTGCAAAGTGACTCCAGCACCCTTATCTCTTACACCAGATCTTGTGTTCCACTAAGGACTAGGTAGGTCCAAAATGGCTTCCCCTCTTGTCAGTTCATGAACCAGCTGCTCCAAGAAGCAGTCATTTACTTCATCTAGAAACTTTATCTCCCTAGCATGTCCTGCCGTGACACTGACACAATTGATAATGGGGAAGTTGGAAACCCCCATTATTATTACCATTCTGTAACTTTTGTTAGCATCCATGATTCCTTTGAAGAGTGGCTCAGTGGTTGGGGCAGGTTACCTCAGGCTGGAAGGCTAGGGGTTCAAGTCCCACATAGGGACAAGTAACCTCAGGCCAGAGGAAGTGGGGTCTCTAGTCTTATGGCTGCTCTTTGTGGCCCTGGGCAAGACACTTAACTCTCCATTGCCTCAGGTACACTTAGGGGTATGTTTACTAAGGTGTGGTAACATTACCTGATGAAATGTTAAGGTGTGGTAATGTTACCCAATTTAATGGCAGCAGTAACTGTCCCAGAGAGTGGTAAGAAGGGGTCAATGGATGGGGAGTGGGCATGGAGAGGCCCCTGCTACACTAATGCTGCAAAATTAATGCTGGGACAGTACTGCCAGTGAAAACCTGGCAGTAGATGCACATTTGCAGGAGAGAGAAACCATTTTAGTGTCAGCAATGTACAGCACAAGCAGGGAGCCCAAGAACAGTGATAGTAGTGCTCCATTTGCAGCAACAGCATAGTGCCCAAGTATGAAAGGGCACTATAGTGATGGTGCAAATGGGGCATAGGGGGCTGCAGGAGGGACATGTAGTGGGGGCAGCCGGGGCACAGGGTGGACTAGGCTGTCACCTAGGAACACAGAAACTGGACATCAGCAAGACAGCATCTGACCAAGGTCAAATATGCCCAGTAGCCTGTGTTCCAGTGTCCCATCCAGGGGACATTACCCAGCAGGTACCCTAAAATGTCACACAGGTACCACTATGCCTGTAATAGGGAAATCAGTGTACAAATGGGGACCGCTCTAACAAGGGTCCACAGACCTTCCCCAGGATGCATCCCAAACAGTTCGTAAACACCCTTTACTGCAGCCCCCAGTAAGCATTGCAGGGTGTGACCACACGTTGTCTGAAACATATATACACCCAGTAGTCCAAACTGAGTACACAGTACCTGAGTTGCATGCCCTAGGCTGTCCACAGTCTGTTGTCATAACACAATCCACCTACATTTACCTGGTCCACCCTAGCCAATAGTTGCAAGAGCACCAACCTGACATCCCCCTAGCCATCTCTTCCCCATGTGGAAGGGACATAACATTGGTAGGCGGTGGTGGGGGGGATGTGTGGGTATCCATGTATGCCTCCCCACCCCAGACCCCGCACCCTAAGCACCCGCCTACCTACACATTGGATGGCCTGGGGCTGTGCACTACCAGCACCGACAGCATATGGGCATGTCAGCATGGCCGGGGGGGGGGGGTGTTGGTGCTGGAGGGGGCAGGGGAACCTGCCTGCAGTGGACCTAGGCCCTGCACTATTCCAGTACGTGGTGTGCAGTGCAACAGAAAAGGTCTGTCTGATGAAACATTAAGGTAGTCCCAGGGACTGCTGTGCTTCTGTGGCAACAGTGTATTGCAATACACACAGCCAGTGTGTCTTGGAACAGAGGGTCACAGGTTCAGGTCCCAGCTGTGGATCTTGCAGAGCATGTCCCCATGTTTTACCCTATCATTTATTTTATTTATTTATTTATATTCTCTTATATACCGCGCTATTCTGCATCAGTGTGGTTTACATTGAACAAACTGAAATTACATTGAACAGGGCATTATAACTTGGAGATAACTATTTACAGGGAACATGGGCTATGGAGGGTTAAGTGGCTTGCCCAAGACCACAAGGAGCACCTGTGGGACTAGAAACCCCAGTCCTTCTGGCCCAAGGTTGCTGTCCTCTAGTGGGATTTGAACCCCCGACCTTCCGGCCTGAAGTACCTTGCCCCAACCACTAGGCCACTCCTCCACTCCTGCAGATACAACAACAAAATGTGCAATCCCCAAAGGAGTGGCCAACAGGGGTACAAACACCCACACACACAGGCTCCACTATCCAAAGCTTCATGGAGAATCAAACTGTTGGCTCCAGCATGGAGCTGCAGTTATCACCCGAGCACTACTACTAGCTCCTGCACACTTTAGCAATACCTGCACTGTTATCAGGACCAGTGTGGTGGGCAGGGTTGCCATCCACCCCTATCTTTGCACAATGCTGCAATAGGAGTGTGTATGTGTGTATGTCTATCCATTGTTTTGTGGCTGCCTACTCCTCACTGAGCCCACAATGCTTACACTGTTTCCAGCATTAGCCGGCAAATGGGCATACTGAGGAGCAAGGTATTGTGTGCATGGCCCGGACAAGGCAGATTGGGCAGGATGCATCTGCATAGGGTGTAAGGCAATGGCTGGGACATTGTAGTGCCCAACCACCACCTGCATGGACAGGGTGGCCACAGCATGTCATGCTGGGAGGTCACTTTCACTCTGACTGTGCAGTGACCATGGTATGTCTATGTTCCCACATAGTGCTATTCACGCTTTGTGTCTAGTGATATCTGTGTGTTCCCTGTTCTGAGGCCCAATCACTGAGATACCTGCTTGGTGTCTGTGCAGTATATCTCAACTCTGGGTACACATAGTTCGTCTGTGAACATGCACTATGGACTGGCTAGTGAACTGTCTGTGCATGGCTGGAACACCTTGTAGGGTGCTGCAGGTGCAGTCTGACTGTGCCTTCTGCTGGTGAATGGCAGACCTTGGTCTAGGGCTGCTGAGGTTTTCCAGGCCTACTTCCAGCATTACTGCTGGTCTACCACTGCCCTCGTCACAGGTATGGCTCTGGCCCAACAACCCTGGAGGGCAATATTTTGCCAGCAGGATTGGGGCTGCTGGTCCTACAGCTATTCTTCATGGCTGAGCCACCTGTCCCTCCACTACCTCACTTACAAGAAGGTTGATTGTGAGCCCTTTGGGGTATATAGTGTATACCACTTTGACCCAGAGAGGGCAGTTTATTAGGCAGTGCTATATAAACCTCATGCAAGTCTAGACACCCCTCTGCCCTGATAACAGATGACCATAGCAGTCACACTGTAACACTGGGCATGCACTAATCTGGGTGGTTTCTGGTCTCTTAGGGCCAGATATGACAGGGAAATACAGATGAACACAGAATTGCTTTAATTTGTACTGCAAGGAACACTTGTCACACACACTGGTAGTGATGGGGATGTACAGCAGGACCTATCTCTACCACCACATGTACTGTGGACCTGGTGCTGGGCGCCCATCCTAACCCTCAGGGTGAACACAGAACCTGCACAATGGCATGGTCTGTAGCTACTCTGTGCCAGTATCATGCACTGTCAGTTCTTCCTACCAAGCTGAGGTACTGGAGAGGTGCATACTCCATTTGGTGATCAGCTGTAGACTGCTGTTCTGCATGTGCATTGCATCATGGGTATTGGTGGGGTTTCCCTATCCTGGCACACATAGCAGACATTTTGTGCGGTGACCTGCAGTCTTTCTGTATCCAGCCATTGCTATGAAATAAGAGATAGAGGTATAGCCTATTGGTTAATACAATGATGTTCTAGGCAGTGGTCATGAGTTCAATTCCTCTTTGTTCTCTCTTTTTATGCCTGTCCTACTCAAATAATTTTCATGCCTGTAACAGTCATATCTTTGCAGATCTGTGCTGCCAGCCCATAACACCCTCACTAGAGTTGCCAACAATCCTTCAGTCCATCTATCTGCGTCTGTCAGCTGTGTAGAGTCCTGCCTTCTTGTGCAGGCTGCTACCCCATGTCCTGCACTGGTACCTTTTTCTGCATTGTGGCTCTTCGTGCTTGCCTCACCTGTGCCTGATCTGCATGGCACCACTACTCCTCTGTCCTCCTATCATTGTAACTATCCTGCCACCTCTGCCTCCACTGGGGGACACGTATTGCCATCCTCTGCCACCCACTGTCATTGCAGTACTTTACATTGCCAACACCCTGTGCATCAGTACAGCTGCCTCCAACATGTTTGTCCACTTTACTGGCAGCCACATAGGATGCCCGTAGATATGTCAGGTCCATCAGCTCCCAGCTCTCCTTCCTTCAATCACTTGTTCATTGCCTTTCCTCTGTGCTCTATCCAGTGTTAGGGTTACATCTGTTTTTATGCCCTACAGTTCATGCATGTTAGGGCACCTTACTGCCCTTAGGGCACCTTAACTTAGGGCACCGTAACAATGTAACCTAGGGTGCCTTATAAGGCGCCTTAACATAAGGCACCTTATAGCCCTTAGGGTGCCTTAGGTTAGGGCGCCTTATAAGGCGCCTTAGCCCAAGGTGCCTTTTAAGGTGCCTTAGCCTAAGGTGCCTTATAAGGTGCCTTAGCCTAAGGTGCCTTATAAGGTGCCTTAACCTAAGGCACTTTAAAGCCCTTAGGATGCCTTGCATTATGGTGTCTTGACCCAAGGTGCCGTGAGTTAAGGCGCGTTAATGCAAGGTGCCCTAAGAGCTGTAAGGCGCCTTAACCTAAGGCGCATTAATTCAAGGCACCTTGCCCTTAGGGTGCCTTGTCAGCCTTAACGTGCCCTGCTTGTCAGCTTAACATGCAATGTCCTGTGCGTTAAAGGGCCAAGGTGCCCTTTAACGCACGTTAATGGGACATTGCTACCTTTATGCCGGAACGCCCCCTGCCGCCCACTGCCTTATATGGCGTCGGTAACATTAACGCTGCACTTTTCGCTGGTGACATTACCGCCGCTTAGTAAATATACTCCTTAGATTGTGAGCCCTTCGGGGACAAGGGAATAAAAAGTGCCTGTTAGCATATATCTGTAAACCACTTTGACCTGGTGAAAAGTGGTATATAAGCACAGCTAAATAAATAAATTTCATCATCCATTTGTTCATTCTGGCCAGGTGGTCGATAGTACACCCCCACTGCCATCGCTTTCCCCTTCTCCTTTTTACATGGAATTTCAATCCATAGAGATTCTACAGTGTATTTTGTTTCCTGCAAGACTTTAATCCTTTATGATGCAATACTCTCTCTAACATAGAGTGCAACCCCTCCACCAATTTGATCTGCTCTCTCATTATGATATAGTTTGTACCCAGGTATCACAGTGTCCCACTGGTTGTCCTCCTTCCACCATGTCTCTGAGATATCAATCATATCTAACCTTTCATTTAGTGCTATATATTCTAACTCTCCCATCTTATTTTGTAGACTTCTAGCATTTGCATACAAGCATTTTAGAGGATGTATTTTATTTATATTAATATTGTTATCGATAGGCAGAGGTAATTTGGAACTTTTGTCTGCTCTGTACTTATCGGCATTTGTGTTACTTTTGTCTTTATTGGAACCTCTCTGTTGATATGTCCTAACTTCAATCTTTTGCTAGTATCCTTCAAGGATACATTGTTCCAAGCCATGTGTTCTTGGTGACTGTCAGCTTTCCCCTGTTATCTAGTTTAAAAACTGCTTTATCTCCTTTTTAAAGGTTAATGCCAGCAGCCTGGTTCCATCCCAGTTAATGTGGAGCATGTCCCTTCAGAAAAGCCCCTCTTTTCCCCAGAATGTTGCCCAGTTCCTAACAAATCCAAAACCCTCTTCCGTGCACAATCGTCTCATCCACGCATTGAGACTCTGGAGCTCTGCCTGCCTTTTGGATCCTGCGCATGGAACGGGAAGCATTTCGGAGAATGCTACCCTGGAAGTTCTGGATTTCAACTTCCTACCTAAAAGCCTAAATTTAGCCTCCAGAACCTCCCTACCACATTTTCCTATGTCATTGGTACCAACATGTACCAAGACAGCAGACTCCTCCCTAGCACTATCTAAGACCTTGTCTAGGTGGCGCATGAGGTCCGCTACCTTCACACCAGGCAGGCATGCTTCCAGGTGATCCTCACGTCCACCAGCCACCCAGCTATCTACGTACATGCCTAATGATCGAATCACCAAATATAATGGCTGTCTTAACCCTTCCTTCATGGGCACATGGCCCTGGAGAAACCTCCTCAGTGCGAGAGGGTTTTACATCACCTGGAGGATAGATTCTAGCTACAGGATCACTTCCTGTCATACCAGGATGATGCTCTCCTGTCACGTGACCTCTCTCCTCCATGGCAAGAGGAATGCTGCCAGACTGGAGGTGGGACTTCAGTACTACACCCCTGTAGGTCTTGTCTATGTACCTGTCTTCCTTATGTCCTCTAAGTCTGCTACTCTAGCCTCCAGAGATTGGACTCATTCCCTGAGAGCAAAGAGCTCCTTGCATCTAGTGCACACGTAAGACCCCTTACCAACTGTGAAAAAAATCATACATGTGGCACTCAGTGCAAAAGACTGGAAAGCCCCCATCTTGCTGCTGTACTGCTTCTGCGTCTTAGTTTTAAGATTGTGTTAAGTATTTTAATAATGGTTTATGGACTTTTCCTCCAGGAAATTGTCCAAACTTCTTTTAAACCCAGCTACAAAAATAGCTTTTAGTACATCTTCTAGACATACATTTCAGAATTTGATTACATGTTGATTAGAAACTAATCTATGTTTACTCATTCCACTCCACTCATTATTTTATAGACCTCTCTCATCTCGCCTCAGGTGTCTGTTTTCCAAGTTGAAGAGCTGTATCCTTTTAACATCTACATGCAGCCCATCTGCAAGCTCATTGAAAAACACAAAATTCAGTACCGGTTATATGCCGATAGTATCATGGGTTTGCCCCGATCAATCCGAACATCTCAGCCATAACCAAATGCTTGGTGGACATGATCACCTGACTCAGCAACAATCTATCTGTAAACTACACAAAGACAGAAGCACTCTTCCTCACAAGAGATACCTCATTCATCCTACCACAATCAATCAATTTACTGCAAATGTCCATAGCAGTAAAAAATGAGGTCCGATATATAGGAGTCACCTTAGACCAAAACGTTACCATGCAGTCCCACATAAATAAGACCACTGCTAATGACTACTACAAAATGAAAGTTATCAGGAGACTAAGGGGTATATTTACTAAAGCGTGGTAACGTTACCAGTGATAAGTGCAGCGTTAATGTGAGTAATGCCATATAAGGAAGTGGGTGTACCGGCGTTAAGGTAGCAATGGCCGTGTAACGCTCATTAAAGGGCACCTTGGCCAGTTAGAGCACGTTAATGGGACATTGCATGATGAAGCTGAGAAACAAAACACATTACAAGGCTGACAAGTTGCTTTATAAGGTGCCTTGTAGGGCGCTTTATAAGGTACCCTAAAAGGCACCTCATGAGGCTCCTTAGGTTAAGGAACCTTATAAGGTGCCATATAAGGTGCCCTAAGGATGTTAAGGTGACCCAAGATATGGTGCCCAAGGGCAGTAAGGTGCCCCAAGTTGACAAGCATGAAATGTAAGGGCAAAAAACTGATGTAACCCTAACACTGCACAGAGCACCAAGGAAAGGCAATGGACAAGTGATGGATGGAAGTAGAGGTGGGAGCTGATGGACCTGCCAAATCTGCATGCAGCCGATGTGGCAGCAGGTAAAATGGGCAAACATATTGGAGGCAGCTGTACCGATGCACAGGGTGTTGGCAATGTAAAGTGTTACTATGACACTGGGTGGAAGAGGATGGAAATACATGTCCGCCAGTGGAGGCAGAGGTGGCAAGATATTTACAATGATAGGAGGACAGGAGTAGTAGTGCCATGCAGAGCAGACACAGGAGAGGCAAGCATGGAGAGCCGCAATGCAGAAAATTGTACCAGTGCAGGACATGGGGTAGCAGCCTGCACATGAAGACAGGACGCTACACAGCTGACAGATGCCGATAGATGGACAGAAGGATGGCTGGCAAATGTTATGAGGGTACTATGTGCTGGCAGCACAGATCTGCAGAGATATTATTTATTTTTTATTTATTTATTTCAACTTCTTATATACCGCACTCTTTGACATCAGCGCGGTTTACAGATAACATAAAGAAACCAGAACAACAGGCTGTTTGGTATTACATATAACAGGAGTATCAACTTGGATAACATGGGAGAACTATTTACATGGAGTATATAATCTATTAACTAGATAACATGCTCAAACTATTTACATAAAATTAGCAGGAATGCTTGGAACAAGGAGAGAGACTGTGGATTGTATTAGGGAGGGGCTATTATGTTACGCTTCATGTGGATTGTATTAGGGTGGGGCTATTATGTTACGCTTCATGTGGGGTAGTATTTGATGAAAAGGTGCAGTTTAAGGGCCTTTCTGAACTGGGTTAGGTCGGTTATGGCGCGGAGATCAGGTGTGAGAGAATTCCAGCATTTTGGTGCGCTAAACATGAAAGCTCTGTTTGACGTTGATATGACTGTCACAGGAATGAAAAGGACTTGCCTCAGACAGGCCTAATAAAATGAGACCATGGAGGGATTGGACCCATGGTCTCTACCTGGGATATCATTGTATTAACCAGTGGGCTATACCTCTATGGCTTCTGTTGCAGCAATGGCTGGCTACAGAAAGACTGCAGGTAACCTGTCTGCTGTGTCTACCAGGATAGGTTAAACCCACCAGTACCCATGATGCAATGCACATGCAGAACAGCAGTCCACATGTGATCACCAGCTCTTCAGCACCTCAGCGTGGTAGGAGGAACTGACCGTGTGTGATACTGGCACACAGTAGCCACACACCATGCCATTGTGCCAGTTCTGTGTTCACCCTGAGGGTGAAGAGGGGCGTCCAGCACCAGGTCCACAGTACACGGGTTGCTTGAGATAGGCTTTGCTGCAGTGCCCTATCATTGCTGGTGTGTGCTAGGTATTCTTTGAAGCCACACCTAAGATAATCCTGTGTCCATCTGTATTCCCCATTCACATCTAGCCCTTAGGGACCAGAAGCCACCCAAGTTAAGCATATCCAATGTGGTTGCTGTGGTCAATTGTTATAAGAACAGGGGGGTGCCTGGACCCACATGTGGATTATGTAGCACCATCTACCAACCCACCCTGTCTGGGTCAAGGTGGTGGACAGGATCTGCATATTTGCAATGGAGGCAGTAGAGGGGCATGATGAAGGGCTGCAGTACCATCAACCCTGGTCCTACTGCTGCAAAGGCTCTATACAGAGCAGTTGATGCAGACCTGTACTTATCACACAGGCACTGGCAGACAGGCAATATGCCTGGAAAAGCTGTGCATCTAACGACAAGTTTTTCACTCATGGTAATGTTCAGCCCTTCTGTTCCCCGCGTTAGTGTAGCAGGAGCCTCTCCCCGCCCACTCCCTGCCCATTGATCCCTTCTCTCCGCCCTCTCTCCACCCTCTGCGGGACAATGCTGCCGGAGACGTTAACGCGCGATAATGTTGCATCTGGTAACGTTAGCACACGTTAATGTTACATTTGGTAATGTTATCACGCGTTAACATAGCCACTGCTATGTTACCATGGTTTAGTAAACATACCCCTAAAACTGATCCTAAGTCAAGAGCACTTTAGAGCAGTATGTCAGTCCGCAATCACCCCAATACTAGTTTACTGCAACTCACTTTACCAGGAGCTCTCAAAACAAACCATCCTTCCACTCCAAATAGCACAAAACACAGCTGCACGAATCATCACCAGAACATCAAAACAAGAACACATTTCCGCCATACTCAAGCATTTACACTGGCTCCCAATACAGTCTCACATCAGGTTCAAGATGACGATTAATATCTTTAAAATCATACATCACTCCTAAACAGACATCTTGCAGGACCTAATTTTAAGAAACTCAGACATGTGACCCAGGAGAAATATCAACAAGCATATGATTACAACGCCCAATGAATACCAAAGATCCAAACAATCTACATCCAAAAGAGCGCTTTCACTATATGCCCCAGCGCTATGGAACTCCCTCCCGGAAGACATGCAAGCCATGACAGATATCAAAGACTTCCGTAAGAAACTGAAAGCATTTCTATACACAGACCATTTGGGAAATATCACTTAGCCTCCCATCCAAGTAAGGCTCTGCATCCCCCCCCCCCCCCCCAATTCCAGACCATTTATGAACAATGACTATCCTACGCCAAAGACCTAAGTTGTATCCTATGCCAAAGACCTAAATTGTACATTTGTTATACCTATTAAGTTGCACTGTACATAAGTTTATCCTGTTAACCTGCCCTGCATGCCAATTCGCCCCTCCCCCATCTGTGTTCATCGTTTATTGTACATAGTGAAGTTACAATGTAAACTGCTTTGATTGAAGGATAAAGCGGTATAAAAAACCTGCTTAAATAAATAAATAAATCTTTCCTTGTAGGGGTATCCGTCCATCTCCTTTATCATTTTGGTCACTCTTCTCTATACATTTTCTAATTCCACCATATGCTTTTTTAGATACGGCGACCAGAATTGCACACTATATTCAAGGTGCAGTCGCACCATGGAACGATACAGAGACATTATAATATCCTTGGTTTTATTCTTCATTATTTTCCTTATGATTCCTAGAATTCTACTAGCTTTCTTGGCTGCTGTTGCACATTGAGTAGAGGGTTTCAATGTTTTATACACCATGAAGCCTAGATCCTTCTTCTGGGTGGTAATTCTTAGCGTGGAACCATGCATTGTGTGCCAGTGGGGGTGTAAATGTGAAATGTGTGTGTGAGTATGCCAGTGAGGGAAGTAAATAAGATGTGCTTTATGTTTGTGCTGATGAAGAATGTAAGTTGCTGTGTATTGTGATAGGGCTGAAGCCACTGAAAGCAAAAACTTAGAAAAAAACGCTGTTCCTTACAAAGCAGCTAATGTGCAGAAGATGCAGTTCCCTTGCAGAGCAGCTAGAGGGAGCAGGCATGAACCTACAGAGGCTGAGCTAACACAACCGGGTACTGATTGTGCAGGAGCTAATCAGCTCCACCTGAGGGGTAGCCCGGGAAACTCAAAAGTAAAAGGCCTTTATAAGCAGAAGGCCAGCTCAGAAGGAAGGAGAGAGGAAGGAACCTCGGAAGGGAGCTCAGGAGGGAGCTCAGAAGGGAGCTCAGAGGAGAGCTCAGAAAGAGAGAGAAAGGAGCAGACCCAAAAGAGCCGGAGTGAGAGAGAGACCTGGGAGAGACAGACTGGAAAGAGATCTGCTTGGAAGAAATCCCAAAGGCAGAGAGCTCAGAAGGAGAGAGCCCAGCCGGGAGAAAGGCCTCTGCTCACCAGGAGGGTCTGAAACAGGATTAAAAGGTACTGGAAGAAAAAGTCCTGACAGGAGATTTACTTATACTAAGAAGCCAGGAAGCCTGGAATCTTTACAGGGTCTTCCCAAGCTACAGAGAGGACAGACAGTACCCAGGAGGCTTCCAGAGGGAGTCTGCAAAGGAGACCATGGCCAGAGAGAGGTGCCTGAGTGGGCAAGTAACAGACGTCCTGACTTCACGAAGCCAAGGTACGGTGACTATTTTTTCTCAAGGAAAGGCCCAGCTCCTAGAACGTTTTTAAAACCAGATAATCAGACTAAGAGAAAAGGAAGCGGGCAGGCATCCTTTAAGCCATCACGTAGGGGCGTAGGGGCATAGGGACAAACCCTGCTATTTACCTGAAAGCTCTAGAACAGCCTAGCTGGAAGCTGGTGGGAACTCCTCTGTTGCCTCCGCTCCACCCTGATCGTCCGGGGGAGCTGGAGGGAGGTGCCGGATGGTGCTCCTGTGCGCCCGATGGCGCTCTCTTTTGGAAGTATGCCCTGTAATGCTATACAAATGATTAGTAGTAATAGTAAGACACCACTAAGCAATGGAAAAATGCTATTTCTGCCAGCAATACATGTAGAACCTGTGGAGAAAATGATATGCTGATAGCACAATTACAATTAACATTCAAAGCTATCATTATTCAGTAAGAGGATATCATGTTTGTGATTGTCACCATCTGTCCTTGCAGAATGGCAGGCTAGGACACATTCCTAGGCAAGCATATCATTGCAGGGGTATTTATGTAAATGCCCCACCAAGGATGTCCACATCAGGGATGACCATGATTCTGAAACTGAGCCCGAACTTGGAGATGACCAGTGTTTTTGGACACATTTTCATCTGGATATCCCTGATTGAGCCTGGACATCATTTCTAGTCCTATAGGCACTCCTTGTGGTCTTGGGCAAGCCACTTAACCCTCCATTGCCCATGTTCCCTGTAAGTATTAGCGTATGTGTCTCATATCCCCTCATGTTAAATGTATCCCCCAATTGACCGCTTTGACCCGGTGAAAAGCGGGATATAAATACAGCTAAATAAATAAAAATAACTATGCTTTGGTAAAAACCCTTGACTACGACTACAACACTCTGTATTACAACTAGAAAGTGTGTTATATATCATCTATTGACTCGTGGCTAGAAGAGGTCTCAGAACCATTAGGGATTTTAGGCATTAGTCCACCGTATGGTTTGAAGCAAACGATGGCAGCCTAATGTTTCTGAGACCTCTTCTAGCCACGAGTCAATAGATGATATATAACATGCTTTCTAGTTGTAATACAGAGTGTTGTAGTAGTAGTCAAGTCTGTACTCTGGAAAAAGTGACCACTATAGAATTTGGTAAAAACCCTGACAAAGAAGGAGAACCCTTTATTTTCTGTTACCTAGCGAACCTCAGTGCTTAAAAGGGGAAATAAAAGCCTTGTTTACCCTCCATTCTGGTCTACACAACTTATTCCTATAAGGAGGAGGACTACAAAGACCAGGGTGCACCTGGCCTCCAAAAATCTCTTACCTTCACAAATAATAAATATGCTCAACCTGCCCTTGCCGTCACTGGCCACCAGGGGGGGTTGATGACAGTATGTGATTATGTTTATATATGGGTGTTGGGGGGGATAAATGGGAAGCGTGTTTATTGACTGCAGTTGTAAGGGATGTGTGTGTGTGTGTATGTGCCAGGGGTTATAAGTGATTGTGTGTGGGCAGGGTGGCTGGATAAGTTATAAGCGGTGGGCATGTATATCATAGAAACATAGAAACATGATGACAGAAAAAGACCACATGGCCTATCTAGTCTGTCCTTCCATATCAACAACTACAACAGTCCACTTTTTACCCTTAGAGATCCTCTGTGTTGGTCCCATGCTTTTTTGAATTCAGTTACTGTGGGCCTTCAGGATATGTGGGCCTTATATTGAGGAATGGAGGTATTTAGGTAAATGAGTATGGGTGGCATAGGAGGTAGGCATGTTTATGAGTGAGTGGGAGAGATGCATGTCTGTGAGAGGGGCTAGAGAGATGTGTGGGGGAGTTGGATGATTATGTGTATGGTGGTTATGAGGGGTGGGTGTATGTGTGTGGTGAGCTGGGAGTAGTAATGTATTTGGGGAGATGGAAGGGTAGAAGTAGGCAAATGTGGGGGTGGATATAGAGAGGATAGCGGCAGGACTGGCACAAGGAGATGAGGTATCACTTGTGCCCCACCTGGCCCCTGCTGCCCCTCATTGCCACAGCTGCCAGGACTTGAAACAGTCCTGTGGTGCTTACCTTCAAACCTTTGCACCATGGACTGTCAGCTGCCACTCACACCAATGCTGACTTCCTTTTGTATGCAGGTAGAAGCCACTTCCGTCCACATGCAAACAGGAAGTATGGCATTGGGTGTTGATGGGGATGGAAGCAAACAGCCCCACGGCACCGAAATTTGAAGGTAAGCACCAAGGGGCTGTTTCAAGCCATTGCAACCACTGTAGGACCTGGTGAGGAGCGGCAGCAATGACAATGGATGCCCCAAGAGAGAGCTGACACTCTAGATGACCACCTAGTTCACCTAACAGTGTCACCAGCCCTGCATTGATGTAGATGTTTGTGTCTGTGTGAGGGCTCTAGGATTAGGATTTGGTTTGTATGACAGGTTGGGGGTATGTGTGAGGCATAAGTGGAGGGATGTGCAGTATGTGGGGAGTAAAGGGGCACTATAAGGTGGGTGTGATGGAGGGGTCAGTGTCCATATATCTGTATATTTCTGTGCAAGGGGAGGCTCTGGATGTGGGCATACATGGAGAATCATAGATGGGCACGTATTTTCTATATCCCCTCTCCCAACTCTTCCATGCTCTCTCCCCTTTTCTTCCAATCTCTTTCTTCTCCAAGCTCTCTCCTTCTCTTTCTCATCCTCATTCCTCTCACCTCTTCCCTTCTCACCATGCTCAAGTACAATGTGTTCCATAGCATTGGCCCAGGCAGATCGGTCCTGTCAATGAGAATTTGAAGGCTGTTATGGGCAGTGACTGTTCATCCTCAAGTTCCTGCAGCCACTGACAAGGGGGAGAGGTCTTCATCAACCACCATTCTGCCATTTTTTCAGGTGCTGGGGCTTGGCCTCTCCACCATCACGTTGCTCCTGCTGTCTCTGGCCTCTAGCTCCCCTGAATCTTTGGTGGCAGAGTCTGGACTCCTCACCACTCCTTGGCTTCTTCCTTACTTTTCTGAGTTGCTACACAATGTGTTTGTGGATGTGCAAACAAACTTATGAGAAATATATCCAATTTTTGGTATCTGCAGGGCATCTGTGACCCAGACTAGCTTTTCATATATTCTGAAGTTCTTATATGCATACAGACTGACGGACAAACTGATGGATGGACCCTCGACATGATTTGAAATGTGCCTAAAAATGAGCCTTAATGGAAAAACAGATACAGCAACATTAAAAAAGACAGGATTAGATTGAAAATGCAAAAACCAAACAGTTTGTTATAATAGATAATCAAACCTTTCTTCACTATCAGAGAATTGCATAGAGAATATCTACTATGTTTTCCAATCATTCCAGTAATAAAGAAGTGACTTTCAATTTTCTTGTTGCATGGGTCTAAATGCAGTATCTTAGCAACAACTCTGAAGCCAGTTTCACTGCAGATGAAGATCTATTATGAAGCTCTGTCCTGACTCGCTCACACAGTGGCTAAATTACTAACAAAGAAGCATTGCTTCAGAAGTGACATAAAGTTTTCAGCATTTTTGTAATACAGCTTGAAAAATAGAAATGATCTCATTAAAGCTTTAAAAAAAGAAAAACTTAGCAGACTTTTTATTTCATAGAAAGGGGCCAAGGAATCTACGCTTAAGATCTCTTTTCATTATTTGCTGTGAATCAACCCAAATTCAGTTTTATTGTCTTTCATATAGTGGGAGTATTATTTTATATAGTAACTGTATTATCTATCTTATATATATGACGGTTCATTTCAGAAATGATGTCCAGGCTCAATCAGGGATATCCAGATGAAAATGTGTCCAAAAACACTGGTCATCTCCAAGTTCGGGCTCAGTTTCAGAAACATGGTCATCCCTGATGTGGACATCCATGGGGGGCATTTACATAGATACCCCTGCAATGATAGGCTTGCCTAGGAATGTGTCCTAGCCTGCCATTCTGCAAGGACAGATGGTGACAATCACAAACATGATATCCTCTTACTGAATAATGATAGCTTTGAATGTTAATTGTAATTGTGCTATCAGCATATCATTTTCTCCACAGGTTCTACATGTATTGCTGGCAGAAATAGCATTTTTCCATTGCTTAGTGGTGTCTTACTATTACTACTAATCATTTGCATAGCATTACAGGGCATACTTCCAAAAGAGAGCGCCATCGGGCGCACAGGAGCACCATCTGGCACCTCCCTCCAGCTCCCCCGAACGATCGGGGTGGAGCGGAGGCAACAGAGGAGTTCCCACCAGCTTCCTGCAAAAGAGAGCGCCATCGGGTGCACAGGAGCACCATCTGGCACCTCCCTCCAGCTTCCCCGAACGATCAGGGTGGAACAGAGGCAACAGAGGAGTTCCCGCCAGCTTCCTGCAAAAGAGAGCGCCATCGGGCGCACAGGAGCACCATCAGGCACCTCCCTCCAGCTCCCCCGAATGATCGGGGTGAAGCGGAGGCAACAGAGGAGTTCCCGCCAGCTTCCTGCAAAAGAGAGTGCCATCGGGCATGCCCGTGCCTGGCGGGCCCGCACCTGAGGGCCTCACCAGAGGGCCCTTTGGCATGGCCCTTAGGTGCAGACCGAGAAATATCCCCCATGGCGCAGAAGAACACAGAAGCAGATCACACTAAGTAAAATAAAACAGAACACAAAGAAGAAACTGCTAACCCGCCTGGACGATTCATTGCTTGCAGATTAATGCTGCTACGTTGCCTGGACAATCCACTGCTTGTAGATTAATGCTACTACATTGTCTGGACAATCCATTGCTTGTAGATTAATGCTGCTACTTTGCCTGGACAATCCATTGCTTGTAGATTAATTGCATAGATCATACTACCCATTGTTTGCACTGTTTGCATTGTAAAATAACACACGTGGCATAGCCTATTAACTCTAGTAACCCCACTACTACCTCATAGCTAGACTACTAACCAACCACAAGTAACACAAAACACGGAGTATAGACACAAATACCAATGCAGAACCACACATAGAGGACCCACAGAATTACATCTATATGATCCAACTCAAGTTGAGCACAGGTCAATAAACCACAAGCTGAATCCCAAGTCAGTAAAATACAAATCACAAAATGCATGCCACTACCCACTACCTCATGGTCTACCTCACACTCCTACTACATATGTTCGCACCCTGCACACACAGCATCAGACTCAACGAGCAAATCCCCTTGTTTAACCCACATACCACCCAACCCAGATGCACACCAACATCACACCTATCCAAAGAATGCCAACAACCAAAGCATACAGCCCACAAACCATACAATGCCACACGTAATACACCCATACATCACACAAATAACGAACATACAAACTCAATCATAACAACAAACATCAGGTGTGCTCTTCTAAACGCTAGATCTATCAGGAACAAACCAAATACTATCCTTGACCTAATCCACGACAAGAAGCTTGATATAATATGCATCACTGAGACCTGGCTAGAGAACTCAGACCAGGTTATATTAAACCAAGTAACACCAACAGGATACTCGAAATTTAACTGCATCAGAGCACAAAGGAGAGGGGGAGGAGTATTAATACTTACCAAAAAAGAATATAGATTCAAAACAATCGCCGCCACTAACACAATTGAATCTAACACACTCACTATATCCAACAAGTACCTAAACATCTCCCTCACATACAGACCACCTGGAACCACAACTGAACACCTATCCACAGTAAGTGAAACGATATGCGCACATAACAGATGACACAAACCTCTCATTGCACTAGGAGACTACAACCTAGCATCCTCACCCACCAGAGAAACCAAACCGTTCTTAAAAGCCATGGAGTCATTAAATTACTGCCAGACAATTAATGCCCCAACGCATCAGCATGGTACAATGGCGGACATGGTCTTCATGCCAATGCAATTAGTGGAACAGAACAAGACCACAAAACCAATAATCACGCCAGTCCCCTGGTCAGACCACCATGTGATTGAATTCACCATGACCCTGAATAACCCCTCCCAACGCAAAGAAGATGAAAGAATAACTAGACGGTTCAAAACATTTAACAGAGACTCATTCATAAACAAAATCACTCCACAACTTCAACAGGAACACAAAACCCTGGACCTAAACATAGAAGAATGGACCACAATAATATCCAATGCAGCATCTACCCCAGCTACCAAAGAACCACAAACATGCAAGAGATCCAATGCCCCATGGTACTCACATGAAATCAGAGTTGCAAAACGCACACTCAGAAGACTGGAAAGAAAATGGAGACAGAACAAATCACCCAAACTCCTAACCCAATACAGAGACAAACAACGAGAATATAACAATCTAATAAATGAGCGTAGACAGCAACACCATACCAATCTAATCATGAAAGCTACTAATAGACCAAGAGAACTCTTTAGCATTGTCCAAAAACTCAGCAAGGATGATACGCAACAAAGCACCCACCATCTTGACCCACAAAAATATGCAGACTATATGAAGTAAAAAAACCACTAACCAAACATGCTCAACTACACCACAAACAAACGATCACACGATAACAAAACAACATCAAACATGGGAGAGCTTCAACATACCAACAAAGCAGAAAGTAGAAGACATTATATCCGGACTAAACACAACAACATCACCGTCAGACCCATGCCCAGTGACGTGGCTCAAAGCTACAAAAAGCCAACTCTCTCATCACATTAAAAAGATTCACTCCAACAAGGATATATGCCGCAACCCCTAAAGCACGCAATGATATGACCAATACTTAAAAGTAGCAATCTGAGCCCCTCAGAACCAAAATCATACCGTCCCATCTCCAGCCTTCCATTCCTTGCAAAAATCGTGGAAAAAGGCAGTGCAAAGGCAACTTCAGGACCATATTGATATAAAAGCCCCACTGGACATACATCGGCATGGATTTAAGCCCCAACATGGCGTGGAAACACTACTAACCTCCCTCTTTGACAAACTCCTAAGAGGCATGGACGACATAAAAAACGGCTTCCTGCTAGTGTTCGTGGACATCTCAGCGGCCTTCGACACTGTGTCCCACACCAAGCTATTGCAACGTTTACAACAGATGCAAGAATACCCTGAAGTGGTTTCCATCATACTTGGAAGGGCGAATGCAACAAGTCAAATGCGACCAAAAGAAATCACTACAATTCCCTGTCACACAGGGAATACCTCAAGGCTCAGCCCTATCATCAATGCTCTTTAACATCTACATACAACCCATATGCAACATCATCAAGCACCACAAACTTCACTATCACATCTGTGCTGACGATATTATGGTGTACGCTCCAATCAACCTTCTAGCACTAGACACCACAACAATAACCAAATGCCTCAAAGACATGAATGACTGGCTCATAGCCAACAACTTAACGGTCAACTACGATAAAACTGAGGCAATGTTCCTCACCAGGAACCCCACCTTCATACCTCCACAAACTATCAGCATCCTAGACAAACACATAGTAGTCAAAGAAGAAGTTAAATATCTGGGCATCACACTAGACAGAGCTCTAAACCTGAAATCCCACATCACCAAAACCGCAAACAAGGCCTATCAATGATTGAAAACAATTAGAGAAATCAAACCAATGCTCCGTCAGGACCACTTCCGCACAGTGTGCAAAGCATTTATTATACCACTGCTTGATTACGGAAACTCACTATATCAAGGCCTACCTCAGCAGACACTCCACCCATTACAGATGGTACAAAACACCACAGCACGCATCATTACAGACACACCAAGGACCGAGCACATCACTCCCATCCTACAACAACTGCACTGGCTCCCAGTGGTGACAAGAGCTAAATACAAAACAATCATGATCGTCTTCAAAGTCATCTACCATCTCTCAGCGGATGCACTCCAAAACGTCATAACAAGGGATATCAGCAATAGACCAAGAAGAACCAATAATGACAACATGATCGGTACACTTGCAGGCTATCACAAAACCAAACAAACAACTTCAAAAAGAGCACCATCACTACTGGCATCCACACTATGGAACTCCCTCCCAATGAGCATGAGAGCATTAGATGACTTCACAGAATTCCGCAAAGACCTCAAAACATTTCTATTTATAGAAACATATGAGCATCCAGGAACACCCCATACCTAAACTGAAATACTACTTATGCTGCCAGCTAAGTACGCACCATCCTATCCACACACACAAGTTTATCATACCTCGTTATCAAATACCCTAATATTAAATGTAACCTTTAAATGCACTGTCTAAATGCTGTTATGTAACTGTACTGTCTAAATGTTTACACATACCCTAATGTTAAATGTAACCCTCCAATTGTAATGTCACGTGACCACCTTGATTGAAGGATAAGGTGGCATACAAATCTGTCTAAATAAATAAATACTCAGTGCTGTACATATACTGTCGATGCAAGACACAGTCCCTGCTCATCAGAGCTTACAACCTTATCAAAACAAAACATCCACGTCCGGCTGCGGGCATGTAGATATCAGAGATGGGGTAGAATTAAACCCGATTCCAGAACCACAGCTGTAGTATCCAAAAATGGTTTTAAAGAGGTGGGGTTTTAGCCTGGATTTGAATAGGGCTAGAGAAGGAGCCTGATGCACAGACTTAGGTAGTTTGTTCCAGGCATATGGAGCAGCAAAATGAAATGAACGAAGTCTGGAGTTGACATATGGGCACAGATAAAAGGGATATGCCAGAGTAGCAGAGTTTCTGAGGATTAGCGTAGGGTGAAATAAGAGAGGAAAGGTAATGAGGAGCTGCAGAATGAATGCACTTGTAGGTCAGTAGGAGAAGTTTGAACTGGATGCAGAAATGGATAGGGAGCCAGTGAAGTGACATGAGAAGAGGAGTTACATGAGCATAGCAACACTGGTAGAAAATAAGCCATGCAACTGAGTTTTGAATAGATTGAAGAGGAAAAAGATGATTCAAAGGGAGACCAGTGAGGATCAGGTTACAATAGTCAAGATGGCATGTGACTAGATTTTGCGAGAAGAATTCCCTCACTTTGTCATAGCCAGCTGATGGTAGCACATAAAAGAAACACGAACCTTGCTAACCTTCTTGTCCCTTCCACTCTGTCTCTTCCTCAGCCTAAACCTTGGGTAATGGGTCATTTTAGGTGTGGACACTGCTCGGTGTGCGATCATGCTCTGGTAACCAAAGGTTTTTTTACCATCCTTTTACAAATAAAAAACTACCGCTAATTGGCTTTTCTAATTGTGAGTCCCAACATGTTATTTACATAGTTGTCTGTCCTTGCAATCTCCTATATGTGTGAAAAACTAAACGCACTATATGCACTTCTATTACTGAACACTGGAGTTGCCTCAAAAGGAAGATTGAGGACAGACCACTCGTTACCCATTGGATTACAGCCCAATATGATGTATTAAAGTTTTTTTGTAATCAGAGTGGTGAGGCCCTACTGGAGAGGTGGTGATATTGATAGAATTCTTCTACAGTTGGAACAGAAATTGAAAGAAATATTGATAAACTGGGAAGACGTATTACAACTATTTGATAAACTGAATAGTAGCAAATCACCTGGACCAGATGGTATATACATCCAAGGGTGATGAAAGAAGTGAAATATGAGATTGCAGACCTACTATTAGTAATCTGTGACCTATTATTAAAATCATCTGTAGTACATGAAGACTGGAGAATGGCCAGTGTAATGCCACTTTTTAAATAGGTCTCTAAGGGTGATCCGGGAAACTATAGAGTAGTGAGCTTGACATCAGTACTGGGCAAGATAGTCACCTCTTGTCTAGACTTTTGTAAACTACTCCTTGCTGGTCTCCTTCTGAATCATCTTTCTGCCCTTCAATCTGTTCAACACTCTGCTGCACTGCTAATCTTCCACCAGCCCCATCATGCTCATATTACCCCTCTTCTCAAGTCACTCCATTGGCTCCCTATCCACTTCCACATCCATTTCAAACTTCTCTTGCATTCACTCTGCAGCTCCTCACTACTTTTCCTCTCTTATGTCTCCCTACACCTTTCCTCGGGAACTCTGCTCTTCTGTCAAATTATTTCTATCTGTGCCTTTCTCTTCTATTGCTAACTCCAGATTTCGCACCTTTCACCTTGCTGCTCCTTATGCCTGCAACAAACTACCTGAGTCTGTACCCTTCTCTGACCCTTTTCAATTCCAGGCTGAAAATTCACCTCTTTACTGCCATTTTTGGATCTTGACCCACCTGATCTCCTTTGTGTTTCTTCACCATTCCCCCTAGATGTATCCAATGTATATAGCTACTATGTTGAATGTCTTGACTAGATTGTAAGCTCTGATGAGGTTAAAGACAATGCCCTTTAACTTTTCCCAGCATTCGCGGCTTCACAGAAACAACCGCCAGCGTGAAGGAAAAAGATCTTTACGCTGGCGGTTGTAGAGAGGGAGCTGGGGCCTCGCGCAGGCTTCCCCGGCTCCCTCTGAAGCACCTCAGACAGCCACGGGGCTGGTCGGGGGGGGGGAGGGGGAGGCTAGGACTACAAATGGGCTTTGATGGGGGGGAGGGAAGGCCAAGGACAGGATGGGCTGTGATGGGGTGTACCTGGACTGGAAATGGGCTATGGGGGTGGGACCTGGACTGGAAATAGGCTATTGTGGGGGGGACTGGACTGGAATTGGGCTATGGGGGGGGGGTGTACCTGGACTGGAAATAGGCTGTGATTAGGGGGGCTAGGACTGAAAATCGGCTGTGATGGTTGGGGGCGGGGACTTGGACTGGAAATGGGCTGTGATGGGGGGGCTAGGACTGCAAATGGGATGTGATGGTGGGGGGGACTAGGACTGTAAATGGACTGTAATGGTGGGGGAGCCTAGGACTGGAAATAGGCTGTGATGGTGGGGGGGGGGGCTAGGACTGGAAAGAGGCTGTGATGGGGGGGGGCTAGGACTGGAAATGGCCTGTGATGGGAGGGCTAGCACTGGAAATGGGTTGATGAAGAGCTGGAATAGGAATGGAAAAGGGTGGATGGGGGCTGGAATAGGACTGGAAGTGGGCTGACGAGGGGGCTAGGATTGGAAATTGGCTGATGGGGGAGCTTGTAGTGGAAATTGGCTGATGGGGGGCTGGAATGGAACTGGAAAAGAGCATATGTGGGGCTAGGACTGGAAATGGACTGATGAGGAGCTGGAATAGGACTAGAAATGGGCTGATGGGGGGAGCTTGGACTGCAAATGGGTGATGGGCTAGAATAGGACTGGAAATGGGCTGATGTGGCGGCATGGGAGAATGGGACTAGAAGGGAGTAGATGCTGGGTGGGTCTAGAACTATAAGGGAGCTGATTTTGGGGGAGGACTAGAAGGGGATGGGGATGGGAAATGAGAATGGAGAGGGGAAAAGAGATTTGTGTGGAAGAAAAGTCTACGATGGGCTGGGTATTGGAAGAGTAAAAGGGGATTGAGAATGGAAGGGTGAAATTTGAGTGGATGATAAAGGAATAAGGAAAGAAATGGGGGAAAGATCAAAAGGGAAACGATCAGTATGTTAAAGAAGATATATAGAGAGAATGGAAAACATCTAAAAGAGAAGAAAGGACAAATGGATAGCTCGCAGAAGACAAGAAGAAACCAGAAGAAAGTGACTGGAGCAATTGCAACTGAAAAATAAAATTCCCAAACAGAAGGTAGAAAAATACTTTTTATTTTGAATTTATTAACTGGAATGTGTCTGGTCTGGGAAGTGTGTATTGCTAACACCTTTGCGTTTTTGTTTAGTGCAAGAGGAAATTACTTTATAGTTTTATTTCTCCAGTGTTGTACATTTCATGTTTGGCTTTTGGGGTTCCCAGTTTAATTATTATCTGACCAAAGGAGTTAGCCTACACTTATCCTCGGTAATTTTTGTGGGTGGGGTTGGGGTGCAGCATGGGTGGGACTGGGGGCGGGGCAGGGGTGGGACTAGAGGCGGAGAATGGATGGGGCATGGCGAGCCACAGGTGTCGGGTTTTTCTCGGTGAAAAATTTGGCAACCCTATGTGTGTATAGTGCACTGTATCTTTTCTTTGGGGTACCTTAAGCTGATAAAAGAAAAATGTTTTCTGAAAAATATATAGCTTTGACCCCCCTCCTGGGTAAGTTCCCTCTTAGACTGGAAACCCATGCTGAATATTGGGGTCTGTAAGTACACACTGCACACTGGCAGAAAGGATCCTCTGCTGGCTGCTGCTGCTGCTGTTGCCACTACTGTTGCTGCTGTTTTCCTGCTTTGGATGAGTGGAGGGAAGGGAAGGAGGCTGGAGACCTGCTATTTTTATTTCATCATCATCTGGGGTCACGTGAATTTTCATTTATTAAAATGGATTCATATGGGATAAAAGTTTGAAAAGCACTGGCTCACAAACACAAGAACCATGATTTCAGACAGCAAAGCTACCGGCGGTGATATATTACAGTTAAGCCTATCTGTCTTTTGTTTGTGTTCTATACCATATTGATTATTTCTGATGTTTTGTGTAACCCACTTAGAAATATGTGATAGGAGGGCTATAAATTAAATAATAAAAAATAATTACTGCAAAATCAAGCAACAGTAAATCAGTACTAAAAGAAAACAGTGTTATCGGGTTTGCATGGCATTAGGATTTACTATTGGGTATAATATACCATAATTTTGAGTACAATTTTAAGTAGATCATTTCCCAGCGAAGTGCAGTATGAAGAATTAAACTTTGTATTGTGTCTTCAAGCAATGACAAGATTCCTTTTATTTTATCTGCAGAAGGCATGCATTATGACTAAACATGCTATATTTTGCTGAGTCATTCAAGTGTGTTCTCAAATGGTGGGAGGAAAAACACTATGCATATTTACAGTATTAGATATTTTGAAAATATAGTGTTAGGAGGCAAATACCTACAAAATATCTGGAAATAGATAAAGTAAAAATAATCTGCAATACATTCTACTGCTCCCTCTCCCCCACCACTCAGTGACTAGTTGGGCTAGTTCCCCCTATCCTACGTTATTTACATGGAAAGGAGGCAAACAGATCAAGGGGAATTTTAGAAGGGACGTCCAGATGCAACTGGCTTCTAAGCCAGAACGTCTGAAAAAAAAAAAAAGCAGGCATCTCCAGGAGCACATATGATTTCAGAAATATAGATGTGCCCAGTATGGACATCTGCGGGAGGGGGGGGGGGGGGGGGGCGGGCACGACCTACATAGACATTCCCAGAATAATATTTCATAACCTGGATGTATAGGAATACCTTAATTGATAGAGGAGTGGGCTAGGCGTAGGGAAGCCAGAGTTCAAATCCCACTGCTGCTATCAATGAAATTGTGCTAAGTACTAGGGATGATGGAGGGCTTTTTTTCTCTAAAGCCAATCTTTTTCAACCAAAATGAGCACTCTTCAGATACCTGTTCATGCCTGGAGCAGGTCTAAATTTAGATGCCAGTGGAATATTTCTGAGATCAGGTAGGGATGTCCAGGTTCCTGGGAATGCCCCAGCCTCCATCACGTTCTCGTTCAGATTTGGACGTCCACAAAGCCGGTTTCTAAAATGACTCTGGAGATGTCTCTGTGCTTTGGACATCTCTATGCCTGTTTTCAGATTCGAAAGTATGAATAGGGCTTCAAAAATGACTTCCATCATGAAATGGTCTCATGAATGTTACTAGGGTCCCAAATAATTTAGATGAGAGGCTGAGAAGCAATCAGTAAAGTCCATCAGCAAAGTTATTGAAAATTCAAGTAGTAATTTATTGGGCCATCTAGTTACAAAACAGAAAATTATAAAGAAAAAAACCCCTATTAAATAGAAAATATAAGCACACGAGGCAATGAGTCCAGACTTGGGTGATACATATTTTCTTCCTTAGGTGAGACCCTTCTACTACCACCTTTGGCATACCTACAATTTAAAAGAAATAGACTCAGTCATAGGAGTGAAAATCCAAGAGTTTCATGGATTGATTCATTTACACTTCATCTACTGGTAAGTTGTTGATTTATTCTTATTTATGTACATGAATTACTTGTTACCTTGGCAGTGTTGTATTTCTCTCTGTAATTGTTTTTTATTGTTGATATACTTTTATATGTGTATATTTATTGAGTTGCCTATTTATTTGATTTTACATATTAAGTTATATTGTTTTTTATTATTTATACTATATTGATGATAATTATTGTGACGCCACCATTGCCCATCATTTGTTTTTATGTTTATTTTAATTTGTTTTTGTATTTTTATGTTTTTAGTGGTCACAGTCCCCTGATGAAGACCTGAGAGGCAAAACAAGTGTAGGGCTGACCCTCTTAATAAAGTTGTCCTTCCAAGGATTCCTTGTTTGCCTGCTCTTTCTTTGTGTGTCTTTGGACTGCAGGTGGGGTGCTTTCTTGATTCCCTTTTCATCTCTGTGATTTGGACATCTGTGTACCTGTTTTCAGACATCCAAAGCATGAATAAGGCTTCTAAAATAATCCCTATAACCTTAACATTTTCCCATAGATACAAAATGGAAAAAAGAATCCCTGGACCATCACGGAAGTATAATCAAGGATGACAACCAAGGCATAGAAGCTCACATTTTGAAAATGAGTATATGAGTGTGGAGGTAACAAAAGCCAAGAGAATTTTGGCTTCCTGGACCATAGGATAATATTCAAAGACTGCTGAGCAGATACGGGTATACCTGTAGAAGAAGGGGGAAAAACATCTTCCAGAACAGATTGGCAAACTTACTAAGGGGGGTTTTAACTAGGACCAAGAGGAATGGATGGATAAACCCTTGGATAAGTAACATTTTAAACACTTGTATAGAAATGGGAAAAAGGGGCAATGCTCATAGTAGGAGAAATCAAGCCAGTATCTAGATCAGTGGTGGCCATTCCTAGGCCTCAAGGACTGCCAATAGGTCAGGTTTTCAGGATATGCTAATGAATATGCCTGAGAAAAAAGTGCATACAGTGGAGGTAGTATGCATGCAAATCTCTCTCATATATTTATTAGGACAGCCAGAAAACTTGATCCTCTGGCAGCCCTTAAGGACTGGAAGTCAATACTACTGATGTAAAAGCAGTAATATAAGAGTGAAAATTGGATTTAATGGAGGTCGTGGAGATGAGGTAGATGGAGAACTGAGTGGGTTATAGTTATCCTGGACAATAATCAAATCTATTCAGAAAGGATAGAGTGGAAAGAAAAGAAGCAGATGCTGCATTATATAGAAAAATAATATTCCTAGATGGTAGCCGCTGATTACTCACATTTCCATGGTGCTTTGAGTTGCTTGTTTGCATGTGAAGGCAAATTTTAGATAGGATGTGGAGATCAGAATTGAGATATCCAGGTCATGACATACACAATTCTACCTGTATTTTAGAAAAGACTCCGCAAAACATGGAGTTCTTTTCTAAAAGATGTATAAGAACATTCAGGAGTGGCCATCTATTTTACAAATTTGCATGTGGGAAAAATCAATGGAGGAAACTTGGTAGCTTGCACAGGTAAGATAGCATTCCACAGTTTACATGTGTAAATCTATCATTAGGTAATAATTTACAAACACATCAAAGAAAAAAAGACTTCACTGAGTGATTCCACATCTTGGTGTATTGAATAAAATTGTTTTCTCTTTACTTGTGTTACAGAGCAAACATCAGGAATATTCACCCCCCCCCCCCCACCCCATAACAACTTCTCAGTATTATCAAAATGCGGTCTTAAGATTCACACTTTTTCCAGATCGAATACAAGCATAACCAAGAAGGTCACTCTCAAGGGCTCTTCCAATATGACCAAAAGTTTCCACATTGGGATTTATAGCTGCTCCTTGGCACATATAGTTTTTTAAAAAAATTGTTCAGTTTGTTCATCCCTCTCAAACTTGAAATTAAATTAAGATAGTGGTTTCTGTAGTTAATTCACAGCATTTATAAGTATAGGTTTGCAAAAATACCAATTAATATTCTATAATCCTAAACAATTAAGAAACTTCTTAAATGCTAGGGTTGCTCTGGGGTCTCTAGTTAACAGCAACCAGCAGGGTTGAGAGTAATCAGTTTTCTACTTGATTGTTGACACTTTTTTCTTTTTCTTGATTACCTGCATGTAATTTGGCTAATATCAGCCTCATTCATTTATTTATTAAGTTTTTTTTATACCACATTATCCTTTAATCAGGGCAGTTTACATTATAACAAACTTTGTGATACATTACAACAGGAACAATTACTTGGAGTAATGGTAACAAAACTAGGGTTTAACATTCTAAGGGTTTGGGTGGGGTGTTTGATAACATGAAGAATTGGGAAGGGTGTTATAGTAGTGGAAGTGTTTGTTCCAGGTAATATGATGGTGCCAAAGTATTCAGAGAATAGTAACGTTTTGAGTTTTCCGCAAAAGTCTTGGATATCTGTCGGGGCTCTGATTTCTTTTGGTAAGGAGTTCCATATTGTTGGGGCATATGTTTTGGAGGTAAGGACTTGGTTTCTGTTGCTAGTTCTTCTAGGTTTGAATTCTGGATCTTTTTGGATCAGTGATTGCAGTATGTCCCATTTCCAAATTGAATCCCTTCTTTCTGATGGGCTTATAGTGAACATTGATTGATTTATTTTTACCATATGTCCTTTTCTTTATTCTTTACTGATTGGTATGTTTTATTTCTTAGCTATCAATTGTTTTACTTAGATGATATAATTTTGAAATATCACAATAAAAAAATAAATGAAAAAATGAAAACCAACATTAAAGTAAGACAACTACATGACTTATGAGGAAAGGAGAAGGCGATGTGAGTTAATCTGGAAAGAGGGGATGGAGCATCCATCTATTCTGGTGTGGTATAGAGCCCTCTTTTACAGGCAGAAGAAATGGATAGAAATTTAATTGAAGCTATTTAAAAAATTACTACGAAAGGAAGGTGCTATTGCTACATGATTTCAATCTGCCAAATGTTAATTGAGACATCCCAGCTGCTATATCATCTAGAAGCAGGGAAATTCTGAATTCTCTACAGGAGGAACTGTCCTACCAAATGATAACAGAGCCCACATGGCAGGGGATGATACTGGATCTGAGGGCATCTTTATTAAACTATGCAAATTGTTAGCAGACTGGATGAGTTCGGGGCAGAATGTGGGCATGCGTTTTGAGCACATGCTGTGAATGTTGCTGTTAACATAGTGCATGTAACATCACCTCAATGGGTGCATTAAGTGCACCCATAAACCAGTTTACACCGTGCCACGCATTAATAACATGCCAATGGCAGGGGGACAAATGCATTTGCCCCCTGAAGTTGGCAAGGGCCTCCATACTAGTACCATGGCCCAATTACACACTTTGGCATGCTCTTTAATAAACATGTCCCCTGCTGCTTATAAATGCAGAGTTTCTGATGGGAACTAGTGATCACTGGTTAGTATGATTCAATATTCAAGCACAAGGAGTAATGGTTCATACAAAGTTAAGATTCCTAGACTTCCGGAAAACTAACTTTGTTAAGACAGGAAAGAACCTCAAGGACTTATTAACTAGATGGAAAAACCTAGGGGAAGTAAAAGCACAATAAACAAAACCAGGCCCGGACTTAGGTAACAATGATAAGCACCTCTGGTGCCAAATTATGACATGTTCCAGAGTCCTGTTCCAGACACATGTTCCAGTTGCGGGAACAGTAGCTGCAGTAGTAATAAATTGCAGCATGGACCCTTGGAGCAAGTATTTTGTGTCCTGTCCCTTCTCAGATTGAGTGTCCTAGTACCACAGAAACCTCTGCAAAGGGCAGGACTTCCAAAGAGCTTGCAATCCCTGAGTAGCAGTTCTGAAGTTCCTACAGTTTGCTACAGCTAGTGCTTGATTAGTCAGTGGATGAAAAAGACAACAGCAGAAGTAGTGACACAAGTGATGAGTGGAAGATCTGGGCAGAAGTATGGGAACTAGAGACCAGCCCATGCACACCCCACACTATTGTCTAAGAATGGCAGAGACTTCCTTCCACCCTCTTCCTTGCATACTTGCTAATAATTTGTATTTTTGAGGGGCCTGTCTTTATGCTTGTGGACACCCAGATTTTAAATCCTTCCCTGAGAAAAATTGAACAGAGACATTCTTAAGACAACAAACCTTTTAGTTAGGAAAGTAAATAAAAGTAAGAGGCAAATGAGACCACTGTGGTTCTTTAATGAAATAGTTAAAATGGTAAGGAAAAAAAAGATTAGAGTTCAAATATTAGAAGAGATTGCAGAAAAGAAGACAGACAAAAATAGCTAGAAAAGCCAGCAGAACCTGGAAAATTAATCAGTAAACTGAAAATGCAAATGAAAGAAAATAGTTAAAAATGGTCAAATGGGATAAAACTCTTTTAGATGTATTAGTGACAGGAAAAAGTGAAGGAATATTCTAGTGGCTAGAGCATCGGGCTGAAATGACAGAAGTCAGGATTTAAATCCCAGAGGCTCATTGTGTCCTCTGGAAAAGTCAGTTAACCGTCCATTGCCTAAGGTACAAACTTAGAGGCCTTTTTACTGAAGAGTTCCACTTACCACGTGATTAGTGGCAAAACTGATGCGTGGTAAGTGCAACCATCTGTTGGGGAGACATGCCTAGCAATTTCCCAGCAATTAACACACAAGCTCTATTTGTTGTTTTTTTTTGTTTTTTGTTTTTTTTCCATTTCAATTTCATTTATTAAGAAACTTCAAGAAAATACAAATGTACCAAGAACAAAAGGCAATCAATACTAAGGAAAACAAAACAAAAAACAAAACAACATCCCCGGTCATCAGCAATAAGTCCTCATCATGGGGAGCATGTAAAAATTGGAAAAGCAACCATCCAAAGAATACAAAACTCTTTTTCATACTAAACTACTGCCATAGCAATTAATATCTTAGGAAATCAGGGAACCCTGGATTGAAGGAAAGATTCTAACGCCGTAGTCTCCAGAAAAACAAACTTGGTGCCCTGAAAGGTAACTAAACATTTACACGGAAATTTAAGAAAAAAAGTGGCACCAAGCGCTAGGACGCGGGGCTTTAACATCAAAAAAGCTCGGCGACGTAGCTGAGTTTTTCTGGAGACATCGGGAAAGATACTCACCCTCCCCCACAAAAAACTGATGTTTTATTCAGAAAATACAAACGCATCACAGCATTCTTATCCTTCTCTGAGGTGAACGACACCAGAAGAGTAGCCCTTGTCGAAATATTATCCTGAGACGATTCAATAAACTCAGAACATTTAGGGATTCCTGTAGCCGAGACAAAGCGGGCTCACCGGAGCCCCCCGGCTCAGGGATCCCTTTAGAGGGAATATAATACACTTTAGATAAGGAAGGTTATTATCCACTCGATAACCCAAAATATCAATCAAATATTTGTCAAAAAGTATCTGAGGAGATAAGAACCGTGTACAAGGGAAATTTATACAACGCAAATTTAGAGCTCGTAAGCTATTCTCCAATAACTCATGCTGAGTATGGAGAATAAGACTATCTTTCATAAAAGATACTGAGGAATTTTGTAATACAATTGATTGGGCTTCTAATTTCTGGCATCTCTCCTCCAAAACCACTATCTGAGAATCATGTTGAGTAAATTTAGCAACTGAGTCTCTAGTAAAGTCCGACATTTGCAAAACGACGGAACTCAACGAGGACTCTATCCTAGTTAGAATAGACCAAACATCAAGAAGGGAGACATCCTTAGGGTCCACATGTGAAGAAGAGCTGTCCCGATGCATCAAAGCGGCGCTCTCAGGAACGGACAGTATCCGGGGTAAGGGAGCACTCCCGGAAGCCACCACAAAACTAGGAGCAACTACAGCCGATGGAGAGGCTAATTGAAGCGATGCAGCCCTCCTCACCGGAGAGGAGGTAACAGGAACAGCATTCCCAACAGCAGCAGAGGGGGAAGAGACACTAACCCCCAAAAAGAACGAGGAATCACAACTGGACAGCTGGGTCGGGTTCTCCCTCCTTACCACTTAAAGTCACTAAATGACGATCCATGGGGCCTGAGATCTTAACAGCCTTAGTTGGATTTTCAGTACTCACGTTCAGAGGTCGTTTTCGTCGTCGGCCCATACTGTACAGCCACGAACCAGCTCCCAGCTCCTCGAGCGCCCAAGGAGCACATAAGGAGCAAGCCCCTTAATAACGCGCCCCTTGGAACGCGACCGCTTCCGCGTACCGCTTGGCGGTCAGATCTTAAGCCCCTGATGATGACGTCAGGGGTAGGCGCCGCAGATGACCCGTGCACTCCGACACAGCGAGGGAGATCACAGCGGGGCACAATGGTGGATAACTGCCTCCTCTCCTCACACGCTCTCAGCACAATCAGCAGGCTTCCTGATTTTAAACCCCCGGTACTGACGTCAGGGGTAGGCGCCGCAGATGACCCGTGCACTCCGACACAGCGAGGGAGATCACAGCGGGGCACAATGGTGGATAACTGCCTCCTCTCCTCACACGCTCTCAGCACAATCAGCAGGCTTCCTGATTTTAAACCCCCGGTACTGACGTCAGGGGTAGGTGCCGCAGATGACCCGTGCACTCCGACACAGCGAGGGAGATCACAGCGGGGCACAATGGTGGATAACTGCCTCCTCTCCTCACACGCTCTCAGCACAATCAGCAGGCTTCCTGATTTTAAACCCCTGGTACTGACGTCAGGGGTAGGCGCCGCAGATGACCCGTGCACTCCGACACAGCGAGGGAGATCACAGCGGGGCACAATGGTGGATAACTGCCTCCTCTCCTCACACGCTCTCCACACAAGCTCTATTTGGATGAAGCAGGTTGAAGCCCACTGCATACCATGTCCTAAAGCAGCCCTGTGGCCTGTTCTAACAGAGTGACCCCAAGTAGACCTGTAGCAAGAGCTTAACTAAATGTGGCCATTGTCTTCTTGTTGTGCAGATTTCAGAGAGCACAGACTGTTTGTAGAGAACTCATGGCAGTGGGTCAAGTACGGGACATGCAGAAACAGGAAATATGCCCACCACAGACTAGACAGGGAGAGAGAAGGGGGGGGGTACAAACAAGGTAGAGACAAGCTGGAGAACTGATAGCACAAATTGCCAGAATTTGCGGAAGTCTGAAAGTCTGTAAACTGCTTGCACCTGAAAGAAAACTAGATCTACCAACAGGAATATATTACAGTAAAATGTCCCAACTGCAGCTAAGTGATAGGCTAAATTAATGTATATAAGAACAGTAATTGGTATCATTCAGATGGAGGATGAGAGACAAACATGATTCATAGAGAATCTCTGTGATTGATTGCTCATCTTTGTCTTCCAGCCTCTGGCTCAGGCAAATGTTATTGCTTTTGACTTTTTGGCTAAAATTGTAACTGATTGGGCATAATAAAGATCTCATTTCCTTCCAAGTGTCTGAATCTATTTGGAGTAGTGCGAGGTCAATCTGATATCTTTGGGTACAAAACAGCAGCCTTAATCCACCAAAATCCTCAAGAGCTCACAGTGCAATTCACATGGATGCATCTAAGAAAGCCCACAGAAGTATCATTCTGTGCATTCATGTTAACTGCCACATTGCCACTGAGTGAGCAGCAATTACCCTCATGCTAGTGGCAATGTACTCTCCACACCCACACTCTGCCCTTAATCTACCCGCTCATCGCCCTAGTATGCCATGGGCAATTATCATGCATTTTAGAAGGCAGTAGTTGGCATACCCCCACATTAATGTTCATTGCAGCCAGTTACCACAAGCTAAAATGTTCATTAACCAGTTAGTGGTGTTTATTAAAAGGGCCCCTTAAACTGTAAGCCCTTAAAGAACAAGGAAATATTTGCATGTAACTCACCTTGAACTGCTATTGAAAAGGAATGAATTAAATACAGAATTATGAGGAGGAATATGCACAGGCTGATGTGGAAAAAGCAGAATTGCTTTAGAAAATTCCATGTTGTGTCTGAGAAGAAAGGACCCAGGACAGGACTATGGAATAGTCTGGCAAATAGGAAAGGAAGTGAAATAGACTCAAATCAAGACTGTTTTTCTGAGGAGCTACCTAAACTCAATATAGACAAAGCAAAGGGGCCAGAGGGATAACCTCTGAAGTGGTGTATTTTTCTGAGCAAAAAAGTGCCTGTACTCACATGCAGGGCTCTTTCATTAATGTATGAGAACCATAGGTCAATTTTAGCAGACAATGAAAAAGGTACTCACCACCACTGAGCACCCTTCAAAAAGCCCTAAATATGAAGGTATTAAGGAAATTTAGAGAGGTTTGGGCAACTCCACTAACTTTTTCAATGCTTCTTTTAAATGTATTTATTTAGGGTCATATTCCGATCAGGACATCAATGCCTCTGTGTGCCCAATCGAAATTGGACGCACAGGGGCAGACAAGATTCTGATCCCGCGGGGCATGTCTAACCCCGTGGGATCAGAATTGCAACTAGGCCTGTGCATGCAGGCCGGGACCTGATTCCAGTCAGTCTGCACATACAGGCCTCTAGCCGGCTAACTCAGTCAAGGCTCCTGAATGGAGCCGCAGCACCATAGCGTCTGGTACCATGGCACCGTGGCTCCATTCAGGAGCCGTTATCCCAGGCTGCCTACCTGTTCTTCAATTCCCTGCAGCCCGACCCCCAATCTGGCCTCCCAAGACCAGGGTCGGGCTGCTTGGAATCACCTGTACCCCCTCCGACCCTTTCCGCCACCCTGGCCTGCCATCCCCCACAAATGTATACAGAAAACTCAGCATCATCTCACACCTTAAAAGTCTCTTGGACCACAATGATTTCCGCAATGTTCTGCGGGCCCTTAGCCTTCCATACATCAACTATTGCAACATTGTTCCCCAAGGTCTCCCGAAATCTACAACCTTTCCACTGCAGCAAGCATTAAACATAGCTGCACACATCCTCAGCAATAAATCAAGGAATGATCACATAACCCCCATCTTGCAGCAACTACATTGGCTTCTCATCTCTGAGAGGGTTAGATTTAAGTCCCTGCTAACGAACTTCAAAGTGACTCACAATCTCTCTGCAGTCTACCTCGAAAGTCTCATCTCAAAAGCACCTAGTAACAGAAACAGAAGATCCAGCTCTGCCAACATGTTACATATACCAACACTAAATGCTAAAACTACCTGCTCCACCTCTAAAAACTTTCTCTTCACCAACTATTTTGCAGTTAATGAGACTGCACAGACATGCACTGCGTAAATATGATTTGTAAATCAAATATCACTGAATTTGTGCTACTTACCTTATAGTTACTCTCATGTTTTTACCCTCTCTCATTTATCTACTTGTTCTATGTAAAGCCACACTGGCTCACTTATTTCTCTGTAAACTGTCCTGACTACTAGACTGGGCAGTATATAAGCTTAGCTAAATAAATAAAGAAATATTCCAGAAAAAAAATCACACAAGCTTCCCTAGCTAAATGTCAAAACATATCCCTTTCAATAATAAGAAAAACTCAGAATAAGAACATTCAACAGACTAGTCATCACCTTTATACAAACTCAGCAGAATATTTTCTAAATACTGGCCTTATTCCATGTCTCCGGCAGGTGTAACGGCACGTCTGTGGGGACCCCCCAAAACATACATGGGTCTTTCCTAAATACGCTTTATATGTCTCCTTTTCCGCTCCTCCTGGACACATTCTGAAATCCTCCATGTTAGCGAGATAAACATCCATGGGTGCTATGTACCAGAATACGCCCGTAGATATTTTTGGCAGATAAACATCCCTGATACATGTATAAACTCTTATGTGGTTTCTGGAATGACCTCCTATGCATTTTTGCTTCTACGGCAAGCTTTTCTTAAATTCTCTCCTTGCCTGCCTTATCAATTCATTGGATCTAACTTGCCAGTGGAGTGGAGGAGTAGCTAGTGGTTTGAGCAACTACCTAGTACCTAGAAGATCAAGAGTTCAATTCTCACTGGCACTCCTTGTGACTTTGGGCAAGTCACTTTACCCTCCATTGCCTCAGAAGAAAAGGCTGGCAATCTACGTCTGGTGATATATTGCCAAGAAAACCCAGAGGTAGCTGGGTTGCTAAGAGTCAACACTGACTTGATGGCACTAAAAAAAAAAAACAAACTTGCCAGTGCGTATGTTGTTTCCTGTTTTTGTCATTTGATTCCTTTTTCCATTTCCTGAAACATGCTTTTTTTTGGCTATAACAGCTTCTCTGACCTCGTCTTTAAATCATGCTGGCAAATATTTGGCCTTCCTTTCACTTTTCTTAAAGCATAGACTACATCTGGTCTGGGCTTCCAAAATAGTAATTTTAAACACCCATGCTTGATGTAAATCTTTTACTTTTGCAGCTGCTCCTTTTAGTTTTTTCTTAACTATTTTCCTAATTTTATCAGTCTCCATTTTGAATGTTAAAATGTAGTACTGTGAATTTCCTTGTCGTCCTGCTTCCATTTATTAAATCAAATGTGATCATGCTATATCACTATTGCCAAGTGGCCCCAACACTTTTATCTTTTACACCAGATCCTGTGTTCCACTAAGGACTAGGACCAAAATAGCTTCCCCTCATATCAGTTAATGAACGAGCTGCTCCAAGAAGCAGTCATTTATTTTATCTAGATACTTTATCTCCCTAGCATGTCCTGCTGTGACACTGACCCAGTTTATGTTTATGTTTATGCAATTTCTTGATATACCACCCAGGCTGAAGGGCATCAGAGCAGTTTACAATCACTAGAAGCAGGTACTGGATACATTCTCTCATCCCCCAAAGGGCTCACAATCTATGTGTACCTGAGTCAACGGAGGATTAAGTGGCTTGCCAAGGCCACAAGGAGTGCCTATAGGACTAGTTGATACCGGAAGTAATTGAAATCACCCATTATTACTGTGTTATAACTTTTGCTAGCTTCCCTGATTTCTCTTAGCATTTCATCATCCATCTGTTCATTCTGGCCAGGCAGTCGGTAATACACCCCCCACTGCCATGAGGTCTACCACCTTCATACCAGGCAGACAAATTAGGAGTTGATCCTCACATTCATCAGCTACTCAGTTATCTACATGTCTAATGATCGAATCACCAATTATAATAGCTCTTATGGACACATGCCCCTAGAGACACCACTTTGGTGCGAAAGGGTATTCCATCAACTGGAGGACAGGTCATAGCTACAGGATCACTTCCTGCCACACCAAGGTGATGCTCTCCTTTCAGGTGGCCTTTTTTCTCCATGGCAGCAAAGATGCTGCCAGACAGGAGGTGGGACTTCTTTCAGGGCCAGCACTGCCATTAGACAAACTAGGCGCTCACTGCTACTACCCCTCTCTGGGGCCTGCAAAAGTGGCATTGGGTCTGAAATGGCAATTCAGTGCCTACCGAAACTTGCCGGCACTATGTCACAGTTACTGGCTTGTATGAGCTGTCGTTTCTCCTCTGACATAAACTTCTGGTTTGCAGCAGCAGTGACAATGGGGGCGTCAGCATCAGCAGGTAGAGGGGTGGCAGGATGGAGGGCTTGCCTAGGCTGTCTCCTTGCACCAACTCTGACTTCTTTACTATGTTTCTGAAGGTCTCGTCTAAATGCCTCTCTGTTGACCTCACCTCCTCTGTCTGTTACTCCAACCTCAAGAGTTTGGATTTCTTCCCTGAGAGGAAGCAGTTCTTTGCACCTAGTGCACATATAAGACCTCTCACCAACTGGAAAACAATCATATATGCGACATTCAGTGCATAAAGCTGCATAGACCCATCCAATTGCTGTTCTCTGCATCTTAGTTTTAATAATTTGTTTACTATTTAAAGTTAAGAACATAAGATATGCCATACTGGATCAGACCAAGGTCCATCAAGCCCAGTATCCTGTTTCCAACAGTGGCCAATCTAGGTCATACGTACCTAGCAGTTTCCAACAGTGGCCAATCTAGGTCATACGTACCTAGCAGTTTGTTTAGTTATTTAAAGTTGGTAGGGTAATAGGAATATTTATTTTATTTATTTATTTGCAGTCTCTTTTATACCGCGCTATTCGACATCAGTGCGGTTTACAATGAACATAAGAGTTGCACATCTCAATTTCGTGATTTGTGCTTACAGTGAACAGGTATAATAACTTGGGTATACATTAAACAGGAAAATTAAACTTGGGTATGCATTAAGCAGGTATAACAGGTAAAATAGGGTATAAATAACCAGCCCCTTAACAAGGAGACACGGGGGGCGGAGCCTGATGTCCAGCGGGATGGTCGCATAACGCTGAGGCTCCCGAGAGGCCTACTCAGAATCCTGAATTAACACCGTACATACTTGGAACTTCTACTCTGATCTTACCGGGGCACATTGGTGAGATGGCGGGGACCAAACTCACGCGCCTGGAATTTGGATCTCCAGCGGCTTCTCACGGTAAACGTTCCAAAACTGAACCTCCGTCCCCGCAGAAGGGGCTGGCCTTGCGCGAGGGCCCCGAGATGCAGCAGGAAATCCTCGCAGAGATTAGAGGGGTTAAAGACCTCGTGCAGTCAAACGGTGAAGCACTCCGAGCGCTGCGGGAAGATTTTGGTGTGCTGCAAAGCAAGCTAGAAGGGCTTTCTTCGCATCAGGACAAAATGGAGAGCATATTGGACTCCCATGCGGCCCGGTTGTCCAAACTCGACAAAGTTGAACGTCAGGTGCGGGCCTTGCAGAAAGAAGTGGAAGATGGCAATAATAGAGCGCGCCGCAACAACATACGACTCGTGGGCATACCGGAGGGTGCGGAATCGGGAGACATGAAAGAGTTTTTATGCAAAATCCTCCCTTCCCTTCTCCAAATCACCTTTACCAAAGATTTGGAGATCGATCGCGCTCATCGTGTACCCACAAACATAACGCTCAACAGGAAGACCCCGCAGCCTATCATTTTTCGACTTTTGAGATATCAACACGTTGAGCAAATTCTAAATGCCTCTCGGGCAAAGGGCCATATGGAGTTTGAGAGCCACAAGATCTCCTTCTATCCCGACTTGGCTAAACCCACGGTCGACCGCCGAAAGCGCTTTCTGGAATTCCGGCCGAGGCTTCAACAACTACAAGCACGCTATGGCCTGATGTACCCGGCCAAGCTCCGAGTCACGCTTCACAATCAGACAAGAACATTTGAGGACCCTGATCTACTAGCAGAGTTTTTGGATTCCAAAGAAGCCGACTTGATGCGCTGACTTCCAGAATATTCCTGCAAGTATTCTCATATCCGCTGTACCTGCCATATTGGATCTGCCGCAGCCCAACAAAGAGTCTGGCGAGAGCAGTTTGTTGCCTTACTTTTGATGATATCTGTGACCCGACTCCATCTACCCACAGTAGCCTCGATGAGTATCGGAGACAGTGTTAATTATGGACTCTGGTGTTTCTTTTCTTTTTTTTTTCATGTCTTTCTATTCCTCTCTAGGGCCTCCTCCCGCAGACATATGGTCGCCATATTCTTTGGGGGTTTTGCTTCTTCTCTGAGATACTTTGGTACATACTTTTCAATATGGGGTGTATTAGCCAGAATACTCGGTGATTATGTCATTGTTGCACAGATTCTGATTATGTTGTATGTTTTCAAGCGCCCTTACCTAAAATGTCTATTACTGATTGATGGCACCATGTAAGATTTTCTCATTGAACGTAAAAGGAATCAATAATCCGATAAAACAGAAGAAAATCCTAAGCTACCTAAGTCAGGAAGCTGCGGATCTGATTTTTCTCCAAGAAACGCATTTAAATTCGAAGGAAACTCTTAAACTCAATATTAAACCCTACATGGTGGCCGCCTATTCTCCAGCCGTTTCTAAGAAATGTGGGGTTGCCATACTGGTCAGGAAATCTTTGCATGCTACTATTATTGCGACTAGCTCAGATACAGAAGGTAGATGGTCCAGAGTTCACCTCAAGATAGGTAGCCTTGAAGTTACATGTATATGCCTTTACGCTCCTAATGTGGATGACCCTGCCTTTTTTGCTACCATTGCTCAGGTTGCGCAGGCCTCTGCTAGTACTTCATTGATAATTGGGGGGGATTTCAATCTAGTCCTTGATCCCCTGATTGACAAACAGCCGCCTAGGACAAGTGGTCCCCCCAAGAGTCACACCACGCTTACCTCCCTGATCAAAGATCTTGCTTTAGTTGATCTATGGAGGTTATTACACCCCAATGAGCTTGACTTCACCTTCTTCTCTTCCCCTCATAAATCCCAGTCTCGCATAGACTTCTTTCTAATATCAAAACTGTTAGTTCCTCAGGTGGACACTGCAAGGATTCATTCCCAGCATATTTCAGATCATGCTGCCATTTCCTTTCAATTACACACTAATGCACCCCAAGGGAATTCGGGGGCCTGGTTCTTTGATAGAGCCCTGTTAACTCAGCCAGAGTTCCAGTTAGAAATTCGAGCAGCCATACAGGATTACTTCCATTTTAATCTACCCCAGGATACTGCGAATTGGGCTTGGTGGGAGGGCTTCAAAGCGGCCATTCGAGCAACGATCACTAGCTATCAAATCCGCCTGCGGAAACAACGCAACAACAGCTACTCATACTAGACCAACAAATAAAGGCAGGCGAACGAGTTCTAACTTCACGTACTGATCCATGTGTATTAATTCGCTTACAGCGTCTCCGTTTTCAATATAATTCAATCCTCTCAACTGCAGCTTCTAAGAGTATTGAGCTTCAGCGAGGGACATATTATCGTGAAAATAACCGAGCCGGTCGACTCTTAGCCAACGCCTTGAAAGGTCAAAAAGAAGCCAAACGCGTAGCGGCCCTTCGAGCTCCACAGGGAGGGGGCATAGTGACCACAGACTCCGACATTGTAGAGCTCTTTCGGGATTTCTATACCCGCCTATATCAATCTGAATGTGAGTTCTCGTCAGAGGCATTCGAGCGATTGCTTTCTGGCATTCAGCGGCCGACCCTCTCTGAAGAGGATAGGGATGCGATGGATGAACCCTTTTCTACTTCAGAGATCCAATCTGCCCTAACACGTACAGCCTCGGGCCGTGCCGCAGGACCCGATGGTCTCCCGACCGAATTCTACAGAACGTTCAGTGCAGATCTAGTTCCCTATTTAAAACTCTATTTTGCTGCCCTTGCGGTAGATACATCCTCTTTGGGATCCTTTTCTGCAGCTAATGTGGCAGTATTTGAGAAAGAAGGCAGAGACCCGCTACTAACCGCTAACTACCGTCCAATCTCCCTACTTAATGCCGATTATAAGATCTTCGCAACGATCTTGGCCACCCGGCTATCTGACAGGATGGCCACCCTAATTCACCCCGACCAATGCGGTTTTATACCCGGCAGATCAACTGCTGACAATGCTCGGACCTTGTGCCATGTGCTATCCAGTGCTGCCAATCTAGATCATCCATGGGTGGGTCTTTCCCTGGATGCCGAAAAAGCCTTTGACCGCCTAGAATGGCCCTTCTTATTTGCAGTTCTCCGATGGTATGGCTTTGGGGAGGGTTTCCTCCGATATGTCCAAGTCATGTATACTCAACCCGTCGCCAGTATTTGTGTAAATGCCATCAAGTCTCAGCCATTTAATCTCCAAAGAGGCACGCGTCAAGGTTGCCCCCTATCACCAATGCTCTTTGATCTAGCTCTTGAACCCCTAGCCCTCCTTATTAGACAGTCCGCACGTATTCGAGGTGTCCCCTTCAGTCATAGGGAGATTAAACTCTCTGCATATGCAGATGACCTTATGCTTTTCGTATCCCTCGATTCGGTTCCAGCTGTCTTGGATCTGATTGACGGATACTCACAATTATCGGGCTATAAAATTAACTGGACCAAATCTGTAGCATTCCCACTGAACCGCTGGGTACATGAGGCTGACATGCAGGCCTTTCCCTTCCTTTGGCAATCCCGCATGGTGAAGTATCTCGGGGTCCATTACTGTTCTCCTTTAGAAGACACTATCAGTTTTAATGCCAAAGAGGTAGTCTCCAAAGTCCGTGAGCTCACGAATCGTTGGTCTCCCTTATCTCTTACATGGTGGGGCCGCTTAGAAACTGTGAAAATGATGATAGTCCCCAAAGTGAACTACATTTTAGAAATGCTGCCATGCTTACTCCCGCTACATACTTATAAAGATATTGAGGGCCTTCTCGTCCGTTATCTCTGGCAGGGCAAGCCACCAAGGATAGCTAAACAAAAACTACAGTCTGCAAAGGAAAGAGGGGGTACCAGATTTCCTGATTTTCTTAGATATCATCAAGCCTTCCTACTTAAGCAAGGTGCCCGATGGCTAGATGCCTCAACAGACAGTAGACCAGTGTGGCTTGACATAGAAGAGAAGCTTAGTAGCCCAATCCCGTTGACCCATCTCCCCGGTATGTCCTATCAAGTAGACACCCGCCATCCACCAATGATTGTCGATACTCTTGCGGCCTTTAACACTCTCATTCTATCACTGGGCCCGAACGTATGTCCTCAGGACGGACTTCCGCTATGGAATAACCCCAGAATTCAAGTCCTAAATAGAACGATAGCATGGAAGCCCTGGTACTCAAGGGGGATCTGGACACCCCAACAGCTTTTCTCTGCAGCTCGTTGGAAAACTTTTTCTGATTTACAAAAGGAATTTGCGTTACCAGCGAAACACTACTTTCAATTGATGCAGCTTCAACACTGCCTCAAAAGTGCTCGAATTATGCCGCCCTCTGCCCCTACTGAGGACGGGCTATTAGAGATAGTTCACTCTATTAATAGTACACATGGGGTAGCCTCTAACTTTTATAAAATATTATGTCAGGGTACAGACATGGCCACTTTTAGAGCCCAACAAGCCTGGGAGCGCGAACTGCAAACCACTTTAACCCCTGTGCAATGGAGCGTTTTCTGGAGCAAAGTAGTGCGGGTTTCCCAGTCTGCCTCTGTTACCCAAACTCTCTTCTTTTTTGCACACAGATGCTTTTATACCCCAGAAAAAATAGCCAAATGGCACACAAATGCTAGGGACCAGTGTTGGTCTTGCCATACTGCTGTGGGAACCTTCGTTCATGTTATTTATGAATGTCCTCAACTACAGGTTTATTGGGGGCGGGTCTGGGGTCGTATTCAATTTATCTTACACCTTCACGAACCTCTCTCTTGGAAGATCGTGGGACTCCGCTCTGTGGCGGAGGTCCCCTCTCTTCCTAAGAAGGGTCGTTTTCTCCTTGATTTCATGCTGGGTATAGCCATATGCTTAATCACGAGGAATTGGAAGGATAGCTCTCGACTTACTGTCACTGAATGGTGGAACCTCGTCTGCTTATATAGTAAATATGAGCAGATACCTCGGAGAGCTATTCCCCATGCCCAACCTCACTCTCACTTGTCTAAATGGCAGATGCTCAATGATTATGTACAATCTGCTCATTGCTCCAATATGCCTGTATAGTGTGCACTCATCATGTTTCAGATCACCGTTAGGTTTTGTAACACAATAATGTAAGTACACGCCCGTTTTGGGAATGATTAGTTTCCTAGAGAAGAAGCAGGGGGGAGGGGGGTGGCAGGGGTTTACTTTGGTATATGTATTACACTTTATGTATCTGTCTTTTAGCTGTATGTCTTCCTTTTCCTTTGTTGTTATAAAATGAAAATAAAGAATTAAAAAAAAAACAAAAAAACAAGGAGACACGATGAATAAATACAATCTACTTTATGCAACAATATAATGAGTTATGCGTCACTGCATAAGTTTCTCATGGTGGTTGGAGGGGAAGGTGTGATTGTGAGTGATCAGTCTGGGAATGTGACGTGCATGAGTTTTAGGTGCTGCATTGAGATGGGAGAGTGGGTGGGTGTGGGGGGAAGACTGCAACATCGTAGTGATGAAGAAAGTGGTGACGTTTCAGTGCCTTCCTAAATTGGGAGAGTTCACTGATGGTTCTGATAGTTGCTGGTAGTGCGTTCCAGCAGGATGGAGCAAAGAAGGAGAAGGCTCTGGATCTAGTGAATTGAGAACACTTCGTGCTTGCCTTAGGTAATATGAGTGTATTTGCGGCATTCAATCTCCTTGCTCGATTGGGAGGTGTGATTGAAATTAGGTCAGTAATGGCAGTAGCAGGGTATTTCTTGATGGCTTTATGGGTCATAATTAGGATCTTGAATGAGATCCTGGCTTGTATGGGTAGACAGTGCAATTGTTTTAGTATTGGGGTAATATGAGAACTTCTTGAGGCTCCATGAAGGATTCTTGCAGCTGAATTCATTGCAAGTTGTAAGGGGTTAGTCATGCACTTAGGTAGAATACTTGAACCAATATAAATATACCTAATAAGTTTAAGGGACTTTGTTTAATGTTCACCTCAAGATGAACTGCAATTAGAAATTAATTTGTTCCTGTTGCTATTAAGTGCCATTGAGTCAGTGCCGACTCATGGTGACCCTTTGGATAGTTGTCCTAAACTGTGGTTGGTCTTCAGACAGGTAGCTCATTGTTGATAGAATGGCATTCAAAGCAGCTGTTATTGTTTCGATTCATCTCATTGCTGGCCTTCCTCTTTTGCATTGATCTTCAACCTTGCCAGGCATGATGTCTTTCTCTAATGATCTCTCTCTTTGCATGATGTGTCCAAAGTATGAAAGTCTAAGGGGTATGTTTACTAAACCGTCTTAATGTTACTGGCGCTAGTTGCAGTCTTAATGTGAAGAATGCCATATAAGGGAGTGGGCGTTCCAGTGGCAAGGCAGCAAGAATCTGTATTGCGCAATAATGGGTGCCATGGCACGTTAACACGCATTAACCCTAAGTTCATCCCAGCGCAGGGTTAGATGCTATAAAGGGGTAGCCCACTGGTTACTGCAATGATGGCAGAGGTCATGGGTTTAATCCCACAGTGGTGTTATGTAAGACAGCTGTCTGAGGCATTTCCTTTTAATTTAAATCAGTGCTGCAAGCAAAAACACCCTCACAGTGCCGTAACCTAAGGTGCTGCATAAGGCACCCTATAAGGAACTCCATAGGGCACATTATAAAGTGCCCTGTCCGCCAAGGCACCTTATAATGTGCCCTATAGGGCGCCTTATGAGGTAATTTAGGTTACGGCACTGTGAGGGTGTTTTTGCTGGCAGCACTGATTTAAATTAAAAGGAAATCCCACAGACAGCCTTACTAAATAACACCACTGTGGGAACAAACCCATGACCTCTGTCTTCACAGTCATTGAAGTAACCAGTGGGCTACAGCTCTATAGCATCTGACCCACCGCTGGCTGGCTACAGAAAGACTGCAGGTCACCACACAAACTGTTTGCTGTGGTTACCAGGATAGGGAAAACCCACCTGTACCCATGATGCACTGCACATGCAGATCAGCAGCCTACGTCTGATCACAAGATAGGGTATGCGCCTCTATAGCACCATGGCCTGGTAGGGGGAACTGACTGTGTGTGTTACTGGCACAGAGTAGCTACAGACCGTGACAATGTGCGGTTCCTGTGCTAACCCTGAGGGTGAGGTGGGGCGCCCAGCACCAGGTCCGCAGCACCTGGCTTGGCTGAGATAGGCTGTGCTGCAGGTCCCCATCAGTGCTAGTGTGTGATAGGTAGTCCTTGCAGACACACCTAGGATGCACCTGTGTCCATCTGTATTTCCCAGTCATGTCTAGCCCTTGTAGACTCTGATGCACCCAGGATAGTGCATATTCTGTGTAGATGCCATGGTCACATGTTATAAGAGCAGAGGGTGGTGTTTGGACCCAATAGCGGATTATGTAGCACCACCCAACTGACTCTCTGTGGGTCAGGGTGGGGGGACAGGATCTCCCATCAACAGATCCACATTTTACATCTCTGCAATGGTGGCAGTACAGGGGATCATCAACCCCAGTCCTGCTGGGGAATAAGCACCCTACAGGGCAGTCAATGCAGATATGAATGCAACACATAGGGCACTGCCAGACAAAGCTTAGCTGCCCCACACCACTATCTGACATTCACCAGCAGAGGGCACAGTCAGTCTCCACCCACTGCACAGTGCTCCAGCCATACACATGCTAACTGCAGACAGCCTGCTAGCTAGTACATAGTGCATGTTCCTGGAGGAACTGTGTGCACCCAAAAATGGGATGTGAGTACACACACCAAGCAGGTATATCAGCAATTGGCCAACAGAAAAAAAAACCCTCACAGAAATCACTTGAGAGAAATACTGTATATACTGTTTAGCACTATGGGGGAACCTAGCCATGCCATGGTCACTGCTCAGTCAGGGTGAGAGTGACCCCCCCTCCCCCCAGTATGACATGCTGTGGCTACCCTGTCCATGCAGGTGGTGGTCAGGCACTACAATGTCCCAGCCATTGCCCTATGCCCTGTGCAGATGCATCCTGCCCAGGCAGCCCTGTCTTGGCCATACCCACAGTACCTTGCTCCTCATTATGCACATTGGCAGGCTAACACTGGAAACAGTGCAAGCATTGTGGGCTCAGTAAGGTGTAGGCAGCCACAAAACACTGGATAGACATACACACACTCCCACACCTATTTCAGCATTGTGCAAATATAGAGGTGGTTGGCAGCCCTGGCCACCACACCAGTCCTGGGCACAGTGCAGGCATTGCTATGGTACTCAATACTGTTAGGGTCACTCTCTGGGGTGGTAAACACTGTCAGAAACAAAAACTGAAACACACTCCACAGATATCAGAAAGGTTGCTATGATGAATCTCTGTCAACAAATTGTGTTTAACTTAGGATTTGTTATCTGACATTAATCATAGCAACCTTTTGATATATGTGGAACTTGTTTCCAAGTTTAAGACTGCATTGCTAAGGTATGCAGGTGCTAGTATTTGTAGATGCTGCGCTGCGCAGGGCCCAACAACTTGACTCTCCATGAGCCGTTGGATAGTGGAGCCTGTGGGTGTGGGTGTGGGTGTTTGTGTCCCTGTTGGCCGCTGCTCTAGGGCAGAGGTTCCCAATTTCGGTCCTGATGGGCCAAACATGGTTCAGGTTTTCATGCTGTCCCTAATGAATATGCATGAGGTATATTTGCATACAATGGGGGTGGTGGATACAAATGCATCACAGGCATATTTATTAGGGACAGCATGAAACCTGAATGGTGGTTGGCCCTCCAGGACTGCAGTTGGGAAACTCTGCTCTAGGGATTGCACATGTTTATGGTGTATGTGCTCTGTAGGATAAAATATAGGCGTTTATGGCATGTTTATTTTATCTGCAATAAAGGTTCTGTCTTTATTACCACGGTTTAGTACTGGGTAAAATATAGGGACATGGTCTGCAGGAGCCACAGCTGGGACTTGAATCTGTGACCTTCTGCCCCTGAATGTACTGGCTGTTTGTACAGCACCAAACTGTTGTCACAGAAGCAGATCATTCCCTGGGGATACCATGACTGTTCGTCAGACAGACCTTGTCTGTTGCAGTGCACAGCACCCACCTAACCAGGGCTTGGCCTTGGTCAGCTGTGGGCAGATGCCACTGCCCCCTCCACCACCAGCACCCCTCCGCCACCATGCTGACATGCCCTTGTGCCAGTGGTGCTGGTGGTGTGCAATCCCAGGCCATCCAGTGTGCCGATAGGCGGCTGCCCATGGTGCGTGATATGGGATAGGGGTGCCTGCATGGACATCTGCGCTTCCCCCCGGCACTGTCTGCCAATGTTATGTGCCCTTTGGGGTACTTGCTGGGTACTGTCCCCTGTGACACTGTGGGAAACACACTCGTGGACATGTTTGCCCTTGGTCAGTTGCTGTCTTGCTGGTTTTTCATTTCTACATTCCTAAGTGTCACCTAGGCATCTGCCTAGTACACCCTGTGCTTCAGCTGCTCCACTGCATGTCCCGCCTGCAGCCCCCTCTACCCCATTTGCAGCCTCACTATAGTGCCCTTTCGTACTTGGGCACTATGCTGTTGCTGCACATGTATCACTACTATCACTTTTCTTGGTTTCCCTGCCTTTGCTGTACATTGCTGACTGAAATGGATTCTCTCTCCTGCAAATGTGCCTCTAACGCAAGGTTTTCACTGGTGTTAATTTTCAGACCCTGATTTCACAGCATTAGTGTGCCTGGAGCCTCTCCCTGCCCACTCTCTGCCCATTGACCCCTTCTCTCCACCCTCTGGAGAGGCTTACTCCACCCTCTGTGCGCCTTAATGCCGCCAGAGATGTTATGCGTGATAAGTAACGTTATCGCACGGTATCTTGCAATAACGTTACTTATCGCATGATAACGTCGCTGCTGCGACGTTAGCACTGTTTAGTAAACATACCCCTAAGTCTTGTCTAAAGAAAGCTTAAGTTTGAGCTCCTCTAGTACTGACTGGTTTGTTCTTCAGACAGTTTATGGTATATGCAGTATTTTTTACCAGCAGCATAATTCAAAGGCATTGATTTTCTTCTTGTCTATCTTTTTCATTGTCCAACTTTCACATCTATATGACATCATTGAAAATACCATGGATTGGACAAGTGGAAGCTTTGTATAGAGAGAGGCATCTCTGCTCTTCAGAATCTTGTCTAGGTTCTTCAAAGCCATTCTGCTAAAAGCAATGCATCATTGGATTTATTAACTGTTTGTTGTTTCTTTAATGATTATTGATCCAACCAGGTTAGCATTGTCTACTATTTCTATTTCTTCTCCATCAACAATGAACTTATTGATATTACTAGTTGTCAGGATCTTTGTCTTCTTCACACTAAGGGGCAGGTCCATTTTAAGACTATCTTCCTTGATCTTAAAAAGCAAATGTTTCAGATCATTTTTACTCTCAGCCAGTAATGTGGTGTCATCATCATAGCAAAGATTGTTGATGAGTCTTCCACCAATCTTCACACTTTGGTTGTCTTCATACAGTCCTACTTCTCTGGTGATTTGTTTGGCAAATAAATTAAACAGGTAGGGGGAAGTTATGCAGCCTTGTCATACACCTTAGATGATTTTAAACCATTCTGTTTTTCTTTGATCGTTCGAACTGTTGCTTCTTGATCAATGTAAAGGTTGTACATGAGAACTATCAGGCATTTTGGTATACCCATTCTTCTTAATGAGGCCCAGAGTTTCTCATGATTTACACAGTTAAAGGCCTTGCTTTAGTCAACAAAACACATGTAGACATCCTTTTTGTATTCTTTTGTCTTTTCAAGGATCCATCTCTCATTCTTCTCCCTTTCCTGTACCCTGCTTGCACTTAAGGCAGTTCTCATTCCAGGTATGGTTGTAGTCTCTGCTGAATGATCTTGAATAGAATCTTGCTGGCATGTGGGATCAGAGCAATTATGTGATACTTTTTATAGTCAGCCAGGTCACCTAATCTATTCCTAAGGCTTAATAATTTGCTGATGAAGATAACCAGTTAAACCTGAAAATAAAAAATGCCCCTCCTTTTCAATTAGCTGGCTTACAGACTATAAATCAAAGGTTGTGCTTAGAGTGGGTGGGAGCTGGAGTGGGTAGGTAGCAAATAAACATGAATCAATTGATTTGCTTGTTAAATTACACCCAACTGACTTAATAATTTCAAAATTTTAAATAGCAGTAGCAGTTCCTCTCTCAGTTGTCCATCAAGACACCAGTGGCACCAATTAACTACAGAGGTCACTATCTTTAATTCATTTCAATTTGGAGGGGAGAATACACAGTGGGGGATTAAAGAGGATATCCCCCTTAATCTCCCCTGTAAAGGCCTGTAAAAAATGATCAATCTTTTAAAACCTATACATGCCAGGGAACAGCTATAAATCCCAACATGGACAATGGGTCTGTTGTTGTTAAGTGCCATAGAGTCGGATACCAGATGTTTGGCACCCACAAGCCAAGTTCTAACCATGCCTCTTGCAGTTTCTATATACTGTATTATGGACATCCTAATGTAAATTGTTAAGAAATTTCTAAAATTGTAATTTACACATGAATGCCATTTACACATGCAAATGCCAGACTTTCTATGTGGAAATTGTGAATATAGCTATTAAAATCATAATGCCTTTACATCACTCCACAGTACAATGTCATCTTGAGTATTGTTTACAGTTCTGGTTGCTGCATCTTAAAAATGATGTAGCAGAATTAGAAAAGGTACAGAGACATGCCATGTCAACTTGCTGCCAGGGTTTGGAGCCCTGAACCGTGTGGGCCAGGGCTGACAATCTGCTGGTGGAGGTGAGCAAACCTGTCCACATAGTATGTCCAGCCTTACAGCAGCAGGGGACCTCTCACAACTGTCTCATCAGTAGCAGTCCCTTCTACAAAACAATCTTCTAGCTGAAATCTGGTAGGTCTCAAAGGTCTGATCTGCATCACAATGTCCATAACTATGCAAGCACATAGCAGCTCTGTAGTATAGGATGGCAACCACAACTATTCACACTAGCCAGCTGCTATGAAGTGACAGAGGGCAGTAGGTCATGTCCACACATAGCTGGTGCGATATGCAAAGGTGCCCTCCAAACAATGCATGAACATACTGTATGCTCTATCACTGCCATATGAAAGCTTTCTAATGCAAAAATGTAGGGTACATGGGGCTGCTTTGGGCAAATGATTTGTGTTCCTGTATTGAATTTTCAAGTAAGAGATCTTGTGAAAAGATATATTTCAATGCAGCCACAAAAGTCGTCTCCCTGATGCACAACTGGGTTACTACCCTAGGTTCAAAACCAAGCACTGAGTTGGAGCGCGTTTCACTTGGACGTGTGAAGTGGAAAGAGTCTCACTTGGAACTGTGAAGTTGTTGTTCAGATAAGTATTTGGCCCTGTGAAGACCACAATTTTTGAGCTATATGATTGTGACTGCTAGGTTGCATTAAATGGAACATCAAGTGCCGTGCAATGCCTTGACATACTGTCACATATTTGGACAGTGCTAGTATATACAAGAAATTGTTGTACACGTTTCCATGTCAAAACATATGAGAGCTGTTGGCCAGCCATGCACCTTACTGAAGGCACATATCCCCACCTTATATTCACTCCCATAGCTCACCTCCCCCAAAAGCTTCACCTCTGTGCTGAGAATGCGCCGTACACCAATGCTGTGCATGCTCATGATCCTCTTGCTGAGGCAAACGGTAAAGCATCACATCTTCCCATGCATTGTTAAATCAGAGCACATTCCTGCACAAAAACCTGAGTGATGCCACTAGCACAGGGTATCTCCAATGCCTACAATCCCATAGCATTACTGATGGGTAAGACAAATCAAACCTTCCTACATACACTTGGTCAGTCTTGCTGCTGGCAATGATGATACCTGCATCCCAATGGGTCAAGGATAAATGTGCTCATATAGCAGTGTGCAACATATTTTATTTGGGAGAGCTGATGTCTACATGCATTATGAATGCTACCATGATAGTCAGTAGGAGGGCACGTGCTGAAGTGTAATGTAGGAGGTCACCAAACAGCATCTCCTATCTGTAATATAAAGCATGCTGCTTTGTGTTCATCTGTACTGTGACAATGCATTGGCCAAAGTGGTGCTGTATGGGTAAGGGTCAAGCTCCTGGACCACTGTGCAAAGGATGCCCAGTTGAAACCACACATTATGAGAGCCTTGTACAGATGACAGCTATCTCTTGCAGAAAGGTCGTGTGCTGCCTTTGTGTCTACCTGTAGGATAGCCATCACATATGACTGCAGTGCAAAGAGTTGTAGTGGAGATGATGCACCCCCATGAGAAAATTGGCCTGTCTAGTGTTTAGGTAATGGTGCTCCACTTGCTGTAGAAATGTTGGGTGCAGGAGTAAATATAGGCACAACATGTGTGGGGATGGTCTGAAAGGGGTCACTCACTCCCACTGGAGCATGTCACCATGCCTGCACTTGGATCACAGAGTCTGCTGAAACCAGCAATATGCAGCCAGCTACTGAAAGGCATGTTGACAGGACACCTGGAGGTGTGTGTGAAATGAGTGGACATGTGTCTACCATACACTTGCTGTCATGATACGGAATCATTGCATAGACCTCTATACAAATAAACACACATGTGAGGAGGAACAACAAAATAAGAAATATATTTGTAAAAACTATTTACATTGCAATATTATGTACAAAACCATAAGGCAAACATGCCTCAATGGACATGTGTTGGGGGGGGGGGGGGAGAGGGAGAGGAGGGAGCTGGCCAATTCCATATGATCCATGGCTGCAGAGGAGCCAACATGGAGACTGGGGCTAACACCCTCACTGATGTGGCTCTTCCTTCCTGGGTGGGGGTGGCTGATGGCCTCGAAGCTGCCTCATCTTGTCCTCTAGTGAGTGGAGGTCATCAGCCACCCTTGCCACATAGGCATGCAGTTGCTCCACAGTCTCCTCCAGGTTCTGCAGTGCATGTGCCACTGTACCTATTGCAGCACCCATGGCACAGTCAGGGCTGCCAACCACACATGCCACCAACAGAGCATCTGTGTAGCACCCTCTGAAAGTGCAATGGATGCTGCAATAGGTGCCAGAAACTGGGGAAGCAGTACAGATGGAGGGAGAATGTGGGGCAGCTGACTGCCCACTCCGAGGTCTTCTGAGGCCAGGGATCCAGGGGAAAGGTGGGGAGGAGACAAGCTCAGGTCAGCTGTGGTTACATGTTGTGAGGTGGCACCATCCCTGGTCGAGGTGGAAGCATTCTCCTTCTTCACCCTCTACAGGCCTTCTTCACCCTCTGCCTCCATGTCCTCAGGGATGTCCTCCTCCTCAACCTCCACTGTGGCTTTCTCCTCTGTGGTGGATGGAGGGGCTGCCTCAGCTGTTGCTGCCTGTACTGCCTCTGGGGTCGGCTGCTGCAGTGATGAAGGGCCAGCACTTTTGCAAGAAACAAAGACTGTTTGGCATGATGTTGACCTCCAAAGGCCCACATTCTGTACCTTTATACTCGTAGTTTATAATGCATCCTCCTCCTCATCAGAGTAACACTTGCTTTCCACACAACAGCATCAGAATTACTGTATGGCAATCAGCTGGTCAGGTGAAATTGTGGTGCATTCAAAGCTGACAACATGCTCAGCTGCATCTCCAGATATTTTATGACTTTGAAAACCATAAAAGATTTCTATTGTTGCTGCATGCAAAGATCATTGTCTCTGACCCTGGCACAATGCAGATGTGAATGCTAACAATGGCAACTGCACAACAGAAATGCAGAGGCAATGAGGGGATCGTCTGTCTCTCAGCCTTGGTGTACTACAGCCATAATCGAGTATCCGTCAAATGCAGGATCATAAAGATGCCCTGCAAAGGATAATGACTGTCATGCTCTCATGCTGCATGTACAACATAGTTCCATGCTTGGTTGTGCATGCAGCATGTACAGGAGTGTGTAGTCATGTGAATACCCTGCCCATTGTTCTGTCATCTGCTCATGCTGGTAATGCCTGCTGTGTTGAACAATAAGTCCCACTCTACTAATGGTCTTCTGACAGAGATTCGGACAGTCAAAGACCTGGTCAAGTCCAATGGTGAGTCACTATGTGCAATGCAGGAAGATACTAATGCACTGAGAACTTCCATGGAGGCAATCATGGCCCATCTGGAAAAGGTGGAGGGTGATGTGTCATCACATGGGGAAAGGCTTAAGGCCGTTGAGAAGCAGGCCAAGATGATATGGTCACTACAGAGAGAGGTGGAAGACGGCAATAACCATTCAAGAAGAAACAACATAAGAATATTAGGAGTGCCTGAGGGTGCAGAGGGTCCTGATATAGTGTCCTTCCTGCAGGCCATGATTCAGGGTGTGTTGACGTTGCAGTTTACTATGCCATTTGAGATCGAATGCGCCCAAAGAGTACCTACTCAGCCCGTGGACGCGGGTAAGAGTCCACACCAAATCATTTTGAAAGTTCTACGTTTTCAACAAGTAACACAAATAATGGGAGCTGCCAGAGCACTTTCAAATTTGGAATACCAGGGACACAAACTCCTGTTCTTCCCAGATTTTATGAAGGCGACGGTGGATTGTAGGAGAGTTTTCTGGCGTTGCGATCACGTTTGTTGCAGCTGCAGGCCCATTTTGGGTTGCTCTATCCGGCCCACATGAGAGTCATGCTGCACAACCAGACCAAGACCTTTGAAGAGCCAGGAGAGTTATATGCATTTCTGGAAGATAAGGAAGCAGCGGTGATGCTGTGAACTATTTCACAGCTTTATTTGATGCAGACTGTTGGCGCTCAATATCATGGCATTGGACTGGTCGGAAGGTCGTGTAAAGGAGTTCTGTTTACGAAGAAGTGACATTTTATCATGCAGTACTATTATGTATCAGGACATCTATTCCGTTTTTCTCTGAAGGAAAGTCAGAGTACTTCCTGGTCAAGATGTTATTTTCTTGTCTTTCTTTCTTCCTTGGCTTCTTTCTGTTTTGTTGTTGTTTTCTCTCTCTTTCTTCTTTTGTGTTCTATGTTGTTTGTGCTGTCTATGGTGGTTGAGTGAGATTTGGAGCTTGGGTAAGAGAAAGGGCCCCTAGTTATTTGATGGGGTCTTTCAGCTCATAAACTGTTCGGTAAGGGTTCCCCTGCCATACAGTGTTGATAGTTAGAGTTTTGGGTACATTGTCTTTTTTTTCCTGTGGGAGATGGGGAAAGCATGTTACTTTATGTAGTAACAGAAGTGGGAATGTAGTAGGTCATTTTACCCTCCATGTCTGTCTTGTCCTAGTAGGCTCACCCGCTAACTTTGTGGGTTGTATAGCCTCCCTGGGTTTAGGTTGGTGGGTTTGGTGTGGTGTTCTTAGAATTATGGGTTTTTTTTATGAGCGATCATGTACAGGGGCTAGGGACAAATTATATCTCCTTTTGTTGGGCTTTCTTTGTTGGGCTATAAGTGCAGCTAGTACTCTGAGGGCGTTTAAGATGATGTTCTACAATGTAAAACTATATGCCCTAATTGGGAATGTTTTTGCAACATTTGACAATCAACTTGATCTATTTTATCAGTATGTCTTCCTTTAAGATAGTTTCACTGAATGTTAAAGGCATTAACAATCCTATTAAGAGGAAAAAGATTCTTCTATATGGCAAGAAGGAAAGTGCTGACATCTTGCTGTTGCAGGAGACACATTTGAATGCAAAGGAGTCGTTAAAACTAGGGGCAAATCCCTACTCTCTAGTGGCTTTTTCTGCTGCCCAGCATAAGAAAAACGGAGCAGCCATCTTAGTAAGGAAAGCTCTATCTCCCATGATTATTCAAACTAGGTCTGATATTGATGGGCGGTGGACTATGGATGTCATTAAAATTGGATCCACTGAGTTGGCCTTAATCAAGGTTTATGCTCCTAACATTGATTGCCCTACCTTTTTTTGCTCCATTGCAGCCTTGGCACAGGAGGTGTCCAAATACCCGACTATAGTGGGAAGGGACTTCAACCTCGTGCTAGACCCATTAATAGATAGGAGTCCAGTGAGAACTGTTAGGGTTTCCAGGGCTCATCCAGTTCTTGTATTTTAATGCAGGACCTGGGTCTGATAGACATTTGGTGACTGCAGCACCCTACAGATAAAGAATTTACCTTTTTTTCTCCTCCTCATAACTCGTTATCATGCATAGATTTCTTCTTAGTTTCCAAAGAACTTTGTTCTAAAGTTAGTGAGACTACTATTAAAGTAGCTCATATTTCAGACCATTCTGCAATCTCTCTCACTTTACTTGACTCAATGAGCCATCAACCTCACTCTCGGTGGCAAGTTGATAGGACTCTTTTAACCAGTCAGGAATTCTGGGAGATCATCCTAGCAGCTATAGAGGAGTACTTTCGATTCAATCTACTGCAAGATTCCTCGGGGTGAGCTTGGTGGGAAGGCTTTAAGGCTAGTATACGAGCCACTATTACTAGTTTTGCTATAATACAGGCTAAACAGCGTAAAGCAGAACTTAGCATACCAGACAAACAAATTAAAGTGGGCAAGTGTATTTTAGGCCAGAAATCTGATCCTAATATTCTGATAAGACTGCAACGTCTTAGATGTAAATATAATTTGATTTTGACGACCGAGGCTTCACAGAATATTCAAGGGCAGAAAGGACGATATTACTTAGGGGGTAATAGAGCTGGACAGCTGCTAGCCAACTCACTAAAAAGTCATAAGGAGTCTTCACGTGTTACAGCTCTAAAGGATCCTCAGGTGCACCAATTGATTGTCATGGATCCTGACATTACGGAAACCTTTTGCCAATTCTACGCCCAGTTATACTCCCCAGAAATGGAATTTTCTGAAAAGGAGTTCGATAGTTTGCTAAAGAATATCCAAAGGGCGGTGTTAGATCAAGAAATTGTTGCGGGATTAGGCAAACAGATAACCGTCATGGAAATCATCCAGGCTATTGACTCAACACAAACTGGCAAGGCTGCTGGATCAGACGGTCTGCTGGCTGAATTTTATAAAGCCTTTTCCAAAGCTTTAGGGCCATATCTACAACAATACTATAGAATTCTTCTTGACAATGTGACACAGACTTGAGCGTTTGCCTCTGCAAACATTGTTGTCCTAGAAAAACCTGGGAGGGATCCTCAGTTCATCAGCAATTATCAGCCAATTTCGTTGTTAAACGTAGACTATAACATTTTTGTGACCATTGTCGCAAGGCGCCTCTCCAAACTGATTCCTTCCTTGATACCCAGACCAATGCGGCTTTACTGAGGGATGTTCTACAGCCAATAATGCCAGAGTGCTTTGTCATATCCTGGAAGGTGCAGAGGAAATTGAAGAGCCTCTAATTAGATGTGGAGAAAGCATTTGACCAGTTGGGGTGGCCTTTTTTTGTTTGCCGTCCTGAAGTGGTTTGGGTTTAATAAAGGTTTTTGTAATCTAATTAAACTTATATATACGAGACCGTGTGCGAAAATCTTTGTGAATGCGACTCTGTCTAGAGAGTTTCTCCTAGGGTGGGGTATCTGGCAGGGTTGCCCTCTTTCCCCCATTCTCTTCAATCTGACCTTGGAACCTTTGGCCTTATTAATAAGGCAAAGCCTCGCGATTAAGGGCGTATCTATTGCTGGCATGGAAATTAAACTATCCGCATATGCGGATGATCTATTGCTTTTCACCACACCTATTTCCATACCGAGTATTTTAGAATTGATAGATAAATACTCAGGACTATCGGACTATAAAACAAATTGGTCAAAATCTGTTGCTTTCCTCCTAAACTCAAGAGCACATAAAACAGATATGGAGGAATTTCCCTTTGTATGGGAATCTAAGATGGTGAATTACCTGGGAGTTCACTATTGTTACCCACTTAGTGCAACCCTACAGCACAAAGAAGAAGATATCCTAACTATAGTTTGTAATATAACAGCAAAGTGGTCGCTGTTCTATCTCTCCTGGCGGGGTCATCTTGAAGCTATAAAAATGACTATCACTCCTAAAGTGAATTATATATTAGAGATGCTACCTGTCTTTTTCACAAGTAAAGTGTACTGTCAAATTGAAAAGATTCTGGTCCAATTCCTATGGAATAATAAACCGCCTAGAATTGCTCTTAGGAAACTCAAATCTAAAAAAGAGGAAGGGGGGTGAATTTCCCTGACTTTCAGGCCTATCACTGTGCTTTCTTGCTAAAACAAGGATCACGATGGGTGGAAGGGACCGTAGGTATACGCCCAATATGGCTTGAAATAGAAGAGAAATTGAGTGCACCCCTCCCCTTGAATATTCTCCCTGGCATGGTGTCTGTTAAGAGTTTGAAGTCTCATAGAACCATATCGGACACTCAGAAGGCTTTTCAGCTGTTAGCAAATGCAATTCCCAAGAAAGTTTGCTTATCGAAATCAGTGCCCATCTGGCATAGTCCTTTTTTTAAAATAATCAAAGCTCATTTGCATGGCAAAAATGGTTTAGCAAAGGCATTTGGAATGTTGGCCACTTATATTAGATGGCAAGTGGAAACCCTTTTCTATTTTGCAAAGTGAATTTGATCTTCCTCAGTCTCTATATTTTCAGTGGATCCAGCTGAGACATTGCATAGAAAAATCCCAGTTAGGTAATTACTTCATTGGCTAATGATTGGGGGTTAATGAATAAGATAAGTTCTGTATGTATGACCTCTGGGGTGGCTTCCCAATATTATAAACTAGTGGCTCAGAACAATAGTTCTCAGGCCATTGGGGTTCAATGGATATGGGAGCATGACACCGGAGAAGTCCTCTCTCCCGAAACTTGGACAAAATTTTGGGGTAAAGTAAATAGGGTTTCTCAGTCTGCTTCTGTCTCCCAAGCTTTGTACTTTTTTGCTCACAGAGCGCACTTTGCCCCGGTAAAGGTTGCTAAATGTGATAAGGCAGCTGGGAATGAGTGTTGGTCTTGTCGGGGAGATGGCGGCACTTTGAGGCATGTGGTGTATGACTGCCCTAACATTCAGTCTTACTGGAGTTCAGTGTGGAATCGTATTCAGGAGGTGCTGGGATTTCGGGCCACTCTCTCTTGGTCTCTGATCGTCTTTCGATCAGCAAGTGACATCTTGTCGATACAGAGGGATTGTCAGTTTTTGCTGGACTTCATGCTGGGAGTGGCCCTACATCTTGTTATCTCTTGCTGGAAACATACTGCAGAGCTCAGTTGGCATGAATGGTGAAACCGCTTGTGCTTATGCTGCAAATATAAACAAATGCCACGATGTGGAAGAACCCTCACACCCTCCACTCTTCTTAAGTGGAAACCCCTACAGAAATACATTTCTAAAGTGAGGTATGAGATAAAATAAAGGGTTATAAATAAAGGGAGATAAAATAAAGCCCTTATAGGTATGGTTGGTCTTCAGCTGTGCTGTTTCTATGCCCTCTGATGATCGCATGTTGGTGGGAGGGATAGGGTGGGGTGGGCTATGATTTCATGTTACAGAGAAGAATCATGTATTTTATTTACTGTAATGAGGTTTTCCTTTTGTTTGTATTTTGTTGAAAATATAACTAAAGAAGTTAAAAAAAAACAAGAACAATGTGATGGAGGAGGTGCATGGGGCTGTGTCACAAAGGATGCTGCCTGCAGCCTCATCCACCTGGTGACCTATGTGGACACCAGGAGCAGCCCAGTCAGGCTGATTAACAGAGATTCTGCATGCAGCCCCATCCACCATTCTCCATCACCTGCAGGGTTCCTGGCTGCAGCTGATGCATGGGATGGCTTCCAGATCCTCCTCAGCACGTTAGGGTTTGAGGGGTGTGTACCTGCACTGGCAGACACTGCCACAGCCACAAGACTCTTGGACATGTATGCAGACCCCATATATATGTGGGCGGTCATACTGGGAGACCCACAGATTCTTGTGCTTATGGGGATGTCCACCATGGCTGAGGCACAGCGCTACTTCTCCACAGTTGCGGAGGAGCTGGATGCAAGTGTAGTAGTCCAGCTTAATTGCCAGCTCCACAGAATAGAGAGACACGCCTCATCCTCCCCGCCCATCAACCAAACACATCATCTTCTGGCACCCCATCACCATGAGCAATGTATTTCCAGCTTCCCTCTCCTCTGCTGCAGCCACAGGCTCACAGCCATACATGGTGGTATCCATAAATCTCTCTCTCTCAAAGGTCCTCCCTTGAGTTCCTTCTCGAGTTCCTTCTTAGATCCTCTCTCGAGTTCCCCCTTAGATCCTCTCTCGAGTTCCTTGTGAGCACTGCTTAAAAAGGCGTTCCCCAACTGAGTTTCCTGGCTTTCTGCTCAGGTGCCTTTGATTAGCTACTGCATTGCTACAACCTGGGTGTGTCAGCTTAACTTCTTCAGCCTCGTGCCTGCTCCCTCTAGCTGCACTTCTAGGTAATTGCACCCTCTGTAACTCAGTTGCTTCATAAGAAAGAGAGTTTTTTTCTACATCCATCACTTCAATGGCTTCAGCTCCATCATACTCTCCACAACCAAACCAAAACCTTTGATGAGCCGGAGGCACTGCATTTGTACCTGGAGGATAAAGAACTCTCGCTGATGCGTTGAGGCCTGCAGATGGATGTACCCTGTTGAGGTTTTTGGTGGCGAGGAAGAAATGGCCTGTTGAGTGGCTGAAATCCACGGGCGGATTGGACTGAGAATATAATTAATGTTGGTGTGTTAGTTGCAGAGATTGTGTCTTTATGTTGAGTGGTATGTAACATGCTGTAATAGTGGCATAGGTCAGGGGTCTCAAACACGCGGCCCGCGGGCCGCATGCGGCCCGCGAGAGCATTTTGTGCGGCCCGCGACCCGCCGCGAGTATCCTTTCTGCAATTTTTGCTACTTTTACTGTTTTCCGGCTTAGCGCGATTCCCGGGGCTGCATACAAGTTGGGTTGCATGACCGCGTCACGCGCCTGCCCTCCACCAATCAGGGACAGGCAGGAGGAGGAGAAAAAGGAGGAGGGGGGGGGCCCGGCCCAGAAGCAGTCTGAGCAGCCCTCGTATCAGCGGTTTAGGAAGGATCGCCTGCTTGGAGGAAGGATCGCCTGCTTGGAGGAAGGATCGCCTGCTTGCACAGCTCTCGGCAGGTAAGGAAGCAGTCTGCCCAGAATTAAGCCAGCCCTGCCTCCCTCAGTCCCTCTCCTCTTCGGCTTAGAACCGCGAAGGGAGGAAATTTCAGCCGGCTTAACAGCGTCCCGAGGGAGGAACTCTCCCTTCGCGGTTCTAAGCCGAAGAGGAGAGGGAGGGAGGGAGAGAGGGAGGGAGGGAGGGGGGGGGCGGCCTGCCTGCCTGCCTGCCGGCCTGCCTGCCTGCCTGCCGGCCTGCCTGCCTGCCTGCCTGCCTGGCTTGCCTGTGATTCTTGCTGAGGGAGGGAGGGAGGGAGGGATGGATGGATGGATGGGGGGGGGGGCTGTGATGGAGGATGGGGGGGGGGCTGTGATTTTTGCTGAGGGAGGGAGGGAGGATGGATGGATGGATTGGAGGCGAAGTGAATCTTGCGGACGGAGGCAGGATGGATGGATGGGGGGGGGCTGTGATTTTTGCTGAGGGAGGGAGGGAGGATGGAGGGATGGATGGGGGGGGCTTTGATTTTTGCGGAGGGAGGGAGGATGGATGGATGGGGGGGGCTGTGATTATTGCTGAGGGAGGTAGGGAGGATGGATGGATGGATGGATGGGGGGGGGCTGTGATTTTTGCTGAGGGAGGCCTGTGATTCTTTCTGAGGGAGGGAGGGAGGATGGATGGATGGATGGGGGGGGCTGTGATCTTGCTGAGGGAGGGAGGGAGGATGGATGGATGGATGGGGGGGGCTGTGATTTTTGCTGAGGGAGGGAGGGAGGATGGATGGATGGGGGGGCTGTGATTTTTGCTGAGGGAGGGAGGGTGGATGGATGGATGGTTGGATGGGGGGGGGCTGTGATTTTTGCTGAGGGAGGCCTGTGATTCTTGCTGAGGGAGGGAGGGAGGGAGGATGGATGGATGGATGGGGGGGGCTGTGATTCTTGCTGAGGGAGGGAGGGAGGATGGATGGATGGGGGGGGCTGTGATTCTTGCTGAGGGAGGGAGGGAGGATGGATGGATGGAGGGGGGGGGCTGTTATTTTTGATGAGGGAGGGCGGGAGGATGGATGGATGGGGGGGCTGTGATTTTTGCTGCTGCTGATGCTGCTGATGATGATGATGGAGGGGGGGGGTTCAGAACTGGTAATGTTATGTGGGCTGGGGGTTTTTTAGAGCCGGTAATGTGCTGTGCGGCTTGGGGGGGGGGTCAGAACTGGTAATGGTTCTGACCCCCCCCCCAGCCCCACAGAACATTACCGGAAAACCCCCCAGCCCCACAGCACACTGGTAATGTGCTGTGGGCTGGGGGGCACATTGCTTCTAATATTATTTTAACACACACCTCTTTTTTCCAGACCACTGTTTCATCGGAAGGGCAGAGATTCAATTGTGATTGCAATCCTAATTTATAATGAAGAGATTACAATCAGAAAAGTCTGGATGCAAGGACAATGGAGATAGCAGTAAAAAGAGAAAAATCGCGAGCGAAAACAGAATTTTTCAAGAAAAATGGGAGGAGTTATATTTTTTCACTGAGATCAACCGTACAATTCAATGTCTCATTTGTCAACAAACATTAGCTGTTCCGAAGGAGTATAACGTGCGTAGGCACTACGAAACAAAACACCATGAGAAGTATGACGCGTACGTGGGCAAAGTTAGAGAAGACAAAGTTACAAAAACTTAAATCAGCATTATGGAAACAAAGACGTTTATTTACCACTAGTAATCAGTCCAACGAAGATTCAGTAAGAGCAGTTTTGTTATAAGTGAACTTATTGCAAAGTCTTCACGGCCCTTTACAGAAGGTTTGTTCATAAAAGAATGTCTTTTAAAGGCAAGTGACATTTTATGTCCTGACAAAAAGAAACTGTTTGAAAGCTTAAGCTTGTCACCCAATACAGTTGCCACCAGGATTACAGAATTAGCAGATAATGTGGAGAAACAATTAATTGAAGTGGCTAAGGACTTTGAAGCATTTTCAATTGCTCTCAACGAAAGTACAGATGTGTCTGATACCGCACAATGTGCTGTATTCATCAGAGGTGTAGACTGCAGTTTAAATCTGACAGAAGAATTCCTAGAATTAATACCATTGAAGGGTACTACAACTGGACATGATTTGTTTCAATCCCTGGAAAAATGCATAGAGAAATATTGCTTACCATGGGAAAAAATTTGTATCTTTGGCCACAGACGGTGCACCGTCAATGTGCTCTCAAAATGTAGGTGTAGTTGGATTGTTGAAAAACAAATTAAACAGTCTTGAAACAGTAGGAATCAACTTCACTAGTATACACTGCATTTTGCATCAAGAAGCTCTTTGTAGTAAAAGTCTACAAATGAAAGAAGTAATGGATGTAGTTGTTAAAACAATCAATTTTATACGTTCTCGGGGGCTGAATCACAGGCAGTTCATCTCATTTCTTGCAGATATGGACTCTGAGTATGGTGAACTTCTTTATCACACTGAAGTTAGATGGCTAAGTCGCGGAAATGTTTTTGAAGCGTTTCTTTGCACTTAGAGATGAAATCGCTTCATTCATGATGATGAAAAATAAGGCAGTTCCTTTGCTAACTGATTCTATTTTTCAATGCAACCTTGCTTTTCTAACGGATATTATGGATCACTTGAATGGATTGAACTTGAAGCTTCAAGGTAAAAAAACAGATTATCACACAGATGTATGACAATGTGAAATCGTTCAAAGTTAAACTACGTTTATGGATGAAGCAGGTGGGTGAGGGCAATTTGGGTCCATTTCCCCCAACCCTGAATTCTTTACAAAAAGTTGAACCCAAATGCCTGAAAGAATATAGAGATTTGTTGTCTAACTTACTTCAACAGTTTGATGTGCGCTTTGAAGACTTTAAGATACTGGAGCCACAATTTCAACTTTTTTCAACGCCGTTTGCTGTAGAAGTTGATAATGTTGCAGAGGACTTGCAAATGGAGTTGGTGGAACTTCAGTGTGATACTATCTTGAAGCAAAAATATGTAGAATTAGGGATTCCCGAATTCTACACGTTTCTTCCACGAGACAGGTTTCCGAGGTTACACTCTGCTACAGCAAGGATTCTTGCAATGTTTGGAAGTACATATGTATGTGAACAATTTTTCTCATCCATGAAGATTAACAAGTCTGTGCTAAGGTCACGGCTCACTGATGAACATTTGCAAAGCAACACTGAGATTGCTTTTTTCTAATAAATTAAAGCCTAATATCGACGTCCTTGTTGATGCAAAACGCTGCCAGCTAAGTAGCCAGAAAAAAACTGAATGAAACATAAAACTTACATAATTATTCACGTTACACATGTTATAATAAATGGATTAAAATAATTAAAGTTTGTAAAGCGCTATGTTCTTATGTTGACTTTAATTGAGGGGGGGGGGCTCAGGGATGATTGATACTGCGGCGGTGGAGGCAGCAGCAAGTTTCGATTTTTTAAAATGTACCTGGACTGCATGAAAAAAAAACTAGAAGAGAGAAGAAGAAAGGACAAATGGACAGCAGACGATGGAGAGTTAGCAGAAGAACCCATAAGAAAGTGGCCGGAAACAATTGCAACTGAAAAAAAATGCACAAAAGTTAGTAAAAAATCTCTTTATTTAGAGTTTAGTAACTGGAATAGGTCAGCTCTGGGAAATGTGCATCATAAATGTCTCTGCATTAGTACAAGAAATTAATTTATAGATTTATTTATACAGTGCTGAGGTATTCTGTGTAATTCCTATTTGACATTGATACTTGTTCTCTTTTCCAAGTAGGTAATGTATTGTTCTCTGAAATGTATTTATTTAATATTATCAGTGATGCCTTATGATAGGTAGGGTCTGGTGCTTTGTGAGTCCTGGTATGATACGGCGGGTTTGCTATGGGTTCTAAATGGGCAGTGTTAGTAGTAGTTCCTAATGTGCCTGGCGGTTGGCACTGGATTATAGTAATATAGAAATTTTCTAGTCTTTCTTTATCCATGCACTCATTATGCAACATTATGCAAATATTTATGCAAATATTTATGCAAATGAGGCCCCCTATGCAAATGAGCCCCCCGTGTCTTATGCGGCCCCCGGGTTACTTTAGAAGTCCTCATTCGGCCCTCAAAGCAATTTGAGTTTGAGACCCCTGGCATAGGTTATGGGAAATGGCTGTAGGGCATAATGTTAAGGCGTGGGCAGCGGGGCTGTTTGTTCTATCAATGTGGTCCCCCTGTGCCTGCCCTGCCCCTCTCAGGTTTGCCAAATTAATTATATAGGTAGGCATACTCCTCTGGGACCTGTTGGAGGAATTCTGGTTTATATGTTGGGGGATATGGGGCAGTTGGCCGCTGATAAAAGGAATGCAAGTTTTCCAGGCATGACAGCACAGTTCTCCTTGCTGTGGGATAGAAGCATGGTTGAGCGTGGGAAATTCTGGGCAATGTGGTTGTGTGTCAGTTGGGGCCCAAAAGGGGCAGGATATCCTACTCAGTTTTCTCTCAGACCGAAATATGGCTAAGTGGGCTTCCTTTAGAGTACTTTCTCTAAATGTGAAAGGAATAAACAACCCCGTAAAGAGAAAAAAGATTGTTGCATACGGAAGGCGGGAGAAAGTAGATATCCTGTTTCTGCAAGAGACCCATTTAAATGCTAAGGAGTCTCTGACGTTAAGCATAAAGCCTTTTACTTTAGTGGCATACTCCACGGTGATCCATAAAGGCTGTGGGGTGGCCATCTTGGTTAAAAGCTCCCTTGTCTCGAGCAGCCTTCAGGTTTGCTCTGATACAGGGGGGGGAGATGGACTAAGGCTATAATTAAAGCCGGGGCCTTAGAGCTGGCTTTAATCAATGTCTACGCTCCCAACCTAGACTGTCCTGAATTTATTGGGTCCCTCGCTGCGGAGGTATATGCTTCTATGGGGAAATCGATAATCTTAGGAGGGGATTTTAACCTTGTGTTGGATTCTATTGTTGACAAGAAGCATCCTAGGACCTCTCGACCCTCTAGGGCGCAGATAGCTCTATTGTCTATAATCAGGGAAGCGGGGTTGGTGGACGTTTGGAGGTTACAGCACCCTGATGAGCAAGACTTTACCTTTTTCTCGCCCCTCATAAGACCCTCTCACGAATAGATTTTCTATTAATCTCCAAGACATTGATTCCTAATACGGTATCATCACATATTCACCCTGCCCATATCTCAGACCATGCGGCTGTTTCTGTTGTGATACATGATGGGAAGACACCCTTACACTCTCCAAGGTGGTCTCTTGACAGGTCCCTTCTGCACGATGTGGACTTCTGCCAGAGAATTAAAGCTGCAATTGCTGAGTATTTTAGATTTAACTCCCTTCAAGATACTACTGCCTGGGCTTGGTGGGAGGGCTTTAAAGCTTCCATTCGAACTACTATCACGAGTTTTGGCATTCTGAGGGCTAGACAGGGAAAAGAGCAACTGGCTGAATTGGAATCCCAGATTAAGGCTGGGGAGCGTGTCTTAGCTAAGCGCTCCGAGCCAAGTATCCTCCTACGCCTACAGAGTTTGAGGTTTAAATACAGCACGCTGCTCACGAACGCTGCCTCACAAAGCATTAAAGTACAGAGGGGGGCTTATTATTGGGAAGGGAATAAGGTGGGCGCCTGTTAGCTAATGCACTCCAGGGCCGCAAAGATGTTGGTTGCATTGCAGCACTGAGAGACCCTCTTGAGCAATCCACATTAACAAAGGACTCTGAAATAGCAGAAGCCTTCAGAACCTTTTATGCCCAGCTATATACGTCCGAAATAGAGTTCTCGCAGATAGCCTTTGAAAAACTGGTAGCTGGAATGAGTAGGCCAACACTGGATAAGGAAGAAAGTGAGGAGTTAGATCGTCCGATCTCCACAACTGAAATCTCCCAAGCCATTTACGCCTTAGCGGCGGGCAAAGCGGCCGGCCCAGATGGGCTTCCTACAGAGTTCTTTAAGATCTTTTCCAAAGAACTGCTCCCCACCCTGCAGCAGTATTTTCATTCTCTTGCAGAGGTGTCTCCTCAGGTGGGTTCCTTTGCTGCAGCGAACTTAATAGTCTTAGAAAAGGCAGGGAGGGACCCTATGATGGTAGGTAATTATTGTCCAATTTCCTTTCTTAATGCGGACTATAAAATCTTTGCGACAATTCTGACGCATCGCTTGTCGAAGGTGGTGCCCCTCCTGATTCATCCGGATCAGTGTGGCTTTGTAGAGGGGCGGTCGACTGCTGACAATGCTAGGCTCTTGTGTCACATCTTAGCACAAGGAGAGAAGGCGGGCAGTCCCTTGGTAGGGTTATCCCTGGACGCTGAGAAAGTGTTTGACCATTAGGAGTGGTCTTTCCTGTTTTCCTCTCTCAAGTGGTTTGGCATAGGGGAGGGTTTCCTTCACTTGATCAAAATAATGTACACTAAGCCTATAGCTAACATCTGTGTGAACGGTATGCAGTCCCTGGACGTCAAACTGTGTCGGGGCACTCGGCAGGGCTGCCCCCTTTCCCCAGTACTATTTAACTTGACTCTTGAGCCTCTGGCTCTTATTTTAAGACAATGTCCAAGGATACAGGGGGCAACAATTGTTAAATCGGAAATTAAACTCTCAGCATATGCCGATGATCTCCTTTTGTTTACTTCCCCGGGGTCTGTTCCTTATGTGCTGGAGCTCATAGACCAATATTCACACCTGTCTGGCTATAAAATAAATTGTTCCAAGTCCGTAGCCTTCCCACTCAACCCGCTGGTGCATAAAGAGGATATGCAGGCATTCCCATTTGTGTGGGAACCTAAAGCTATCAAATACTTGGGAGTGCACTACTGCTACCCACTGGAGGAAACAATCAGAGTCAATGCTTCTTCATTGCTGTCCAAAGTCCAGACGATGGTCGCTAAATGGTCCCCTCTGACTTTGTTGTGGTGGGGCAGGCTGGAGACAATTAAAATGACCATTGTTCCAAAAATTAACTACATGTTGGAAATGGTACCGTGTTTCATGCTGTCTCGTACGTATCAGCAAACAGAGAGGGAGTTAACCCAATTCCTATGGAACAGTAAGGTGCCAAGAATAGCTCTAAAGAAGCTTAATTAAGGACGAGGGCGGAGTAAACTTCCCGGATTTCCTGTCCTACCATAGAGCATTTTTGTTGAAGCAGGGCTCCAGATGGCGAGAGCCACGGTCGGGGCAAAGTCCGACCTGGCTTGTGATAGAGGCGGAACTGTTTGCGCCAGTTCCAACTGAATTCCTCCCGGGTATGTTAATACCGCAGAGTCGGGGTTGCCCCCTGATGGTAGCTGATACACTAAAAGCTTTCTTAGTATTGGCTGAAGTTAGTGATGAGCATCTCTCTAGTCATCTTCCTTTATGGCATAATCCTCTTTTTAAGATTCAGCAGAGGACATTTGCCTGGCGGCAGTGGTTTTCCAAAGGTATTTGGACTATAGGTCAACTAATTTGTAAAGACCAGTGGAAGTCATTTGAGAGATTGCAGAGAGAATTTAACCTCCGAGGGACATCATACTTTCAATGGTTGCAGCTTAAACACTGCGTCCAGAAATCCAAGGTAGACATTACAAGCCTAACGGATGAGGCAGGGTTAAAGAATACGATACGTGAGGCCGCATTGCTGTCAGGGGTGGCTTCCTTCTATTATAAGCAATTGCATCGAGGCCCCTTTTCTCAGGTAGTAGGCTTGCAAAAGATATGGAACCATGATGTTGGCATCACCCTTACCCCAGAGAATTGGAAGAAACTATGGGCAAATCAAGTGAGGATTTCGAAGTTGGCCTCCATAACACGGACACTTTTCTTTTTTGCTCACAGGGCTTTTTACAATCCCGTTCGAGTGGCTAAATGGGACAAAAAGCTCAGCAATCAGTGTTGGTCATGTTTAGAGAGCATTGGCACTTTCGCCCATATAGTCTTTGAGTGCCCGTGTGTGCAGATTTTCTGGGGTCGGGTCTGGGGGCAGATGCAAGTAGTCTTGGGATTCCCCGAGGCTCTAACCTGGGAAATCGTAGGGTTCCGCTCAATTGTGGCTATCCCCTCACTGTGTAGGGAGAATTGTTTCCTGTTTGATTTTATGTTGGGCATAGCCATATATGAAATAGTTTTACACTGGAAATGTACTCACGAGCTTAACTGGTTAGCTTGGTGGAATAAGGTATGTCTGTACAGCAGCTATGAGCAGATGCCTAGGAAGTGCATGATGCTGACAGCTTCCCACGGGACTAAATGGAAAGCCCTGAGAGACTTTGTAGAAGCAGCGGGTATACGTATTTAACAGGTATGCTTGCTATATGTTTGTAATTGCTATGTGTTGCGAGGAGAGGGTAACTGTCGCGACTGCCTATTCAAGTTATGAAAAGAGGCCACGCCCACATGCACCAGAGGGGTGGGGGGGGGGGGAATTAGCTTATTTAGTTTAATAGCCAATTTTACTGGCATTTTGTATCTGTTTGGTGATTTTCGTTTATGTTTCTTAATGTTTTTCTTTATGTTGTACCGAAAATGTAAATAAATATTAAAAAAAAAACAGCAGTCAAATTCATTCTGCAGTTAAGTGTTTTAAAATCACATTGCTTTTGAAAATTAATAAAAGGAATGGTCACAGTGAGGGGTAGGACTTGATTCCTCCCTCTTTTGATTGACGGTTCCGACAAAAAGATATTGTTTAAAAGAAGGCCTTTTCTTTGAGTGCTTCAGGGTTTATTATTTAGATTTGTTTGTTCACTCTGAGGGAGGTTTCTTTTTGTAAGCTTTGTACATGACAGACAAGAGTTTGATTCCCAGCTGGGGTTGCTTTTTACTTTTTCTAATCACCTCCATATATACCATCCAGACCAGTACAGAGGGTCTTCATTACATCATGTACGCATTTCTTGTGCACTGTTTTGGAGGCACACTCATTACAATCCTGGCTATGGGGCAGGCAGAAGTTCTTGCTTCTGTTTTGGCCCATTACAGAGTATTGCTACTGTGTTCCACAGTGGACAGGCGTGGCCTCTTTGAACTTACCTGTACCCACTGATACATTAATGTTGCATCTCACATGCTCATCCCACTTACAGATGCACCATTAGATGGCCACTGATCTGTTGGATCCATCATCTCCCACCTATCCTTCCATCCATTACCTTTAAATTGCCTTTCCTGCTTTGCCCATATCCAGCATTAGGTTGTCCGCTATTTTCGCACATTAAGGGGCACTCTGGGCACCTTATCGCACATTCATCTGTTAGAGCACACTAATGGCACCCTTAACACCGTGATGTCCACTGCCCACCCCGTGACTTTAATGCACACTGCACCCTTATCACAGCTGTAGCGCCTGTTATCTTACCGCACTTTAACATAAGAACATAAGATATGCCATACTGGGTCAGACCAAGGTCCATCAAGCCCAGTATTCTGTTTCCAACAGTGGCCAATCTAGGTCATATGTACCTAGCAGTTTTCCCAAGAGACACAAGTTCCACAATGCTTGTACTGGGTCAAGCATTGATATCTTCGGTCACTTTTTAATAATGGTTTATGGACCTTTCCTCCAGGAACTTGTCCAAACCTTTTTTAAACCCAGCTACACTAACAGCCTTTACTACATCCTCCGGTAAAAAATTCCAGAGTTTGATTACACGTTGAGTGAAAAAATATTTTCTTTTATTAGTCTTAAATAGTTTACCCTGTAGCTTCATTGCATGTCCCCTAGTCTTTCTATATTCTGATAACGTAAACAATCGATCTACGTTTACCCGTTCCACTCCGTTCATTAATTTATAGACTTCTATCATATCTCCCCTCAGCCGTCTCTTTTCCAGGTTAAAGAGCCCTAACCTTTTTAGCCTTTCTTCATAGGAGTATCCTTCCATCCCCTTTACCATTTTGGTGGCTCTTCTCTGAACCTTTTCTAAAATCGCTATATCCTTTTTAAGATACGGCGACCAGAATTGCACACAATATTCAAGGTGCGGTCTCACCATGGAACGATATAGAGGCATTATAATATCTTTTGATTTATTTTCCATTCCTTTCCTTATCATACCTAGCATTCTATTTGCTCTCTTGGCTGCCGCTGCACACTGGGCCGAGGGTTTTAACATGATATCCACAATGACGCCTAAATCTTTTTCCTGGGTGGTGGTTCCTAATGTGGAACCTTGCATCGTGTAACCATAGTTTGGGTTGTTCTTCCCTAGGTGCATAACCTTGCACTTGTCCACATTAAATTTCATCTGCCATTTTGATGCCCAGTCTTCCAATCTATCAAGATCCTCTTGCAATTTTTCACAATCCTCTTGGGTTTTAACAACTTTAAATAGTTTTGTGTCATCTGCAAATTTGATAACCTCACTCGTTATTCCACTTTCCAGGTCATTTATGAATATGTCAAAAAGCAGCGGACCCAGCACAGGTCCCTGGGGTACACCACTATTCACCTTTCTCCATTGGGAAAATTGGACATTTAGCCCTACCCTCTGCTTTCTATCTTTTAACCAGTTCCTGATCCACAATAGTACACTGCCTCCCATCCCATGACTCTTTAGTTTTGCCAAAGGTCTCTGATGAGGGACCTTGTCAAAGGCTTTCTGAAAGTCCAGATACACAATATCAACCGACTCACCTTTGTCCACCTGTTTATTCACTCCTTCAAAAAAACATAACAGATTAGTAAGACAAGATCTTCCTTGTCTAAAGCCATGTTGGCTGTCTCCCATTAGGTTGTGACTATCTACATGCTGAGTAATTTTATTCTTTATGATGGTTTCTACCATTTTTCCTGGTACTGACGTCAGTTTGTCTGTACAGTGTGTCTGTAGTTTCCCGGATCACCCCTGGAACCCTTTTTAAAAATTGGTGTTACATTGGCGATCCTCCAATCTTCAGGTATTAGAGATGATTTTAATGATAGTTCACAGATTACTGATAGCAGGTCTGCAATCTCATATTTCAGTTCCTTCAACACCCTTGGATGTATACCATCTGGCCCAGGTGATTTGCTACTCTTCAGTTTATCTAATAGTTGTAAGACATCTTCCCGATGTATCGATATTTCCTTCAATTCTTCCGCACCTTTAAATACCACTTCAGTCATGGGTAACATCCCTACATCTTCCTCAGTAAAGACCGAAGCAAAGAATTCATTCAGTCTCTCTGCTATCGCCTTGTCGCCTCTTAGTGCTCCTTTAACCCCTTTATCATCTAATGGACCAACTGACTCTCTCACAGGTTTTTTGCTACGAATGTACTTGAAAAGGTCTTTATTTCGCATTTTTGCTTCCGCAGCAAGCTTCTTCTCAAATTCTCTCTTTGCCTGCCTTATCAATGCCTTGCATTTGACTTGCCAGTGCTTGTGCTGTTTCCAGGTTTCGTCGTTTGGCTCTTTTTTCTTTTTCCTGAAAGATGCTTTTTTGGCAACAACAACCTCTCTGACCTCACCTTTAAACCATGCTGGCAGTTTTTTGGACTTCCTTCCACTTTTCTTAAAGCGTGGAATACAGCTGGTCTGGGCTTCCAAGATAGTATTTTTCAACAACACCCAAGCTTGATGTACGTCTTTAACCTTTGCAACTGCTCCTTTTAGTTTTTTCTTAACTGTTTTCCTCATTTTATCATAGTCTCCCTTTCGAAAGTTAAAAGGTAGTACTGTGGATTTCCTTACTATCCCTCCTCCACTAATTAAATCAAAGGCGATCATGCTATGATCACTATTGCCAAGTGGCCCCAACACCCTTATCTCTTGCACTAGATCTGGTGTTCCACTAAGGACTAGGTCTAATATGGCTTCCCCTCTGGTCGGTTCATGAACCAGCTGCTCCAAGAAGCAGTCATTTATTTCATCTAGGAACTTTATCTCCCTAGCATGTCCTGACGTGACACTGACCCAGTCGATACCGGGTTAATTGAAATCACCCATTATTATTACTGCACTGTAACTTTTGTTAGCTTCTTTGATTTCTTTGAGCATTTCATCATCCATTTGGTCATTCTGGCCAGGTGCTCGATAGTACACCCCCACTGCCATTGCCTTCCCCCTTTTATATGGAATTTCAATCCATATGGATTCTACAGCAGATTTTGTTTCCTGCAAAACTTTAATCCTTTCTGAGTCAATGCCTTCTCTAACATAGAGCGCAACCCCTCCACCAATTTGATCAGCTCTATCGTTACGATATAGTTTGTAAACATACCCCACGGTTTATTATCTATTTCCTTTTATGTGGTTTTATTTATATTTTATGCTTTTTATAATTTTATGGTCACTATTTATTGTATTCGTTTTGTATGGTTTCTTAATCCATTTAATTTTTTATATATGTTTTATATATTTCTTTGCAAAACAGCTTTTAATCTTTGTCTGTTTTTACTTCGAGGTATATGGTTTATCATTGATATTTCTGTTCAACCATCATTGATTTTATTACATTTTATATTTGTGTATACTTTTATTTTATTTTATTTTACTGTTCTATTTATTGTTTTCACACAGTTTGTAGCCCCTGATGAAGGCCACACCGAAACATGGCCATGTCGGGCTGTTTCCCAGATTTTGACCTCCATGTCTACAAAAAAGTCTTTGAACACTACTCTCTCTTGACTTATTTTCCAGATACATACAAAAGACAATGCCTGCTCATCAGAGCTTACAATCTCATCAAGACAGACAGTACAATAGATGAGAACAAGGGTACAAATAGAGAAAAGTAAGCAGAACAAGGAGAACAAGAAATTACAATCCAAAAGCAGCCTCAAAGAGGTGAGCCTTTAACACAGATTTAAAAGGAGAGAGAGGAAACATGATATATAGATTTAGGTAGTTTATTCCAGGCATAGGGAGCAGCAAGATGAAAGGATCAAAGTCTGGAGTTGGAAATGGAAGAGATGGACACAGAGAGTAGTAAGCTAGGGGAAAAGTGGAGTTCATGAGGAGGAGTATAGGGAAAGAGGAGGGAGGAAAGGTAGCAAGGAGCAGTAGAATGAATGCATTCATATGTTAGAAGGAGAAGTCTGAATTGAATACAGAAATGGAAGGGGAGCCAATTAAGTTATTTGAGAAGAGGGGTTATATGAGTATATCAGGGCTGAAGAAGATTAGGCCCACAGCAGAGTTCTGCATAGATTGAAGGGGAGAGAGATAACTTAGAGGGAGACCTACAAAGAAGAGGTTACAATAGTCTAGACGAGAGGTGATTAAAGAGTAGATAAGTGTTTAAGTACTGTGTTCAGAAAGGAAGAGGCAAATTTTGTTAATGTTAAAGTGAAAAAAATGACAGGTTTTAGCTTGCTTTAGAAGCTCAGATGACAAGACTTCAATTTTCATACTTTGAACACATCATGTGAAGAGAGAGATCATTAGAGAAAGACATCATGCTTGGCAAGGTTGAAAGTCATCGCAAAAGAGAAAGGCCAGCAATGAGATGGATCAATACAATAACAGCAGCTATGGATGCCACTCTATCAACAATGAGCCGCCTGACTGAAGACTGAATGCAGTTTAGGACAGCTATCCAGAGGGTCGCCATGAGTCGATACCGACTCAATGACACTTAACAACAACAACAATAACAAATCCAAGTGAATGGTAAAAGTGAAGATCCAAAAATTGCCAAATAGATAAAGCAAAAGTCATAAGAAGGCTTGCCTGAAATTGGAAAGGAATGGCCAGAAGGAAAAAGGAGCTGGTAGTGCCACTGTATAGGTCTCTGGCTAGATTACAAAATTCTAGAGACTGTGCCTTTAAAAAGGATATAAACTGGATGGCACCAATCCAGAAGGCAGCTAATAAAAATGGTCAGTATTCTCTGTCATATAGCATATGGGAGTAGATATGTATTTATTTATTTAGACAGACTTGTATATCACCTTATTCTTCAATCAAGGTGGTCACGTCACATCACAATTGGAGGATTACAATTAACATTAGGGTACATGCAAACATTTAGACAGTACAGTTACATAACAGCATTTAGACAGTACAATTAAAGGTAACATTTAACATGAGGGTATTTAATAACGTGGTATGATAAACTTGTGTGTGTGGATAGGATGGGTGCGTGTTTAGTTGGCGGGGTAGGTGGTATTTCATTTTGGGTATGGGATGTTGCCTGGATGCTCATATGTTTCTATAAATAAATATGTTTTGAGGTCTTTGCGGAAGTCCTTGAGGTCATCTAATGATCTCAGGCTCGTTGGGAGGGAGTTCCATAGTGTGGATGCCAGTAGTGATGGTGCCCTTTTTGATGTTGTTTGTTTGGTTTTGTGATAGCCTGCAGGCGTGCCGATCATGTTGTCGCTATCGTTTCTTCTTGGTCTATTGCTGATGTCTCTTGTTATGAAGTTTTGGAGTACGCCTGCTGAGAGATGGTGAATGACTTTGAAGATGATCATGATTGTTTTGTATTTAGCTATTGTCACCATTGGGAGCCAGTGCAGTTGCTGTAGGACGGGAGTGATGTGCTCGGTCCTTGGTGTGTCTGTAATGATGCGTGCTGTGATGTTTTGTACCATCTGTAGTGTTTGGAGTGTCTGCTGAGGTAGGCCTTGATATAGTGAGTTTCCGTAATCAAGCAGTGGTATGATGAGTGCTTGGCACACTATGCGGAAGTGGTCCTGGCAGAGCATTGGTTTGATTTGTCTGATTGTTTTCAATCATTGATAGGCCTTGTTTGCGGTTTTGGTGATGTGGGATTTCAGATTTAAAGCTCTGTCTAGTGTGATGCCCAGATACTTAACTTCTTCTTTGACTACTATGTGTTTGTCTAGGATGCTGATAGTTTGTGGAGGTATGAAGGTGGGGCTCCTGGTGACAAACATTGCTTCAGTTTTATCGTAGTTGACCATTAAGTTGTTGGCTCTGAGCCAGTCATTCATGTCTTCGAGGTATTTGGTTATTGTTGTTGTGTTTAGTGCTAGTATGTTGATTGGAGCGTACACCATGATGTAGTCAGCATAAATGTGATAGTGAAGTTTGTGGTGCTTGATGATGTTGCATATGGGCTGTATGTAGATGTTAAAGAGCATTGATGATAGGGCTGAGCCTTGAGGTATTCCATGTGTGACGGGGAATTGTAGTGATTTCTTTTGGTCACATTTGACTTGTTGCATTCGCCCTTCCAAGTATGATGTGAACCACTTCAGGGTATACTTACATAGTCCTATCTGTTGTAAGCGTTGCAATAGCTTGGTGTGGGACACAGTGTCGAAGGCCGCCGAGATGTCCATGAACACTAGCAGGAAGCCGTTTTTTATGTTGTCCATGCCTCTTAGTAGGTTGTCAAAGAGGGAGGTTAGTAGTGTTTCCATGCCGTGTTGGGGTTTAAATCTATGCTGATGTATGTCCAGTGGGGCATTAATATCAATATGGTCCTGGAAGTTGCTTTTGCACTGCCTTTTCCAAGATTTTAGCAAGGAATGGCAGGCTGGAGATGGGATGGTATGATTTTGGTTCGGAGGGGCTCAGATTGCTACTTTTAAGTATTGGTCATATCATTGCTTGCTTTAGGGGTTGCGACATGTATCCTTGTTGGAGTGAATCTTTGACCATTTTTTGAATGTGATGAGAGAGTTGGCTTTTTGTAGCTTTGAGCCATGTTACTGGGCATGGGTCTGACGGTGAAGTTGTAGTGTTTAGTCCAGATATAATGTCTTCTAATTGCTGCTTTGTTGGTATGTTGAAGCTCTCCCATGTTTGATGTTGTTTATTTATAGTATGATTGATTGATTGTGGTGTAGTAGAGCATGTTTGGTTGGTGATTTTTGACTTCATGTGGTCTGCATATTTTTGTGGATCAAGATGGTGGGTGTTTTGTGGGTCAAGATGGTGGGTGCTTTGTTGCGTGTCATCCTTGGTGAGCTTTTGGACAATGCTAAAGAGTTCTCTTGGTCTATTAGTAGCTTTTATGATCAGGTTGGAATGGTGTTGCTGTCTACGCTCATTTATTAGATTGTTATATTCCCGTTGTTTGTCTCTTTATTGGGTTAGGAGGTTGTGTGATTTGTTCCGTCTCCATTTTCTTTCCAGTCTTCTGAGTGCGCATTTTGCAACTCTGATTTGATGTGAGTAGCATGGGGCGTTAGATCTCTTGCGTGTTTGTGGTTCTTTGATAACTGGGGCAGATGCTGCATTGGATATTATTGTGTTCCATTCTTCTATATTTAGGTCAAGGGTGTCGTGTTCCTGTTGAAGTTGTGGAGTGATTTCATTTATGAATGAGTCTCTGTTATATGTTTTGAACCCTCTGATTATTCTTTCATCTTCTTTGCGTTGGGAAGGGTTATTCAGGGTCATGGTGAATTCAATTACATGGTGGTCTGACCATGGGACTGGCGTGATTGTTGGATTTGTGGTCTTGTTCTGTTCCACTAATTGCATTGGCATGAAGACCAAATCCGGAGTTGTACCATGCTGGTGCATTGGGGTGTTAATTGTCTGGCAGTATTTTAATGACTCCATGGCTTTTAAGAACGTTGTGGTTTCTCTTGTGGGAGCGGATGTTAGGTTGTAGTCTCCTAGTGCAATGAGAGGTTTGTGTCTTCTGTTGTGTGCGCATATTGTTTCAATTACTGTGGATAGGTGTTCAGTTGATGTTCCAGGTGGTCTGTATGTAAGGGATATGCTTAGGTACTTGTTAGCTATAGTGAGTGTGTTGGATTCAATTGTGTTAGTGGTGTCGATTGTTTTGAATCTGTATTCTTTTCTGGTAAGTATTAATACTCCTCCTCCTCTCCTTTGTGCTCTGATACAGTTAAATGCCAAGTATCCTGTTGGGGTTACTTGGTTTAATATGACCTGGTCCGAGTCATCTAGCCAGGTCTCGGTGATGCATATTATATCTATCTTCTTGTCATGGATTAGGTCAAGGATAGTATTTGGTTTGTTCCTGATAGATCTGGCATTTAAAAGAGCACACCTGATGTTTGTTGTTATGATTGGGTTTGCATGTTCATTATTTGTGTGGTGTGTGGGTGTATTACTTGTGGCATTGTATGGTTTGTGTGCTGTATGCTATATGGGGAAGATCCAGATTTGTAACCTTGGAGGCAAGACAAGAAAGAATAGATAATGATAGATACAATTAAATACCTCCAAAGTATAAATGCACAGAAAGTAGACCTCTTTCAATGGAGACAGGGCTTAGTGTCATTGGGATGATGGTAAAAGGGGCTAAACTCATGATTAATTTAAGCAAATAGTTCTTTAACAAAATGTTCGTAGATGCATGGATGAACCTTCCAGTGGAGGTGAGGAAGACAAGGACAGTATCTGACCTCAAGTAAGCATGAGAGAAACAGAATTTCTCAGAGAGGAGAAGGATGTGGAGAGCTAAGCAGCAGGTGTGGACGAGCACACTGGATAACCCATACGTTTTTTTAATGCCATTATATTCTGTTTTAGCGTTTAAGTGACTGCTATTCAGGATTTAACCACTGTTCCATGCGCTATACCCCAGTGCAGTCATATCACTGCTGTTTGGGGCCGTAACTGGTACTCCATTCAGGTTTTCCAGTGCTTCATTATTCTTGTGCACATATCTCAAATTCTGTTACCATCTTTGTGCCTATGATTTCTGGGAAGACAATAGCAAAAATCCTTCTATACATGAATGTAATTTGCCTTGAGCTAAATCTAAAAAAAATCCATGGAAAAATTTGTAATATTGCTCTTAGGTCTGTCCTTTGCGCTTCATATTACTATCCCTATTTCTAGAATGTTCATTCCATCAGGCCAATAATGCATGTAAACTACAATAAAATCAATAATTTTTAGAAGAAAAATAATGAAATGTGATTGCCTTCTGTTACATGGCATTTATGCTAACATTTAAAATATCCATGAAATGTGATATTTAAAGTCAGAGGTCATTGTGAGTAATCTCTGCCTTATAAGCAGGTTCAGTTGGCATTGATTTTCATGAACATCTTTTTGTACACCTCACGAGACTCACAATGAAAATTAATGCATGTGACATTCTAGCAAAGATACAGAGCAACTAATAAGGAGCTTATTCATTTCAGTAGTACTTTCCGCACACTTGCCCAGAACCAAACACTCAAAAAGTCATGATGGAATATATTTCTCAAAAACTGCCCAGGAGTCACTAATGTTTTTATGTGAAGTTATATGCTCCAGATACAGACAAAAGAAAAAGATAAGTAGACTTTTCTTAGCACATGAAAAAAATTATATCAAAGGGAAATTATTCTAACTGCTCATATTAAACTATAAGTATCTGTGACTACATAAAAATCATCCACTTAAGGGCAAAAAGTATTGAATGGTTAATGCTTTTGCTGATGAAGGTTTGCATTGTTCAAAAGAGAGCACTTAGGTACCAATTCATAAAAGACTGTTCGACATATTGAGGGTAAATTTATAAAATATCACTCAGGCAAAGTACTTTGCCATGTGTGTTTTTGGGGCCTAGTTCATACAGTGAAGCAAGGGAAAGGGAATTGAATTTTGCTCAGACCTTTCTCAGAGTTCAAGGTACAGTAGGTATTTTCCTCTCATCAGAGGGCTTACAATCTATATTTGTACCTGAGACAATGGAAGTTTAAGTGACTTGCCCAAGATCTTAAGGAGTATACGGCTCTACCTGTACCTAGGCACAGTGGTTGTACCTGGCTGAGAGCAGGTGAACTGGCCATGCCTAGATCAGCGCAGAGATGCCCGTAAGTCATATAATTCTATTATTTATTTAGGTGTTTTTATACCACCTAATCTAGAAGTCAAGGCAGTTTACAGAGAACTAGCAATTACAGGGATCTTGTACTGCTTATACATGGAACATGAGTGTAACTGAACTGAACAAAACAAAGATCATAACATTCACAGAAAATATAGTACAACAAGTTACAACATTACATATTTACAGGCTTGTGTACAAAACTACTGGAGGACTGAGGGACGTAGTCGGAAGAGAGGTGAGATGCAATTCTGGGGGGAGTAAGGGGAGAAGGGTGGGTAGAGGGAGGGCAAGGAGGAGAGGACTTGTGACTCAAGACGGTTATGCATCAATCAAAGTGGTGCTTAAGCTCTGCCCAAATGCTGTCCCCATGCATGCTCCAATGAACTTGCATGTGATGAGCACTTACACACATGCTTATAGAATAGCAACCAGCCAAAGAGCGTGCTTAAATGCCCATTCACATGCGTAAGTCTTTGGAAATAGGGGCATGCATATGTAAATAGTGTATAACTTGCCACAAAGTCATAATAAATCAGCCTCATTGACTGTCATTTTATAACAGGTCTCCTAGTTTGGAAGGCCAAGTAGGGGCCTATTTTGAGGCTATTTTAATGAAGATTCCTAGCAGCTTATGTGTCTTTATAAATTACCATCACAAATGCAACCAAAACATGAGCAGTTGGTATAAACGTACACGGCTGAAGTAGGTAACTATTTTATAACCTGCATGTGTGCTTTGGGGTTCCACATATGCTCCACCCAAACTCTTCCCTTGAACATGCCTACCCTTGGGTCACATAAAAGTATGTGCCTTCCTATAACTGCAGATAATTCCATAAATAAGGGAATTTTATAAGAGGTCTTTATGCACAAAAATTCTTTACTTTATTTGGTCATGTGTATGCCACCTTTCAGCCTTTTTGGAATACATCAAAGCAACTTTACAATAAACAAAGTTAAAAGAGAGGAAATTACCTTTGTATTCATTATTAAGATTATATGAAAGGTTAGGGTTATAGCCAAGAAGCATCAAAAACTGGAATTATTCCTTGTACTCTCATTGTCTTTCTCCTAAGTGTCTCCAAAGGTTTGAGTGAATAGGTAAATCTTTAATGTTGACGCAAAGAGATTTCTGTTCATTTCTTCTCTCAAGGGATGTGACAGGGCATTCCAAAGAAAAGGACAATAATATGAGATGACTGAAGGACTGATTGTGCCCAACCAATGTCTGATAGATGGAGATAGAGACAGATGATTAACACATTGACAGCATGTTGGCCAGAAGGATCTGACCCATGTTATAAAACTACCCCCATTAAGGATAGGTGCATTAAGATGCAGTTTTGGCAGTCTCTGGATCTTGATTGCAAGGGGGTGTGGTGTGGTTTGATTTGAATGGTTCAGTGTAGTATCAGCTCAGACATATGTGATTCAGACTGAGTTGAGCCCAGACCTGCTTTTTTTTTTTAAAGTTTTATTTATAAAGTTTTCCAACATATAAACATATGGATTACATAGTCAGTCTATAAGCCTATACCCACAATACAACAGCATAACACCCCCCGCCCTCCCGCCTCCCCCCTCCCCCCCCCCCCCCCCAGGATCTCAGGAAGGAATAACAGTGATAAAAGGAAAGGAAAGATATAAAGAAAAAAATGGAAAATGACCGTTTCAGGCCAGGAGGCTTCGGTTAATTATAGGCAGGCCTATCATCAAGACACGCTGCACCCTCATGATTGCCCCCCAGCATAGTACAGGGGGTCATTGCATTTAAAGGGCCACGGATCTGGCAACATATTGATCTAATAGGGACCATCTATCATAGTTAAACTCCCCTCTATCGGGGTGATGTAGCTTGCTATACAGCTTTTCATATTTGGCATACCGGCATACCAGCCCCCACCATTCCCCCAGATGGAGATTCGCCAGATTCTTCCAATTGGAAAGAATCAACTTAAAAGCAATGGCAATCAGGAAGTTTAATAAAAAGGCTTTCGCTTTACACTGATCCTGAGGTAGTTCTAAGGACCTCAGAAAGATGACTTTCTTGGAGAGTGCACTGGGGATGTTTAATACCGCTTGTATTCGGCCCCAGACCATGACCCAAAAACGTTGTACAAAAGGGCAATCATAAAACATATGAAAAAATGTGCCTTTCTCCTTCCGGCAGGACCAACAGGTCCCGACAGATGACCCATCCCATTTTGAGAGTTTTATGGGCGTAATGTATGCCCTATGCAGCAAGAAGAACATAGACTGCGTAATAGATGCCGAGCAGGAAACACGCGTTATTGGGCCCCACAATTTTGACCACGGGTTAATAGGTAGTGCAAGAGGGAGGTCGGCTTCCCATGCCTTATACAATCCTGTTGGGCTTTGGCTAACATAATCTCTGAAGAGAGCATAGATCCCAGAGATCACACCCCTCCGCTCAATCATGGCCTTAACATTTTTAAGTAATGCACTCTCATCGACAAGCATATTGTGTTTTACTTTGGCAGCTAATATACAGTGCTTGAGCTGTAACCATCGAAAATAGAAGCTCTGAGACATAGAGAACTCTCTCCGAAAGGCAGAGAAGTCCTTCCAACCATTGGCCCCTATTAGATGACCTACAGTCCATATTCCCTTTTCTTGCCAAGCTTTCCATGCGAATCTCTTCCCTCTGATTTTAAATAATGGGTTCCACCACAGTGGGGTCTGCTGGGAAGGTAGCCCATCCCTGCCAGCGAGGTACGAAAGTTTGAGGAAGGCTTCCTGGGTAGCCCGAATCACCGCCCCCAGCCCCCCTTCCTCCGGGTGTAACATCCCGAGCAGGTGCCTCAAAGGATACAAGCCCGCCACCCGGGCCTCAACTTTGAACCAAGTCGGACTTTGGGCCTCCTCCTCAGTTCGCAACCATACAGCTCCCTGTTTTAAGAGAAACGCATAATGGTACCATTGAAAATCGGGAAAGTGGACACCCCCCTTAGCTTTAGAGGCCTTTAATTTCTTAATCGCAATTCGGGGTTGCGCGTCCTTCCAGAGAAATCTCGAAAGACTCCTCTCTAAACTTGCATAAGCCGCTACCGGCAGAGAAAAGGGAAGCATCCCCAACACGTAATTGATCCTAGGCACCAGTACCATTTTAATGATTTCCAGTCTGCCCCACCAGGTGAGATGCAATGGGGACCATGCCAGTATTGTGTTACGCACTGTCTGGGCGAGCTCCCCCAGATTCGTTTGGATTGTGCCTTCTACTGACGCATTATACCAAGCTCCCAGATACTTGATGCCTCCCGGCTGCCACCTAAACGGAAAAGGGGTCATCAGTCCTGCATTCGAACAGCTGTTCAGCGGAAAAGCAACAGACTTATCCCAATTTATCTTATATCCTGAGATAGTCGAATAACGTTGAATTAATTCCAATATTTGCGGTATCTCTGATGGCTGCGTGAACAACAATAGGTCATCCGCATATGCGGAAAGTTTCACCTGTAGTCCCCCGAAATCGAAGCCCTTAATGTCCTTGTTCTGCCGTAGAGCTATAGCAAGGGGTTCCAATGCCAGGTCGAAGAGCAGAGGGGATAAGGGACAACCCTGACGGGTGCCCCTATGCAAGGAGAAGGACCGGTGCAAACACCCATTGGCTAGAACCCTAGCACTAGTCCTGGCATATAGCAGCCGGACCTTATCTATAAAGTCTACCCCTAGACTGAACCACTTCAGCACTGAGAATAGGAAGGGCCATTCCAATCTATCAAACGCCTTTTCGGCGTCAAGTGAGAGGGCTACAAAAGGGGATGTTTCCACAGCTGCCCTGTCAATCAGGTTACAGAACAGCCTAGCATTATCAGAGGTTGATCTGCCTGGTATGAAGCCGCACTGATCTGGATGCACTAGCTCTCCAATGACCAGGGCGAGTCGCTTGGCCAAAATGCTCGCATATATCTTGTAATCGGCGTTCAACAGGGATATAGGTCTGTAATTCCTGACACTATTGGGATCTTTTCCAGGCTTTTCCAGCACCACAATTGTGGCCTCTGAGAAGTTGCCAGTACACCCAGGTCCTTTTTCCAGCTCTCCATAGTATATCGCTAGGTAAGGGGTCAGCTCTGCACTCAAGACTTTATACAGTTCAACTGGTAGCCCATCGGGGCCTTCTGCTTTCCCTACCGCCATGACTTTAATAGCAGTACTTATCTCCTTACAGGAAATAGGTTTACCAAGCTGCTGAGCCTGATGGTCCTCCAATGTGGGATGAGATAAGTTATCCAAAAATCTAACAGACTCTTCAATATCTGCACCCGCCTCCGAAGAATATAATGTGCTATAAAATTTAGAAAATTCTTCCAAAATTTGCTCATCTTTAAATACCTGGGTTCCGTTATCATCTACAAGGGATACAATTCTCGATTTTTCCCTATTCCCTCTCAAAGCGCTCGCCATTAGTTTACTAGCCTTGTTTTGTTCTATGTGGTACCTAGCCGATTGCCGCAGCATGATTTGCTCAACCTCAGAGCTTAACAGCTCATTATACTGAAACCGCAACCTTTGCAACCGGAGCAATATCCCCGGATCGGGGCGCCTAATCCATGACCTCTCTCCAGCTTTGATCTGCTGCTCTAAGACTAACAGCTGTTCTTTTCTCCTTTTCGCCTCTCTGATCTTATAGCTAGTGATAGTGGCCCTTAGCGAAGCCTTAAAGGCCTCCCACCAGGCCCAGTATGCTGTATCCCCCACCTTATTAACTGAAAAGTAGTCTTTGATTGCAGCCCTCAACTCGTTCTGAAAGGAGGGCTTCGCCAGCCAAGACCTATTAAATGTCCACGATGGGGTCCCTCTAGCTGCTTCTTTGAGCTGAATTCTGATCGTGATAGCCGCGTGATCAGACACCGTCCTACCCAGAATTTCCGCTGCACAGCTGCTCGAGATCAGCGACCGAGAGACTAAAAAGTAATCTATCCGGGAGAGGGAGTTATGTACTGGTGAATAGAAGGTATAATCTCTTTCGGACAGGTGGAGCAGCCGCCATATGTCAGTTAGGCCGCAGTCCTCTATCAGAGCGGAGAGAGCCCCGTCTGCATGAGATGACCTGACCACTCTTGCTGGACTGCGGTCTACCAGGGAGTCTCTGACCAGGTTAAAGTCGCCACCCATTATTACTGGGGCAGAATATTCCCTCTGTAGCATGCCATTCAAGGCGCTGAAAAAGTTAGGATCATCTTTATTAGGACCGTACACGTTGACTAATAGTAGATCAGTGTCCCCAACCCTTATCAAAGATCTGCACCATCTCCCAAATCCATCGTGGTTAGTTTTAACTATCTTTACGTCCACCGCTTTCCGCACAAGCGTGGCTACTCCATTTTTCTTATGATCTGCTGGGGAGGCACCTGCTAGGATATATTTCTTACCCACTAGCTTCCCAGTTTCTTGCAAATTTAAATGCGTCTCTTGCAATAAGATAACGTCTGCTTGCTGTCGGGCACAATATGCTAATATTTTTTTCCTTTTGATTGGTGTCTGGATTCCTTTCACATTCAAGGATATAATTTTTAACCTGTCAGCCATTACCCCTCGACTTACTGTATGATACATATATGCTATATAGTCTGATTAGGCCCCCACCATCAAACTGATACATTGTCCCCCAATAAAGACAAGATTGATTCCGCTCCCGAGATCCAACCCCCTCCCCCCAACAAAAAATCACCCCACAACAAGGACATCCTGGGTAAGACCACAAGGACATCCAGCACAGCGCAGCCGGGCCCCATACTACCCACCCACCACAAATCACTCGTACACACATAGCATCACAGTTAGGAGAGATCTAAAACATAGACATACTAAGAACAAAACACAATGCTTGTAAATTATCCACTCCGTAGCATTCGCTGTAGTTTCTACCGGCCTATGCAGCTCTTGCAAGCAGGCTGGTATCCCCCTATCAGACCGAATCTGCTGCCAGGGAGTGACTGATCCGAGAGTAGGCCTGGAACATAAGAGTCTAGTAGGCTCCAGTCCAATTCCCCTCAAAACATGGCCACAAATTATACACACTTATGTCCATACACGGCATCATACTGCCTAGGTTGATTGCATCTGTAAAGCCTCTTGGTCTTCAATGTATCTCTCCAGTGCTGCGGGATCTTCAAATGATTTTGTTTCATTATTTAATGTCACCTTGAACCTCGCTGGGTTAAATAAACCGTACCTGGCCTGCAAGCGCTGGAGGCGAGGCCGCAATGCTAAGAACTGTTTTCGCCGCTCAACAGTAGGCTTACTAAAGTCTGGGTAGAAGGCTATCTTCTGGCCCCCGTGCTGGAGGGGCTGTGTTGCCTTTGCCGCCGCCAGGATTTGTGTAGCGTGTTGATGCCGGAGCGCACAAAAGATCATCGGGCGCGGGTACTTAGAGCTTTGACTGATATTAGAAGGTAGCCTGTGAGCTCTTTCTATTTCAAACGGACGTGCAAACTCTAATTTCAACAGTTTTGGTATCAGAGATTCCAGATAGCGCACAGGGTCTCCCCCTTCGGCTCCTACTACTATTCCCAAGACACGTACGTTGTTTCGCCGGGCCCTGTTGTTCATATCTTCAAGGCTCCTTTCAAGCCCATCAAGCTTGCGGTTGAGTCTTGGGAGCAGGGCCAGCTGTTTCTCATGCCCCGCAGTTGCCTTTTCCACACTATCCACCCTTTGGGTTAATTGCTGCATTTGGGTAGTGAGATCTCTTAGGCCCGCTTGCATTGCAACCAGAGACTCACCGTTAGAATCTACCCGACAGCGGACCGCTCTCACTTCTTTCAGGATCTCCTGCAACCCCTCCGCCGCCTCATGGGGAGCCGCCATCTTTTGCGGCGAGAGTGGATCAGATTTGGACCTTTTAGTTCCAGACGCCGCCGCAGCGGCGAAATCCAAGCGAGTCTGTTTGCCCGTTGCCATCCTCGAGCACTGCCTCTCCAATTCGCTGCGTTTCAAGCAGGCTAAAATGCTATTAAACAGGATTCGCAGTTAAGGGGCCGGGAGAGACTCTCTTATGCGGCCATGCTGGTTCCTCGCAGGCTCCGCCCCCCCGAGCCCAGACCTGCTTTAAGCTATTGGCTCCCATAAGCACTTCATTTAAAAGCACCATGGGCAGAGAGGAGAAGAAATTTCTTCTAGACATTACGAGCCCAATTCCATAACATGCACCTCCGGCCTGCAGGCTAATCTAAAATGTGCCCAATTTAAACCTAATTCAACACAAAGGTTATGGACGGGCCCACAATTCCAGAATCGGGGACATAGACATTTCTGGCACGGCACGAACAAAGCAGTATGGCGTATGAAAGTCGTGGATGTCCCCTCGCTCACTGTATTCCAAAAAGGTGGGCATTTCTGATCCTGCTTGTCTTTGCCATATACCCATGATGGCCATGCCCCCTCTGTAAAATGTGGATATCCTAAGCTGCTCCTCTCACTGTGTTGTGCTGATGCAAACTAGACATGAATACTGATGATACATAAAAGTTGATGCAAACTAGACTATATATACTAGTCTGTTACATGCCCAGAACACTGCAAAGTAATCACAGTGCACTCAAAGGTTTATTTATGTTTATGTTTATTTAAAAATTTGCTTAACCGCCTTTCACAAGTAGCAGCAAGGCTGTGTACAAAGTTAATAAAAACATTATACAATTAAAGACAGAAAACAGAAAGGAAACACCAATATAGACAGAAAAGGCAATATCATTAATACTAAGAAATGTGAGGGGGAGAGAGAGCAAAAGAAAAGGAAGACATATGAGATGGGATAGGGGAAGGGAAAGATGGAGAGGGGAGAGGAAGAACTCAAGGGGCCCGATTGCATCCCAGATGTCAATCCCCTCTTTATGTCCAGTCCGAATCAGACATATAGAGGGAATCGCGCTTCTGATCCCGCGGGGCACGTCTAGCCCTGCAGGATCAGAATCGTGAACAGTCTTGCACGTGCAGGCTGAGACTGTGATTCAGTCCAGCCTGCATGTGCAGGACTGTCCCCGGTGAACTCAGTCAAGGCTCCTCAATGGAGCTGCGGCACCATGGCGTCATGTTGCCATGGCACTGTTGCTCTATTGAAGAGCAGCGATGCCAGGCGCCAGAAATTAAAGTTAATTCTCCACAGCCCGACCCCCAATCTGGCCTCCTACGGCCAGAGGCGGTCTGTGGGGAATGCCCTCCAGCCCCTTCTGCCCCATCCGTGCTCTGGCAGCAGAAAAAAAACAAACATCTAGGGGTGTGACTGCCCAGACTCTGCCCCTGAGCCGCCCCTTCCCCACCCCTCTCTAACTTCCCTGCACAACCGGTGGGGAAGTTAGTCGAGGCCAGGTGAAGGCACGAATAGCAGGGATGGATGCTATTCGTGACACACAATAACCCCCAAGGTTTCTGTAGTTCATATGCTAAATTGAAAAGATGCTTCTTAAGGACAGATTTAAACTTGAGGTAGGAAGATAGTATAAAAGGAAGTAGAAAGTGATATGTTTGTCATGACATACCTTGCATCACAACTTACATGACAGTAGAAGAATCTCTTAGTTATTCTTACATTGATCATCTCTGAAAACAGCCTTTACAATGCTAAGTATGGACCAGAATGAGAGCATTCAACAGTACAAAAAGCATTAATACATGCCCAAAAGCACCATCATCGGTCTCTAACACATTTTTAGAAATCGATGATGGTGCTTTGGGGCATGTATCAGCACTGTTTGCATTGTTGAATGCTCTCATTTTGAGGGTCCCTTATTATTGACAGAGATGTTTTGACATCTAGCTATAGAGAACCTTTTTTTTATTTTTTTTTTAAAGTTTTACATCAATATTACAAAGTAATACAGAAAGGAAAAACTTGCATACAAGCATACAAGAAAACAATACAAGAAATTAAAAGTACAAGCCCACATCATGGGAAAATGTGCCCAGATTACAAGATAAACACTTTTAAAAGAATACACCACAAAAAGACCAAGAAAGCAAGACACTATCCTACAAATTCAAATCACAATTAATTCTAACTAGCCAAGATGAAACCCACATATCAATCCCCAGTACAGGACTTCAAAAACTCCTCTAACTGTAGAGGCTCATAAAACACGTAGGAAGATTGTCCTGAGGTAATCAAACACTTGCAAGGGAATTTTAAAAAGAATGTTGCACCACTTCCACATACAAATAAAGGCGCGGGCAGGGTCCCGGCGCCTGCGCATAACCGGGTGCTTGCCCGGCGCGGGACCCTGCTCGTGCTCAGGGAGGAGGGGGAGGAGGTCGGGGCCGCGCAGGGCCGTGCGCGCGGAGCATTATTTAAAATGATTGGCTCCGCTCGTGGAGTCGGGCGAGCGGAGCCAATCAGGGTGCAGGCAGCCATGTGCTCTGGTGTGGCGGTGACTCTCCAGAGCACAGGCTGTTAGGCGGGAGGCGCGGCAGCCCACCCGCCCGCCCAGCCTTCGCGGTTTGCGGGGCTGGTGTAGGGGTGTCGCAGCTGGGGGGGGTTTGGCGGGGATCCCGGAGGTTTCCGGGGTCCGGAGCCTTAGGCGACTCGGGACGGGGCGGGGTGCCCTCGACCCGGACTACCCCTGGAAGACTTTTGCTAGTAATATGGCGAAGTCGGATAGGGGTGGTCGGAATGTTGCCGGTGGTCGGACCATGGTTGCAGCGGAGACGAGGTCGCTTTGCTAGTTGCATGGCTGGTGACGCATCGCTCCGCTGGGGAGGGGGGGGTTGGAAGTGCATTGTTCCTGTTATGGTATTGTTGTTTTGGGAAATAAAGCTGCGACCAGTTGTTACCATACTTGGCTGTCTGAGTAATTTGTGGGAAAGAAAGAGAAATGCTATTGATTGTTGGGGCAAGAGATGGGGGTGGGGGGAAGCAAGGTATAAGGTAAGGGTGAGCGCCGGGTCTGGCTACCCGGTTATATCCCTACATCAACAGTCCCATTTTTCAGAACATAGGAATTGTGGAGCCTACAGGGTTCCCCATTGTCACCAATTCTTTTTAATCTAATTATAACTACCTTAGGGTATGCTTTTGAGGAAATTAATTTAAAACCGTATATATATGCAGATGACATCTCACTATTGTTGACTTCTCCATCTACTATAGTAAAATTGGAAGTCTGGGCAAAATCGTTACTACTACAAGTTAACATTTCTAAAACAACGGTTATATGTTTTAACAACAACAGACCTGTACTGGAACCTTTATTGTGTGCATTGTCACAATTGCATTTGAAAAACATTTTATAAATGAACCCAACTGCGTAGACTAAGGGGTTATTTTTCCAAAGAACATTTTCAACTTGCGGTGCAAAGTTCTATCATATTTGGATTATAAAATCTATTATTTTTGAATTATTCTCAACATAAGATTAAATGATTACAGCTGTGTCAAAACACAGCTGCCCACCTTATTTTTTGCATTTCACGGTATACTGCAATAGCCCCCTTACTTCATAAATTACATTAGTTACATCCAGTTTCTAACTGGATTCAATTTGTTTACTTTTTTATATAGATTTCTTTATGATTTTGCTCCAGAATATTTTTCATTCTTACTATTTGCACTAGCGATATGTAAATCTAAGTGCTTACAATTGGCGAATATTCTACTGTATCCATCATGTAGAGGTGTTTGTTTAAAATCATGCTTTATGCATACCATTCCATACTTAGCGGTATAGTATTGGACTGAATTGCCAAAACATTTGAAATGTATTTCCTGTATTTATCAATTTCGCAAAAGATTGAAAACATGGCTGTTCAATTTTAACTAACGTCTTTTATTATTTTTCTTTTACTGGTGTTTTCTTCTTTGTTCTAAACCACAAAGAACCACTATTTTGTCTGGGATCATTGTGCTGTACAAAATTGTGTTAGATTAGAGACCCCTAGATTAGCTCCTTTAGCATAAACAGCAAAGGTCAGCATAGCCACAGTAAACACTATTGCTCTTCTTCATATTTCTGTAGGGGTGTTTACTAATGTTTCTTTACCTTACAACCTTACAATTTCAAATGCAATAGTAATCATTGTGAGATACTGTTGCCAGTAGTAATCATTGCCAGTAGTAATTATTGTGTGATACTTACTGCCAATGGTAATTACTTTTTCCTGAACTGTCATCGTGAGACACAGTTGCCAGTAGTAAGTACCCTCCCTGCACTGTCAGCCTGAGATACTGTTACCAGCAATAACCTCCCTCCCTCCAACTACCTCCCCTAACACTCTTCCCTTTACCTCATAAAATGAGCACAATGTCTCCTACTAGGATTATAAATCTCCTTTTCACTCTCTTCTTAATAACCCTCCTAACTCAACATATATACACTTACAAAACCAACCAAGGTCCATACAAAAACATTCCAATCATCCACAATCATAACCGGAACCCTTACAATAATTTCCCAATCACCTACAATCTGTACCAGAATCCAACATATAGTTCTACATACACAAACTCTCGCAATCACCATTCGCGCCACACCTCACACAAACGTCATCACCGACTCATCCAAATAAAGCAACAACCTATAAGCGATAAAATCGACCAAAACGACAATACAAACACCAAATTACAACTCATCCTAATAAACATCCGATCAATAAGAAATAAATTACCAATAATTAATGACATAATTAACGATACCTCCCCTGACATTATCTGTATTACTGAAACATGGCTCTCACCTACAGACACTATACTACTAAACCAACTAACCACATATCAATATGACATATTCAATTGCCAACGGAACATAAAAAGAGGAGGGGGTGTATTGATCCTCACCAAAAATGACCTAAAATTCACCCTTACAAACCTAAATAATATAGATGGTATGGACATTGTTAACATAGAAAATAAAACCATGGCTCTCACCCTCATCTACAGACCCCCCTCATCTGATCAAAAAAATCTCACCCCTATCCTAGAACTTGCATGCACAGCGTCACAAAGCAAACCATTTATACTCCTTGGTGACTTGAACCTCCCATCACTGAACCATTCCCAATCAGATAACTTCATAGATGCCATGTCACAAATGGGGTTCACACAGATAATACATGCTCCTACACACAAAAGAGGCAACATACTTGACGTAATTTTCCTCCCAGCCTCACTCTACAGTCACCTACTACATACCACCCCGAGTATAACCGAAGTACCCTGGTCAGACCACCATCTAATCACAATCCAGCTATCAGCACAAGTCCCAAAAAAAAATAATGGGAGCACAACCCCGCATATATCACGCTTCAAACACTTTGACAAAGACACATTCCTCGACAAAGTACTACCCAAACTAGATACAACCACACCAGACATCAACTCAACCATATCAAATTGGAACCTAACCATTCAAAAAGCAGCTGTCCACACAAAAGTCTTACACAAGCAAACAAAAAAGACAGAAAAATGGTTCACGAAAGAGCTGAGAAAACTAAAAAAAACAACTGAGGAGACAAGAAAAGAGATGGAGAAAACTAAAATCTGATGAAAACAAATCCCAATACATGGTCCTACTTATAGAATACAAAAACGCAATTAACAAATCAAAAAGAGACTACCACTCTAAAGTAATAAACTCATCCATCAACCGCCCTAGGGAGTTATTCGCGATAGTAAAAACATTAACCAAAGCTAATAACAGCGAACCTAAACAAGCAATTAATATACAAACACTAGCAAATCATTTTGCAGAAAAACTAAAAAACAAGCCCACTACCCCAACTTCTTTATTATCAAACACGAAAACCACGCATGAATGGACAAGTTTCCAGTTGATAGAACAAAAACAACTCCTCAAAATCATAACAATGATAAACACCACCACCTCCCCACTTGACCCATGCCCCGTTTCATGGATTAAGTGTACGAAAGAGGAACTGGCGGTAAATCTACAACACATAGTTAACCAATCTCTATCACAGGGCATCATGCCTGATGCCCTAAAACTCACAACACTCCGACCAATAATAAAGAATAATAAGCTAGACTCAAAAGATCCAAACTCATACAGACCTATAGCCAGCATTCCGTTCATAGCCAAAATTATAGAGAAAACAATTCAAATTCAGTTACAGGAACACATTGATGAATACAAACCCCTTGACTCACACCAATTTGGTTTCCGCCCATCCCATGGAGTAGAAACCCTCCTAATCACCCTTATGGACTTCCTCATCAAGGGCACAGATGACAAACAACAAGGCTACCTACTCCTATTTATAGATATCTCAGCCGCATTCGATAACATTAATCATCTAACACTGATCAACAGATTAGAAAATCTAGGAATAGGCGGGACCGTCCTTAACTGGTTCAAATCCTACATTTCACACCGATTAATACGCGTCCAAATTGACCAACAAGCATCAGAAACATTCCCCCAAGGACAGGGAATACCCCAAGGATCAGCCCTATCAGCCCTCCTATTTAACCTGTACCTGCAACCGATAACAAACATATTTAAAAAACACAAGATTAACCACTTTATATATGCCGATGACATCATGCTAGCTACCCCCATAACCATTAAAAACCCTACATATGACTCGCTATCCAAATGCATGGCTGAAACCACCTCCTGGATGGAAACTAACCACCTCAGCATAAACTTCAAAAAACTGAGGCAATGTTTGTGACAAGATCATCTATGACTGAGAACACCTACCCGGAAATAATCACTATCAACAAAACCTCCATACCTGTCAGAAAACAGGTAAAATACTTAGGAGTAATAATAGACCACACTCTCACCATGTTACCACACATAAAACAAACAGTAAAAACCATTTTCTATAAACTCAAAACAATTCAACACCTAAGGCCACTCCTAGAAACACCAGACTTTAGATCCGTAGTAAGTACACTGATCACCCCTCACTTTGACTATTGCAATAGTCTCCTAATAGGCCTCCCGCAAAAAAGCACCTACCTTCTGCAAAGAGCACAAAACATCTGTGCAAAAGTGATTGCTAAAGCTCCCCTAACAGATCACGTAACCCCTATACTGCTAGACCTCCACTGGCTCCCTATAAACAGTAGAATTAAATATAAAATCATCCTAACAACCTATAAACTCATAAACGACATAACCCCCTCACACTTATCCACATTACTGCAATCTCCAACTTCGACAAGGACCCTCAGACAAAACGCGGCCCACTCGCTCATCATACCTAAAACCATCCGCAAAACTAAGAACACCACTAGCTCCAGAGCATTCTCATTCACTGCCCCTACACTCTGGAACGACCTCCCTATTGAACTTCGCACCATAAGAGACCTCTTCCAATTCAGAAAAGAATTAAAGACCTACCTGTTCACTGAACACTTCGAAGTCCCCTACTACCCCAAAGCTAGCTCCACAACAAACCTGGTCACACATGCACAAACTCCCTTAACCCAAACAATATAAACACAAGCCTACCCCCCCCCCCCACTCACACGCCTCAAAGACGAAAAAAAAAAAAAGGAACTAAATTCCAACACCTACACCAATATCTGCCCCACACAACACACACCACCCACTGTAAATATACATTTGTAAAAAGTTTGATGTGTTTGCTTTAATACCTACAAAGTTCTTGCTTTAATACTTAAAAGTTGTCTCTGCTTATTGTTTTTCTTTAATATATTTACTGTTCAATGTAAATAGTTGATTTCTATTGTTCTATGTACAATGTTCAATGTAAATAGTTGATTTCTATTGTTCTATGTAAAATGTATACAAACTGTGTACAAGACTGTTAACCTGTTATATGTAAACCGCCCTTGATCTCTGGAAGGGGCGGTATAAAAGAAATAGTTAAATAAAATAAAAAAATAAAAATAAAAACCTTCCCTCACCTCTGCTTTCTGTTCTTTAAAACTGCATCTTGTGTTTTTCCAGACTGCATGCACACCATTTCAAAACATAATTGTCACATCCATTCCTCAATATGGGATGCATAGAAGAGCAGAGCAAAATATTTTCTCAGGAATAACAGGGATGTCTGCGGGAAACACTGAAAACATACACAGGCTTTTCCTGAATACGCTTTATACATCTCCACAGCTGACCATGCCCCCGTTCCTCCTTGCTCTGAGATCCCTGTGCTAGCGCCATAGATGTGCAGGGCTGCGGTGGTTTCAGAATACGGTCTGAGATGTTTTTGCTAGAAAAAACATCTATGGCACACGTCCAAACAGCTGATTCGTGTTAAGGAATGACCTCCTAAGGCTAGAAAAGGTAAGTACAAAGATGGAAGGCTGGATTACTATTATTATTTATCACACATTAAAGGAAAAGAATATGAACTTTTGCTTGAAATAAGCATGCTAGCAATTCTGAAAGAAAAGGGAAGGCACAAATTTTCCATTTTGATTACAAAATCATGGAATAAAAATGTGAACATTGTGACAATTTCAAAATCACAGCAGAGAAATTAGTTGCTGATACCAGATCAGAAATGAGATTACTATTAAAACCATATACCCAAACATTAAGAAGGTTATTGTAGAAGTCTTATTCACCTTTAAATGTGGATGTGGCATAAAAAAAATGTGAAAGCTGTGAAATGTGAAAAACATGATTTTAAAGACAGACTGCAAGATACACATTTCTGCACTAGGCATATCAATATTTGCACCTCTCTATGGGAGGTGTTCCAGGGACATTTTGGAGCAATGCCTGGGTAGCGCTGGTGCCTGCATGTCTATGATGGTTACATGCAGGGTTGCTTTTTCGATGTATCAATTTACACCTGCTGCAGTACACGTTCACCACAGCACAGAAGCTGATGACTCCACTGACTAGCTCTTGAGATGTCTTGGTCTACAGCTGCTCCAGTGCCATTCCTAGATACCTGACAATTTTTGAAGGAAAATGGAGGTGGAAGATAGATGTCATCCCACATCAATGACATCCTCACCCTCTCTGTGAACATCAATATGGTCATAGCCCTTGACATCATGATGTCCCTCCTCGCTGGACACCTGGTGCCCTACCTCAGCTTGGGTGCACACATCTATTGCATTACTTTGACCACTGCTGCTCTTTACAGACCCTCAGAGGCTGATGTCCTAGGTGACTTCCCCATCTTGTCTGATGTTTGGGCCAGTTCTACCTATTGAATTTCCCTGCCTGCACACTGGAAGTCTGCCAGCAGTTAGATGTCCTCCTGTGAGATGTGCCTATTGGCATGCAATGGTTTACTCACCTGGCTAGGGACATGCATATGGTCTCTCAGACCCTCCCTGTTGTGGGGTGTGGCAGCCTGCACCCTCCTGGTGGAGGTGTATCAAATCTCTTCAATCTCTATGACCAGCCTGCACACCAAGAGATTCTCTGCCTTCAAGAAGCATGGCTGGCATGAGGCTGCCATTTGCCATCCTGCTCCTGTACTATTTTGTGTGGGACTGGAAACATATGTACATGTTCCACACGTGGGGGCAGCGTGTGCAGAGTATGTGGGTACATATGGCTCCAGCTGTGGCATAGACATGGCATTGAACATACAGGGCATCATAATTAGTGTCCATACATGTGCAGAATGGGGGGGGGGGAGGGGGACTAGCCATCCATCCTTATTTTGGAATGTCTTTAGGGCTGCTGCTGTCTAACGGAGCTACGTGCGTATACTGCATACCATTTTCTGTCACATACATTTGCAAGTCACCATCATACTTTTTTTTTGCACATTTATGTTCAGGGAGGGATATGTTGATTTTAGAAAGTCCGTGCACATGCACAGAGTCTCTTCTAAAATCATCATTGAATTTTGCATGCTTTGCCTTGCACTTCCCCACACTACCTTTCTACAATGTGCTTTCCCCTATAATGTTACTTATGCTTCTTTCTCCTATCTTTCTAAGTGCATCATAATCAGTGCTATTTGCAGATCTGTCTGAATTGCTAAAGCTGCAAGACCTTGAGTCGATCATGGCCTATGATAGACCACAAATAGCTTTTAACTCAGTATGTAAAATGATCATTCTGCACTATAGTTTGTTGTCGCATTAGTTAAGACACGTGTAATACAATACTAGTATTTTGATAGGCCATCTGAATTTTTTTCTCCCGAACATGTTTGTCCAAGGTCAGTAATGAAGTGTTGTCATTATTTGTGATCATGCTGGATAGGTAAGTCTAAAACTGAAGGTTTTCTTTAACAAACATTTCTTCCAAATCCAGTGACAAATGGATCAATAAATGTTCTGCTTTTCCAGAAATTGCAAATGGTTCCATGCTACATATTTTAAGAGACACAAAAAACAAGGAGGAGGCTACAAAACCCCAAAACACATAGAAGTCTCTAAAGGCTGCACTATATCAAGGGTATAAAACATACCTCAAAAGGGTCATGGAGAAGTACTAAACCTTGACATATTTTAAGAGAGAATGTAAACACATCTATGAATGACTTATAAGCTTCACTGTGCCAAATCCAGGGCCAGTGCAAGCAGATGAGGTGCCCTAGGGGAACCTCATTCCTTGCGCCCCTTTTGAAGTGTGCCCTCTCCCCCTCCCGTGGCACTCATTGCCACTACTGCCACCCTTCTCTGGTATCAACAGCAGTGGCAATAACTGCAAACAGCCCTGCAGAGGTTACCTTCAAGCTTCAGCACCGCGGGGCTGTTTGCTTCCTCCGCTCTCTGATGCTCAATGCTGACTTCCCGTGCAAACAAGAAGTCAGTATCGAGAGTTGGAGAGGGGATGTTTTTGGTTTATTTGGGGATTTGTTTTCCCAATGTTCATACTTTTTCCAGTTCATTTCAAACATTCATTCTAATAACAAATGTTAATGCACATTAGATTGATTTAACACATGTCAATTGACTTATGGGTTTATTTATTTATTTATCCATTCTTATATACCGCGCTATTCAAAGTCAGTGCGGTTTACATAAAACAAAATATTTGCATTACATCAGAACAGTGATATCAATGCTTACATTGTAACAGGGAAATAAACTTGGATTGAACGGGGAAGAAGAGACTAATAAGCTATTAACAAGGTTAAATAGCAGAGTTAAAATATGAATATGAACTATTTACATATTTACTGGTTGGAATTAATAGTGTAGGAATGTGGAGTCAGTGAGATGTACCCGACGAGATAGTCAGGTATATTCTTGGTTCTGGGCAGGTTGTGAGAGTAAGGAATGGATGATAGGATGTTAGTGTGGAGGGGGGTTGATGAGGTGAGAGAAATGAAGGAGGAATAAATGATGCTTTAAAGCTTTTCTGAATTGGGGAAAGTCCCTAATTGCTCGGAGGTGTGGGGGGAGGCTGTTCCAGATTCTCGGGGCGTAGAATGCAAAGGCTCTGTTCCTGGTTAGTTGATTACACTTTATGGATTCGCGGGGGATAGTAAGGGAGTTGGCGGTTGGTTAAAGAACATGGTGGAGTAGCCTAATGGTTAAGAAGTGCGATACGAGCCATAGTTACTTAATTGGAATCCTGTTGCTGCTCCTTATGGTCATGGGCAAATAAAACTCTTCATTGCCTCAAGCACAAAATTAGATTATAAACCCTCCAAGGGATAAGAAAATGCCAGAGAACCGTCGCCTTGGGTGCTGTGTTTAAGTTGAGATATCCTTGTAAATGTATGGTGAATTTAAGTTCTAATCAGTATTTGTTTTTTGAGCCCAGACAACTGTTGCAATTTCTTGATTCTAGGGAGAAGGGGGGTGGTGGGGATACTCCCTCACCGGCTGCCATATAATACAATCTATGCTCCTATGATATCACTGCTTGGTGTGATAGCACTTTTGTGTTGTATTTTATTTCTTTATTCTTGGATCTTATTGTGGGTTTGTTTATTGTGGTCTATACCAGGGATGTGGTTGTTGTGGAAGACCTTGGTTTTCTAAATTGATTTTTTCCTTATTGGTTTTCTGATTCAGATTCAGAATGTTTATTGTCTGGATTGATTAGGTAAAATTTATAAATATAAAATAATAAAAAAAAACATTTATAAGTCACTTACTATCTCCTTTTGGTGGCAAAAGCAGGATATAACCTTTAAATTTAAACAATTCTTAGGATTAACTAATTTAGATACAGCCACAGTCTCCTAGACATTTCCTGCATGGTAGCCTTCTAACCAATGGATGTTGTGGTTTAAGCCAGTGTGGTTGTGGTGTTACTGCTGTTGTTGAACTTTTGAATGTTGTATTATTTTGTTTAGGGTGGAGATTCATCTGCTATATATACTAACAGGTGTGCTGGTTAACTGTCTAAGCTCTTCGGTAACAAGCTCCAAGATATTGTTCTTCAGAATAAGGGTTGCTACTGTCTAAATGTCAATGACCTAGATAACTCTATTGAGGGGAAAAATGAGTTGTATTAATAAACGCTTAGGCAAGCCAGATATAATTTCAAGAGATTTATATGAATTAGAAAAAGTCTCTAAAGTTAAATCAAGAGGGGATAAAATACTATGGGGGTCTATTCCATCCCTTGAATAGCTTTTCGTCCACATTGCTATCCCCAACTAGGCCTCCCCGTATGAACAAGGAGTTTGTACAGCGAGGATTAGATGGGGGCGGAGGATGGGGGGGAGGATTATGGGGGAAGGGGCAGTGCGGAGGCAGAGTTAGGGTGGGCAGTGGGCAGTCTGTGGCCCTGGACATACAGGGCCGGCAAATTGGATGGGGGACTTATTCAACCTCGGAGATGGAATAAGTCCCCCTAGATGTTGGGGGAAGGGAGGCCTGGCCGGGATCAAAACACTGAGGGGGCGCAGAAGATTCCAACCTGCGCCCCCTCAGGCCTGCAACCTGACCCTGGCCATGGGAGGCCAGATTGGGGTCAGGCTGGAAAAGAAAAAGTAGTTGGCGACTGGGGATCTCGGCTCTTGAATGGAGCCGCAATGCCATAGCAACTGGACGCCATGCACCGTGACTTCATTCAGGAGCCTGACTGAGTTATCCGGGTTTCGCTCAGTATGTGCAGGCCAATCAGAATATGGACTGGCCTGCATGTATTGACCCTTGGCGCGATTCTGATCCCGCTGGGGCTAGACATGCCCCGCGGGATCTGAATCGCGTCTACCTCTATGGGTCTGGTTCCGACCGGATGCACAGAGGCTGAGACACACATTACAGAATGTGCTTCCACAGGTCCGATATTCAGTACAATTACAGTGGCTAGCCACCAGTGCTGAACATTAAACCTGGATATTCATGCTGAGGTCATATCTGGCCCTGGCTTTGAATATCCGGGGTCATCACAGAGTTAAGTCAAGGTTTCCTATGCCTGGCTTTCACCACAGATCACAAACCAGGCAGTGGCTCAATATCGCTGCTGACCGGATTGCGATTGGTTCCGCCTCAACTGTACCCCAGAATTTACTGATCCAGTCCAGGAGTGGTAAACCAAAAAATGCCTTTATTAAACAATTCTTGTCAGGGGCACAATACAGAACCCCGAAGGGGTGTCAGAGCTAACCTTTACCCGACACAGGCCATGTTTCAGCTATGCCTTCTTCAGGGTTTTTTTGGCTGTACTAAAATCATAAAAACAAAAGTAAAATAAAACAAATTAACACATAAAAAAATTGAAACAATAAAATATACAATATACATATTAAATCTGATTAAATGCCACTGATATATGAAAAATTAAAATTATACAGCTAAAAGACATAAAAACAATAAATAAATAGATAAATATGCATAAATAATAAATAAATAGATCACTAAATGAAATCATCATGCAACATTAATGTAAAAATATAATGACAACATGGTGGTAAAAACAAAACAAAACTGTAAAAAACAAGGAATGCGTCATATAAAGTGCTACAAACTGTAAAGGAATACGTCCTTTTAAAAATAAATCCTCATGATACTGAATTCTGTATCCTTTTATAATTTTGAAATTACAATGCTACATCTAAGCATTTTGCTTTAGTGAGCTATTTGGTATACAGATCTTTGGTGTTTACGAGAGTGTCAGCTGACATGGGGAGATTTTCCCGTGAAAATGAGTTATTTGAACGGTACGGGTTTTTAAGAGAGAAGTAAAAGATAAAAAAGTTGACAAGTTTAGAAAAAATGAGGAAGATTATAGAGTCGGATATATCTACCCCTGGTGCAAGAAAGTACAGGGTGACAGAATATAGATTATGCGTAGGTCTACGCTGTTTGATAAGTTTTATGGATGAGCAAGAAAGAGAGGTACAGTATAAACAAAAGAAAAAATGAAGCAGGAGTGAGTCAGCTGAATTTGTAGAAGCATCTGCATCTCTTTTTACCACACTGAAAGAAGAATCTAGGCCACAAAAAAAATCTAGATTTTTTTTTCAATATAAACAAACTGTGGAAAGGGGGAGGATGGGACTCCTCCAGTTGATGCCCATGCCCCCCCCCCCCCCGGATATAGAAAAGGACAAGATGTACGATCAAGAGAAACAGTGCAATCAAAATTGTCAGTACAATTATCACAGGGTACGAAGTAGTGGACGGGGGAGAGGACGGTGGAAACGAGAGATCCACAGAGAGAAGGTATTGAGAACTGGAATAGATAATAATGTCATTAATATTTCTAAATACATACTTACGGACAATGAGGAGTCTTTGTCACACAAGAGTTTGGCATTTGTCCCCACAAGAATATATGATCCTTTTGAAACCCACATAGATTTATATAAATTCTTTCTGAAGATTAGGATTAGAAATTTTTTTGTTGGGGATGAAGCTAAAGATTGTGACCTCTCCATTATGTGCAAAAAGTATGCTTGGATTCCTTCTCTGCACATAGATCCCCTCATTGAAGCCTTTGAATGTGTGCAATTGAATCGAGTACATGATTTAGTAGATAGTCCGAAACCTATTTTCTATAATTTGACACACGAGAAACGAGAGGGATTAAAGTGAAGAAGTGACAAACTACAGGCCTGTGAGCCTTACCTCAGTGGTGGGAAAAGTAATGGAGGCACTCCTGAAAGAGTGAATAGTGGACTTTCTCAAAACCAACAGGTTACATGATCCGAGGCAACATGGTTTTACCAAAGGATGAACTTGCCAAACAAATCTGATTGAGTTCTTTGACTGGGTGACCAGAGAACTAAATCAGGGGCATGCGATGGATGTCATCTACCTAGATTTCAGCAAAGCCTTTGATACTGTTCCTCATAGGAGGCTTATCAATAAACTTAGTAGTTTGTGGATGGGTCCCAAAGTGGTGAACTGGATCAGAAATTGGTTAACTGAGAGATGACAGAAGGTGATGGTAAATGGAGCTCACTCAGATGAAAGGAGGGTGATTTGCGGGGTGACCCAGGGTTTGGTTATGGGCCCGGCACTGTTCAATGTATTTGTGAGTGATATTGCTGAAGGACTGCATGGAAAAGTCTGTCTTTTTGCAGATGACATGAAAATTTGCAACAGAGTGGACTCCCCTGAGGGAGTGGATAACATGAGGAAAGATCTACAAAAGCTGGAAGAATGGTCTAATGCTTGGCAGTTAAGATTTAATGAGAAGAAGTGCAGTGTCATGCACTTGGGAAGCAGAAATCCAAGGGAAATGTATGCGATAGGGGGCGAGAGGTTGGTGTGCACAGACCAGGAAAAGGACCTTGGTGTGACTATTTCTGAGGATCTCAAGGTGGCAAAACAGCGCGACAAGGCAGTGGCAGAAGCCAGGAGGATGTTGGGTTGCATACAAAGAGGAATTGCTAGCAGAAAGGAAGAGGAACTAATGCCACTGTATAAGTCACTGATGAGGCCTCACTTGGAATACTGTGTTCCGTTTGGAGACCATATCTTGCAAAGGATGTAAAAAAACTTGAAACTGTTCAGAGGAAGGCAACCAAAATGATTTGGAGCCTGCGTCAGAAGCCTTATGAGAAGAGACTTGAAGACCTAAATATGTACACTCTGGTGGAGAGAAGGGATATGGGAGATATGATTCATACCTTTAAATACTTAAAGAGAAATAATGAAAAACAAACCTCTTCCAAAGATGGGGAAGCTGTAAAACTAGAGGGCATAATATGAAGCTGCAAGGGGGTAAATTGAAAGGCAATCTCAGGAAATACATTTTCACTGAAAGGGTGGTGGATGCTTGGAATGCCCTCCCGATGGATGTGGTGGGGGCAAATACAGTGACAGAATTCAAAATGGCATGGGACAGACACAGTGGATCCCTTTACAGCAGGGGTAGGGAACCCTGGTCCTGGAGAGCCGCAGACCAGTCAGGTTTTCGGGATATCCCTAATGAATATGCATGAGATATATATGCATTAGAGATATCCTGCCAACCTGACTGGTTTGTGGCCCTCCAGGGCTGGATTTGGAGACCCCTGCCTTACACCTCTGTCATATAAGATTGTGAGTGGGCAAGGTGCAGATGTCCTAGACATCGAAAGGGTATATAGAATGTGTCACATTCCTCCTCGATTCTCACCACCACCAAAAAGTTGTCTAATAGACAATATTTTGGTGGTGGTGAGAAGTGAGGAGGAATGTGACACATTCTATCTAACCTTTATGATGTCTTGGACATCTGCACCTTGCCCACTCACAATCTTAAATGACAGAGGTGTAAGGCAGGGGTCTCCAAATCCAGTCCTGGAGGGCCACAAACCAGTCAGGTTGGCAGGATATCTCTAATGCATATATATCTCATGCATATTCATTAGGGATATCCCGAAAACCTGACTGGTCTGCGGCTCTCCAGGACCAGGGTTCCCTACCCCTGCTTTACAGCAACAGCATAAAATCAAAATAAACTGAACTATCTAATTTTTCAACAAACAGGAGCATCCTACAAGGAGCGGTGGATTCACCCCTAAATAAAGATATGGGGAGGGGTGGCCTGCATGGAGCGGCAGGTGCACCTACTCTTGCCATCTTACTGGGTAGACTAGATGGACCATACTGGTCTTTATCTGCCGTCATTTACTATGTTACTATGGGGTATGTTTACTAAACTGCGGTAATGTCATTCGCAGTAGGTTCCGCGGTAAAGGTAGAGATGCCCATATAAAGGCATGGGCGGTGCATCGTTACAGCAAGCTGACAGAGAACGCGCGTTACAAGGCGCCTTAGAATAATGAGCGTTACAAGGCGCCTTGTAAAGCGCCTTGCAAGGCACCTTGTAAGGCGCCTTATAAGGTGCCATGTAAGGTGCCTAGTAAGGTGCCCTGTAAGGTGCCTCAGAAGGCGCCCAATAGGGCCTCCTAGGCTAAGCGCCATATTAGGCACCCTTGGACAAGTCACCGCAGAAGGCGCCCTGGGCTATGGAACCATAGGTTAAGGTGGCCTAACAAGGTTATGGTGTCCTAGGTTAGTGTGCCCTAGGGACAGCAAGGTGCCTCAGGATGACATGTTTGACCTGTGCGGAACAGAGACAGATGTAGCCCTAACACTAGATAGAGCACTCAGGAAAGGCAATGAACAGGTGAGTGAAGGAGGGAGAAGTGGGAGCCGCTGGACCTACCATATCTGCGGGCATCCCATGTGCCTGCCAGTACTGATGACAAACATGGTGGGGCAGCTCTACCACAGCACAGGGTGTTGGCAATGTAAAGTACCGGAAAAACAGTTGGTGGCAGATGATGGGAATACGTGTCCCCCAGTGGAGGCGGAGGTGGCAGGATAGTTACAATGATGGGTGGACAGAGGAGTGGTGGTGCCATGCAGATCAGGCACAGGCGAGGCAAGCACGATGAGGCGCAATGCAGGAAAGGGTAGCAGTGCAGGACATGGGCTAGCAGCCTGCATAGGCAGACAGGACTCTACACAGCTGACAGATGCAGATAGATGGACAGAGGGAATGTTGGCAATTGTGGCGAGGATATTATGGGCTGGAAGCGCAGATCTGCAAAAATATGACCTCTACAGGCATGCACACTATTTGAGTAGGACAGGCGTGAGAGGAGGGAACAATGAGGAACTGAACCAATGAACACTGCCAAGAATGGCAATGTATTAACCAGTAGGCTATACCTCCATGGTGTATGTCACAGCAGTACCCATGATGCAATGCACATGCTGAATAGCTGTCTACAGCTGATCACCAAATGGGGTCTGCACCTCTCCGGTACCTCAGCTGGGAAAGACGAACTGACAGTGTGTGATACTGGCACAGAGTAGCTACAGACCATGCCATTGTGCAGGTTCTGTGGTCACCCTGAGGGATAGGATTGGTGCCTAGCACTAGGTCCGCAGTACATGGGGTGCTATAAATAGGTCCTGCTGTACATCTCCATCGCTACCAGTGTGTGACAGGTGTTCCGTGCTGTGCAGCTGAAGGTAATTTGGTGTCCATCTGTATTCTGCAGTCACATGTGGCCCTGTGGGACCAGACACCAGCCAGATTAGTGTGTATCCCGTGTGAGGGTCTGGCTGACATGGGCAGCTGTTATTAGGGCAGAGGGGTTGCTAGAATTGCATGAGGTGTGTGTCACGGTGGTATATACTACATACCCCAAAGGGCCCACATCACCCTTTTGTAGATAAAGAACAGTGCCCCCACCCAAAGGAAACAACCTCCATCCTGTTTGTACAACATCCCTCCAGGATTGGTGGGCTAGAGCCATACCTATGACTGGGACAGTGACAGACCAGCAGTAATGCTGGGGTTAGGTCTGGAAACACCAAGTGCCTTCCACCACTGTCTGCCAGTCACCAGCAGACAGCACAGTCAGACTGTACCTTAAAGGTGTTCCAACCATGCACAGTCTAACTGCAGACAGTCCACCAGGAACTATGTGCAGCAAGCAGGCATCTCAGTGATTGGGACCCCAGCATTAGAGAACACAAAAATATCACTAGAGACAAATAGTGTAGAGCGCTATGTGGGAACCTAGACCTGCCATGGTCACTGCTCGTTCAGAGTGAGTGCCCTCCCAGCATGCCATGCTGTGGCCACCCTGTCCATGCAGGTGGTGGTCAGGCACTATAGTGTCCTAGCCATTGTCCCACACCCTGTGAAGATGCATCCTGGCCAATCTTCCCTGTCTGGGCCATACCCAGAATACTTTGCTCCTCATTATGCATCTAATCAGGCTAACGCTGGTAACAGTGGGACATTTTGGGCCCAGTGAAGTGTGGACAGCCACAGAACTATGGATAGACATACAAACACGCTCACTCCTTTTGCAGCATTATACAAAGATAGGGGTGGTTGGCAGCCCTGCCTGCCACACTAGTCCTGATCACAGTGCTGACATTGCTAAACTGTGCAGGGGGTAGTAGTAGTGCTCTGGTGATAACATCATCCCAATGCTGGGGCCAACAGCCTGCTGCTCCATGCATCATTGGATTGTGGAGCCTGTGTGAGTGGGTGTTTGCACCCCTGTTCACCGCTGCTTTGGGCTTTGCACATGTTGCTGTTGTATCTGCATTGTAGGGTAAAATATAGGGACATGCTCTGCAGGAACCACAGCTGAGACTTGCACCTGTGACCCTCTGCTCCTGGACACACTGGCTGGGTGTACTGTACCACACTGTTGCCACAGATGCATGGTAGTCCCTGGGGCTACCTGCACTTTTCCTCAGCCAGATCTTTTATGTTGCAATGCACACCACATACTGATGCAGAGCATGGCCTAGGTCCACTGCAGGGAGGTGGCACTGCCCCCTCCAGTACGGGCACACGCCCCCCTGCCAAGCTGACGTGGCCATTTGCTGTCGGTGCTGGTAGTGCGCAGTCCCAGGCCATCCACTGTGTAGGTAGGCGCCCGCCTAGGGAGTGCGTTCCAGGGTGGGGGGGCATACATGGACATCCTCACATCCCCCCATCACTGCCTACCACTATTATGTCCCCTCCACATGGGGGCGGGATGGCTGGGGGGATGTCAGGTCTGTGCCCTAGCGACTATTGGCTAGGGTGGACCAGGTAGATACTGGTGGATTGTTTTTGGCCTTGGTTAACTGCTGTCTTGCTGATCTCCGGTGTCTATGTTCCTATGTGCCACCTAGGCACCCGCCTGGTCCACCCTGTGCCCCAGATGCCCATGCTACATGTCCCGCCTGCGGCCCCCTATGCCCCATTTGCACCATCACCATAGTGGCCATTCATACTTTGGCACTATGGTATTGCTGTACATGGAGCACTACTATCACAGTTTTTGGGCTCCCTGCCTGGGCTGTACATTGCTGACACGTAAATGGTTTCTCTCTCCTGCATATGTGCATCTAGCGGCAGGTTTTCAATCGCGTTCGGATTCAGCTCTTCAGATCAGCACGTTAGTGTGAATGGAGCCTCTCCCCGCCCACACTCCACCCATTGACCCCTTCTCTCTGCCCTCTCTCCACCTTCTGCGGTGTTTACCGCGCTGCGGAATGTCTACGATCGTTAACGTTATGTAACGTGCGTTAAGTAACGTTAACGATCGTTAACGTTACATAACACGCGTTATGTAATGTTAATGTTACTGTAGTTTAGTAAACATACCCCTATGTTACTAAAGTCTTTACAGAAGAAACACTAGTTGTTTATCTTATTGTTATTTGGTCATATGATGTTTTATGTAAAACAAACTCCGATTTGTTAACTGTTGTTTATTGTGAACCGCAACTGAACTATGGAAGATGCGGTATATAAATCATTGTTAAATAAATAAATAAATAAGAATGATCAAATTATTATAAAGCCGGCAGATAAAGGAGGAGCTGTGGTTGTAATGGATAAAGAATATTATATTAGTGAAATAAGTAGGCAGTTAAATGACAAGACTTTTTATATTAGATTAGATAATGATCCCACCACTAGGTTGAAGAAGAGTGTAGATAATTTGGTAATAGGATATATTAACAAGAAAGAAAAAGATTTTTTGATAGTAGATGCACTCTTTACCCACACTCTACACCCACTATTTACAATATTCCTAAAATGCATAAATCATTAGAGGCCCCTCCTGGGTGCCCTGTAGTTTCAGCCATTGGTTCCTTGTTTGAACCTATTTCACAATGTCTTATTTATTTATTTATTTATTTACAGTTCTTATATACCGCGCTTTTTAGTATGAGTGCGGTTTACAAATAACAAATTTTTGCATCAGAACAAAGATCTTTTGCTTACATTGTAACAGGATTGGTAACTTGGGACTGTAACAAGGGTAACTATATACAGATCAGCAGTGGTTGTTGTAAACTATTTACAGTTTATATTGCAAGTCTTGACATGTCGTTGTGGCCATTTGTTATGGATATATGGTCATATGTGTGTTATTCCTCACATGTAATAGAGATTCTTTCATCCTTTCAAGGATACAGATTAGATTTGATGTTAATCACTCTGGATGTGGAATCTCTCTATATTAATATCCCCCAGATAGAGGCTCTTAAGATTATGGAGTTGCCTGTTAGGCAGAAAAGTCCATAGGAGAATTCCCACAGCTTTTCTCATGGCATTGGAACAATTGGCTTTGACTGAAAATTTCTTCTGTTTTAGAGAACTATTTTATCAACAGATTAAAGGGGTGGCCATGACTCCAGATATCGCTAATCTTAATGCATTTGATTTTGAGAAGAAATTTTTAAGTGACCATTAATTTAAGGATAACATTAAATTGTGGGTACGTTACATTGACGATGTCTTAGTGATCTGGGATGGTAGTCTGGAACATTTGGAAGAGTTTAACGTATGGGTCAATGATCTTAACATAGTAGCATAGCATATGACAGCAGATAAAGACCAGTATGGTCCATCTAATCTGCCCAGCAAGGTGACAAGAGTAAGCGCACTTGCCGTTTTGCGCAGGTCACCCCTCCCCATGCCTTTGTTTAGGGCTGCACCCACAGACCCATGTAGGTCACCCTTATTTGTTCAGATATACGAGATAGTTATACTTATTTTGATTTTGTCCTGTTGCTATAAAGGGATCCACTGTGTCTGTCCCATGCCATTTTGAATTCATTCACTGTGTTTGCCCACACCACTTCCATTGGGAGGACATTCCAAGCATCCACCATCCTTTCAATGAAAAAGTATTTCCCGACATTGCCTTTCAGTTTACCCTCTTGAAGCTTCATGTTATGCCCTCTAGTTTTACAACTTCCCCATCTTTGGAAGAAGTTGGTTTGTCCATTAACACTCTTTAAGTATTTAAAGGTCTGAATCATATCTCCCCTATCCTTTCTCTCCTCCAGAGTGTACATATTAAGGTCTTCAAGTCTCTTCTCATAAGCCTTCTAATGCAGGCTCCAAATCATTTTGGTTGCCTTCCTCTGAACCACTTCAAGCCTTTCAATATCCTTTGTGAGATACGGTCTCCAAAACTGAACATAATATTCAAAGTGAGGCCTCACCAGCGACTTGTACAGTGGCATTAGTACCTCTTTTTTTCTACTGGTAATTCCTCTCTGTATACAACCCAGCATCCATCAGGCTTTTGCAACTGCCCTGTCACATTGTTTTGCCACCTTGAAATCGTCAGAAAGAATCACTCCAAGGTCCTTCTCCTGGTCTGTCACACCAATCTCTCGCCCCTATCACATACAATTCCCTTGGATTTCTGCTTCCCAAGTGCGTGACACTGCGCTTCTTCACATTAAATCTTAACTGCCAAGCATTAGACCATTCTTCCAGCTTTTGTAGATCTTTCCTCATGTTCTCCACTCCCTCAGAGGAGTCCACTCTGTTGAAAATGTTGGTGTCATCTGCAATATCATTCACAAATATATTGAACAGTACCGGTCCCAGGACTGAAACCTGGGGCACACCGCTAATCACCTTTCTTTCATCTGAGTGAGTTCCATTTACCATTACCTTCTGTCATCTGTTAGTCAACCAATTGCTGATCCAGTTCACCACCTTGGGACCTATCCCCAGACTATTGAGTTTATTGATAAGCCTCTTATGAGGAACTGTATCAAAGGCTTTTCTGAAATCCAGGTAGATCACATCCATCGCATGCCCTTGAACCTGTCCCTTGGTCACCCAGTCAAAGAACTCAATCAGATTTGTTTGGCAAGATTGTCCTTTGGCAAACCAAACAGCAGGAGAAGGAGGTCTTCTGCAGAGGTACAATTGGAGGAGGGAGCGGAAGCCAAATAAAGTTTTTTTGGATATATCTGTGTCTGGCTGTGGATTTTTGGCTTCTGCTCCCTCCTCCTAAAATCATCCTTTGGTAAAATCATCTTGCCTCAGATCATGCAACCTGTTGGTTTCGAGGAAGTCTGCTATTCGCTCTTTTAGGAGCACCTCCATTACTTTTCCTGCCACTGAGGTAAGGCTTAGTGGCCTGTAGTTTGATACTTCTTCCCTATTACCACTTTTGTGGAGAGGTACCACATCAGCCCTTCTCCAGTCCTGTGGAACCTCTCCTGTCTCCAAGGATCTATTAAAAACATCTTTTAAAGGCCCTGCAAGAACCTCTCTGAGCTCTTTCATATCCTGGGATGTATCCCATCTGGTCACATAGACTTGTCCTCTTTCAGTTTTGCAAGCTGTTCTAACACATCATCTTTTCTGAATGGTGTGATATCTACTCCATTCCCATTTGTATATTTGTTAATCACAGGTGGTCCTTCTCCAGGATTTTCTCTAGTGAAAACAGAGCAGAAGTATTTGTTTGGAATTTTCACTTTTTCAATGTCACTTTCCATGAATCTATTCCCAGCACTTCTGAGTCCTGCAATTCCACCTCTGGTTCTCCTCCTCTCCCGAATATACTTGAAAAAAACTGTTTTGTCGCCACACTTCACATCTTTAGCCATCTTTTCTTCTGCCTTTGATTTTGCTATCCTTATTTCTCTTTTTCTCTCTTTTAATTTGATCTTGTATTCTTTTCTGTGTTCCTTGGTTTGTGAGCTTCTGAATTTTGTGAAAGCTGTGGTTTTTGCCTTTATTTGTGCAGCCACTTCTTTGGAGAACCAAGTAGGTTTCCCTTTTCTCTTGTTTTTATTTACTTTCCTTGTGTATGTATCTGTTGGCACCTGTTATTGCATCCTTTAGTTTAGCCCATTGCAATTCCACTTTCCTTATCCCCTCCCACCCTACCATCTCCTCCTTCAGGTACTCAGCCATTTTACTGAAGTCATCTTTTTTGAAGTCTAGAACTTTGAGCTTGCTGTGATTGGATTCTATCTTGGCTTTTATTTCAAACCATACCATGTGATGATCAGTGCTGCTCCCATGGGCACCCACCTGGATATTTGACACGCTATCTCCATTAGTGAGCACTAAATCCAGGATGGCACTCTCCCTGGTCGGTTCCAACACCATTTGTTTAAGTAATGCATCTTGGAAGGCATCTACAATTTTTTTACTTCTTTCCAGATTTGCAGAAGGAACACTCCAATCCACATCAGGTAGATTAAAGTCACCCAATATGATCACTTCCACTTTCATGGCTATCTTTGCAATATCAACAATCAATTCGCAATCCGTTTCTTAGGTTTGAGTTGGAGGCCTGTAGACCACACTAGTATGGATGACAGTGCCATCTCCTCTTTCCAATCTTGATGTTAAACTCCAGTTCCAGATAATATATGACCCATATCAGATTCCATATTTGGACCTATTGATTAAGAAGGACCAAGAAGGGTTCACCACTACTCTATATAGGAAATCCATGGACAGGAATCACCTTCTGCACTACAGTAGTTATCATAATCCAGCATTAAAGAAGAATGTTCCTGTGGTGCGGTTTCTTAGAGTTCAACACATTTGTACAACGTTAGAGGATTTTAATGTTCAAGTTGAAGTAATGAGGAGAAGATTCATTGCAAGAAGGTATCCATCTTGGTACATTCATCAGGCACATACAAGGGCCCGTGACATTCCCAGAGAGATCCTTTGGCAACAGAGACCAAAGAAATCAGACAAGCAGATTCTCTGTCCACTCCTCTATTCACAATTTTCACATGGTATCGCAAAGATACTACAGGACAAATGGCATTTGATACAGACTGTACCTGGCCTAACAGATTTACAACTTGTGGTAGGTCACAAATGAAATATTAATTTTCGGAATATGTTAGTACCATTGACTTTTACAGAACGAAGATACCTTTTGAAGTATAAAGGTCAATATCAGTGTGGGCGGTGTTCAGTCTGCATCCATGCTATACCGGTGAGGAACCAATTAGTCCATCCCACCACTAAACAGAAGTTTTTTATAGATGATTTTTCAAATTGTGAAACTAGTCACGTCATCTACATAATTCAGTGTCCTTGTGGGAAGTTTTATGTGGGCAAGACAACACGGAGCATTGGCATGAGAATTATTGAACACAGAAGTTGGATTAAAAGGGGTCTGGTTGATAAGCCACTGGTGACACACTGGCAAGAACAATTACATACAGTAAGATATCAAATATTAAGTTTTTTGTTCTGAAGAAGATTAAACTTAACTGGAGTGGTGGAGATATTAATAAAACTATGATGAGGTTAGAACAGCGCTATATATTCATGCTCGATACATTCACTCAGAAGGGTCTCAATTTAGACACTGATCTATCAGTTTTTTCTGTAATCTTTAAGGCTGTTTTTTTGTTAACAGGTGTCCCCTTAGCATTTTTTCTTTTTATTTTTTTTAATTACGCTTTATTTATGGTTTACTGAACTCCAGCCTTCCCTTTCCTATCCTCTCTCCTCCCTTCCCCCTCCTTTCTCCCCTCCCCTCCTCTTCCCCCTCCCTCCCCTCCTCCCCTTCCCCTTCCCCCTTCCCCCTCCCCCTTTTCCCCCTTCCCCTTCCCCGCTCCCCCTTCCCCTTCCCCCCTCCTCCCCCCTCTGCTCCCCCTTCCCCCCTTCCCCCTCCCTCCTCTTTTTAGGTTTTAAGGTATTATGTTTTTATTCATTTCTGATGTTCTTATCTTGGCTGTGAATTTCAGGTTTTTACTGTTATTTATTTATGGTTTTAGTGAGCACATCTTTTTAAGTTTTTTAATTATTTATTTTTATTTACTATTTATTTATTAGCATTTACTAATTTCAAGATTTTAGTTCCCTGTTGGCACCTCTCGAAATCAATTAGTTAGTGATATGTGTGATGATGCAATATGTATGCTATCCCTGATGGCACCATAGTAGTTTTTTTTCACATGGGTGTCATTTTAGTTTTTGTTTAAGCCTAGGGTTCGGTGTATTTGGGAGTTTTTTCGGGGTGATGTTTATGATGTTATGATATGACACACAACGTTATGACTTTGGACTCCAGGGCAGAGTTATATAATGGGCACAGCTTTGCCTTTTTTAGGTCGGTGCATTAATGAGTTTTGGTAGGACAATACCACAGGTCCATAACGGTCCATCTCTATAAGATTATTGACAATTTGGATCGCTGATTATATTTTTGGGGCACCTTTTGGATGCTGACATTATAGGTAATATTGCTCATTCTGGTGGTGGCCATATACCATTTGGTATATATTATAAACATGGTTTATACAAAAGCTCTGGGTTTATACAGGTCGAATGGCTGAAACTATTATACAATCTTTTAACAAATTACCTCATATATTCTTTGTGATTGTTCTGGTTTGCTGTAGTGTGGGTGAGCTATTTGGTATATGGATCTTTGGCATTTATGAGAGTGTCAGCTGACATGGGGGTTTTCCCACAAAAAGGAGTTATTTGAACTGCGCAAGTGCGTGTGTTTAAGAATTTTGAGTATCCACTTAGAACGACACAGAGTGTAAGGTCTGCATGATTTTTTGCCTTTCTTCATTCTCAGGTATGAATTTAAATACAGTCAGGTTTCAATGACGTGCTACATTTTAAGATGCTGCCTATGTTCAGGGTATCCTTTTTCGGGGATCCTCATCATACTGAGCTCTGTATCCTTTTACAATTTTGAAATTACAATGCTACATCTAAGCAAATTGCTTTAAGAAATGTGGGATATTATTAGACTTTTTACTTTCTATAGTTTGTCCATGCCCAAGTTAATAGACCTAGTAAGAATGTCATATTCTTCCTTTTTCAAGTAGTAAGGGTGATAATTTTAGGCTGACCTCTACTCCTGCTTCCCTATTAGATATATGTTCAGTAGTGAATATTTGTTTGAAATATGTTTTTTCCTCTTTCTGTATTTGCAAGATATAATAGAAGGGGATTTATTTTTAGAAGGACGTATTCCTTTTTGGTTTGTAGCACTTTATATGACACATCCCTTATTTTATACCATTTTGTTTTATTTTTACCACCATGTTTTCATTAAAATTTTACATTAATTTTGCATGATTATTTAATTTAGTGATTTATTTATTTATTATTTATGCATATTTTATCTATTGTTTTTATGTCTTATAGCTGTATAATTTTCATTTTTCATATATCTGTGGACATTTAATCAGGTTTAATATGTATAGTGTATATTTTATTGCTTTAATTTTTATGTTTTAATTTGTTTTATTTTACTTTCATTTTTATGATTTGAGTACAGCCAAAAAACTCCTGATGAAGGCATAGCAGAAATACGGCCTGTGTCAGATAAAGTTTGGCTGTGACACCCCTTTGGGATTCTGTATTGTGCCATTGACAAGAATTGTTTAATTAAGGCATTTTTTGGTTTGCCACACCTGGATTGGATCTTGTTGTTTCAGGTGGTACCGTGCTTCATGGCTGGCCCCCCAGAATTCCCTGGACACGGCCCAATCCTAAGCAGTTAGCATTGGGGAGCATAGCGGCGTTACTCGGGGATATTCAGCACATTAACCACATCCTACATAGGAGCGTTTGCATGGTTTACAAGTCTGTAAACCATGTAAATTCCTTGAATATCAGGCCTTATGTCTTTTCTTCTATCCTTAATAAGAGAAATGGTATTGCTCTGCTGATTAAAAAAAACATCCTTATACAAGTAGGCACAAGTAAAATTAAGGAGGGGGAGGAGTGGATTTCTACAGCTTCTCTTTTTTTATGACACCATCGGTGATAGTAGAAGAGTAGCTTGATGGTTAGCACAGCAGTCTGATGATCAAATAGACCAGCATTTGATTCCTGCTGGTGCACCTTGGGCAAATCACTTTACCTTCCATTGCTTTTGAAAAAAAGCCTGACAATCTACTTTGGGTCTACTTTGCCAAGAAAACCCAGGGGCTTCTGGGTTGCCAGGAGTCAGCATTGACTCAATAGCACTAAATCAAGATTTGATATTGGAAGTACAGATATTAGGGAATAATCCTTTAATAATGGGATGAGACGTTGATCTTTGGCTAAGTCCTAGTTTTGATAGGAGCTTCATCTTCAGATCTAAACCCAGTAAATCATGAAGTAATGAGATCAATCATGCAGGAATTTGATCTGGAGGATTCCTAGTGGCTTCTTAAACGTTCATCGAGATTATACTTTCTTCTCAATCCCACTAATATAAAATCACTAGGAATAGCCTCGTGGCTACAGCAGTGGACAAGAACCAGGAAGACTAGCACTGAAATCCCACTGATGCTCTTTACAGCCTTGGGCAAGTCACTTAACTCTTCATTGTATCATGAATAAATTTAAATTGTAAGTCCTCCAGGCACATGGAAATATCTACTGCACCTGAATACAAGTCACTTTGAACTACTACTGGAAAGGCATGAGCTGGATTATACTGGTGTTGATTATTTTTTAATATCTAAGTCCTTACTGTCAAAACATTAGATATGAATATACAAAGGGTATGTTTACTAAACTGTCTTAACGTGCGCTCTGCGATGTTATCACGTGATAAGGTACCTTATCGCGCGATGATGGTGCTTTTTAAGGCGCACAGGTACCATATCACGCGATAACGCACGCTGCGGCGCAAATGAGCGCTGAAGGCGGGGAAAGGCTCCCGGAGGGCGGAGGAAGGCTCACCAGGGGCAGAGAGAAGGGGTCAATGGGTGGAGAGTGGGAGGGGAGAGGCTCCCTGCACACCAACGCTGTGAAATCCGAGGCTCAAAACTAACGCCAGTGAAACCCTGGCGTTAGAGCTGATTTAAAGGGAAAATAAACCATTTCCGTCAGCAATGTACAGCAAAACCAGGGAAACCTACAAAAAGTGATAAGTGTAATACATGTGCACGGAACAAAAGTACAAATAAACACTGAAAAGGACCCCAACAAAATATACAAAAAACATAACCAAGCTGGGCAATAGTGATAGTAATGGGAAACATAAAAAAAAACACTCCCAAGAAAGCCCCCCAAAAAAGATATGAATTTTGGAATGGTCTACGCTCCGTCCCCATACAAGGTGAATGATCCCACAGTGAAATAGCACTGATCAGGGTTTCCCTCTCCATTGCACAGGTTTCCTATGGCATGCACATGTTCCACAACAGCAGGGTGGGCATGTCGGAATGAGCAACTGGACAGATGCTGGGAAAGGGGATACAGAGGGCTGCAGGCGGCACATGCTATGGTGCAGCTGGGGCACAGTGCGGACTAGGCAGATGCCTAGGTGGCACTTAGGAATGCTGAAACTGTACAGCAGCCAGACAGCAACTGATGAGGGCCCAACATGGGCACGAGAGTGTTTATCACAGTGTCACAGGGGATAGTACCCAGCAAGTACCTCCAAGGGCACAGAACATTGGCAGGTGGTGTTGGGGGGAAGCGTGGACATCTATGCAGGCACCCCTACCCCAGAACACGCACCATAGGCAGCCGCCTACCTGAACACTGGATGGCTTGAGACTGCACACCACCAGCACCACCAGCAGAAGGGCATGTCAGCATGGTGGCAGAGGGGTACTGGTGGTGGAGGGGGGCAGTGGCAGCTGCCCAGAGCAGACCATGGCCTAGCCCTGTGTAGGTGGGTGCCATGCACTGCAACAGACAGGCCCTGCCGGACAAACAGTCATGGTATCACCAGGGAAAGAACTGTCTCTGTGGCAACACGGTGGTGCAGTGCACACAACCAGTGTGTTAGGAGGCAGAAGGTCACAGGTTCAAGTCCCAGCTATGGTGCCTGCCAACCCAGTCCCCATATTTTACCCACTACTACAACATGCTAATACAGACAGAACCTTTATTGAAGATGACGTAAACATGCCCAAAACACTTACATTTTACCCTACAGAGCAACGCCACCATAAACAGGCGCATTACCTAGAGCAGAGTCTCCCAAATGCAGTCCTGGAGGGCCAAACACCATTCAGGTTCCATGCTGCCTCCAATAAAGATGCCTGTGCTGCATATCTATGCACCACCCGCATGGTATGCAGATGTATCTCATGCATATTTATGAGGGACAGCATGAAAACCCGAACAGTGTTTGGCACACCAGGACTGGAGTTGGGAACCTCTGCCGTAAAGCAGCAGCCAACAGGGGCAGACACACCCACACCCACACCCACAGGCTCCATTAGCCAATGCCTCCTGGAGAGGCAGGACATTGGGCCCTGCGTGCATCTCCCAATACTAGCACTTGCATACCTTAGCAATGCCACCCTACACCTGGGAATACGGTACACAGCTATCAAACGTTTGTTACGATTTCTGAAAGATAGCAAATCCTACGTGAAGCACAGTTTGCTGATTGAGCTCCATCATAGCAACCTTTCTGATGTCTGTGGAGTGTGCTTCAGGTCTGGTCTCTGACAGTGTTTACCACCCTGGGGAGTGACCCCCAACAGTATTGCGTACCATATCCATGCCTGCACTGTGCCCAGGACTGGTGTGGTGGCCAGGGCTGCTAAACACCTCTATAGTAGCACAATGCTGGCATAGGTGTGGGAGTGTGTGTCTGTCTATCCAGTGTGTGGTGGCTGCAAACACCCTCCACAGCCCACACTGCCAGCACTGTTGCCAGTATTGGCCTGCAATGTGCATATTGAGGAGCAAGGTACCATGGGTATAGCCCGGACAGGGTGGCCTGGCCAGGATGCATCTGCACAGGGCATAGGGCACTGGCTGGGACATTGTAGTGCCCAGCCACCACCTGCACAGACAGGGTGGCCACAGCATGTTCCGCTGGGAGATCACTCTCACCCTGACTGAGCAGTGACCACGGCATGGCTAGGCTCCCCCATAGTGCTATATAGTATTTTTCTCATGTGATATTTATGGGTTCCCTTTTGGGGCCCAGTCACTGACTTATCTGCTTGGTGTGTATGCTGACATCCCAGTTCTGGGTGCATGTATTTCCACCAGGAACATGCACTATGGACTAGCTAGCAGACTGTCTGCAGCTGGTATGTGTCTTGGTGGAACGCCTTGCAGGGTGCAGCGGCTGAAGGCTTGCTGCAGGAGAATATCAGATAGTGGTGGGGGGCAGCTTAGCATATCCAGGCCTAAAGTCTGTCTGCTAGTGTGGTATGGATGTGTACAGAGCTGCATTGACTGCCCTGTAGGGTGTCTGTTCCCCAGCAGGACTGGGGTTGATGGTCACCTCTATTGCCACCATTGCAGGGAGATAGAATGTGGATTTGTTGGTGGGAGACCTCTTTACCCCCGTCAGCCCTGGAGGAGGAGGAGGAGGGTGGTGGTCCATAAGCCTCCTAGGGGTCCATAGGGGCTAAACCTGACTGAGACATACAGATATATCCAAGGTGTGTCTGCATAAACTACCTATCTCACACATTAGCACTGCTGGGGACCTGCAGCATGGCCTAGCTCTGCTGTGGACCTGGTGCTGGGCGCCCCACCTCCCTCAGGGTGAGTGCAGTACCTGCACAATGTGACGGTGTGTAGCTACTCTGTGCCAGTACCACACACGGTCAGTTCCCCCTACCAGGCCGAGGTGCTGTGGGGGTGCATACCCCATCTTGTGATCATCTGTAGACTGCTGATTTGCATGTGCAGTGCATCATGGGTATGGGTGGGTTAACCCTATCCTGGTGACCACAGCAGACTGTTTGTGTGGTGACGTGCAGTCCTTCTGCAGCCAGCCAGGGGTTTGCTAGCAGCTATGGAGCTGTAGCCCACTGGTTGTTTCACTACTTGTGGAGCCAGAGGTCATGGGTTCAAACTCACAGTAGGGGTTCTTTGATAGGGCTGTCCAAAGCATTGTCTTTTTTTAATGTACATTAGTGCTGCCAGCAAAACACCCTCAGGGTACTGTAACCATAAGGTGCCTCAGAAGGCGCCCTATAAGGCGCCTTATAGGGCACCCTATAAAGCGCCTTCTGAGGCACCTTATGGTTACAGTCCGTATAAGGTGCCTTATAAGGTGTCCTATGGAGTGCCTTATAGGGTGCCCTATAGGGGACATTATAGGGTGCCGTGGCAGACAGTGCACTTTATAATGCACCCTATGGGGTGCCTTATAGGGTGCCTTATGCGGCACCTTAGGTTACGGCACTTGAGGGTGTGTTTGCTGGCAGCAATAAATAAGCTACAAATAAAATGCCTCAGGAAACAATACTTATATGTCACAGCTGATGCCTCAGCCAGCCTTATGCAATAGGCACACTGGGGGATTGAACTCGTGACCCCTGTATCATCAGTCAGTGTATTAACCATTGTGCTACACTTCTGTTCCTATGTTTGGATGTCTGTGCGCCTACTTAAGATTACCACGCGGTAACGCGCTTAGCGGCGCTTTGCACGATCATGTGCACAGCAGCGTGCGTTATCGCGCGATACTCCCGTTTTTCTGCATTAAGACTGAAACGCCCACTCCTTTTATGGTAGCCTGCACACTATCGCCAGGCGCACATTAAGACGGTTTAGTAAACATACCCCAAAGTATTAATATTTCAGATCATATGCTACTGGATTTAGCTCACACCTTTTTCATGCAGTCAAAAAACTAGCTCTTCAGTGATTTTCTCTTTTAGTCCTTCAATAACTTGATGAGGGTCTGAATACTGTTCAGATGTGCAGTGGTGTTAGAGTAAGGCTACCAGATTTCCGGTTGGTGAAATGATGACACTTGTCCTTCATACTGCCAGTAGTGCAAGTACTGTAGGTCATATGAGGGGCCAAAAGGGATGATGATAGGTGGCTTGTCTCCATGGGAAATGATTATAATCTACTCTAAAAATACACTTAAATACACATTATTTATGTTTGTTACAACAGAATATTTCAGACCTAGTAAAAAAGCATAAGGTCTAGTGGTTATGTTCTACATACATGAGACCTTATAATGCACCCACAAATTCAAATCAGCTGACAAAATCAAATGTATAAATTCTGTATGGGAGTCATATTCTTTTTGAATTGCGTCCCAGCATATTTTACACTAATAAACTATCAATATTCATTATTACCATAGCAATTTTATTAACTAATCCTTCTCTAACCTGTCTATTTTTAGAACAGAAGGGAACTTTCCTGTTTCTGACTCATCTAGCTATTCTTGTAAACAAGAAAAAAGATAAATTCTAACTTACCTGGAAAGCAAGCACAGTTCCCAAGAAGCAGCCCCAGGCAATGCAGGGTCAGAGAGCAACCCCAGCAGCAAGAAAAGGGAAAGACGCAGCAGCATAACCAGTGCAACTCAGGAAAAGGGACAGAAGGTTAAAAATTCTGACTCTAGTGCTGATAACAAACCAGAGAAAGAAGAGTTCCTATCCCCTCTCAAGAGGGCTGGACATAGGAAGAACCCTTCTGGAATCCTGGGATAGGAAGAGCCCTGACATCAGAAGGGTAGGAAGAGGAGAGGAACGTACCAGGAGAGGAACGTATGTCACCAATCATATATGGAAGCTTAAGGAAGAAGATCGGGATGAGTGACAGACACATGTGACTCAGAGTCTGCCATAGAGAGGCACATGCTGAAGAGGCCGAAGATTAAAAGGTCCATGTGCTGTGAAGACAGAAGCTTGTAGAGCTGGGATGAGCTATGCTGAAGGAATATAAAGAGGCCCTCAGCGCCCTACAGAGAGAGAGAAGAGAGAGGCACAGAAAAAAAGAAGAGTAAGTGAGAGGGCCAGAAAGCAGGAAAAATCTGGGAGTGACAGAAAAGGAAGCTTAACCAAGAAGGAGGCAGACTGCCAATTCAGAGAAGGGAACAGTCAGGACTTCTGCCTCAGTGAAGTCCCTGAGAGAAACAGGTTCTGTGGAAAGCATTCAGACTGCCTGATGGAAAAACAAAGAGCATGACTGAAAGCACTGTGCACAGTGCTGTCAAACATAGACAGTGACAGTGAAGGGAAAAAAGGAACTATAGGAGCTTCCCATTACAGCAGGGAGAGAGAAGTGGCAGGATGGACCAGCAGCTTCTTAAGGCAGCAACAGACCACTGAGCAAAGGGACAGAAGAATCTGAGAGTTCAGCTTGTGAAGAAGGAGACAAACTATGCAAGATCCCAGTGAAAATATCTCAAAGGAAGCTAAATCAAGCAGTCAGGGGAAACTGAGAGGAGACATAGCAGGAACTGCATCAGAGATGGACTGACAACTGAGAGATACAGCACCAAAAGAGCCAAGAGAGATAGCAGCTGTGGAAAAGCTACCAAAGTTGTGGTGAGATGCAAAGACTCTAAGAGCCCCTGCCTCCCAGAACAGTGGCTGTAGCTTTGTAAATCTCCTGCCCGTGAAGGACAAAAGTAGCAGAGACTCTAGCAAATGGAGTGCTCTAGATCTGTTTTCTTTTCAGTCACCCAGGCAAGGGAAAAATTACTGAAGTTAAATTTAATACCTAAAATTGAAAATATGGTAAGTAAGATGAACAAGGCCATATCCTGTATAAAGGGATCATTTATTGACATTACTGAAATAAATTAAATACAATATTGTGCAGCTAAAATTATTACTGCAAGAATACTTCCAACTAAAGTGTAGGCCAGAAGAAAAAGAGAATAATAACAATTCCTCCTTGGAAAAAGTGCATTGAAGGAAGTCATTGCATGTGGAGGTATCCCTGATAAACGGGTATGTAAAAGATTTAAAATCATCAAAGATATTGAGAAAGATCCAAGACATCAAGCTGAAGCATGCTGCATTAATAGAAGAAGACCTGAAATGTATATGTTCCAACAATAAATTGAAAGTAGCAGCAGAAATACGAAACTCTGAAGATATGAAGAAAACAGAACAGAAAGGTATAAAAAAAAACTATTTAGAGAGAACCCAAAACAGTTCTACAGGGAATTACAAAAGAGCATTAATATGGTAAAAACACTATCAACCAAAACTGAAACAGAAACCTTCCGAAGAAGTCTATATGAGGACACCATAGAGCACAATCAGTAAGCAGAGTGGTTACCCTGCATATAGAAATGTTTAGAAAAATCAAACATCAAACCTATGGAATGGCCTGTAGTAACAACAAAAGAGCTGGAAAGCAAGCTAAAACGAGCCCCAAACTGGAAGAGCTCTGGCCCAGATGGAATGACCAACGTTTGGCTCAAACAGTTAACATCACTCCACCAAAACCTGGCAAACTGCAAAACCAATTGATCAAGTAGCTGAACTTAACACCATAATGGCTTATAGTATAACAGGAAGAACATTTCTCCTTCTAAAGGGGGACCCAAGTAATATTCCCAAAAACTGCAGACCAATAACTTGTCTACCTACAATCTATAAGCTGCTCACTGTAATAAATGCAGACAGAATTTATGATCATATTGAATCCAATAACATCATAGCAATCAATCAAAAGGACAATAAGAGGGGACCATATGGAGCTAAAGAGCAGTTACTGTTAAATAAGGCCATCATGGTCAGTGCTAAGAAAAGCAGAAATCTTAGGGGTATGTTTACTAAACTGCATTAGTGTGATTCGTGTTAGGAGCCGCGTTAGTGGAAGAAATGCCAAAAAAGGACATGGGCGGTACATCGTTAGTGATAACGCGCGCTATAATGCGCTGCGCAGCAACGATGGTTACAGAGCGCGTTACTGCTTGTTAAGCGTAAGAAGGCGCACAGACACCCAGAAACAGAGCTGTAGCACAATGGTTACTGCACAGACCGATGGTACAAGGGTCATGGGTTTGATTCCCCAGTGTGCCTAATGAATAAGGCTGGCTGAGGCATCATGTGTAACCCTTTGAAAGCCTACTATAATATTTTAATCTGCAGCCGGGTTAATGTTTGCATATGTCAGGAAAATTGTACCCGTCTTATTCAATATGTTCCAATAGTGACGTTCCCTCTGCCATGGTCATGTATTATATGCCATTTGATAGGAATATTTAGGCAGATGTTTGGATCCCGAAAGTTTTGGGCTTGGCCTGGAAAGGGTTAAGTATTGGGCTGTGAGGAAGTTTAGTTGTACGTTAATAGTGCTGCCAGCAAACACACCCTCACAGTGGCGTAACCTAAGGTGCCACATAAGGCACCCTAGAAGGCACTCCATAGGGCACATTATAAAGTGTGCTGTCTGCCAAGGCACCCTATAATATCCCCTATAGGACACCATATAAGGCACCTTATAAGACACTTTATAGGGCGCCGTATGAGGCGCCCTATAGGGCGACGTATGAGGTGCCCTATAGGGCGCCTTATGAGCCACCCTAAGGTGACAGTACCCTGAGGGTGGCTGTGCTGGCAGCACTAATATACAATAAAAATAGACAATGCCTAAGACAGCCCTATCAATGAACCCCACTGTGGGTTGTGAACCCATGACCTCTGGCTCCATGGGTAGTGAAGTAACCAGTGGGCTAGAGCTGCTAATAAACACCCAGCTGGCTACAGGAGGACTGCACGGCCCCACACCCACATTCTGCTGTGGTTACCAGGGAGATTACATACCACCACCCAACCCACCCTCTGGGGCTCAGGGTGGGGGGACAGGATCTCCCGCCAACAGATCCACTTTCTACGCCCCTGCAATGGTGGCAGTAGAGGGAACCATCAACCCCCGCCTGCTAGGGATCAAACACCCTACAGGGCAGGTAAGGCAGAGCAGTACACATCCATAACATAATAGCAGACAGACGGCAGGTCTGGAAATGCTCAGCTGCCCCCCACCATTATCTGACATTCTACAGCAGCAAGCCTCCAGAAGCTGCACCCTGCACGGTGTTCCAGCAAGACACATACTAGCTGCAGACAGTCCGACAGCTAGTCCATAGTGCAAGGTCCTGGAGGAAATGCATGTACCCAGAACAGGGATATCAGCATACACACCAAGCAGATAACTCAGTGATTGGGCCCCAAAAGGAAACCCATAAATATCACATAAAATAGATACTATATAGCACTATGGGGGAACCTAGCCATGCCATGGTCACTGCTCAGTCAGGGTGAGAGTGACCTCCCAGCAGGACATGCTATGGCCACCCTGTCCGTGCAGGTGGTACCGGACACTACAATGTCCGGCCATTGCCCTATGCCCTGTGCAGATGCGGCCAGGCCAGGCCACCCTATCCAGGCTATTCCCACAGTACCTTGCTCCTCATTATGCACATTGGCAGGCCAATACTGGCAACAGTGCTAGCAGTGTGGGCTGTGGAGGGTGTTGGCAGCCACCACACACTGGATAGACAGATACACACTCCCCACAGCTACGCCAGCATTGTGCAACTATAGAGGTGTTGGGCAGCCCAGGCCACCACACCAGTCCTGGGCACAGTGCAGGCATGGCTATGGTACGCAATACTGTAGGAGTCACTCCCCAGATTGGTAAACACTGTCAGACACAAGACCTGTAGCACACTCCACAGACGTCAGAAAGGTTGCTATGATGCAGCTCACTCCGAAAATTGTACTTAACCTAAGAATTGCTATCTGCCAGTAATCATAGCAACCTTTTGATAGATGTGTATGATATTCCCAGGTTTAGGGTGGCATTACTAAGGTATGCAAGTGCTAGTATTGGGAGATGCATGCAGAGCCCAAAGTCCTGCCTCTCCAGGAGGCTTTGGATAATGGGGCCTGTGGGTGCGGGTGTGTCTGCCCCTGTTGGCTGCTGCTTTATGGCAGAGGTTCCCAACTCCATTCCTGCGGTGCAAAACACTGTTCGGGTTTTCATGCTGTCCCTCATGAATATGCATGAGATATATCTGCATACCATGGGGGTGGCGCATAGAAATGCAGCACAGGCATCTTTATCAGAGGCAGCATGGAACCTGAATGGTGTTTGGCCCTCCAGGACTGCATTTGGGAGGCTCTGCTCTAAGTAATGTGCATGTTTATGGTGTCTGTGCCCTGTAGGGTAAAATGTAGGTGTTTTGGGCATGTTTACGTCATCTGCACAAAAGGTTCTGTCTGTATTAGCACGTTATAGTAGTGGGTAAAATATGAGGACTGGGTTGGTGGAAACCACAGCTGGGACTTGAACCTGTGACCTTCTGCTTCTGAATATATGGGTTTTGTGCACTGCACCACCATGTTATCACAGAGATGGTGCTTTCCCTGGTGATACCATGACTGTTCGTCAGACAGGTCCTGTCTGTTGCAGTGCATGGCACCCACCTACACAGGGCTAGGCCACGGTCTGCTCTGGGCAGCTGCCACTGCCCCCTCCACCACCAGTATCCCTCAGCCACCATGCTGACATGCCCTTCTGCTGGTGGAGCTGGTGGTGCACAGTCTCAGGCCATCCAGTGTGCAGGTAGGCGGCTGCCTATGGTGCGGGTTCTGGGGTAGGGGTGCCTGCATAGATGTCCACTCTCCCCCCAGCCCCGCCTGCCAATGTTCCGTGCCCTTGAGGGTAGCTGTTGGGTACTATCCCCTGTGACACTTTGGGAAACCCACTCGTTCCCATGTTGGACCTTCAGCAGTTGCTGTCTGGCTGCTCTGCTGTTTCAACATTCGTATGGGCCACCTAGGCAACACCCTAGTCCGCACTGTGACCCAGCTCCACCACAGCATGTGCCGCCTGCGGCCCTCTGTATCCCCTTCTCTGGCATCTGTCCAGTTGCCGTTCCGACATGCTCGCCCTGATGTTGCGGGACATGTGCACCTGTCCGATGGTGGGGAAAACCCTGAGCAGCGCTATGTCACTGTGGGCTCATTCACCTTGTATGGGGACGGCGTATAGACCCTTCCACGATTTATATCTGTTCTATGGGGCTTACTCGGGGGGGGGGGGAGGGGTTGATGTTTCTCATTGATACCACTATTTCCCAGCTTGGTTATTGTTTTTTTTCCAGTTTGTTGGGGTCATTTTCAGTGTTTCTGTGCCCTTTTGTTCTGTGCACATGTATCACACTTATCACTGTTTTTTGGTTTCCCTGCCTGGGCTGTACATTGCTGACACTGAAATGGTTTCTCTCCCCTGTAATGTGCCTTTAACGGTAGGTTTTCATTTGCGTTGGAATTCAGCCCTGAAATTCAGCGCGTTAGTGTGAGGGGAGCCTCTCCCCGCCCACTCTCCGCCCATTGACCCCTTCTCTCTGCCCTCTCTCCACCGTCTGCGGTGTTTTACCGTGCCGCAGAGCATTACGCTCGTTAGCGCGTCATAACGCACGTTATGATGCGCTAACGATCGTTAACATTACATAACGCGCGTTATTCACGATTACCGCAGTTTAGTAAGCATACCCCTTAGTGTAGCATGGATTGATTATAAGAAAGCTTTTAACAGTGTCCCACACACTTGGATAATAAATTGCCCTTGAGATATATTAGACAAATCCTGGTTTGACAGAATACATTAAGTTCACCATGGCAATGTGGCAAACCACCTTATTTTTGAAGTATGAAGATGGTCAGTATATCATTCCTAATATCAAGATCTAGCGAGGAAACTTTCAGAGAGATTCCTTGTCTCCACTTTTGTTTTGTATGGCACTTAATCCAATGAGTACTCTCATCAACTCTTTGGGATACAGATTTAGCATGATTCCTAAAGAAAGTAACAACCCAAAGGTAGCATCGCATTTACTATTTGTAGACAACCTGAAGCTCTACAGTTCTAGTGACCAACAATTAGCAAAGCAACGCTATGTGGTGAAAAGCTTTTCTGATGACATAAGGATGACTTTTGTCCTAGACAAATGTGCTAAGGCAACTTTTTTTAGAGGAAAATTGAGCAAAACAGAAAACATCTCCCTGATTTAGGGCTGTGACATCAAGGAACTTGAAAAGGAAGATGTATGTAATTATCTTGGAGTAGAGGAAGGAAAGAAACTCAAGCAGAAATTACTGAGAGAAAAAATCTGTAAAGAATACTATAGAAGATTAAGATCATTATTGAAAAGTGCCTTAACATTACGGAATAAGATACAAGCCATCAATCAGCTGGCAATCCTAAAGCTGTACTCTCATACAGCTTTGGGATTGTAGACTGGCCTCTTAAAGATCTTGAAAAACTGAATGTGTGAACAAGAAAACTCATCCATGTCCATGAAGTAATTTTCAAGAATCAGTGTATGCCAAGACTGTATATTCTTAGAGCTGAAGGAGGGCTAGGCCTCATAGAGATTGATTACATCTACTGAACTATTATCATAAGCCTCCAGGCTTACCTAGCAGCAGCATTAGATCCAAATATGCAAAAAATGCTGAAATATGAAAGCAAATGTCCAGAATCTGTCTCCATCATCAAACTTGGACAAGTGTTCCGACAACTAGAAGGAATGAGTGAGGATCCACAAGCACACATAGGAAAGGAAGCAAAAGAATTTGCAAAATAAGAGAAAAAACTCTTCAAAGAATTAGATCAGCAAATGAGAAAAAACAAGTGGTAAATGCATAAATACAGTGGGAAATACAAAGTCTTACTCCAGGAACCCTTTGTCGATCAAGAATGGAGATATGAATGGTTAAGAAGAGGTAAATTGAAACCGATGGATGAGTGATTGATAGTTGCAGCCCAGGTCAGCAGATTACAGACAAAATGGTTTACAGCAAGCATTAAAAAAACTGGCAAAACAGACATATAGTTGTGGTCAACATTAATGACACCCTTGCATTTTAGGTACTGTATGTTGTGTACAATATCTTGAGAAATAATCGGAAATACTCCAACCATATGTCATAATATTTCAATAGTATGTTCAAAGGTATACAACAAAAAAGGATGTCTGTGCAACTTAGATTTAGTAATTTCTGAGAAAAAAACAAAATATGATCTGGGCAGGATTTATGGCACCTTTCACTAATATTTGGTTACACAAATATACCTTTGGCGCTGACAGCCTCCAAACGTTTCTTGTAGCCATCTATAAGCTTCATACATCTGTCTGTTGGTAGTTTCTCCCACTCTTCAACTGCAATTTGTTCCAGCTCATGAATGTTTTTGGGATTCCTTTTACCAATGGCAGATTTCAGCTCTTTCCAAAGGTTCTCAATCGGATTGAAATCAGAACTCATTGCTGACCAGTTTAAAACAGTTAATTTGTTCCTCTTTAACCATTCTTTTGTACTTTTGGATGTATTTTTTGGTCATTGTCCTGCTGGAAGATCCATGACCTTATACCCAGACCTAGCTTTCTGACACTAGGTAGCACATTTCACTCCAAAATACCTTTATTTATCTATTTAATTATTTAACACCTTTTTATACCGTCTTTCTACAAGTCAAGACGGTTTACAAGGAAGTCAGTGCATTGAATGAAATATAAAGAGGACTATAGCAGTGCAAGTTACAATTAACATTAGAATAAAAAGTTAAGGTAGATGGGTTACAAGTTGGATCTATTGACTAGAGTGAAGAAATGGATAGATGTAGAGTAACTTAATATAACGTATGTACAAAGGATGCAACAGCTAGCTCGGTGATTGTCATAGTATGGGACTAGACCTAGTAGGGGTCTGCCCCATAGAATTCAAGAAATAACTGGGTTTTCAGCTTCTTACGGAAATCTGCCAAGGATTAAGTGGTTCTTAGCTGAGGTAATAGGGAGTTTCATGTGGTGAGGACATAAAGTGAGAATGCCCTATTGTTTACCCTTTGACTTCTGGTAGTTTTTTTGGGCAGTATTTCCAGGAGATTGTGTGTATTGCAAATGCAATGTGTGCCTTTGAGTCAATCCTGACTCCTGGTGACCCAGAAGCTCCTGGGTTTTCTTGGCAGTGTCACCAGAAGTAGATTGCCAGGCCTTTCTACTGAGGCAATGGAGGGTTAAGTGACTTGCCCAAGGCCACAAGGAGTGCTAGTGGGAATTGAGCGCTGGTTGCTTGGTTACCAAGCCAGTGTTCTAGCCACTAGGCTACTCCTCCACTCCATTGTGTGTATTAAGTCTCCTTGATCTATTTCTGGTGAGTTTTCTTAGTAGCGACTGAAGACATATGGCTGATTGTTGTTTCTCACTTTGTAGGTGTTCAGTATTATTTTGTGTTTGATTCTTGATTTATGGGTAGCCAGTGTAGTTGTCTGAGGATTGGGGTGGTGTGGGTCTGATGAGAGGTTCCTTGTACTGTATAATTCTTGCTGCCATATCTTGTGCTAGTACTGTGTTGTAGGTCCTGGAAGATTTAGTTACTGTGATCTAGCAGAGGAGCAATGATGGCTTGGCAAAATGTGCGGAGATCCAGGGGGTTAAGGAGGGGGTGTAGGTTTTGGTAGTCCTCTGACTTCATGACTCCTTTAATACATTTCAGGCCTCCAATTGCTAAGGCAGCAAAACAGCTCCATAATATTATGGAACCTCCCCCATATTTACAGTAACTGTAGGAAGGGTGCATTTGTTTTCCTTATAAGCTTCATTTCTTCATCTGTAAATGTATATTACTGGTCTGCATTGCCAAAAAGCTTGTTTGGTTTAATCTGTACACGGAACATTTTCCCAGAACGATTGTGATTTCTCAAGGTGGGTTTGGGCAAAGATCAGGTGTGTCTTTTTATGTCTGTCTTTGAACAGTGGGGTTTTGGCCTTCGACCATGAAGTCCTTCTTTGTTTAGTGAGCAACGTATGGTACATGTGGAAACCACCACTTCAGATTGCTTCAGATCAGCTTTCAGCTCTTGTGTGTGGTGTGGATATTGCACATGGTATATTTCCAACAGTTTGCACTAACTTTGAAGACTTCTTGGATTAATTTTCCACTTCCCACCACATCCTGGGAGGTTCTTGACAGTTCCATGAGCAGAAAACGTCTTAATAACATTGCAAACTGTAGACAGAGGAATCCCAAGATCTTTGGAGATGGCCTTGTACCCCTCTGAAGTTTGATGTTTGGTGATAATTGCTTTTCTGATAGTCTTAGGTAGCTCTCTTTTCTTCCCCATTGTGAAAATGGAACAGGGAGTGAATGTGGCCATTTTAAACATAAGATCCATCATTCATTGGTTGATTCAAGTCATGTGAGTACTGACAATGGATCACAGATGCGTCTAATTTTATTGCAATGAGAATGTGGTTCTTCTGTTAAAACTGAATTGTTTATAAGGGTGCCAATAATCATGCCCTGACAATGTTCTAGTTTTTATGCTATTTCTTTTTTTAATTGTTCTTGTTTTATTTGATTTTTTTTTATGTGTCAATATGAGTGCATATACAGTCCAAAGCCATTTCATTGGCCATTTTATTTTAGATGATATTAGACATTAAGGGGTTGAACTGCAAGGGCGCCAATAATGTTGACCACAACTGTATGTCAATTCTGTAAGAGCTGGAAACAGTGACTCACCTCATAGCTGGCTGTGAAGTTCTGATGGAGGAAAATTTCCATACAGAAAGGTACAACAAAGTGGCACGCCTCATCTATTGGAAACTCTGTAAACACTACAACATCGCCGTCCCTGAAAAGCACTGGGATCAAGACCTTAAGAGAATTACAGAGAATGAAGAGGTTATTATCACTTGGAACATTCCCATTCTGACAGATAACAAACTGGATGCGAGGAAGCCTGACATAGTGATAAAGGAGAAAAACAACAGAACGGCTTTGATAACAGAGGTATCAATTCCAAGTGATTATTCTGTGACTCGTCTGAAGAGGCAGAAAATCCTGAAGTACCAAGAAATGCAGTCAGAAACCAAGCAAATGTGGCAGAAAGATACAGAGATATTTCCCACCGTTTTGGGAGCTGCAGGCTTGATAAAGAAGAATTTTCAAGCACATCTTGATAAACTACCCATACATGTTACATCTTACAAACTCTAGAAGGAAACTCTCTTTGGCATGATACAAGTACTATGCTGAGCATTAGCAGTAAATTTGAGAGACTGAGATCATACCCCACATACTTTGCCTTAGATGTAAGGTTCATGACTGTCATGGTATTCTCAAAACTCACCCATTTGGAGAAACTGCCCTGAGAAAGAGTGTCAATTGACAGATACAGCACTAAAGAACCATGACAGGTAGCAGCTATGGGAATCCACTGAAATTGTGATGAGCTAAAAAGACTCTAAGAGCCCCTGACTCCCAGGACAGTGGCCGTAACTTTGCAAATCTCTTCCATGTGAGGGACAAAGTAGTAGAGCAAGATGTGGCACTCTAGTTCTGTTTTCCTTTCATTCTGCTAGAACACAGTTCAGAGGTAGTGCACACACTGAATTCGGGACTATTCAGGAAGGAGAGTATAAGGGGGATGGAGAGAAGGAGAGGAGGAAAGAAAATGCAGGAGATGTGGGGATAGAAAATAGAGGCGTGATATAGGTTGAGGGAGAGGGGAGGGTTGGGAAGGGGGAGAGAATAAGTGATTGGGTAGAGGGGTTGGGGAGGGAGCAGTATGAGGAAAAGGGTATGGAGGACATGAGAGAGTGCAAGGGTGAGGGAGACTGAGGAACTGATTAAGAGAGGGACGGGAAGGATATATGGGAGGAAGGAGACAGAGAGCCTATGGGGGTCATTTTAGAAGTCTTATTCATGCTTTGGATGTCCAAAAATGGGCTTAGTGATATCCAAAGCACAGAGACATTTCCAGAGACATTTTAGAAGCTGACTCTGGGGACATCCCCATCATGAAGATGTCCTAATCTGAATTGGGATGTGGATGAGGCATGGCCGGGGCGTTCCCGGGTACCTAGAGGTGTGGTTAGGGTGTACCCAGAGACCAGGATGTCTCTGCCTAATCACAGAAATGTCATGGACGTCAGACGTCACGTCTAACCCTAGACCTGCTCCGAGGCACAAATAGCAATGAACAAGCATCTGAAATGTGCTCAATAGCAATGAACAAACTTGTGGAAAGTGCTCATTTTATTTATTTATTTATTTTATTTATTTATTTGAAAACTTTTATATACCGCCCCTTCCAGAGATCAGGGGCGGTTTACAGTAAACAACAGTAACCATACATTAAACTTCTGAACATTAAAACATTACAAGAACAGTTGAACATGGTTGAGATATTAACTATTTACACTATTATAGCTGAAAAAACATCCAGGAAGGGCCAGCCCAAGGGTTTCTGCTGCCCTAGGCAGAAGCCCTGGCCATGCTGCCCCCTCTCCGAGCTGTGCCGCCCCCTCCATGTGTCGAGCTGCACCACCCGTGCTGAGTTGCGCTACTGCCGATTCCAATAGTGGGGTCAAGGACTGGAACTGTTCAGCAGCAGGCGATGTGCTTCTGATTCCCCTCTGACATTTTTTTGGCATTTCAGAAGCAGCAGGCCATGTGTGCCACATGTGAATCCAAGCAAGTTATATTGGTCTGCTAGACAGGAGTTTACTCCTTGACTGCCCCACAAGCACACACCAGGAAATAGAAACATTGGCATTCTGCTAGTACACCCATGGGCTGCCATGTGTTTGTTCATGTATCATGACCTGCCTCTTTGGCTGGACAGATCCCATATGTAAGATATGAATGTTAGTTGAACCAGCAGCATAGTTAGGCAGTGCAACATACAGATCTACCAATGTGACCCTCTCCCACGCCTGCCGAACATACCTTGTCACCTTGTCAGACAAGTATGGCACAGAGTCTGCAGAGATCTAAACTGACAAAGGCATACCCCAACCCATGCCCGCATGCAACCTGACAATGACCACATAAATGCCCATGGAATGATTCACCCACATGGCTGTTATGTGGTTCCAAACAAATGGCCAATGTATGTATGCGGGAAGGGTCATGGGTTCAAGACCAGCCTGTGGATCAGGAAATGTATGTCCTGGTGTGTTAAATTTATCCTATATTTCCAGAACTGTATCACCATGTGCAACCTTCAACATTTCATCCAGCAAGAGTCCACACATTCAGCTGTCATGCTGTGAAGCTGCATCGACCACGGCTGGATGTTAGAGCACCGACACACTGAGAGTGCGCTGCCAGCACCTGAGCATTACAAAACATACTAATAGCGCCTGCACCCTGAGAAGGCATTGAGAATAGTGAAGCATCAAAGGAGGCCTAAGGCACAGATAAGAATGCCAAACTGCACCACTTTTGGACTGCAGGCTCATGTGTCTGTGTGTGTCTCTGAAGTAGTGTGAGCCTCAGCAATGCACTGTGCATGCATGTGGTGCCCAGGCGCTATGGCTGTGCATAAAACATGCTGCAGGTAAGTTATACAGCAACCACACATACTGTGTTAGACATCATTTACAAACAGAAGGTTAGTTTGCAGTACATAGCTGCAAACCGTGGCTGTGATGCCGTAATGCATTCCCAGTTACACCATTGACAAGGGCCATCCCCACAGCATTCCGCTCTACTTGTCTCCCAACATGACATTGTTGTGCAGCTCCCAAATCATCTGCTGGCTTGACTGGAGTGAGCAGGGGGGATACATGTGTGTGTTGCAACCCTCACCTCTGACTTATCCTCCAGGCCTGAGGACACACCCATTTGCACAGGTAAGAGGCCAGAGTAATAGCAGCTGCCATAACAGCTGTATTTGTGGCAACAGTGTCAGCCCACCTGACACAACTGAAGCCTATAAGGACCTAGGATCAGGCAGAGGGCTGCCCTCTGTGAATGTGCAATCCATTCACTTAGGTAGTGACCCAGTCAGGGATCTCAAATTTCCCTGCATGCAAGTAGCTTTTGTCTCATACTGCATTCGCTGAGTGCAAGTGAGGGGACTCTGTGCTCCATGCACTGTATGTAAATACAGGGAGGTATGCATCACTCATATCAGGCACAGTTGCACACAAGAAACACTACCTCAACACTGTCTACTGATCACTGGCCAAAGCATCCAGCAGTGTACTACCTATTACCACAAATGAGAGTCCAAATGCACCTGTGTGCCTGATTGAGACAGTGGGACACTGACCTCTGAATGGTGCATGCACACTTCCAGCTGCTGAAATGTTGGCCTCTGCATCGCCCACCACCATATGGGGTGGCAGTACCTTGACGTGAATGTTGGGGTGGGGGTAGACGTGCGGGGAACAGTACCATACATGTTTGGTCTGTGCCCTTCATAGGTGGAATTGCTGGCCTACTCAGTATCTGCATGTTTTACATCAGAGATGCTGCATGACAGTTTCACTGGCTTCCCATGGGCACCGAGTGTGACAGTTACAAAGATGTTGTTAGAGTACAAGGAGGCAGGGTATGGTGGCGTATGTGTCTCCAGCGACTGTTCCTACATCCAACCCATTGTCCAAGCTGCCATGATTCCATGCGCCCTTGGGTGGGGAACCAATGTGTCTGCAGCAGAGGAGAGTTCATGTGCTGCACTGGCCAGGTTTGGAGCATCCATGGCTAGAAACATGACATTTTCTGTGAGTACAGGCATGCCCACTGCCCAGGCAATGCCCACTGCCCAGAGCTGGGTAGGGGGACGCCATATTTGTATATGTAACAGGCAAAGACCATTGTGGTCCAACATGCACTCTCCACCTGTCTCTGGCCTACATTCTACTGTCCCTCACATTGCATGAGCTGTCCCCAGATCCAAGATAAAAAGGTATATAATGAAGAGCAGAGGATTCTGAGCATTGCCTAGGAGAGAGCGGTTTGCACAGGATGTATATGTGTTGGAGGGTAGCTCAATGGCTGAGCCATCTTAGCATGGGTCTGTCACAGGCATGGCCTGGGTGCACATCTGTTCATGCTGAGAGGCCATCCTCACTCTGACCAAGATGTGACCATATCACGGCTATGTATGCACAGTGTTTTATAGGGATAAGCAGTAGTAATATGTGGGCTGATTTTTTCTTGGCAGTTCAGTCACAATTCAGGATGCTGGTTGTTCATGCTGTTTGCACAAAGCCGATGTGTTCATGGTGGCTATGTGCACATGTAGCGTGTGGTAACTAGCAGATTGGGCACAGGTGGTATGAGGTGTGACAAAAAAGAAATGAGACTGTCCCCATAAATGTTTTATTACAAAATCTACAGAGAAATTATGCATTGTCCCCTTCAAAGTAATCCTCCCCCCAAGAGTTAATGCACTTCTGCATTCGCTTCTGCCATGTACGGAAGCACTCGGTAAAGTCCTCCTCCTTGAGGTTCCTTAGCTCCCTCGTCTACAGAGGCGAAATGAGTTCCTTTGAGCACAGTCTTCAGCCTGGGGAAGAGCCAGAAGTTGCAAGGTGCGAGATCTGGGGAATAAGGAGGGTGGTTGAGAGCTGTGATCTGTTTGTTGGCCAAGAACTGCCTCACACTGAGCATGGTGTGTGCGGCTGCATTGTCGTGGTGGAGCTGTAACGACTTGTCTCTCCACAGAGCCCGCCTGGAGGCAATTGAGGACCTGCTGGTAGAAGAGCTGGTTGACTATCTGACCCTCAGACACAAACGCATGATGAACCACTCCCTTCTGGTCAAAGAATGCGATCACCATGACCTTGATCCTTGATTTGGACATACGTGCCTTCTTGGGTCTGGGTGACAGTCGAGTCTTCTACTGCAAGCTCTGTCTCTTGCTTTCAGGGTCGTACTGGAAGACCCAGTCTCATCTCTTGTGATGACTTGGCCAACAAACTCTGGATCTTCTCTGATCTTCTCTAGCAAGTCTAGACAAACATTGACCTGGTGCTCCTTCTGGTCGTCCGATAAAAGCATGGGCACCATCTTGGCACACACCTTCCGCATCCCCAGCTCCTGCACCAAGATAAACCGCACTGACTCCCTATTCAGGCTGAGCTCCTCAGCTATCATCCGCACCATCAATCTGCAATCACTCTGCACCAGCTAATTCACTCTGTCAATGTTCTCAGCTGTCTTTGTCGTGGAAGGCCATCCGGACTTGGGGTCATCCTCCACCTCCTCGCAGCCAGTCTTGAAGTGTTTGTGTCACTCAAAGACTCGCGGCCTTGACATTGCATCTTCTCCAAAAGCCTTTTGGACACACCCAGTTGGGCCCTTCTCCAACTTAACCAGAAATTTCAAGTTCATTCTTTGCTCCATATTCCTGCCACCTCTAGTTGCATGACAAAGTGATGGAGCAGTATGCTACAAAAAAACCTGAAAAAGAAAAACAGAGTGAGAGAGATGAAAAATATTATAGCAGAATAGTGGCACAACACAGTGACTTAAGCGGTTAGCCAATTGGCATTGAGTCATGGGCGTGGCAGCCACAGTCTCGTTTCTTTTTAATCACACCTCGTATGTGAGTGGCTGACACAAGACAGTGTTGCCCAACATATGCAAGCTGCCTGGGATTGCTCTGGGTGATTTGAATTCCCAGAAAGTGAGAATAACAGCTGTTCTTGGGCTGCTGGTATCTATGGTCTTGGCAGGCCATTCTGTTTCATGTCAACACCACCCTCTCCTGCTTAGACAACACCACACTTGGGTTCCTTTTCAACAGCTGTCACAGCCTTAGGGAGTGACATGAGATGTTATAGAAAAGTCCATGGCCATCAGGAGCAGGACATGTACAGCATACCAAGTTATTAGCATCACACACGTCAGACAATACCTGCAGTACATGGGCAGAGATAGAGATCTGATCTAGAACCTGGAGAGTCCATCTTTTGCAGGGCTTGTTCTGGGGACCAGGTGATGTGTGCCCTCCATCATAATCAGGGTGACTGCAGAAACAAGTCATTTGCACATAATTGCAGCTGTTATGTGCATGAAGCACACAGTGCCTCTGCATAGTACAGTGCTGATGTAATGGATTGCTGCATTCTCCATATGGCTATCAGTTGCATATATGTGCTCAGATTGTATGGTGCATCATGGGTAATGGAGGGGCTAACGATACCGGCACCCAGGGCCCCAATTGTAGCCATAGCAGTGACTGTGATCACTGGAGAATTGCCTAATACCTGCTTGTCGTCTATGATGGTGGTAGGCATGTGCATGGAACCCAGAGGAGAGCAGGATGATCAGCGATGAACCACAGGGGTCATGCATGTGGTTTGCATTAGGTGTATGTGTATGTGTGCCTATCATGCTGTGTACAGCAGGTGACAAGGGACTGCATACCCTGCACATGTGCTGCCTCAGTGGTTACTGCCACACTGTGGCACAGAAGACCTCAGCGTGCGACTGTTATTTGGTGTTGGCGGTACAGTAAAAGAAGTACTTCTTGACCTCATGTGTGGCTTGGCCTTTGGACAAAGGATGTTTTCTGCAGCTGTGTGTCTGTTATGCAGTTAGTTTACTGGGATGGCCACCTGCAGGGTTCATCATATGTCCCTACTTGCTCAGTATGGCCAATATGAGAGATACTTGTCCAGTTGTTATGTGCACATGTGTCAGGGGGATTGTATTGTGTTTAGAAAAGCTGACACATCACTCATACCCAAATATCTGGTATTGGGACTTCCCCATGGCACAGCTACACTTTTTCACACACACTACAACTGTATTTGTGCGGTCAGATCAAGTACATCGGGGCAGCAAGGCCATAATGCACTCTCACCTACCGCCATCCATCAGCATATGCCCATTATGTACAGTCATGTATTCTCCTGCCAACTGCTATGCCATGGCCCACACAGGAACAGTTTAATCACTAGGATGTATCACTCACACCTCTCCCATGAATGATCTGCATGTCTCCACCCCTGCTTGGTCATCCTTTTGATGCCCACATCATAGGGCTGATGGATCTACCAGGGGACGCTTCTTCCCAATCTTATGCCACACAATGACATTACAGCGTATTACGTGGGCATTCCTCACTGATATGGTACAGCCACCTCCCATATGCTCATCCCACTTATTGACTGACATGTAGGATACATATGAATATGACAGGTCCATCACTCTTACCTTTCCTTCCATCCATCACCTAAAATTTGACTTTCACAGGGGATCCCTTATCCTGTGTTAAGGTGACTGCCATTTTCGGGTATTAATGTGAATGCTTGACACCTTAATGCCTGATGTCCTGTTAGTGCCTGAAAAGTGGAGCCAAGCGCACTTTCCACCTGTATGCCTACTCCCCGGCCCATCCTTTACCGCACGCAAACATCCTTAATGCTGCCATTTACACTCATTATCCGGTGCTCCCTTAACACTTTAGTAAACATATCCTACAGATTTTGAGAGAACAAAAGATGATAGCAGAATAATCCCCATGAACAGTGAACGTTGCAAGGCACATTGAACGTTGCAAGGCACATTTTGAGAGATACAGAATTTCTCTAGAACTTTCAGAGGCCTTCCTATACTAAGGGGTATGTTTACTATAGCGCATTAGCTGTCTTCACAACACGAACATGGGATTGCCATGCTGCCAAGACAGATAACTTGGGAGAAATACAGCTACCACAGACCTTTTTCTATGATAGCTGCAATTTGTGCAATGGCAATTTGAATGGGTGGGATGTGGACAGAGAGTGGACATTCCAGTTTAAAGCAGCGTTCACATTGTGCAGTAGCAGCACTATCTGCAGGCTTTGTGGATTGAGCTATTGCTATCTCAATGGGAGGCATTAGCTGCCTCCGCAAAGCCGGTCCCCCACGATCACAGCATTTTCTCCATAGTATCTTCAGGCAAATTGCTGGGAAAGCCCCCTGCACATACCACGGGACCTTTGCAGCTAACACCGACTTTTTGCAGTTATTACCTGGTGTTAGCTGCAAAAGCCTTTCATGCTTTAGTAAACATCCCCCTAAGTGTAGCAAGTCCCCAGTGCACCTCTATGAACTGAGAAGGAAAATTTCTGGACCTCTGATCTTAGTCTGTGCTTTATAACAATGTGATATAATGGAAGAAGGGCCAAAGTGCCTGTCAGTGCTAGTGGGAGCATCTGTTTATTTTGGAGGGCACTATAAAGGCACTGTTAATATGGGTCTGAGAGTATTGTGTTAATGCTTTGTTGTATGTGCTGTGGAGCCTATAGGGGATCAAGGACTGTCGAGAAACAGCAGGGAGCTTCCATTTTTCATGACCAGGTAGCCTTTGAACTAGAGAGAGATGGTCTTATAGACTGGCTTGGCATACCTTGTAAAGGAAGAACTGAGAGAAAAACCAGACCATAAGGGTCTGGAGGAAATTTGTGGATGTCCTTCTGGTTTTCAGCATCCATGTGCATGCATGAAGATTGGAGAAACTAGCCAGGGTTATAGCAACACAGTACATATTAACATAGTATATGATGGCAGATAAATACCAGTATGGCCCATCTAGTCTGCCCAGTAAAGTGGCTAGAGTGGTTGTAACTGCAGCTCCGTGCAGATCAACCCCCTCTATTAAAGATATTTAAGTTTGCTTTGACTTCATCCTCTTGCTATAAAGGGACCCACTGTGTCTGTCCCATGCCATTTTGAATTCTGTCACTGTATTTGCCCCCACCACCTCCATCGGGAGGGCAATCCGTGCATCCACCACCCTTTCAGAGAAACGTATTTCCTGACGTTGTTTTTAAGCTTACCACCTTGCAGCTTCATCTTATGTCCTCTAGTTTCATAGCTTCCCCTTCTTTGAAAAAGGTTTGTATGTTAATTGATACCCTTTAAGTATTTAAAAGTATACGATGTCTCCCCATGAACGTAGCAAAATATGACCTTGAGAATATACCATTTGGAATTTAAAGACTGCCTGCAAAATCTATTTGTTGCTTTAGATACAAATGAAGGAGCTCCAGAAGAGTTATGGAATGACATCAAAGTTGTGTTGGAAGAAAGCGAGAAGTCTCTACAAAAGGTGAAAAAACAAAAATGGCCAAAATGGATGATGGAAGAAACTCCAAAAATTGCCCAGAAATGCAGAGCAGCTAAGGCCAGAGGAGAAAGAGAGGCAATCACAGAACTCAACAGAGATTTCCAATGTGAAACAAAACAAGACAAGGAAAAGTACTGCAATGACACGTGCCAAGGAAATAGAAGCAAAAACTATTAGAGGAAGAACCAGATCGGCTTTCCTAAAGCTATGAGAGTTAAAGAAAAAAGTCCAGCCTCGAATTGGAATGTTACAAGATGCTCAAGGATCTATGTTGAATGAAGCTGAAAGATCAAGAAAAGGTAGAAAGAATATATAAAGTTTTATATGATAAAAATCAAGTGGACCAACACCCATTTCAACCTGTACCTTATGATCCAGAACCATTGGTGATGAAAGAAGAAGTCGAAGCAGCATTGAAAGCCTTATCAAAGAACAAAGCACCAGGCATTGATGGCATTCCCATAGAAGTGTTACAGCACTCTGATGCAGCTGTTAGCATACTTACAAGGCTCTGCCAGGAAATTTGGAAGACAACATCATGGCCAACTGGCTGGAAAAGATCGGTGTTTATACCAATACTAAAAGAAAGGTGATCCAACTGACTGTGGAAATTATTGCACAATTGTTCTGATCCCACATGCCAGCAAGATTCTACTGAAGATTATTCAACAGAGACTACAACCATTCCTGGAACAAGAACTACCTGAAGTGCAAGCAGGATTCAGGAAATTGCGAGGATCGAGAGACATCATTGTGGATGTGAGATGAATCCTTGAAAAGACTAACGAATACCAAAAGGACATCTATTTGTGCTTTACTGACTACAGCAAGGCTTTTGACTGTGTAAACCATGAGAAACCCTGGGCCACATTAAGAAGCATGGGTATACCAGAACACCTGATTGTTCTTTGCACAACCTTTCATTGATCAAGAAGCAAACGTTTGAACGATACAAGGAGAAACAGAATGGTTTAAAATCAGCAAAGGTATATGACAAGGCTGCATATTTTCCCCCTACCTGTTTAATTTATATGCAGAACAAATCATCAGAGAAGTAGGATTCTATGAAGACAACTGAGGAGTGAAGATTGGTGATGATACCACATTACTGGCTGAAAGTGAAGATGATCTGAAACATTTGCTTCTCAAGATCAAGGAACATAGTCTTAAAATGGGCCTGCATGTTAATGTAAAGAAGACAAAGATCATGACAACTGGCAAAATCAATAAGTTCATCGTTGATGAAGAAGAAATTGAAATCGCAGACAACTTTAACCTACTTGGATCAACTATCAGTAAAGAAGCAACAAGCAGTCAAAAAATCCGACGATGAATTGCTCTTGGTAGAATGGCTGTGAAGGACCTAGACAAGATTCTCAAGAACAGAGATGTCTCTCTCCATACAAAGATTTGACTCATTTGAGCCATGGCATTTTCAATAACATCATATGGATGTGAAAGTTGGACAGTGAAAAAGATAGACAGAAAGAAAATTGATGCCTTTGAATTATGGTGCTGGTGGCGAAAACTGTGTATACCATGGACTGCCCGAAGAACAAACCAGTCAGTGCTAGAGGAGATCAAACCTAAGCTTGCTTTAGAAGCTCAGATGACAAGACTTCGACTTTCATACTTTGGACACATGATGTGAAGAGAGAGATCATTAGAGAAAGACATCATGCTTGGCAAGGTAGAAGGTCAACGCAAAATAGGAAGGCTAGCAATAAGATGGATCGATACAATAACAGCAGTTATGGGTGCCAATCTGTCAACAATGAGCTGCCTGACTGAAGCCCAAACACAATTTAGGACAACTATCCAGAGGGTCTCCATGAGTCGACACCGACTCAATGGCACTTAATGACAACAATATCAAATCTCCCCTGTTCCTTCTCTCCTCTAGGATATACATATTAAGGGCTTCATGTCTCTTCTCAAATATTATTTTATTTATTTATTTATTTACATTCTCTTATATACTGCGCTATTCTGCATCAGTGCGGTTTACATTGAACAAACTGAAATTACATTGAACAGGGCATTATAACTTGGAGATAACTATGTTACACGGAACATGGGCTATGGAGGGTTAAGTGGCTTGCCCAAGACCACAAGGAGCACCTGTGGGACTAGAAACCCCAGTCCTTCCGGCCCAAGGTTGCTGTCCTCTAGTGGGATTTGAACCCCCGACCTTCCGGCCTGAAGTACCTTGCCCCAACCACTAGGCTACTCCTCCACTCCTTCTGACACAGGCTCCAAATCATTTTGGTCACCTTCCTCTGAACCTTTTCAAGTCTTTTTATGTCCTTCATGAGATATGGTCTCCAAAACCGACCACAATACTCCAAGTAAGTCCTCACTGATGACTTGTACAGGAGCATTAATAACTCCTCATTTCTGCTGGTTATTCCTCTCTGTATGCAGCCTGGCATACTTTGGCTTTGGCTACCGCCTTGTCACATTGTTTTGTCACCTTGAGATCCTCAGACAGCACTCCAAGGTCCCTCTCCTGGTCTGTGTACACCAATATTTCTCCCCCTATCACATACAATCCCTTTGGATTTCTGCATCCCAAGTGCATGACTGTGCACTTCTTCACATTAAATCAAAACTGCAAGCATTAACCATTCTTCCAGTGTTTTTAGATCTTTCCTCATGCTGTCCACTCCCTCAGAAGTGTCCGCTCTGTTGCAAATTTTTGTGTCATCTGCAAAAAGGCGGACTTTTCCATTTAGTCCTTCCACAATATCACTCACAAATACATTGAACAGTTTTGGTCCTAGGACTGATCACTGAGGCATGCCAATATGCACCTTTCTTTCTTCTGAATGAGCTCCATTTACCACCACTTTGTCTTGTCTTTAAGATACGGCTGCCCGAATTGCACACAATACTGAAGGTGCGGTCGCACCATGGAACAATACAGAGGCATTATAATATCCTTTGTTTTATTTTCCATTCCTTTCCTTATGATACTTATCATTCTATTTGCTCTCTTGGCCACCGCTGCACACTAGGCGGAGGGTTTTAACATGTTATCCATGATGACACCTAAATCTTTTTCCTGAGTGGTGGTTCCTAATGTGGAACCTTGCATCGTGTAACCATAGTTTGGGTTTTTCTTTCCTAGGTGTATAACTTTGTACTTGTCCACATTAAATTTCATCTGCCATTTGGCTGCCCAGTCTTCCAAATTATCAAGATCCTCTTACAATTTTCCACAATCCTCATGGGTTTTAAGAACTTTAGTTTTGTGTCATCTGCAAATTTGATAACCTCACTCGTTATTCGCTTTTCCAGGTCATTTATGACTATGTCAAAAAGCAGCATACCCAGCACAGATCCCTGGGGTACTCCACTATTCACCTTTCTCCATTGGGAAAATTGGCCATTTAGCCCTACCCTCTACTTTCTATGTTTTAAACAGTTCCTGATCCACATAGTACACTGCCTCCTATCCCATGGCCTTGTCCACTTTCAGTTTTGTAAACTGTTCAAATATGTTGCACCTGAATCTGGGCCCCGTGCACGTCTCTAGAGAGGACGTGCATGCACAGCACTAATTCAACAACCCTGCGTAGACATACATATGGAAATGAAGAATTAGTGTGTGGTTGTTACCAGGGAAGCATGCCTAACTGGCAGCCTATCGCTCTGTCCTGAGCCACGCACATGTGTATGCCATGCGCATACTGGCCAGATTGCTCCAGCTGCCCTGTGCACCTGCAACCCAAAAAACATCCCAATCCCATGTCCTGCAGACCACGTGTGACAAGAACCAGGAAGAAGCCCCCTCCCATCTTAATGCAAATATCAACATGGCTACCAGGCAGACTAATTTCAGCAGGCGAAGATAAGGCTGCTAGTGACCATGGTCCTGGAGCAGGAGGAGACTCTCCTCCCCACTGGGCAGAGATGGCCAGCCCACACAGCAGCATGCAGGGACTGGGAACACATCAGGACCACCCTCGTCCAGTAAGTACATCACAACAGAGCCACCAGGTTATAGCCGTGAGTGCTGCCAGGCTCCAGGAGGTGAGGGAACTGGGCCCTGTGCATGTACACCAAATGAAATGACCAGATGTGCTCCCCCCCCTGACATGGCATGGCAGGGTGACACACCACCGATAGCAGATGGGAACAGGCATATGATGTGCAGGTTACACAGTGCCAGCAGTACCCCCCCCCCCCCCACAGTGAGTAGGCAGGTCTGTGCCCTGGCATAGGGGAATAACGAGGTATGTCTCTACCCCACAGGTGTTTCCATATCCTGCATGATCCAGAGACATACCATGTGTGATACCGCACAATCTGCCACTGATAAGATGTATCCAGCAGCAGCTGCAGGAGGAGCAGAGTGAGTAGTAATGCAGATACCCAGTCTGAGCAGCAGGCCAACAGGCCACCCAACACTTGTCCTGGCCTACACTGCTTCACGCCCTGCAGAGCTGGGACATGCTGGAGCACCCTGTATGTGTGCCCCCCCCCCAGAAACCATAGTAGTGCGGCAACAGGAAGAGCAGGGTGTGGACATGAGTGTCACAGCTACCATGATGTCTCACAGAGAGATATGGGCACCGAGCATGGTAAGGTGACACAAAGAGGCATGCCTGCACCACCACAGTGGCAGTGAAAGGAGGTTGACAAGGAAACTCATACCTGATGTGGGCCACCCATGGGCCTGGAATGACAGCACTGGCACACCAGAAACCCAACTGTCCATGTATGACCTGTCAGACATGCAACAAAGATACCACAGCCATGCAGCTGACCATGACCTCTGTCCCTCACAGCAATAGCACACCAGGAAGAGGACTCCCCACCCCTTCCCCTGATGGCTACACCCTGACACTATGGAGGATGCCAGTGCAGATATACACCCAGCCCCAGTGGGAGTGGAAGCATGACCACCAGCAGAGACAGCAGCAGCGCACCACCAAGCCCCATCCTCCTGTCCAGCCCAATACCATCAGTAGATGAGGAGGAGGTGGAGGGTCTAGCAGGGGAGAGAGTATTCTCCCTCTCTGCCTCCCCTGAAGGGGACAGCGCTGATGGCAGTGGGCAGGGGGACCTATGTCCCACAGCACACCTGGGGGATAGTGTGCAGCTGGGTAGCGGCCAGGTCCCACCATGCACAGGTGCTGTGGAGGCAGGGGATGACCTCTGGATCCTCATCCTCCAGCCCATGGTGGGGGGGGGGTATGTGGCATGACAGGGAGGGCAGCTGGGGAGGAGGGAGGGTGGCTGGGGAGGCCCCATGGAGTTTTGTGGGGTAAGCTGTAGCATCACATGCTGAAAGGTCATGCAAGGGTGGCAAGGGTGAAAGGATGGAGTGCATGCAGGGAGAACATGTGGGTGTGTGTGTGGCAGGAGAGTGGGAGTGAGGATGAGAGGTCTGACTGCAGGCAGGGGGAGCATATGGGGTGTGTGAGTGGCAGGAAGGGTGGGAGTGAGAGTGAGGGGTTGGAGTGCATGCAGGGGGAGTGTGTGGGGGTGTGTGAGTAGCAGAAATGTGGGAGTGAAGGTGAAGGATCAGCGTGCATGTAGGGGGAGCATGTGGGGGAGTGTGAGTTGCAGAAGAGTGGGAGTGAGGGTGAGGGAGCAAAGGGAATGCAGGGGAGAGTGTGGGTGAGGGCGCGTGTGCAGAGTGGATGGGGTTCTGAGTGCGGGGGTGGGATAGGATGTGACAGTTCAGCTGGAGGGGGACGCAGATGGTGAGGAGACAGTGTGGGGCTCAGATTATGGAAGCTGGGATTGCCAGGAGGCTGTGGTGGTGACAGGTCACGGCAGTGATGAGGGCAGTGATGCGGCAGAGGTGCCTGTGGCCAGGTGCATGTGGGAGCAGTGTGCTCACCCCTGTCTGATGTAGGGTCTGATGAATGGGCCCAAGAGGCAGGTGGAGGCCTCGAATACATGTCAGCCATGGTCTGTCTGGAGCACGGGCTTGCACACATCCTTGCATGATTGTTCAGGCCCCTCTCCCACCTCTCCCACCATGTGGAAGGTCTTAGGGGTGAGGTGCAGGGCCTGGGGAGTGAGCTCAGGGGCCTGAAACTTCTGCTAGAGGCCTACCTTCAGCACCACACACCACTCCCCAGCTGCACAGCAGGCAGCCCTGTGGGGCACTGAGGGGGCCACACCATCTGGGAGGCATGCAGGGGCAGCCGTACAACTAAGCGGCATATGCCGCACCAGTGATTGCTGGTGCAGTGACAGTTACCAGGATGGACTGGCCAGCAGTGCTAATGGCTCTGTAGGTGCAGCAGGGGCAGGGGTTGGGTGCCATGGAGCACACCTGTTAGCCAGTGTGTGTGGACACTGTTTGCCCATCTTCTATGTCTGTCCTATGCATGTTTGCTGGGTAAATAAAGTTTTGTGCTGTTTAACATGTGTGTCTTGTATGCCTAGGTGTCTGTCACCCACAGAAATCCTGACCAATAATGGCCCTGGTCATATGTGTACCACTACAGGGAATATGCCATGCTGCACGCCACATGTTCATGGTAGCCCATGCATGACTGAGCCAAATAGCCACATAGACTGGCCACCACAGTAGCAAGAGACAGAGAAAACACTCAGGGGGAATGGGGAGGTGCCATATGAGAGGGGAGCCATGAACATGTGGCATCAGCACAACCAGCAGTCCATGGGGGTGCCGTGACGTAGGGTGGTGGGGCCAGCCGCAGCACATACAGTGGTGCATAACAAGCTGATGGGGCTGGATAGGGAGAGGGGAATGGCCCAGAGTAGGCCATGAATGTGACAGACCTAGATAACGTGGGCAGCAAGATATTTGGCTACCCCTGAGGAGGGATGTGGAGGGACCCAAGACAGGGAGGTTATGGAGGCACAGCAGACAGACTGTACAGTCGGGGCTGCATGCAGCAGCAGCCCTGGATGTGAAATCTGATTGGGAGCTGGATGTGCTGCATACGGTGCATGGTGGTGGGCAGGACAGGGCCCACAGCTGACCAACTGCACTTTTCAGCGACAAACAGAAGGGGGGAGAGTGGGGGGCTTAGGGTGGACCACCAGCACTAGCATGGCGGGGGGTGATGGTCGGGTGAATGGAGGTTCCAGGTGTGTGTGACACATGTGGAATGTGCAAGCCAGTGTGCCGCATATCTTTGCCAGCTGTGTCAGTGTGGACGGGCTGGGGGCAGGGGAAGGGGCCACATGCTGCCACAGATACCCATCCCATGTGTGGGTTGCCTGTGTGGCAGCATTGCCACCCCATGGTAACAGGAACAGGCCTGGGACTGCATCCTCATTGCCCAATGACTGCTATGCATGCCCTGTGAGGTTGGATGGTGATATGCTGGTGGTACCAGGTATATGTGGCACACCATGCGCATCGCCCACCTCCCCATGACGGCCACCATGTGTGCAGCACTGGTATCAGGCAATGGGAAGGTGATGGACGCACAAGGGACAGGTGGTCTGTGTAATGTGTGTGTCCCAGCTGCAGCAGCCATAGGCACCATGTCATGGATGCACGTCTCTGAACATGTGGGCCCCCATGCAGGATACCATTGGAAGATGTCACTGGACACATGTCACAGCACATGTGGGGTCTGGAGGGGCACGGCACATGGCCAAATGGACACCATACCCCTTGCACATGTCAGCAAAAATATTAGTAGGGCAGTCCCCATATCAGCAGCCCACAATGGCACACTGCTTTGACAATTGTCCCAGGCAGGCAATATGCATGATGCACAGAGGCATGGACATGCACAGGCCTGTGGCAGCTGCTGCATGTACCCCAGCCTCTCCCCAGGCACTGGTGTGTGCATCAGGTGGTATGGTCAGAGAACATATGGCTCAGGCAGTCAGGCAAAGTGTGCCTAGACAAGGCTGTCATGCGCCACCACCCCCGTCTAGACTGTGCGGTCTTGGGTGTGTATGCAGTGGCGTCCAGCTCATTGCCATCACCCAGGGCTGGCTCAGGCTCATCTGGCTGTGGCTGCCGGCATTGCAGGGCATAGTTGTGGAGCATGCAGTATGCCATGGCACGCCTTGACAGGCCTGTAGAGCAGTTCCCCCCCAGACCGGTCCAGGCATCTAAAACAACACTTCAACTGGCTGAAGGTGCACTTGATGGTTCCCCCATGTGGTCCAGTGTGTGCGGTTGTACCAGTGCTGTGCTGGGCTGCTAGGTTGGTATGGGGGTCAGCAGCCAGTTGGGTAGGGGTAACTCTGGTCACCTGCAGTAGGAGACAGAACAGCAAACCGTCGATCAGCTGGTGTGCCAGTGAGTGGGTCATGTGTTACCAACATGTTGTGGGCTATGTTTATGTTTATGTTTATTGTCTTGATTTACCGCTATTCAATTAATAACATAGCAGTTTACAAAGTTTAAAATACAAGAAAGCCAGTCAGACAGAAAGGAAAAGAAGTTACAATGGGTGACAGGAAAGCACACAAGACATTTAAATACAAATGACTAAGAAGAAAGGGAGTGAGAAAGAGGCAGGAAAGGGTAGTTTAACACAAAAGGGGAAGGGAGGTTGAAAGCTGAAGAAAAAAGGTGAGTTTTCAGATTCTTTTTGAAGGTGGAAAATTGTGATTTGAGCATAAGGGAGGTGGGTAGGGAATTCTAAAAAGCAGGACCAATGAAGGAGAAAGCAGAGGGGCGGGTAGACTGTAGGTGAGCACGGGACGGGGAGGGGAGGTGTAAATGGTTGATGTGCAATGAACGAAGTGAGCGATTTGGAATATCGAATTGAATAAGATCTACTAGATACTGAGGAGTGTGACTGTACAGAACACGGTGAACTAGTGTGAGAATCTTATAGCAGACACGGGACTCAATGGGAAGCCAGTGGAGTTGAAGAAGTAGAGGAGTGACATGATCCCGGTATGAGGAGTGGAAAATAAGATGTGCAGCTGTATTTTGGATACGTTGAAGACGGTGAAGTTGGGAGTGAGGAAGACCAGCTAGAACAGAATTACAGAAATCAACACGTGACATAACCAGAGAAAGGAGAAGAGTGGTGAGAGTCTGTGGAGTGAGAAAGGGGCGGATAGCGTGGATCTGGCGAAGGAAGAAGAAGGAAGTCTTGGTAACATGAGAAATGTGAGCCCGGAAAGAAAGGTCTTAATCAAAAATTACACCTAGATACCAAAAGGTAGAGACAAGAGTAATACATGTGTCAGAGAAGGAAGGGGCCATCGAAGGGGGAGGACTACCATAGGTGAACCAAATTGCAAGTGTCTTAGCTAGGTTCGAGTGTAAACAGTTCGTGGTGAGCCAGGCAGCAACAGCAGAAAGACAAGAATTGAGAGGGAAAGGTCCGGATGGAGAGGTGAAGTATGATGAAGGAGAATCAGATCGTCAGCATAATAGAATGCAGAAATCCCGTACTGTTGAACCAAAAGTGCCAGTGGTGCCAGGAAAATATTGAAGAGGAGAGGTGCTAAGACAGATCCTTGAGGGACACCACAGGGTAGCTGAAAAGGATCAGAAGAGGCAATTGAAGGGGACGAGGAAATCACAGTGCAGGAGCGAGAGATAAGAGATAAGAATGAAAAAAAGTCTGCGAGAAGAGATGGGGAAGGAGATGACGAGGAGGGAGCAGGATCAGAGTCGAGACGGAGGGACATGAGGGACTTAAGGACTGTGTAAAGATGGCGAGTCTGGTTGGGTGCAGAAGAGATGGCAGTGGAGAAATAGGTATGCTTGGCGTGAAAAAGTTGGGACCGATAGTATGAGTGCTCAGCTTTAAAACGTGATAGGGTGGATGGGGATGACGATTTCCGCCATAGGCGTTCTGCATGACGAAGGTGAGTATGGAGAAGATAAAGGCCATTATGAAACCAGGGTTGGGAGGGGCGACGAGTGGGAGGATGAGGACGGAGAGGGTTGCCAGATGATCAAGGGCAGGTTGAAGCTTGTGAGCTTGGAGAAAGAGAAGCAAAATCAGAAGGTAAGAGATCCTTTGCAGGTGGAAAGTTCTGGAGGGTATGAGTGGTTATACGATGGGAGAGATGCTGAGGAGGAGAGAGGGATGACTGATTCAACACAGGTTTGGATGCAGAGAGGCGACAGAGGAAAGTCAGGCAGTGGTGGTCAGTCCAAGGAAGAGGGGTGGCACAGAGTGATTGTATAAGAAAAGGGAAAGAAGTAAAAGAAAGGAGAAGGTCCAGAGTGTGTCCTGCTGAGTGGGTAGGGAAGGAGACATGCTGAGAGAGAGATAAGTCCTGAATAAATGACATAAAGAGGTGATCTCTAGTGGTAGAAGGGGTGTCAAGATGTAAATTGAAATCACCCACTATAAGGAGATGGGGGAAGGCCAGGGACAGATCAGAAACAGTTAGTAAAAGAGAATCCCAGAGATCAGAGCAAAGTGTAGGGGGAGAGTAGACCAGGAGGAGGTGCATAGGAGAGGAGGTGTGAAGTTGAAGTAGAAAAGCCTCAGGGTATAATAAGGCAGGGGATGAGATGTGTGAGAAAGGAACAGAGGAGTGAAGAATAGCACCCCCACCCACACGACCTGTGCGAGGAACAGAGACAGCGTTGTACCCTGGGGTAAGGCAGCGTGCCAGAAGAGCATCTTCCCCCTCCTTCAACCAGGTTTCTGTAAGGAGGAGAAGATCAAGAGATTCACGAGTTACAAGATCTGAGATTAGCAAAGTCTTTGATCTCAAGGATCGAGAGTTAAGTAGACCTATTTTCAGAGGAGAGGAGTGAGCAGTAGCATGAGTTATAGTAGGAGGAAGAGGGGAAGCTGAACAGGGGCAGAGGTTCACAGGACAGCGATATAAAGAACCAGAAGACTTAGGATAAGAAATTCTAGAGGTAGGGCGATTACCCAATAACACAGGAATAGGGTTGGTGAACAGACAGGTAGAAAGCTACCTGTGGAAAGCTACCCATGGAAAGCTGTGTATATGCGTAATTGTGTTGACTGTATGGATGGTCCCAGGGGTGCCAGTGGAGCATTGTGTGTCTGCAGCCCACCACATGTGCATGGGCACCCCCAAAGGTGCAGGGGTCCCTACAGGGTGATAGGTCTGGGCATCGTGGGAATGTATGGAGCCCCTGCCCTATGTCTGGCCCATATCTGGCACATCCCTGGACAGCACTAGATGGGGCTGCATGACATGCCAGTATGTGTAGCACTGCTCTTGCCATTCTGGTTATCTGCCTCCATCCCCTGCTGCATGCACAGGGCCACTGTGCATGCTGTGAGGGATGGGTGCAGAATGCATGCAGAGACTGGGTGTGGGGTGGGCGGGACCAACCCCCGGAAATACAGGGCTAGGGTGTACCATGGCCATGTATGTCGGGGGGTGCCAAGGGGTGTCCTGCACATATGCCTACTGTGTTGGCATAGGGGCAGGGAACCCCCTGTACATGACCAGCAACCCCCCAGGGCCAAGGGGCCCACACAAAGGTCTTCAGGGTCATAGAGGGAAGGCCACCACCACCTGCCTAGCACAACATCCCCATGCAGTGCATCATGCTTCCCATTCCCAGGGTGTCTGTACATAGCCCACCTTGTAGCCATCTGCCTGTGATGTGACCCTCCCTTGAACTGTGCATGGAGCCCTGACCAGCTCAGGACATAGGCATCGTGACAGGATCCAGGGTACTTGGCACAGACATCCATGATCTCCTCATGTGCATTGCACACCACCTGCACGTTGAGCAAATGGAGGGCCTTACAGTTCTGATATACAGTCTCACTCTGTCACAGGGACTGGAGAGTGACGTGTGTGCAGTCCAGCACACCTAGGACTGATGGGAACCATGCCACAGTGTAAAAGTCCTGCATGGTCTGGTGCTGGTCCAGCTGTGTTGCTGGGAAGCAGATGGTCTGTGCCATGGACCGCAGGTAGGTGGCCAGGAACTGTGTAAGCCACCGTGACACTGCAGGCTGGCTGAGTCCCCCAACAACTGACAGCTCCATCTGGAACAAGCCTGTTGCCAGGAAGGCCAGTGCTATTGTCACCTTCAGGTGTAGCGGAATCGGCTGTCCCCTCTGCGTGGGGCTTTCAAGCCATGACTCCAGCTGCTGGCAGAGGTTGTGTATGGCAGCCCTGTCGAACTGGCAGCTTGCCATACATGCTGCATCACTCATGTCCATGTACTGAACCCTCTGCCATGGGAGATATGCGTGTGGGTGCCTCTTCTCCATGTCCTGTCCACCATGGTCACAGCTGTGCAGCAGGGCCAGCGCGTACCATCCGTGGATGTCCTGCATGCTGTCCCATTCCAGCCAGCTGGCTGCACAATGATGGATACCCATTGCACACATTATCGTGTATCCCAGAGAGTTGCAAGTGGCACCCTCACTAGGCATTCCTAACAGGGGCTATACATTTCAAGCAAAGATAAGAGTTTGTGGCTTTTTAAATTACTAACTCTCTGTCTGGGAGCTCTTAAAAGGGTTCTGGTACATTTGTAAAACAAAATTACATTCTTTTTGGTGCTTTAGTTTAAAAGGGAATATACCTTGTTTAGTGGGGTAGGTTTAAAACTCTGCATTACTATCTTTCTCAGCTCTTTGAAGTTACTGACACCTCATCAGGAGTTAGTGGGCCTGATTAGCCTATGAAAGAACTTAGAGAAGCTGAGGCCTGCATAAAAGGCTTCAGAGCCCTGCACTGTTGAGGCATTCCTAACAGGGGCTATACATTTCAAGCAAAGGTAAGAGTTTGTGGCTTTTTAAATTACTACCTCTCTGTCTGGGAGCTCTTAAAAGGGTTTTGGTACATTTTAAAAACAAAGTTACATTCTTTTTGGTGCTTTAGTTTAAAAGGGGAAATATTTTGTTTAGTGGGGTAGGTTTAAAACTCTGTTTTAGTATCTTTCTTCAGCTCTTTGAAGCTACTGACACCTCATCAGGTGTTAGTTCCCTCCCTACCCCCCCCCCCCCTCCCAGGTAGGACTTGGAACAGCACATTTTGAACAAGAAAGGTCGACATGTATTCAGTAGCAGACTGGCTAATCTACTGAAGACGGCTTTAAACTAGATTCATTGGGGATGGGTGAAGAAAGCCCCCAGGTAAATGAAACATTAAATACCTTTATGGAAATGGGTCAAAGGGGCAACATATGGAAAGTGGTGTATATAAATGCCCATAGCATGGGAAATATGATCCCAGATGTTGAAGGTTTAATGGGAGAGGCTGACTTGGATTTAGTGGTAGTTACAGAAACATGGTTCACAGAAAACCATGACTGGGATGTAACTATACCAGGCTATACTTTATTCAGAAAGGACAGGGAAGGAAGAAGGGGAGGAGGAATGGCACTATATGTAAAAAATAATATTAAAACTTTGGAACTACAGAGCTTAAAAGGGAGAGAGGAGGCACTGTGGGTTAAACTAGAAAGAGGGAAAGAGAAATCTATTTGCATTGGCGTGATGTATAGACCTCACTCACAGGAGGAAGATCTGGACGGAGCGTTAATTGAAGACATATGCAGCATTGCTAGGAAAGGGGAAGTGATACTGATAGGGGATTTCAATATGCCAGATGTTGATTGGCATATTCCAGCTGCAGTATCATCTAGAAGTAAGGAGATCCTGGATTCTCTACAGGGAGAACTATTCAGGAAATTGGTAATAGAACCCACACGTGAAGGGGCTATACTGGACTTGGTGCTTACCAGTGGTGAAAGTGTTTCTGATGTTATAGTGGAAGATCATTTTGCATCCAGTGATCAACAGATGGTGTGGTTCAGTATTAGGACTAGGGCTGCTAGAATCCATTCATTAATGTTGGCATACCGGCGGGGTCGTAATGTGGCAAATTTTGTCACGAGCAGGATGGAGTCTGTTGCAGCTAGTGACATTGTCAGTGTTGGTCATGCTCCATGTGGGGAGTGTGACTTTTGCTCTAATACCATCCAGGGCCCTCAATGGATATATTCACCCTCTCAAGTTTCATATACAGCTCTTTATCAAACCAACTGTAGGACATCATTTGTAGTATACATGTTAATATGTCCTTGTTCTCTTAAATATATAGGACGTACAACTAGACCTCTGAGACAAAGACTCTTGGAACACCGGTCTCGGCTTCGTAATCATGTCTTATTGGCTCCAATTGTAGCACATAGTGTTTCAAAGGGTCATACATTTCAGGACTATCAATGGCGTATTATAGATCATGTACCTTCTTCACATCGGGGGGGGGGGGGGGGAAGACAGGATAAAACGTCTACAATATCTTGAGCAAAAATGGATATTTTGCTTGCAATCAGTGGTCCCCCAAGGACTGAACTTGGAAATCGATTGGTGGAATTTGTTGTGAATCATATGGGGGGATCCTGTAGTGGCTTGGACTGTGATTGGATCAGCTCGCTGTTTGTTTAGCTTGCTGGATTCTGATTGGATGCAAGTTAAGTGACGTTGGAGGAATCTCCCAATAAGAAGTGAGTAGAGATGGTGATATGTTATTCAGCTGGAAAACGAGCCTGATGAAGGATCGAGAGGATTCTCAGATTTGAAACATGGCACTATGTAGCTTATGATGGTAATTTCGGAGGCCGTTTATATGAATGGAAAACTGACAACTTCGCATGGTTGAGTGTTTCGAAGCAAAACTGCTGTGTGTGAAAAAAAAGCATCGTGTTCAGCGGGAGCTGCTTCTGGCAACGGGTTTGCTGTTTCCGTGAAGATATACATGAAAGCTAAGTTGGCATTGTTTTTAAAGTTTTGGAGGGGATCACAGGATGAGTCTCTTTGGGTTTTCACTGTGTGGGTGAAAATTGAGTTACATTTTAGCTCACTAAAATGAATAAAAAGGAATATTTGCTACAGGAGAGATTGTTCTCTCAAGGCGAATAGTCTGACAATTTTTTTTTAACATGTACATAGTTATAGGGTATAGATGGGGGATTTATGTATTGTGGTATAAGTTAGCATTCCCCTGGGTTTTTCTTGATTATTAGAATCCATTCAAATGCAAGGGTCTTAAACTTTAGGAAAACTAACTTTGCTAAGATGGGCCAATAACTCAGGGAGTCAGCGGGATGGGAACAGCTGGGGGATGTAGAAAAACAGTGGGCAAAATTGAAAGGGGATATTTTAAGGGCAACCAACCTTTTTGTTAAAATGGTAAATAAAGGTAAAAGGAAAAGGAGACCGCTATGGTTTTCGAAAGAAGTAGCTGAAAAGGTGAAGAAAAAGAGTGATGTCTTCATGAAATACAAGAGATCACAGAGAGAGGAAGACAGGCATCTTTATTTGGAAAACCTTAGAGACGCTAGCAGTCAGGAAAGCAAAGATTCAAAAAGAGGAGGAAATAGCCAATGCAATAAAATGTGGGGATAAGACATTGTTCAGATATGTTAGTGAGAAGAGGAAGGGTAAAAGTCAGACTCAAGGGTGAAGGGGAGGAATATGTAGAAGCTGATGAGGATAAAGCGGAATTGCTTAACAAATATTTCTGTCCTGTGTGCACAGATGAAGAACCAGGAGCAGGACCTCAGAAAACACCTACAAACAGGAAATCAAGGTTACTTACCTGTAACGGGAGTTCTCCGTGGACAGCAGGATAAGTCAGCCACACCTGGTGACATCATCCGACGGCGCCGTGGACGGAGTACTCTCTCTAGCCCAGAAGGATTTGCCTCCTGGGCTGAGCCCCTTCCCCTCCGCCTGGCCCAGCCCCCAGACTGCCCCTAGCCAGCCACTATTTTCCAAGCCGGTCCAGCATGTGCTAGGGGCGAGGGCATGTCAAGGGCCACTAAAGGGGAGGACGGGTGGGAGAGTGTGGCTGACTTATCCTGCTGTCCACGGAGAACTCCCGTTACAGGTAAGTAACCTTGATTTCTCCTAGGACAAGCAGGATGAAGTCAGCCACACCTGGTGCCTCCCTAGCTAGGAAGGGCTGAGGTAGCAGGGGCCCACAAAATAATAAGGAGGACACGAGATGTATAGGCAAGAATTTTATCAAGTTATATGAATAGCATGCGAGTGAGTGCAACACAACTTGAACATAACCACGTGCAACCTTAGCAAACATCACGTGCAAATAGCATGTGCAAACAGCATGTGCAAACAGTATGAGCAAACAGTCTGTGTAAATAGTGCAAACAGAAAAGCATACATCAAGTAACAACATCAATGTGCGCAAATAGCCAGTGTAAACATCCTGTGCAAACAGTATGCGCAAACAGCATGTGCAAACAGTATGCACAAACAGCATGTGCAAACAGTGGAGGCATAAAACAAGCTGTGCATTTGTAGGCACATTGACACAGCAGAAAAGTTGTATGCATGTACTCAGCCCCCACCATCTCCTCTATCCTCTTCATACATACTATGGCTGCCTCCTGTCTGCAGACTGCTGCTCATCTATAGACATTTCTCCATTGTGCCAGCTATGGGAGGCAAACCACTGACCTTCTGCATCCCATGCATATGCCATTTCCACCACTCTGTGTGGATGCATTACTGTGGAAGATGTGCAGTCACAGATATGTGTGCATGCGAGTATGAGCACATTGACACAGAGATGTACACATTGACACATTCCAGCATGCATGTCCAAGATGTTCCTGTCCCAGGCTTCTGGGCATTGCCTGTGTATCACAGACAGGCCATGTAATGGCATCTAAGGTCACTACCAGGATGGTAAGGTTCTCTGAGGGAGAGGTGACCCTCGTGCTGGAGGAGATCCTCCAGCAGCTTCCACAACTGGTAGGTGATGCATCCACATGTGTGGGTGCCTATGAGAAGCAGCGGCAGTGGCTTGATGTGTGCTGATGGATCAATGCCATATATCACTGGAACTGTGACATCGAGAATAGGAAGCACAGGTGGTGGCAGGTGTACCGTGACACTGTCCAGAAGGCACAGCAATGGGCCGTGGGTGCACAGGAGGAGCTCTCGGAACTCAAACAGCGCATTCTTGCTACAATTGACCCAGCCACCTCAAAGTGTTTAGGCCCTCTCAACACATCTCAGGCATCCCAGGAGCAAGGTATATGTGTGCCGTGTGTGTCCCTGCCCTTTATCCCATGTACACCCCTCTCACTGTGTGCATGCACACATGTGCATGCAGTCACCACTGCTGGCTGACATGTTGTCCCATCCATGCTGCTGCTGCCAGGCACACTCACATTGCATGTGGCTGCTCCAATGTTGGCCTGTTTGTTGGGGGCATTGGCAGCATGGCTGACAGCTGGTTGTGATGGGACTGACTACACAGGGCACTGGGGCTGACTGCACAGTCCTCTATGCCCATCTGGCTCCCCAACTGGTGACAGGGTGTGTGGCCAACCGTGTCAGTGGCTCCTCTGTGCCTGCACAGCCTACTGGCTCATCAGCATGGCTTAAACACTGCTACCCTTCATTGTCTGTGTTGGCAGTTGCAGGTATGACCTCTTGATGTTGTTTGTGTCTTCACAGATTCCCCTGTGGTAGCTCTACAGGCAGCAGAGCCTGCTCTGCTAACAGTGTCCAGAGAAGGGGGAAGACACAACATCCACAGGACAGGGGGGAGGGCCCTGCCTGATGCCCCACTGCCATGCACCACTGGTGCTGCTGAACTGTAGGAGCCACCTAATAGCCCTGGCCCAGATGATCTGGAGCTCCATGTCCCCTCCCCATCATCTCTGCCACAGCAGCCAATTGATGACAGTGATGACCTGGGGGAGTGCACCCACAGGGGTGCACAGTGACACCTGCATCAATGTGCTGAGCATCTGCCTACTCACAGTGCCACCCAGCAGGCATGGTCCGAACAACAGCTAAAACTGCTGTGCCAGTCCACGGCATTGCAGGGGAGTCATGTTATGGCCACAGAGCAGCTGACCATGGCTATCAGCAGTCTGTCCCTACCCAGCCCCATGCACACTCCAGTGTGCCTCCCGTGGAGTCTGGCCAGGGGCATGGTGGAGCAGTTCCCACAGCTACAGCTTCCTCAGCAGCATGTGCACCTGCGCCTCTGTATCTGGGCTCCAGTGATGTCACAATGTGGGCCTCTGCACATACCCACACTGCTGTTGGTCATCCCACCATACAGGCATCCCCTCTCCTTGGACCAGTTCCACTGTGCAGCAGCCCCCAGATGGTGTTTCCCCTATTCCAAGAGATTATTGTGGAATCAGACAGCATGAGCTGTGACATCTCTGGTCCGAGGACTCACCACCAGGAGCACCTGTGATCATGTTGACTGAGGTATAGGTGCATGTGCTCTTGGGGAGAGGGGAAAGGGGCAGGCTTGTGGCAGGGGCCACAGGGCGGTCGTCTAGAACCAGGGTTGAGGGAGGCATGCTTGGTGGTGGGGCCAATGGAGGTGCACAGGCAGTGTGGGTTTGGGTAGGGGTGTGTGGAGTGGGTGTCAATCACATTCCAGGGCTCTCTATGTAGCATTGTATCATATGGGTGGGCATGGGTGGTTGGGGAATGGATGGGTCCACAGGATAGCACTATCTCATAATCTGTCCTTGGGTGGGTGCAAGGGACACACTTTTCTGTGGGGAATGGACACATATGTTCATGTGTTGCTGCAGGATGCGTACATTGCTATGTCCATGCCGGCCACACACTGTCCAGCCTTGGTCCCTGGTGTGTGTGGCAATGATCTGCTGACCAATGCTTCTCTATGCCACCTCTGGTAGTCATTGCTGGGGGCATTTGCCAGCATCACCACATGCATGGGGCACCTGTCCCTGCTGTGACCACTGTCACATTTGTCACACCCTCCTACCATCTGGGTCTGCTTGGACACAAATCCACTGCCATAACATTAGATGCTTGCCCTGGGGCTCAGTCTACAACTGATCTTGCTAGGATGTTGGGGGCACCAGTTACCCAGCCTCTGCACCCTCAACAGGGTGCTGGGGCTGCTGCCTGTACACATGGTATGTATGCCCTGGGGCTCCCACGGGGTACTGATGATGCTGTGACCCATTCAGGGGCCTCCTGTCTTTCCTGATGGCCAGTGGTGGCTATCTTGTCCTTGACTGTATCATGCAGATGTTTCCTTGTGCCTGTTCTGACCAACATGGTGTGGTTGCTGCATGTGCTGCACTCCTGTGGACAGACACATGCCCCTCATATTTTGCACAGTTTGATGCTGTGGATGTTACATTGCCACACTGTGTGCAGATGGGTTGTGAACCAATGTTACTTTAGTTCCCAGGTAGTGCTGTTTCTAGTGCACTACACATCCACTATGTGATATGCATGGCTGCCAGTAGCTATAGCCCACATTGACGGCATCACACCTCATGGACAGGTATGTGAGTGTTGTAGTACCTTGTCCAACAACCATTCCCATACCTCTAGCCATGGGCCAACAGTGGTGGGTCTGGTCATGCATGTGATGTGTCAGGCTAGCCCCTGTGCTAGCTCTTTGCATCCACAGCTCTCATTCACCCTGGCCAGCATGGGTTACACACAGGGGCCATTGTTGTGTTCAGGATACATTCAATAGATATCTGACACTTGCAAATCTGTCTCACTACCATGACACGATCTGGATAGTGCCTGGGTAGAGTTCACTCATGCTAACTTATACCATGTGGCTCTACATATGGCAGCCAGATACTGCCACTCTGCATCTGACTTGCTGCAGTTACACCTTGGATATCTATCCAGCAGTACCACTTATCCATATCACAGCTCTGGAGTGCACAGATTCAATCCAAGGGAGCAATATAATATAGGGGGTGAAGTACTTCTGTCCACTAAAGATGAGCAGGGCCTAGGCGTGGTTGTGTCTGATGATCTTAAAGTAGCTAAACAGGTAGAAAAGGTGATGGCAAAAGCTAGAAGGATGCTTGGGTGCATACGGAGAGGAATGGCTAGCAGAAAAAAGGAGGTGATAGTGCCTCTGTATAAGTCTTTGGTGCGACCTCATTTGGAGTATAGTGTGCAATTCTGGAGACCGCACCTTCAAAAGGATGTGAACAGAATGGAGTCGGTACAGAGGGTGGCTACTAAAATGGTTAGTGGTCTTCATTAGAAAGCATATGAGGACAGACTTAAGGATCTTAATATGTACACCTTAGAGGAAAGGCAGGATAGAGGTGATATGATTGAGATGTTTAAATACCTCTGTGGCATAAATGTTCAGGGGGAGAGCTTCTTTCAATTGAAAGCAAGTTCTGCTATGAGCCCTCACTTGGTTTGCAGCTTGTCGTGCTGTGAGGGCTTGTGTGCATCAGTGATGCTGAGAGCTAAACTATCAGTAGTTTAACTACTGGCAGGGTCTCCCAAGATGGACAGGTCTCAGCTGAGGTGCCAGACCAAGACAAACCACCCATCTGGGCAGCAGCAGAATGGGATAGTGTTGACGGCGGAGGATCACATTTCTGTGACAACGGCAACAACAAAAAACTTAAACTGCGCGGAAAAAAGGCCCGGCAATCTACTTCTGTATCTTGCCATGAAAACCCAATGGATAGTTACAACAAAACAAATTGCGCTATAGTGCTGGAAGATGAGACCCCCCAGGTAGGAAGGCACTCAACTAGCTACTGGGGAAGAGCTGAAGACTTTTCAGAGTAAAGCCAGCATTTATGATCTGGTTGGATCAAAGCCCTTGGGACGTCTGACTGCTGACGTAGCTGCACATGAAATGAGAGTCAGAAGCTGTAATGATGTCTTACACATTGGAACATGGAACATACGAAGCATGAACCAAGGGAAGTTGGAGGTGGTCAAGAATGAAATGGAACGTGTACAACTTGATCTGTATGGTGTCAGTGAACTGAAATGGACTGGCATCGGGCACTTTGCATCAGATGATCACATGGTGTACTATGCTGGAAATGAAAGACAAAGAAGAAATGGTGTTGCATTTATAATAAAGAAGAAACTTGCAAGAACTGTAATGAAATGCAATGCAGTCAGCGAACACTTAATCTCTATTCGTCTATGAGGAATGCCTATCAACACAACTATAATTCAAGTATATGCCCCAACAACAGCTGCAGAAGAGAATGAAATTGAAGAGTTCTATGAACAAGTACAAGCTGAAATTGACAGAACATGCAAACAGGATATCCTGATAGTCATGGGTGACTGGAATGCAAAACTTGGCAACAAAGAAGAAGGCAAAGTAGTTGGAAAATATGGACTTGACAACAGAAATGAAGCTGGAGAAAGACTGATAGAATTCTGCAAGATCTCAAACACCTTCTTCCAGCAACACAAGTGGCGACTGTACACATGGACTTCACCCAATGGATTGTATAAAAATCAAATTGACTACATCTGTGGAAGTCAATGATGGAAAAGCTCTATAACATCAACAAAGACAAAACCTGGAGCTGACTGTGGTACAGATCAACTACTAGTATGCAAACTCAAGCTAAAGTTGAAAAAGAGCAAACCACTCATGAATGCAGCAAAATATGACCTTGAGAATATACCACTTGAATTTAAAGACTGCCTGCAAAATCAATTTGCTGCATTAGATACAAATAACAGAGCTCCAGAAGAGTTATGGAATGACATCAAGAAGGTTGTGTTAGAAGAAAGCGAGAAGTCTCTACAAAAGGTGAAAAAGAAAAAACGACGGAAGAAACTCTGAAAATTGCCAAGAAACACAGAGAAGCTAAAGCCAGAGGAAAAAGAAAGACAATCACAGAACTCAATAGAGATTTCCAACGTGTAGCAAGACAGGACAAGGAAAAGTACTACAATGACGCATGCAAGGAAATAGAAGCAGAAACTATTAGAGGAAGAACAAGATCGGCTTTCCTAAAGCTACGAGAGTTAAAGAAAATGTTCCAGCCTCGAATTGGAATGTTACAAGATGCTCAAGGTTCTATGTTGGATGATGCTGAGAAGATCAAGAAAAGGTGGAAGGAATATAGAGTTTTTATATGATAAAGATCAAGTGGACCAACAGCCGTTTCAACCTGTACCTTATCATCGGGAACCATTGGTGATGAAAGAAGAAGTTGAAGCAGCATTGAAAGCCTTGTCAAAGAACAAAGCACCAGGCATTGATAGCATTCCCATAGAAGTATTACAGCAATCTGATGCAGCTGTTACCGTACTTACAAGGCTCTGCCAAGAAATATGGAAGACAACATCATGGCCAACTGACTGGAAAAGATCTGTGTTTATGCCAATACTAAAGAAAGGTGATCCAACTGACTGTGGAAATGATTGCACAATCGCTCTGATCCCACATGCCAGCAAGATTCTACTGAAGATTATTCAAAAGAGACTACAACCATACCTGGAACAAGAACTACCTGAAGTGCAAGCAGGTTTCAGGAAAGGGCGAGGAATGAGAGACATCATTGCGGATGTGAGATGGATCCTTGAAAAGACTAAAGAATACCAAAAGGATATCTATTTGTGCTTTATCGACTATAGCAAGGCTTTTGACTGTGTAAAGCATGAGAAACTCTGGGCCACATTAAGAAGCATGGGTATACCAGAACACCTGATCGTACTCTTGCACAATCTGTACATTGAGCAAGAAGCAAGAGTTTGAGCTGAACAAGGAGAAACAGAATGGTTTAAAGTAAGCAAAGGTGTAAGACAAGGCTGCATACTTTCCCCCTACCTGTTTAATTTATATGCAGAACAAATCATCAGAGAAGCAGGTTGTATGAAGACAACAGAGGTGTGAAGATTGGTGGAAGATTCATCAACAACCTTCGCTATGCTGATGATACCACATTACTTGCTGAAAGTGAAGGTGATCTGAAACATTTGCTTCTCACAATCAAAGAACATAGTCTCAAAATGGGCCTGCACCTTAATGTAAAGAAGACAAAGATCATGACAACTGGCATAATCAACAGGTTCATCATTGAAGGAGAAGAACTTGAAATCGTGAACAACTTTAACCTACTTGGATCAACTATCAATAAAGAAGCGACAAGCAGTCAAGAAATCAGACGACGCATTGCTTTTGGCAGAATGGCTATGAAAGACCTAGATAAGATTCTCAAGAGCAGAGATGTCTCTCTCCATACAAAGATTCAACTTGTTCAAGCCATGGTATTTTCAATAACATCATATGGATGTGAAAGCTGGACAGTGAAAAAGATAGACAGGAAGAAAATCGATGCCTTTGAATTATGGTGCTGGCAGCGAATACTGTGTATACCATGGACTGCCTGAAGAACAAGCCAGTCGGTACTAGAGGAGGTCAAACCTAAGCTTTCTTTAGATGCTCAGATGACAAGACTTCGACTTTCATACTTTGGACACATCATGCGAAGAGAGATCATTAGAGAAAGACATCATGCTTGGCAAGATGGAAGGTCAACGCAAAAGAGGAAGACCAGCAATGAGATGGATCGGTACAATAACAGCAGCTACGGGCACTGTTCCCTCTAAGCTGTGCACGTGTGCGCGCGCACACACCTCTCCGAGCGAGCACACATACTTTACAACAGAGCGCACAAAAATTACGGTTCTGATTCTGATAGAAAACACAGACGTCTTAAAATTTAAAAGTTATGATTGTAATTACTAGAAATTTCCCGCTTCATTTAGTAATCATCTATTTTCATTTAATTTGCTTAAAATCAATGTGGTGTACATACTGTATTCTGATGTGTAGTCAAATTTTAAAGTACATAACTCCGAGTGTCGTTATGTGGCGCACAAAAATTTAACCTTCCTTCAAAAGCCGCACACAACTGATATTTTATGCGCACACAGCCTACAGAAAATTAGAGGGAACATTGGCTACGGGTCAACAATGAGTCGCCTGACTGAAGACCGAACACAATTTAGGATAGCTATCCAGAGGGTCGCCATGAGTCGACTCCGACTCGACGGCACTTAAGAAAAACAACATCTGCTACGAGGGGACATGGGATGAGGGTGATGGGGGATAGATTCAGGAGTGATATGTTTAAATATTTCTTTGCGGAAAGAGTGGTGGATCCATGGAATAGTCTCCCAGTGGAGGTGGTAGAGATGAGGACAGTAACTGAATTCAAAAAAGCATGGGACAGAGGATCTCTAAAGGAAAAAAGGGGACTGTTGTAGTTGTTGATATGGAAGGACAGACTATATAGGCCATGTGGTCTTTTTCTGTCGTCATATTTCTATGTTTCTATGTTTCTCTCAAAACATGGCTGGAATTTTAAACAATGGATATCCTTGCACCACTGATGGTTAACTCCCACGTATTTCATGCCTTTCTTACAGTGGCCTGAGTTACTTTACATCTGGGGGACACTTTTGCTTTATATACTAACATATCTCATCTTGAGGAACAACAGACATTAGGTCCCTTTTCATTCTGGGGCAGATGATTCTACTGTAGCTTTTGGATGACCTACCCCTCATATACCTGTCTCTGCCTTTGGCATACATATTCAGTGGCCTACCCCCGGGGACTGATTTACTTGGTACCATGATTATGGTGGCAACATTCAAGGATTTGGGGCACATCTCAATCTCTGGAAATCCTCTTTGTCCATTTATTTGTTACATAGTCATATCTGGATGGCAGCACACATCTGCACAAATAGATTTGGGGGGTTGTTTCAGAGGTATTCCCACATCACGACAACAGCAGTTACATGTGTGGACTGCCTTTCACATGGAAATGCCTTCTTAGGTGTCTCATTGCTGTCAGGAGGTGTACCACCTTAATATTTCCCAGAGGAGTGGTGTGGGCAGTACGAGGGGGGTGTCTTGGGCAGGCCCATGTTGTAGACATGGATTCTACTAGTCACATATCATGCTGCAATTGCATTGCATGCAATTCCGGCCCACAGAAATGTCTGTATTGGACACAGGCAACGTTTGCATCTGATTCCGCATCCATGGGTCTGCATGTGCCTGAGGGACCAGAGACGTGTTTTGCGGGGCTCATGCAGGCGCTATTCAGCCATCTCCATGCCTCGGGCATGGGGAATGGTTTTGGACATCCCCATGTACACCGTATTCTGGGACGTTAGATGTTTCCGATCCTGCCTGGACTAAGCTGTACCCGCTGACGCCATGCCCCTCAGGTAGAACATGCATCTCCTAGGTTGCCCATCACAGACAGCAGTGTGTTAATGCACAGTATACATTACTACCAATGTGATATTATTGCTGCAGCAGCCTGGACTATATCTCAGTCCCCCTCATGCTCTATGGGGCACTAACGAGGCCCAGTGCACACCTATATGGGGTTCCAGAATATAAATGTCAATATGTATGTCGGGACATACCTTGCATCACATGCTATGTCACATTCAGAGGCAGCCCCAGTGATTCCCGCCTTGGTCATCTCTACAGACATGCCTTAGATGACTTGGGATGGACCCTCACTGGGTCCACACACCCCAATGGCTGTAGGTCTCCGAAGACTACCTACTATTGCTGAGCAACACATGTCTCCCCTTATCATGCCTCCAGCCAATATGTGCTCACATTCTGCTGCTCTGATCTCCTATACCCATTATATTTCTCCCTACACCCCTTCCCATGGACACTGCTCTTCTGCAAGTTTGCATCTGTGTCCTTCTCTTCTACAGCCATATACGGACATCGTTGCCCTCATCCTGCTGCTCCATGTTCCTCGGACATAGTACCTGAATCCTTCAGGCATGCTTTGTCCCTGGACTCTCTCAGATCCTGGCTGGGCGCCCACGACATTAGTGTCACTTTGGGGTCTGATCCACCTAGGATCCCTTATATTTTCTGCCTATTACCCCTGGATATATCCTGTTTACAGCTGTTGTGCTGTCTGTGCCAAATAGACTGCAGGCCCCAGTGAGCAGGAGCCATCTGTTACATGTGTCTGTGCAGCACTGCACACACCCCGTGATGCTATACAAATGGTCAGTGGTAGTCGCTATGGCTGTCATGGGGCCTCTGGCTATGGCATCTGAGGCATACCTATCTGAGTACTGGCATTCTTTGCAGCAGCTACACCTGTCCCATCTGGGGTATGTCAATCTGTATACATCCACTATCTGTGGGGCAACCCTGTCTGCCTTCTCACAGCCAACTTTGTGGCACAGATCCCCTAGTCAGTGCTTTGTGGGCATGAGAGGGGTGGGCCCTGTGCCATCACACCAGGTAAACAGACCTCAGATATGTCAGCACTCTTACAGCTCTCGTGGATCCTGGCCTAGGTAGGGTTGTGTGCCATAAGGAATAGTCTGGGGAATGTTGGCACTACATAAGTCATGTCTCCCGGAGGCAGACACTGCAGATGTATGACTACCTTATCACACTGCCAACGCTATCTGCTGTACATGGGGTACCCTGTGTATAATACTCCAGATGGTAACAGCATAGGTTTCCATATGGCTACATATCAGGAAATATCGCTATCATTACTAGTGTCCCTCAGATTAAGGGCATTCAGGTGTGCAAACAGTACTACTACATGCTCAACAGCACAATGTGCATCATCGGTATGTATTACTGCTGTTTGCATTATTGGATGCCCCTATTATAAGGGTCCCTTATCTTTGCCTGGCATATGTTTTGACATTTGGCTATGGTGGGCCCTCTCTGTCTTTGCCTGCCTCATTATACTATCAAAAACAATCACCAAAAACAACCCCCGTGGAAAATGTAATAGAAACAACGTTCTTTTTGTCGGATGTTACAGGAAAGGAACATGTACAAATACTATGTCCACCACTCAGTTACATCCCTTTTATTAAGTTTCTTATTAAAATCACGTCTACTTAGCTGAATAAGACAGTTGTCCAGAATCCTTATCAAGCACCAAAGTCCTTATCAAGCACTTAATAAAAGGGATGTAACTGAGTGGTGGACATAGTATTTGTACATGTTCCTTTCCTGTAACATCCGACAAAAAGAACGTTGTTTCTATTACATTTTCCACGGGGGTTGTTTTTGGTGATTGTTTTTGATAGTACAATATAGTATCACTGAATTGGGGATTGGTTTTCGTATGCCTCATTATACTGGCACCTGGTGACACTGTGATCATCCATATGGTCCAGGTACTGGCCAGGCTTTCATGTCCCCCCAACACTGCTGCTGCCCACACCAGCTCCCCCCCCCCCATACATCCCTCACACACACACACACACACACACACAAACACACACACACACACACACACACACACACACACTCTCTCACTTTCTGTGACAGCAACATGATTCTGCCAGAAGGCTTCCCGGCACCTGTACATATCAGCATATCAGCTATGACATAACATACGCACATGGGGTACCAGGGCTAGATATCTTATCTCACGTTCTCACCCCAAAAGTTATGCTTTCCCTGGTCTCATCCATACTATCCCTGCATCAGCAGTCCCATCTTTATGTGCATAGTTTTCTTGGGGTTCCATAGATTCTGTTCTTTGGCACATACAGCGCAAAGGTGCATGACCTGATTAGACACTGGTGCTCTTCTTAATATTGCTGCAAGTGTGTTTAGATATGTTTCTTTACCCTACAACATTCCCTCAGTTCTTCTCCCTGTACCTTATGACTGCATCCTGTATTTGTCCTGACTGCAGTGGCACCACTTCAGAACCTACTTGTCACAACCATTCACCTATATGGGACACATTGCAGGGTAGAGCTGAATAATTTCTAAGTCCGAGCCTTATACCTGTTTTCAGCAGGTATAACGTGGACATTTCCGGATTACACCTCATACGTACATGGCCCTTTTGGAAATAAGTTTTCTATGTCTCTGTGGCTGACCACCCAACTTCTTAGTACCCCGTGCTACCTCCCTGGACATGCATGTCAGCGGTGTTTCAGAATACAGTGGGGGACATTTTTGTCTCTTACACATCCCCGCCACAAGTGGACATCCCTCATTTATGTTCAAGAATGACCCCCATAATATTTTGTGAAAGGTGTGGTATCTACTCCATTCCATTTGTTCCTCCTCCAGGATTCTCTTTCATGAATACAGAGCAGAAATATTTGTTTAGCATTTTTGCTTTTTCAATGCTACTTTCCGCAAATCAATCCTCTGCACTTTTGAGTCTCGCAATTCCATCTCTGATCTTCTTCTCCCAAATATACCTGAAAAATGTTATATCCCCCGCTTCACATCTTTAGCCATCTTTTCTTCTGCCTTTGCTTTTGCTATCGTTATTTCTCTTTTTGTCTCTTTTAGCTTTATCCTGTATTCTTTTCTGTGTTCCTCTTTTTGAGATCTGAATTTTGTGAAAGCTGTTTTTTGCCTTTATTTGTGCAACCACTTCTTTGGAGAAACATATTAATTTCCTTTTCCTCTTGTTTTTATTTACTTTCCTTACATATATATTTTTCTTGCCCCTTTTATTGCCTCTTCCTGCATAATTCAAGGGTCTTCCTGAGGAATTCAAGCTACAATAGTGTTTTGATATATGTGAGGAGTTTTGAGAGATCAATTGGATAAATCACATCAAACAATCTTGGAAGTCCATGTGATGTGTAAGGGGCTGAACAGTGAAGCATGAAAGTAAAGAGGTTTTGATAAATATATATATATATATATATTTCTTTTTACTTTGGAAGATTTTATATTTTTCCTTTTTATTTTGATCCAAAGTGCAGAATTGAAAGAGAAGATTATGAAGTGAGGTCTAGAGCATATGCACATTAAGGTACTTAGCACAAGTTCTGCCAGGAAGTAGAGATTTAGATTTAACTCATGCATTTTTCAGTAGTAGCAGCTCAAGGTGAGTTTCATTTGGTTATAGAACATATTTTCCTGTCCCTGGATGGCTTATAATCTAAGAGACTTGTTTACTAAATCGCATTAGGTTTTTGCAGCAAATACCATGGTATCTGTTCGGGATGTGCACAGCATTTCCCCAGCAGATACTGCACTGAAAATGCAGAGTGTGTGATGCGGCAGCACTGTGGATGCAGCTAATGCCACCCATTGAGGTGTTTTTATGTGCACCCACACTGTCTGCAACTTTGGCAGTTACCACACGCTGCTGACATGCAAGATAACCATGTGACACAGACACGCCCACTCTCCGCCCATTTCCCACCCATTCACAGAGCTAATGTGATTTGTGCAGTGCAGAAAATCAGTTATCTACATCTTCACTTTGCTGTTATCATGCCCAGACAGCACATGCTATCTGCTGTGTTAACAGGTAGCACAGCTTATTAAACATGCCCCTAAGTTTGTACTGACTTATTTGCATTTAGCCTACACCTTTCCAGTTGTAGTTCAAGGTGAGTTATATTCAGGTATAGTAAGTACTTCCCTGTAGGGACAGCTCAAGGCAATCTCATGCCTGAGAAGAAAGACAAACTGGTGCCCCCGCTCTCCCCCCCGGCACATTGACTGGTGCAAGGATAGTGGGTGCCTTAGGCAAAATTCCAACTTATGTTTCCCCCTGCCCAAGATTTTGATAATTATATTAATCAATAATGATCATCCCAACATGAACCCTCTCACAACAATCCTGTAAAAATGCATAATTGAACAGCAGGGATCAGATATTCAAAGGGCATTTACACGGTTTACATGTAAATGCCTTAGACAGGGATATTCAACAGCACATGCACGGGTAGTGCCATTGAATATCCCCATCAATGTTCCCTACATGCTCCAGTGCTATCTGGCTAACATCGGGGTGTGTCAGGGGCATTCTGGTGCAGAGCGAAGGTGGGGGCATGAGATAACCGGGCAGCAGTGATATTACATGCTGCCCTGTTAGTGCTCTGTGCCAAAAAGATAGGTGTCATAACCCTTCCCTCATGGGCACAAGGCCCTGGAGAAACTTCCTCAGTGCGAGAGGGTTTTACATCACCTGGAGGACAGGTCCTAGTTACAGGATTACTTCCTGCCACACCAGGGTGATGCTCTCCTGTCTCGTGACCTCTCTCCTCCATGGCAACAGGGATGCTGCCAGACTGGAGGTGGGACTTCAGGACTATATCCCTGTAGGTCTCGTCTATGTACCTCTCTGTCTTTCTTATGTTTTCCAAGTCTGCTACTCTAGCCTCTAGAGAACGGACTTGTTCCCTGAGAGCAAAGAGCTCCTTGCACCTAGTGCACACATAAGACCTCTCACCAACTGGGAGAAAATCATACATGTGACACTCAGTGCAAAAGACTGGAAAGACCCCATCTCGCTGCTGGACTGCTGTCTGCATATTAGTTTTAAGCTTGTGTTTAGATCTAAGTTCTTTACTTACTAAGGGTTGCTATGGATATGTATACTAATAAAACTGTACCTAATGAGGTCACGTGATGTGGTGAGCTTGGGGAAGACGTGTCTTTGCTGAGCTCCGGGCCCCACAGCTCTAAAATGGTTATATAGTGCCTCTTTCGAGGGGCGACAACGGCATACTCAACCCCAATTAGCACCGGGGACTGACGGGACTTACCGGCAGACGTCCGGGGAGGATGGCATCTACAATGAGAGGTGCGAGGAGGGAGAAAGATCGCGTGGTAGGAGGCCCGAAAATGGCGGAATCACCACCACACCCTGCGGCGTCGCAAACTCTGGCCGCAGCGGTCTCCCTGGAAGAAATTTCAGCGGCGGTCACCGGGGCGCTTTCCGCTCAATTTGAAACCCTGCGGAGTAAGCTGGACATGTTGCAGACGTCGGTGGATGCGTTCAGTACTCGCATGCAGGAGGCGGAAGGCTGCATTGCCCACACAGAAGGGGAGGTGGAGAAGTTATCCCAGGAGCTGCAGCATGTGCGGGCGACGTTCAGGGCCCAAGATGAGAAACTCGAAGACCTCGAGAATCGCTCGAGGCGCAGTAACCTAAGGTTCTTGGGCATTCCAGACTCTGTGGGGGACAGGGACTTAAGGCAGTATGTGGCAGCCCTTTCGGCATCCCTCATAGGGGTGTCTGGAGAAACTTCCCTGGCGGTTATTATTGAGCGGGCTCATAGAGTGGGCCCGAAAACTTCGATGGACCCACGACCCAGAGTAGTGCTGGCAAAGTATCTGCAATTCCAGCAGAAGGAGTCTGTTCTGCGAGAGGCTCGGAAGAGGGGCTTTGTGGAGCATGATAATGCAAGGATTAGAATTGCCCAGGACTTTTCTGCAGCGGTGAGCAAGCGCCGTAGGGCATATGCACCTTTGTGCCAAAAACTTCTCGGAGCCAATATCAAGTTTTCAGTCCAATACCCAGCCCGGCTACACGTGCTGCAGGAGAACGGGCGCCGGGTCTTCGGGTCGGCGGAGGAGGCGGCACCGTACATTGATCAACTTGTGAAGCAACCTTCCCCCTCGCGACAGGGGCCTACATGAGAGCCTGGAAGGCTCTGAGAGGGCGATTTGTCTTTTGTTGGTGACGGCAGTTGCCCTGGATGAGCGGATTAGCAGTGGTGAAAAATATCTGGGCCTGCCATATGACTCTCGCATGGTACCCTATTCTACTTTTCACTGAAGAGACTGGAATGAAGGACTGCCTGCATTGAGTGCAAGTCATTGCTTAGAGATGCTTGCTGTTTAGAATACTAAGTTTGTTGATGTTGGATGCATGAATATGAATAATCACTATTGTAAGGCTAACCTAATAGTGTAAACCTGGGGGTTGGAGCCTAGTCTTGATATATGGGGAGCTGGGGGGCCTGGTCACATCTACAGTGACTATGAGAAGGGGTGGCCTACAGATTCAGGAAGGTTTTGGTTGGGGGGGGAGGGTGGTGGGGCGGTGGGGGGGGGGGTTGGGGGAGGAGGAGGGGGGGGAGGGGAGGGAGGGGGGGGTACTAATATGGGCTTTGGGAAGAATAACTTTCTAAAGGGGGGGGACCGCACTCCTGTAATCCAAAGTGGGCAGAGACTGGGTGGTGGTGAAGACCCATGGGGGGGGCCCTAGGCTGGGGGGGCCCTACCCCTATCTGCAGAAGAACTTATTACCGAAGTTTAATTATGTTAACGTAGCTCTACTCTGAAGGTCATATCATGGAATGTTTGCGGGCTGGGGAGTCCAGTGAAGAGATATAAAATACTAAAGGCCTTGGCCAGGCAGCAATGTGATATCGCACTCTTGTAAGAGACCCATCAGACAGCCGAGGAACATAATAAATTGTGTAGGGATTGGGTGGGCCAGGTGTGGGGAGCCCCGGCGGTAGGCAAAAAGGGGGGAGTGGCCATCCTGATAAACAAACGGGTGCGGTTCACGTTGGATAAAGTGGTCGCTGATCCCAGCGGGCGCTTTGTGCTGACACAAGGAGAATTAGAGGGTAAGGCGGTCATTTTAGGTAATATATATAGTCCTAATACCTTGGACCAGGAATTGTATCATCGCCTGGCAGCGAAAGTGGAGCAATTAGCCGAGTTGCCGCTGTTCCTAGGGGGGGACTTCAATGGGGTTTTAGATGTTGATTTGGATACCTCTAGGGGGTTTGGGTCGCGGGAACGGAAGGTGACTGCCCAAATGCTGCAAAGTTTCCGCGATCGACTTGGGTTGGTAGACCCTTGGAGGCTGCTTCATCCAACTGAACGGGATTTTACCCATCTGTCACGTGCACATGGTACTAGTGCTAGGATAGATTACTTGCTGATTTCAGAGACGCTCTTTACCTTTGTAGCAGAGGCGCATATCGGACCTACAGAAATCTCCGATCATGTCCCGATCTGGTTGGATTTGCACTGGTTGGGGGGAGGGGATGGTCCCTATACCCGCATTTGGCGGTTTCCCATAGAGCTATATAAGGATACCCAATTCATTTGTTTTCTCCGCCAGCATTGGCAGGAATTTGAGGCGAACCACCAAGGCCATGTGGATGATCCGGAATTGGTGTGGGAGACCGCCAAAGTGGTTTTGAGAGGGGACATTATTGGTTATGTAGCCCACTGGAAGAGATTAATGACAGAACAAATTATTAAATTAGAACGATCCGTGACAAAGGCGAGGCGAGTCAATGCCCAATATCCCAACGCCCAAAATAGGAAGAGGCTCTGGGAAGTGCAAACGGCGCTTAACGAGCTCCTACATAGCCGAGCGAAAAAATCGCTGATGTATTACTGATACAAATTACATTGTTATGGAGATAAGCCGGGTAAGATACTGGGACGGTGTTTGAAGGGCCCAAGGGCTGGGAGAACGGTGGCGGCCCTACGGGATGCTCAAGGTGCCCTCCAGAAGGATAAGGGTGCAATACTGGCTGTGTTCCAAGAGTTCTTTCAGAAGCTCTATACTGCTGATGAGGGGTCCCCTGTCCGGATGGAGGAGTACCTGAAGGGCCTTGACTTGCCTCAGTTGAGCGCGGCGCAGAGGGAGCAATTGGGGCGCCTGATATCTCTTCAAGAGGTCTGCCAAGTTATCTCGAAAGCAAGTTGTTATAAATCTTTGGGACCAGATGGGTTTGGGGCTGAATATTATAAAATTTTATCGGAATCATTGGGCCCCTTATTAATTGCGACTTTTGACCAACACAGGCTGCAGGGACCCGTGAGGAGGGGGCCAACCAAGCACATATTGTCTTGATACCAAAACCGGGGAAGGATCTCACCCAAGCTGCCTCCTACAGACCTATTTCTTTGTTGAATTTCGACTCCAAGGTATTGGCTAAAATACTCGCGGAGCGCCTAGCAGAGGTGTTGGGGGATCTTGTTCACGGCTCCCAAGTGGGCTTTGTCAGGGGGAGATATGTGGTGCGTAACGTGAGGAAGGTTGTGGCTTCCTTGGAGTGGGTCCAGCAGCATCACTTGCAGTTGTTACTTGTTAGCTTTGACGCCGAAAAGGCATTCGATAGGGTTAATTGGACTTATCTTCAATATCTGATGCCTATGTATGGGCTTGGGGTATCCTTCTGTGAAATGGTGCAGACTTTGTACTTAGACCCGACGGCTCTGGTGCTGTGTAACGGGGCGCTATCGGAGCCTATCTCCTTGGGGCGGGGTACAAGGCAGGGATGCCCCTTATCCCCCCTGTTGTTCGTTCTTTCGTTGGATCCTTTAATACGGCGGATGGAGTTGGATAATAGTATTAGGGGTGTGATGGTCGGCAGCCAGGGATTCAAGGTCTCGGCCTTTGCAGACGACCTTTTGGTCCACTTGCTAGATCCCAGGAAGTCTCTCCCCCGATTGTTGGCGGAATTCACTTTGTTTGGCAGTTTCGCCGGGTTTCGTATCAACAGAGAAAAGTCGGAGGCCTTGGATGTCTCTGGCAAACTCCAAGAGAGCTGGGGGGGGAGTTTCCGCTGAAATGGGCCGTGAACCAGTTTGTTTATCTGGGCATAGTGATTACCAGGCATCCGCAAGAGCTCTATGCCCGTAACTTAGACCGAGTCACCTCTAGAATGCGTGCTCAATTGAATGCATGGCATTCTTTGCCGTTATCGCTATTGGGCCGTGTAGCCGCGGTGAAAATGGTGATACTTCCACGGCTATTATACTGGCTGCAAACGTTACCAGTTTGGTTGTTGAATAAGGATTTGCACGGGTTAGAAAAGGAAATACAACGATTTCTTTGGAAGGGGGCTAGAGCCCGTATTCCTTTGTGTCGGTTGATGGGTACATGGAAGAAGGGAGGGGTTGGTTTCCCGGACTTTCGGCTATATGCGTTGGCCTGTCAGGCCCGACATTTGGCGGACTGGCTGGGCGAGACGGATCTTTATACCCCTAGGGCGTTGGAAGAAGCCCTGGCGGCTCCCCACGCTATCCTGGCAGTTTTACATTTGGAGAGTGACAGTCTACCTATGCATGTTAAGCGCAGTGGACTGTTGAGTTCCATGCATCGTGCCTGGCGACAGCTAAACCTTTACTGGAAACGAAACTGGAGGGTCTCTAGCTGGCTGCCGATCCGTGGGAATGCGTGTTTCTCCCCGGGTTCAGAGTCCAGCATCTTTCGCGCTTGGACGGCACAGGGTATCCGATATGTAGGGCATGTGGTTGACTTGGCTGGAAAATGCAAAAAATTCTCGCAGATTCAGGAGGAATATGATATACAGCCTAAATCTTACTTTGCTTATTTGCAGTTGGCTCATTACGTAGCCACGCTGCCAGCGAAAGAGCTTGCTGTTGACCGCTCTGCACAGATTTTGGAATTTTTTGATCTTGGGGGGGAAAATCGCCCGACTATAGCTACCCTGAGGGCACGCTTGGAGCTTTATGGAGCCCTACCGGATTATGGCGCTGTAGAATGGGCCTGGGCTATAGAACTGCGATGAGAGATCCCACCGGGTTCAGTTAGGGAGGCGCTTAGACGAATACCGGAGCTGGCTGAGGGGGCCCGATGGAGAGAAATTCAATTTAAATGTATCACACGGGCATATTTTTCCCCTAGAAGAGCTTTGCATAGTCACATTGCCACTGCTGATGGGACCTGCCCTAGATGTGCGGAACCACTGGCTACTCTGTTGCACATGTGGTGGGAGTGTAAATATATTCGATCATATTGGACAAGAATAGGTTCCTGGATTGCCAGTCGTATACGGCAGAGGGTTCCTTGGTCTGGCCCCATGGTGGTGTTGGATCAGTTAAACTCCTCTTTTCCCCAGGGAAGGTGGGTGCGGCTTTGGGTTCGAAAGGCATGTTTGGTGGGGAAGGGGCCTATACTCAGGAGGTGGCGAGACCAGCAACCCCCATCCTTTTGGGAGTGGCGGAACAGTCTCCATCATCTGATGTTGGCAGAACGATGGAGAGCTAGGGGAAATGTGAAGAGGTGGTCCCACTTTTTGTTAATTTGGGAATCATATATCCAAAATCTGGGCCCACTCAGCCGTAATGAAGTATTGAACATTGGGTGTTAAGCTGATGATAGGGAGCGGGTGATACCCCAGATGGTAGCAGTCTGGTGTGCGCTAATATGGGACGATAGGATTTCAGGAGGGGGGTCGGGAAGGGGGGGGAGTAGGGCGGGGGAGGGGGGAAGGGGTTAGCTGGGTTCTCACAACATAAAAAGAGAAAAGAAACTGTGTTTGAAAGATTTTCTGTTTCGTTATTGCCATTGTTGTATGGTTTGGTAACCTTCGGGGGGATAAGAGTTCACCCCTCGGAGGCCTGCAGTTCATTGTTGTTGGCATGTATTACTTATGACTAAATAAAAGTTACAAAAAAAACAAAAAACTGTACCTAATATGTTTAATATACCTTGTTCACCTGAAGCTTAATTAATCTCAGGCCCTTAGTGTATGACTGATTTGGATAATGAGCTTCACCTGAGAGCACCTCCTTTCCTTTAAGATGTGTAAGTACCTATAAAACTATGATTATCCCAGGGGTGGGTGGATGTGGGGAGGGAGGGAGGGAAATAACACTTATTAAAAGAGGGCTGCTACACAGTACCCTGTCCTGTGCTGCTGAGGTAAGCTGTGACCAACTTCCTGGGTGATTAACAGTCCTTGCTTGGATAGAAGGAGTCTTTCAAAATGGCCTTTTGACCTGCCACCTGGTGTAAACACCTATTGAAAATGTTTCACAGGTCTCTTGCCCCCTAGGTAGAAGGCCTCTTTGTAAGGGTCTCTAGAAGACTTTATTTGTTGCTCAAAGAGTACTGACCCTGTTTTGTCATTTATGCTGTTATATTCTGATTTGATTTAAATTACAGCTCTTTGCTGCTGCTAGGCTCTGACTTATTATGAAATTTAAACTACAATCTCTCTGCTGGGTTCTAAATTTAACCAGAAAGCTCTCTTCTGAGTTTTAAAGTGACTATTAAATTTAAACTACAAGTTCTCTGCTGGGTTCCAAATTTAACCAGAAAGCTCTCTTCTGTGTTTTAAATTTAAACTTAAACTGCTGCTACTAGGCCCTGATTGATTTAACAAAAAACACTGGGTTCACAGATTAATTCACTTTAATACAAAGAAGTCCTTTCAGAAAATTCCCAGACGTATATACTCACAATTGCAGATCTCTCTCCAGAAGTAGCAGTCCCTTTTTCTAGACCTTCAAGACTGGGGTCCAATCAGGGGTTCTCGCAGCATGCGGGCTACCTCCCCGATGCCTGTCCGGTGCTCCGGGGAAGGTGAGGGCATCGTGTAGCAGTGCTGCACAGCGGCAGCAGTCCCATGAGCCGTTGGATTGGTCCCAAGTACCTCCGAGACACTTCCCAGCCAAGTCCAGGTAGTAAAGAGAACTGGCAGCTTTTAAAGTCCAATCAGGGGTTCTCGCAGCATGCGGGCTACCTCCCCGATGCCTGTCCAGTGCTCCAGGGAAGGTGAGGGCATCGTGTAGCAGCGCTGCACAGCGGCAGCAGTCCCATGGGCCGTTGGATTAGCCCCAAGTACCTCCGACAAACTTCTCAGCCAAGTCCTGCGTAAATAGATTTAAAAAAGAAAGAAGAACCCTATCAAGAAATACCATTCTAACAGCACCACTCAAACATCCTTCCCTTGAGGCCAGTCTTCCCCCTAGCATTACCATCCCTTAAAAAATATCTATTTTCAGAGTCATTTGGGCCTTTGTGATGGGTGCTGGGAAGGGGGGAGGAAGATGCCTGCTCTCTGATACTTCTATCTTCTTTAATCACTCCTTCTATCCTATCCTAAGTATAATATAGTTCTTTTCAAATTTTCTATTTTATTAATATACTGTATTGTAAACCGCTTTGATTCTTAATAGAAAAGCGGTATATCAAGAAACTAATAAGCCATAAACTATGACTGAGGCTTTTTTAATGTACTACCAGTAGATATACCTCATACACAACAAACCATAGGGGACAGGGAGAAGGGCCTGGTGCTACTGAATAACAGGTGTGTGTGTGGGGGGGGGGGGGGGAGGTTCAATGCCCCCATAAAGGGTAATGAGGTAGATGATGCTATTAAGGTGTGCTGGAGGCACTATTTGAAGCCTATGTAGATGTGGAGGCCAATTCACATGAAGACATCCAGGTCCGCTGAAAATGTGCAAAATGTGGACATCCTACACGCAGACGCGATACTATGCGCCCACAAATCAACATCCACCAGTACACAGAATACGTGCAAAAACATACAAGCACGTAAACATCCTGCCCACATGGGGCCGCTTGCAAACACATAAGATATGCAAAAGTGCTGTGCATATATATATTCCCCTGCCACGTGCCCATGCACCCCAGCACCAGTGGGGACATGTAGGTCCAATACCATGTCCACGTGGATGGCCAAAAACATCCACACCTGTACTGTGGCCCACTTGTAACAGGAAACAGGATGGAGTGATGCCTCCCCCCCCCCCCCCTCCGCCATCAAGCACAGAGCAGAATGTGAAAATGGCCACACAACTGTCAAATTTCTCCGAGGGAGAGACATGCCTGCTCTGCAGGCTAGTGCTAGAGGAGAAGGCAACCCTGCTCCCCATGGGGCACAGAAGGCCAGCCCATGCAGCTGCACGCAGGGGCTGAAGCACATCAAAACCCTCCTAGCGCAGTAAGTAGAGCTTGCAGGAACAGGGGGGTGGGGCTGGGTGAGGGTGAGAATAATACCTGTGCAGGGAGATGAACAGTGCACAGAATCAGGCAAGCACCCCCAAAGCTATGTGAGTGAGGGTGTGGTGGACCTACAGAGTGCATGCACAGTGAGACCACACCAGGTCATCCTGGATAAACACAACAGGACCCACATGAAGGAAGAAAGGCAGCACATAGGGAAGAGCAGGACATAGGCAACCACAAACACTATGCCCCAGAGAATAGCAGGCAGATGACGCAGGTACCAGGGCCAGATAAGCCAATAGTGAAAAATGTGCAGACACACACACAACAATGTCCCCATGGATTGTGCAATACTGAGGATGAGATATCACCAGGAGGCAGAGCCTAAATAAACCAGATAGACAGAACCCTAGGAAACACACCAACCATCCCACACATATGGAACAGTGTTGTAGCACCACGTGATCATGCCAGTCCAAGCTGTGCAACATGATAATGCCTGAGCAAAGTCAACTATGCCAACATGAGTCCACCACAGCCCCCAGACACAAAAACTGCCTGCGCCAGACAGGTCACATGCCTGCACCCCACACACCCTGAACACAATGAGCGAGCCCACTGCAGGGGCGCCTGCAGACAGATCAGGTATCCCACACAGCTATCCTGGTTGAGGGCTCTCTGTCCCCTGCACCAGAGGAGTATGATGATGATGATGAGGAGGAGGATGGTGAAGCAGACAAGGCAGCAGAGGAGACACAGGGGGAGGCACAGGGTGAGCTATGAATATAGGTGGCCACGTTGCATGGCCCCTGCAAAACAGTTCAAGCAGTGAGGCCACTGGGCACATAGCAACAATGGCCAGCAGCAGTCCCATAGTGCTATCTAGCTCCCTCTCCTCAGGGGAGAGTGCAGAGGAGGAGGGTGTCACCCTCACACTCACAGAGGTGCCCAGCTCCCCTGGAGTAGAGTGCGGGAGAGCACAGTGCATGCTGCAGAGGTCACCACATCATGGTGGGCCCTCTTCCAGGCTAGCGAGTCAGCATGGGCTGAGGGGTATTATTGGGAGGCTGCCTGGGGGATGCCCCAAAGGAGGGTGAAGGGTCTGGGGACACAAACCCCCTTGAGGAGGGCAAAATCCTCAACATGCCACTCAGTACCAGTCCACCACAGGGGGTGGAGGGTGACATTGTGAGTCAATTGGGAGGGCATGGATGGGAGCTGGCAGGTGTTAGGGGGAGGAGGCTGGGGTGATCTGGGTTAAGTGGGTTAGGTAGCAGGGGATGTGAGTGAGCTGTGGGTGGTAGGAGGGAGTGTGTGTGAACAGATGGTGGTGGGTGGGGATGGGAGCAAGCAAGGGGAGGTAGTGGGGAGTGTATGTGAGCAGGGGAAGGTGGGAGGGGATGGGAGCAAGCCAGGGGAGGTGGGGGAGTGTGTGTGAGCAGGAGGAAGTAGGAGGGGATAGGAGCAAGTTAACATAAGAACATAAGATATGCCATACTGGGTCAGACCAAGGTCCATCAAGCCCAGTATCCTATTTCCAACAGTGGCCAATCTAGGTCATACGTACCTAGCAGTTTCCCCAAAAGACACAGGTTCTGCAATGCTTGTACTGGGTCAAGCATTGATATCCTGGGTCCCTTCCTAATAATGGTTTATGGATCTTTCCTCCAGGAACTTGTCCAAACCATTTTTAAACCCAGCTACACTAACAGCCTTTACTACATCCTCCGGTAACAAATTCCAGAGTTTCATTACACGTTGAGTGAAAAAATATTTTCTTTTATTAGTCTTAAATAGTTTACCCTGTAGCTTCATTGCATGTCCCCTAGACTTTCTATATTCTGATAAGGTAAACAATCGATCTACGTTTACCCGTTCCACTCCGTTCATTAATTTATAGACTTCTATCATATCTCCCCTCAGCCGTCTCTTTTCCAGGTTAAAGAGCCCTAACCTTTTTTAGCCATTCTTCATAGGAGTATCCTTCCATCCCCTTTACCATTTTGGTGGCTCTTCTCTGAACCTTTTCTAATAACTCTATATCCTTTTTAAGATATGGCGACCAGAACTGCACACAATATTCAAGGTGCGGTCTCACCATGGAACAATATAGAGGCATTATAATATCCTTTGTTTTATTTTCCATTCCTTTCCTTATGATACCTAGCATTCTATTTGCTCTCTTGGCTGCTGCTGCACACTGGGCCGAGGGTTTTAACATGTTATCCACAATGACGCCTAAATCTTTTTCCTGGGTGGTGGTTCCTAATGTGGAACCTTGCATTGTGTAACCATAGTTTGGGTTGTTCTTCCCTAGGTGCATAACTGCACTTGTCCACATTAAATTTCATCTGCCATTTTGATGCCCAGTCTTCTAATTTATCAAGATCCTCTTGCAATTTTCCACAATCCTCTTGGGTTTTAACAACTTTAAATAGTTTTGTGTCATCTGCAAATTTGATAACCTCACTCATTATTCCACTTTCCAGGTCATTTATGAATATGTCAAAAAGCAGCGGACCCAGCACAGATCCCTGGGGTACACCACTATTCACCTTTCTCCATTGGGAAAATTGGCCATTTAGCCCAACCCTCTGCTTTCTATCTTTTACCCAGTTCTTGATCCACAGTAGTACACTGCCTCCTATCCCATGACTCTTTAGTTTTGCCAAAAGACTCTGATGAGGGACCTTGTCAAAGGCTTTCTGAAAGTCCAGATACACTATATCAACCGAGTCACCTTTGTCTACCTGATTATTCACTCCTTCAAAAAAACATAACAGATTAGTAAAACAAGATCTTCCTTGTCTAAAGCCATGTTGGCTTTCTCCAATTAGGCCATGACTATCTACATGCTGAGTAATTTTATTATTTATGATGGTTTCTACCATTTTTCCCAGTACTGACGTGAGGCTCACCGGTCTGTAGTTTCCCGGATCACCCCTGGAACCCTTTTTAAAAATTGGTGTTACATTGGCGATCCTCCAATCTTCAGCTATTACAGATGATTTTAATGATAGTTCACAGATTACTAATAGCAGGTCTGCAATCTCATATTTCAGTTCTTTCAACACCCTTGGATGTATACCATCCAGCCCAGGTGATTTGCTACTCTTCAGTTTATCTAATAGTTGTAATACATCTTCTCGATGTATCGATATTTCCTTCAATTCTTCCGCACCTTTAAATACCACTTCAGTCATGGGTAACATCCCTACATCTTTCTCAGTAAAGACCGAAGCAAAGAATTCATTCAGTCTCTCCACTATCACCTTGTCGCCTCTTAGTGCCCCTTTAACTCCTCTATCATCTAATGGACCAACTGACTCTCTCACAGGTTTTTTGCTAAGTTAGGGAGGTAGAAGGGGGTGTGGGTGAGCCAGGGGGCATGAGGGAGATGTGAGAGAGGCAGTGGAGGTGGAGGGGATGGAGGGGAGAAAGTGGATGGTGTTGGGGATGGCAGTGGGCAGGTGGAGGGGTGGGGACGTGTGCAAGCAGGGAGGCGGGGCAGGGTCAAGTAGTGTACGGGGGGGAAGAAGGGCTGCAGCCTATGTGTAGAGTCAGGTGGCAGCGAATGGGCATGTGCAAGGGGCAGAGGGTGGGGACGTGGGTGCACCATGTGACATGTTCCCTGGCACTGTGGTATGGAATGAGCCCCAGGCTACTGACATGGATCTCAGAACCCTGCAGCACACCACACAAACACAGAGGGCAATGCTGACCAGGGCCATACTTACTATGCTGGTCCCCTGGAGCTCATTGCGCAGCACTTGCAGGGCATCCATGGGGACCTCCAGGCCCTCTCCTGGAAGGTACAGTGGCTCACAGAGGCTCACACATCCCCATCAGGCACACAGGTACATGGGAGTGGCCCCTGGTAGGCCACGATGGATATGTGGGCTTGTAGTTGGCTGAGATGTTTACCATTGCTGGTACTGCCACGTGTGTGTGGCATGTCCAGCCCATGTTTTACAACAAAGACTGTTTACCCTACCTCTGGTCTCCTTGTCATCCATCACCAAGGGCCCCAGCAGCCAAAGCGAAACACAGGGTCATGCAGGTATGGGAGCCCATTCCACTGCCACCATGTTCTGTACACCTGTGGGTGTTGAGTGGCACAATCCATGGCCACCCTGGTGCCCGGTACTGGCAAGCCACAGGGGGGTCCTTGCATGTGAACATGGTGCAGTGTGGGAGGAGACATGGGGGAGGGAATGGGTGCATCCTGGCACTGTACAGGCATGTGGCTGGTAAAATCATGGCATAAATAGCGGCTGCCAGTGCAAGGTCAGTGTGTGCAGGATGATTGGTATGGGGACACTCAAAACTGTATGGGTTGGGGTTGTGCGCCCAAAGGCCGTAGGGACAGGTGATTGCATGTGTATGGGGGGATGCGCCCTGAGTAGAGGCACGGGGATAGTGGAATGCCGGGGAGGTCCAGATGGATGGTGGGAGGCGGACAGATGGTGGGAGGTGGACAGTGCAGCAGGTGGTGGGTGCAGGGACAGTGCCATGATGAGGTGTACACAGGGGCTATGGCGGGTGGGGGCAAGTGTGGCTGGCAGGTACATGAGGTGTGTTTGGCACCTGCACATCCCCTGCCATAGTGTATGAATGTCACAGATGTCTGCACAAGGATGTGACGGCCCTGCAGGACCGATCAGTACCCAAGGTGGTGCACAGTTACCTGGTCTCAGGTCCCTCTCGCTGGCCAATGCACTCACCCCTGTCCGGCATGGGCCCATGTCAGACATCTGCCACTCACTTCCAGACCACTGCTTCCAGAGACCCAGATACGTATCCCAAGCAGCAGGTGCATACCTATGATGGGTGCACATCCCAGGTTACCCCACCCGCCTCCTACCCATTCTCACCCCCCCCCCCCCAGCACCAAGATGACAATAGTAGGACAGACCTACCTCAGGCAAACTGTGTCTGCAGGAGGTCCGGGCATGCCGCAACACCCCTCCGTAATGTCGTACCATGTGCTTGTGGTGATGGTGATCATCATCCACGTCCTCTGGCTTGAGGCCAAGGTACATCAGGTGCTGACTGCCTCCAGCATATTGCATAATTATGTAGCATGCAACAGGCCATAAACACGCTGCACACCTTATGTGGGTTGTAGAGGAGCTCTTCACCAAAATGATCCAGGCATCTGAACCTGCTCTTCAGCAGGCCAAAGGTTCTCTCGATGATGGGCCTGCTTGTCCGATGTGCCCGGTTATACATCAGTTCCCCAGGCATCTGTGGTCTGATGATCAGGGTAAGGAGCCAGTCCCGCAGTGGGTACCCTCGGTCACCTGCAGGGTTTGGGGGGAAAGGAGAACAGTGTTGAGCAGTGGCTCACCCCCGGGTATGTGCTGGCCCATGTACCACATCCATCCCCAGCATGCCCCCACATGCATGTGTGCCATTCTGGGGCCAGGCTGCACATGCACATGCACATGCACATGCAGTGCTCTATGGCAATCTCCTTCCCCCCAACCCGTTGGTGCTATGCATGCTTTGACAATGTGCACCCAACAGCATGCCCCTGTGGGACAGGTGTGCAGCCCTCATATGCAGGGATATGTCAGTGGGAGTGTAACCATTGCCCCAAGCCAATGATATGTGTCCAACCCTGTACACGTCACCATGGTGGGAATGCCTTGTGGGCATGCTCATCGCGTCCTGTGTGCCTATGCTGCATAGTGACCTGCATGCATGTGTGCATCCCACTGTGCTGTCCCAACTTACCCAGAAGCCATCCATTGATGATGGCGCCACTCTCAAATGCCTCATGTATTCTGCCCCGGGGTAGTATGCCACAACATCAGTTAACTCCATCACAGCATTGCAGATGACTAGAATATTGAGGGAGTGACAGGCCTTCTGGTTCTGGTATATGACTTTGTGGCAGCATGGTAGGCAGAGAGCCACATGCATGCAGTCAATGGCACCCAGCACAGATGGGAACCCTTGACCTCCTCCTTACCCTTCCTTCTTCATCCCTTCGTCTTTCCACTTTGTCTTCTCTTACCCTCCCTTGGACGGATCACTATTGCTTGCTTTTCACCTGCTCCCTTTTTGGTTCTCCTTCTCAGCCATCCACACCGGTACCCCCCCCCCCTCTTCCCAGCGTCTCTCTCGCCGCATCACCCCTTCTACCATACGGCAATTTCCCCCCGCGTCCCTCCTTTTCCCTCCTGATTTCCCTTCCCTCTCCCCTGACTCCCAAGCTTCTCTCTGGTTTTCCACTCTTTCTGATGCACTCGACGCTGTGGCCCCCCTCCAACCCCATCTTCCAAAGCGTCGCCCTTCACAGCCCTCGTATCATCCTGGCCTCAGACTGCTCCGCTCTCAGCTCCGGAGAGCCGAGCGGCTGTGGCGCAAGGCTCCCTCTCCGTCCACTCTCTCATCATTTAAGGCCCATCACTCCAATTACCGTTCTCAGATACACGCGGCTAAAAGAGATTATTTCTCCAATGCTATCTCAAATGCTCCCAATCAGACCCGGCATCTTTATAATACACTTCACTCCCTTACCTCCCTCCTCCCCTCTGCTTCTACCCCCTCCCCCCACCCTTATCCCCCGCATTCACTTCTTGCCACATTCTTTAATGATAAGATCCTCAACCTCAGGGCCACCCTTCCATCCTGTCCCTCGCCTATCTCCTTCCCCCCTCCTATCATGTCCCCTGCTTCATCCTCTACTCTCTCTCACACCTGGTCTTCTTTCTCCCTAATAACCTCTGCTGAACTCCACCAACTCGTCTCCTCTTCCAATAAGACTTTTTGCTCCCTTGATCCTTTGATCCCCTCAACCTGGCTTCTAGATCCATCCCTGGCACTTCTTCCTTCCCTTCTTTCTATGCTCAACTCCAGCCTTTCCTCGGGTATCTTTCCCCACCCCACACACTGATTCGCCCCATTCTAAAAAAGCCCTCCCTTGATCCCATGATTCCCTCCCACTATCATCCGGTCTCTAATCTTCCGTTCGTCTCTAAACTTTTAGAAAAATTCGTATTCGCCCAACTTTCTCACCACTTAGATGACATCAATTTCCTCCACCCACGTCAATCCGGTTTTCGTCAGGGTCACAGTGTAGAAACTATTCTTCTTGCTTTCACTAATGCCCTTCACATAGCTCACGATCGCGGTGATATCTCGGTGGCGGTTGCTCTTGATCTGTCCGCTGCCTTTGATCTTGTTGATCACTCTCTTCTTCTCCTCCGTCTCCAAGAGGCGAGTCTTTGCCACACGGTTCTTCATTGGTTTCACTCTTTTCTATCCTCACGGTCCTGTTCTGTCCTCTCTTCCTTCCCTTCTATCCCTGCTTCTGACCCCTTTCCTCTGCTATGTGGTGTTCCTCAAGGCTCTGTCCTTGCCCCTCTTCTCTTTAACCTCTTCCTAGCCCCCCTCACCCTTCAGATTCAGCAAACTGGGATCAGCGCCTTCTATTATGCTGATGATATTGTTCTCCTTCACCACACCTCTCCTTCTCACCCTGATCTCTCCTTACTTAATTCCTGTCTCTCCACAGTCGCTAACTGGTTATCACAAAACTGTCTTCATCTTAATCTCACAAAAACCACTGCCATCTGGTTCTCCCGTGGTGGTTCCCCTCCCTCCCTCGCTCCCTCTTTCTTAGGTTCTCCTATCTCGTTGGTCTCCTCTTTCCGCTACCTCGGCATTGTTTTTGATTCACACCTGTCTTTTCATGATCACATTTCTCACGTCACCAAAACTTCCTTCTTTTTCTTATGCCAAATTGGTGCTATTCGCCCTTTTCTTACTCCCTCTGCACTTGCTACACTACTTCTTTCCCTGGTTATGTCCTGTGTTGACTTTGCTAACTCTCTTTTCCTCGGTCTTTCTAAATCACAACTGCGCAGACTTCAACGTATTCAATATACTGCTGCCCGTATTGCCACTCACTCCTCTATCCGTGATCACGTTTCACCTCTCCTCTCCCGTCTCCATTGGTTGCCTTTACCCTTCCGCTTCCACTACAAACTGCTTAAGGCAGTCCATCGAGCCTTCCACACCAACACTCCGCAATATCTGGCTGACCTCCTCACTTATCATACTCCCCAGCGCACACCCCGATCGTTTCATCTCAACCGCCTCACTCTCCCCTCCCCTTCGTTGGCCCACCTACAGTCCACCCGCTCCTCTGCTTTCTTTTTCACAGCCCCTGCTCTTTGGAATTCTCTTCCTCCCTCCCTCCGGCTTGAACCCCATCATCCCACCTTTAAATGTAATCTGAAAACCCACCTCTTCTCCCTTGCCTTGGACCTTCCCTCCCCTTTTGTGTGACCTCTCTCTCTTAACTCTTGTGTTGTGTTCTTTACCTCCCCCTCTTTTTTATTTAAGATTGTAACTTCCTTTCCTTTTTTCTGACTATTATCTTTTAATTGTTTTATACGGCTTTTATATGATTTTATATTGTAAACCGCTCTGGTCTTTTTGAATGGGCAGTATATCAAATTTTAATAAACATAAACATAAACATAAACCCTGCAGGTGCATGGAACAGCTGCATGAACTGCTGATGCTGATGCTGGATGTGCAGAAAGGCGATGTAATGTGCACAATGACCCACAAAGGCATCCAAGAACATGCTTATGCAGCGAGACACAGATGCCTGGCTAATGCCTGCTGCCATTGCCAGCACCAGTTGGAAGGTGCCCATTCCAAGGAACACCAGGGCCATGAGCACCTTCAAATGCATGGAACTGCAACTACCCTGGTTGCCACTGGCATCAGGTTTGTCTGCAGCTTCAGGCACAGGTCATGTATCGCGGCATGATCAAACCTGTTTTGGGTCACACAGAGCTCATTGCTGAGGCCCAGGTACTAGGAGCGCAGCCTCGGGATTCTGGGAAATGGGTGATATCTCCTGGCCTACAGCATTCACGTTCCACTTGTGCCAGTAGGGCTGTGACAAGTCATGCAGACGTGATCTCTCGCAACATCATTGGGTCCGACCCCACAGCAGCACACACCTGTGGGAGGTGGGAAAAGGTCAGGTCAGGTGCATAGTGCAGGGTCCTGCCTGTGGCCAGCAGGGGCCTCATGGAGCTATGGTGTATTTGGGATGGGGTTCCTGTGTCATGGCCAAGAATGCGCATACTGCTCATGTATGCCAGGTGCACACATGGCGGCTCCACAGGTTGGGTGGGTGCAGCGACAGTGGAGTGGTATCCAGGGTACAGGTGGTGCAGGTTAGACAGCAGGTTGGGGGTGGTCCAGGTGCAACTGTGGATGTCTCTGCAAGGGGCCCCTGTGGGGTGTGGTGACCAATGCGGGACACACAGCCTTATCAAGGGCATCTCAGTACGGGGTGGTAGATGCAGGTGGTTGACAGACCAATCAGTGGCCTTTAGTCATGCAGACAGGTGGTGGGGCTGCTGTGCTCCCAACGTCTCATCATAGGGTGATTGCATGTGGGAGAGGTGTTTCTGGACCACCATGACATCCTTGCACTGCTGCCAGGCCTGCAGCTTAGCATGGATCACCTGGAGCAGGGACAGTCAATGGATGTGGGGATGGGCCCTGGTGTCCCCTGCAGAGGTTCACAGTGCCGAAGGGATGGTTGCTGCCTGGCACAGTCAATCAGTGGGGGTGTAGGGATTGTGGACATGTCATACATGCAGGGCAGCATGGAGTTGACACCACTGCTCATCTGAGGGGGACACCAGGACTATGGTGCCAGTTAGTGCAGGGATGGCCTGATGGCCCATATATCCATCACTACTGCCTTACACCTCTGTCATTTACAATTGTGAGTGGGCAAGGTGCAGATGTCCAAGACATCAAAAAGGTTAGATATAACTTGTCACATTCCTCCTCGCTTCTCACCACCACCAAAATATTGTCTATTAGACAACTTTATGGTGGTGGTGAGAATTGAGGAGGAATGTGACACATTCTATCTACCCTTTTGATGTCTACAACATCTGTACCTTGCCCACTCACAATCTTAAATGACAGAGGTGTAAGGCAGGGGTCTCCAAATCCAGCCCTGGAGTGCCACAAACCAATCAGGTTGGCAGGATATCTCTAATGCATATATATCTCATGCAGATTCATTAGGGATATCCTGAAAACCTGCAGGGTTGTGGACCTCCAGAAATGGATTTGAGTAGCTCTGTTCTAGGCAGTGGTCATGGGGTTCGATTCCTCGTTGTTCCTTCCTGTCCATGTCTGATGTTTTGCATGCCTGTGACAGTCATATCTTTGCAGATCCGTGCTGCCAGCCCATAATATCCTCACCACAGTTGCCATCACTCCCTATACGGCGTTATAAGGCACCTTACTAGGCACAGGACAAGGCACGTTACAAGGCACGTCATAAGGCACATTACAGGGCACCTTACTAGGCACAGTACAAGGCACGTGCCTTGTACTGTACTACTAAGGTGCCTTATAACGTGCCTTATGACGTGTCTTGTATTGTGTCTTATGACGTGCCTTGTAACGTGCCTTATAACGCGCGTTAGCCTAAGGCGCCTTGTAATGCGCGTTAACTGACACAGCTTGCCATAATGATGCACCGCCCATTCCCTTATATGGGAATCCAGGGAACCTGACGCAGGGAGCATTACCACAGTTTAGTAAACATACCCCACAGCGTTAGTGTACCTGGAGCCTCTCCCCGCCCACCCCCCGCCCATTGACCGCTTCTTTCCGCCCTCTAGGGAGCCTTACTCCACCTTCTTTGTGCCTTAACACCGCCCGAGATGTTATCGCGCGAAACCTCACGCTATTGCACGATTACGTTACATATCACACGATAACGTTATGTATCACGCGCTAACTGCGCCGCTGCGACATTATCGCTGTTTAGTAAACATCCCCCTATATTTCAGACCCTGATTCCTGCTCTGATCCCGCTATTCTTGGAACCTCAATTCCGCCATGCCCTTACTACAGTATGCTACTGTCTCCGAGTGGCCCTTCTGTTGTGAGTGTATTCAGCTGTATCTGTCTTCATGACAACATTTTTGCTGTGTCAGATATCATATCCTCAGGCAACGGCCTTGTACAATCCGAATCAGGTGGCTTCCAGCAGCTAAGGGTTCAACCCAAAGAGAAGGTGGCTGCTTCAGGCAAAGTCTGCATCCTCCTCTTTCCGGACTGAGGGTGTTCCATTTTCTTGTTCTTGCTTCACTCTTACAGGGCCCCTTCTACAGACAACACTCATCAAAGTCAGGACTTACTGATTTGTAATTTGTGATTGCAATCGCAAAATCAGCTTTTTTGTTCCAATTAAAGTAGCTTTACCTACTGCTTCTCTGCTGTTCTACATTTGATCAGATAAGAGTCAAAAAAGGAAATAAATTCCATAACATACACAACCACTGTAAATATCCAATGTAAATAAGTTAATGGATGTTTGTATTATTAGTACAACTTGAAGTTGAAGTTTTGTTCAATGTAAACAGTTAAACTCAACCGTTCATTGTAAATAGTTAAATCTAATTGTTCAATGTAAATGTATACATCTGTGTACAGTTGTTAAAATGTTCCCTGTAAACCGCCCTTGATCGCTGGAAGGGGCGGTATAGAAATATATACATAAATAAAAATAAATAAAAAATAAATAAAGAGTAACACTGGTGCTTCTGGGGGGGAATTTTATAAAGGGTTTTTCCACATGTAAAGCTTGATTTACATGTGCAGAGCAAACACATATATTTACTCCTTCTTTGCAGAAGATGAAAATTTGTGTGTAAGAATTTATGCACTATTGGGGCAAGTGAATGATTGTTATTTATTTATTCACTTTTATATTCTGCACAATGCCAAAATCTAGGCGGATGACAATTGACATAAATAATAAAACAGTCACAAAATAAACACAAAATAAAGACCAGCAAGCACAAATATGCACAATAACTAAGATTATTAAGATTTTTACACATCATGCAAAATTACAGAAATGATAGATAATATTTATTTATTTAGCTGTATTTATATCCCGCTTTTCACCGGGTCAAAGCGGTCAATTGGGAGATACATTTAACACGAGGGGATATGACACACATACGCTAATACTTACAGGGAACATGGGCAATGGAGGGTTAAGTGGCTTGCCCAAGACCACAAGGAGTGCCTATAGGACTAGAAATCCCAGTCCCTCCGGCCTGAGATTTCTGTATAATCCTTATGATATATAATATAATCAATATAATATAATATACAATATACAATATAATCCTTATGATAGTAACCAAAACCTCCTGAAAACTCCATATTCTAGTAGCCCTCATTAAGAGAGAGGTATGGTGCTGAGAAAATGAAATTTCATACATTAGATTAAATTCTACCTCCAGAAAGAAAAATACAGTTGTGATCAATATTATTGGCACCCTTGCTTTTTAGGTATGTTGTGTACAATATCTTGAGAATAATTGGAAATATTCCAGCTGTATGTCATCATAATATTATAATAGTATGTTTAAAGGAATACAACAAACAAAAAGATGTCTAGGCAACATAGACGTAGTAATGTCTGAGAAAAACAAAAAAACAAAATATGACCTGGACAGGATTAATAGCACCCTTCACTAATATTTGGTTGCACAACCCTTGGCAGTGATGACAACCTCCAAACGTTTCTTGCAGCCATCTGTAAATTTCGTTTATCTGTCTGCTGGTAGTTTCTCCCACTCTTCAACTGTGATTTGCTCCAGCTCATGAATGTTTCCAGGATTCCTTTTACCAACGGCAGATTTCAGTTCTTTCCAAAGGTTCTCAGTAGGATTGAGATCAGGACTCACTGCTAGCCAGTTCAAAACAGTCCATTTTTCCCTTTTTAACTATTCTTTTGTACATTTGGATGTATGTTTTGGGCCATTGTCCTGTTAGAGGATCCATTACCTATGACCCAGACCTGGCTTTCTGACACTAGGTAGCACATTTTGCTCCAAAATACCTTGGTAGGTCTCTGACTTCATGTTTACTTTAATATGTTCCAGGCCTCCAATTCCTGAGGCAACAAAACTGCCCCACAACAGTTTGGAACCTCCACCATATTTAACTGTAGAAAGGGTGTTTTTCCGTTTAAGTTTCATTTCTTTGCCTGTAAATGTATCACTGGCTGCATTGCCAAAGAGCTCAAGGTCAGTTTCATCTGTCCACAGAACATTTTCCCAGAAGGATTGTGTTTTCTCAAGTTGGGTTTGGGCAAGGATCTGGCCTGCAGATACAGACCTTCCCCGGATAACTCAGTCAGTGCTCGCCAGTGGAGCCGCGGCACCATGGCGTCCGGTTGCCATGGCACAGCGGCTCCATTGCCACCGGATTTAAAAGTGAATTTCCTGAAGCCCGACCCCCGATCAGGCCCCCTAAGGCCAGGGTCAGGCTACGGGGAATGTCCTTGCTTCCCGCCCCATCTGCGCCCCGGGCCTGCTGTCTCCCGACAACTAGGGGAACTTATTCCATCTCCAAGGTGGAATAAGTTCCCCGTGTAAGTTGCTGGCCCCGGATGTACAGGGCTGACATTGGAATCAGGCCTGTATGTCCAGGGCTGGCAACCTCCCTTTGCTTGCCCCAATGCCGCCCCGATCTGTGCCTTTCCCACCCAGTCTACCTTCCCCATACAACATGTGGAAAAATAGCACACTTGTTATTTCCACCTTTGGTGGAATCCGGTAAGTCTTACCTGTAAATATATGCCCATTTTTGCCTCAAAGACCAGGAAAGTTAAGTTTTTCACAAAGGAGTCATCTCCACTGTGGACATAGGAAGGGTTGTGAATATCCTAGGCAGACCAGTCAAACATGTGGCCTTTGATATAAGATTGTGGCTGGTTACCTTGCGAGTGCTATTATTTCTCTTTTTCTGTCCATACCTCTTGTTTTGTAACTATTAACTGCTTTAGATTTGTTAATGTTGTTTTCTTTTATAGAAATGATAAAGGTTGGAACGTCAAGAAGATATTTTGTTAGTATTCTGGTCATTTCTTGAGATTGTTGGAAACAGATTTGTTGTGTCTGCATGCTGTGGTGGAAGCCCATCCTATATGGTTATCAGAATGCTCCTTTTTTGTTACTTGCTTCATGATTATGGAACTCTTTCCCTAATATGGTAGGTTCCAAAAAAGACTACTTGCTGTTTAAGAAAAACATTAAAGGGAAGCTACTGTATGTAAGTTGTTTCATCAGTGATGTCAGTGCTTTCTTTAGGAATGTGTGTTGGGGGGGTGTATATGATCATGGGTGGTGATGTGTGCATGGATGTATGCATGATACGTGTGTGGGTGTAGGAGTATATAGGTTGTGAGTTTGTATGGGGGATGAGAAGAGTGATGATGGGTTATCGGTTTGTGTAGTGTGAGTTGGAAAAAGTTTTCTTAATAGTTACATTTTCTTGCCTCAGTTGTTGCTTCTGATAAATATCTGCTCTCAACCTCAACATATCATAAGGGGATTAATAATATTCATAAAGAAAATGAAGCATGTGTATTTCTGTTGCCCCAAAATATACTAGACACTTTGGAAACTGAAATTTTAGAAAAAATATGGGATGATCATATTATACTTGAGTGCTTGGTGTTTAATTCATTTCCCTTGCAATCTATTTTTAGGTACTTTTTAGTGAATATAGTATAATTTTGGACTTCCCAACCACATCAGTTCACTCAAAAGGATGTTGTTGTTTTTGGAGGCCATATACATCAAAGCTACACAGTTGTTTATTCATATAGAGGCCAATTCTCTTCTGGGCGTCCCCCTCCTTTTCAGGTGTCCAGAATCAGGACTTGCCCAAGTTGCACCTGATTCTGATTCCAATTCTGGGCATTCGGACGTCCAACAAACTCCCTGGTTAGCCCAACCAGGCTCCTTCAAGGATCCCCAGCAGACCCCAACAATGTGCTTTCCCCGCAGCCTGACCCCCGATCTCAAACTGTGGGGAACCCCCTGAACCACTTCACCACCTTTGTCAGGCCCTGATCCAACCTTCACTGCTGACTAGGGTGACTTATTCCACCTCCGAGGTGGAATAAGTCCCTCATCCAAATGACCGACCATGGACGTATGGGGCCAACCCTATAATCGGTCCTGTATGTCTGAGGTCAGGTTCCCACCCACTCCCCACCCTTCCCCCTCCCACTCAGGAACAATGCTCCCTGCACAACTTGGATCTAGGTGCAAGGAGCTCTGACTTCAGAATCAGCACTCCCGCGTTTAGCGGGGCTGGACATCCAGCTCGGCTAAACGCGAATTGGAATTGATTCCATAGTTTTTTCTTTTCACCTCAAAGGAATACAGTATATTCCAGATAGAATCAATGGCAGTCTCACCTACTTTCATTTTTCCAGAACATAGCACAATTCCTTTGATCAAATCTTAATGAGGCAGCTCACAACATTTTCTTGTACAATCAATTTCTGTAATCATTGCATTCTTGTTATCAGTTTGTCTCCTTAAAATGATTTTCAAATTTCACAGTGCAACAGTTCTTAACTTAGGAATGCAGAGTGGTTTTCATCTTCTCTCTACAGAATCTCCCCCTGCATATCTCTGCTAAAGAACTGTTTTGGTTTGGTTTTGGCTATGATGCAAAGGGGGTCATTTTAAATCGCTTAGACATGATTTGGACGTCCAAAATGTGCAGATGGACATCCGAATCATAGAGATGTCCTTGGAGAGATTTCAGAAATGGGGTTTTAGACATCTCTAATGCGTGAACTTCTAAATAGGCAGGGGGTGTAATGGAGGTGTGTCTGGGGGGGAGCTTCAGACATAGATGCTGCTGATCGACCTTAGAACCCTTGGGGACAGCTGCATCCACGTCTAAACTTAGGGGTATGTTTACTAAACTGTGGTAGCATCATATACCGCGCGTTATGTAACGTTAACTCTCGTTAGGTAATGTTAACGCGCGGTATTTAACGTTAATGTGCGTTAATGTTACCTAACGCACGTTAATGTGCACGGCCACGGTAAACACCGCAGAGGGTGGAGTGAGGGTGGGGGGAAGGGGTCAATGGGCGGGGAGTGGGCGGGGAGAGGCTCCTTTCACACTAATGCTCTGAACTGAAGGGCTGAATCCTAACGCAAATGAAAACCTGCCGTTAGATGCACATTTTCAGGAGGGATAAACCATTTCAATGTCAGCAATGTACAGCATAGACAGGGAGCCCAAGTAACATGATAGTAGTGCTCCATGTCTAGCAACAGCATAGTGTCCAAGTATGAAAGGCCACTATGGCGATGGTGCAAGTGGGGCATAGGGGGATGCAGGCGGGACATGTAGCGGGGGCAGCTGGAGCACAAGGTGGACTAGGTGGGTGCCTAGGTGGCACATAGGGACATAGAAACTGGAACTCAGCGTGACAGCAGCTGACAAAGGCCAAACACAATCCACCTACATCTACTTGGTCCACCCGAGCTAACAGTTACCAGGGCACTGACCTGACATCCTCCCAGCCAACCCTCCCCCAAGCGGAAGGGACAGAATATTGGTAGGCGGTGATGGGGGGGGGGATATGAGGATGCTCATGTGTGCCCCATGCCCCAGACCACGCTCCCTAGGCGACCACCTACCTACACAATGGATGGCCTGGGATTGCACCCCACCAGCACCGACAGCATATGGTCATGTCAGCATGGCAGGGGGGGGGGTGCCTGTGCTGGAGGGGCCAGTGGCACCTGCCTGCAGTGGACCTAGGCCATTGCCTGTACCAGTACATGGTGTGCAGTGCAACATAAAAGGTCTGGCTGAGGAAAAGTACAGGTAGCCCCAGGGACCACCATGCATCTGTGGCAACAGTGTGGTGCAGTACACACAGCCAGTATGTCCAGAAGCAGAGGGTCACAGCTTCAAGCCCCAGCTGTGGTTCCTGCAGAGCATTTCCCTATGTTTATACCTACAATGTAGATACAACAGCAACATGTGCAAAGCCCAAAGCAGCGGCGAACAGGGGTACAAACACCCGCTCACACAGGCTCCACAATCCAAAGCTGCATGGAGAGTCAGGATGTTGGCCCCAGCATTGAGCTTCAGTTATCACCAGAGCAATACTACTACCTCCTGCACATTTTAGCAATGTCGGCACTGTGATCAGGACCAGTGTGGCGGGCAGGGTTGCCAACCACCCCTATCTTTGCACAATGCAGCAATAGGAGTGTGTGTGTGTGTATGTCTATCCATTGTTTTGTGCCTGCCCACACCTCACCGGGTCCACAATGTCCCACTGTTACCAGCATTAGCCTGAATATGTGCATAATGAGGAGCAAGGTGTTGTAGGTATGGCCCGGACAGGGCTGATTGGCCAGGATGCATCTTCACAGAGTGTGGGGCAATGGCTGGGACACTGTAGTGCCTGACCACTACCTGCATGGACAGGGTGGCCACAGCATGGCATGCTGGGAGGGCATTCACTCTGACCGAGCAGTGACCATGGCATGTCTAGGTTCCCACATAGCGCTCTACTTTATCTGCTTTCAGTGATATTTTTGTGTTCCCAGTGCTGGGGCTCCAATCACTGAGATGCCTGCTTGGTGCACATAGTTCTTCTGTGAGTATGCACTGGCTAGTGGACAGTCTGCAGTTAGACGTGCATGGTTGGAACACCTATAAGATGCAGTCTGACTGTGCTGTCCGCTGGTGATTGGCAGACAGTGGTGTGAGGCAGTTGGAGTTTTCCAGGGCTAACCTCCTCATTGCTGCTGTACTGCCCCAGCCACAGGTATGGCTCTGGGCCACCAACCCTAGAGGGCTGTCTTATACCAGCAGGATTGAGGGTGCTTCATGGGGGCTGGGGCACCTATCCCTTACCTACAGAAAGGGTAATGTGAGCCCTTTGGGGTATGTGGTGTATA